>ML677371.1:3315461-4006138 GCA_007922305.1 Dermatemys mawii | reverse complement strand
CTGGATACTTCCACTGCATGCATCCGACGAAGTGGGTATTAGCCCACGAAAGCTCATGCTCTGAAAAAATTTCAGTTAGTCTTTAAGGTGCCACAGGACTCTTTGTCACTTCTGCAATTCCAGACTAACACGGCTACCCCTCTGATTCTTAACTTGCAAGTGTAGCCATGCCCTAAGAATACCTTCCTCTGCATTTTTCCCACCACTCACAGTAGGTCTAGACAACGTGATAGTAAAAACATTAGTAGCTGGTCCATTTTCCTAGTACTGGAAGAGCTGCAACACAGTGGGAGATCTTTCTAAACTGCCCCATGTAGACAGGACCTAAGTATTTACAGGACTGGGGCATTAAGTAGGGAAGCTAAGAAGAAGGGGAAATCAAACTTGATAAAGATTTCCTTAATAAGTTCCCCTTCCTATTTTTAACAGAATTCAATTCTCCAAAGTTAACTTGGAATTTTTTTACATGCATAATAATTAAAGATGTAGTTTAAGGTAAAATGGGTTCCATTGGCAGAAGGTGGTTGAATTCAGACTCCAGGGCCCTAGTGGAAGTTTGCCTGAAACAAAGTTACAGTTAAACTCAGAGCTCATGCTCTGCTGGAGACAGAGTTGTCCGACACATCCAAAAAATTGGATGCAGCCAGTTGGAAAGGGCATGGGGCCAGAGCATCTGAGAGATGCATTGATTTAACAACACATCACTCCGGCTGCTTTCTCCAATGGGCTCCTATGAATGAATCCCCAAGGGAGGGCTATGATAGGCTAGGAGGTGAATCCGCATCTTGGATGTATCCAGCCCCGTGAATGAACTTTTGCATATGCAGGAATGAATTAAGTTTCTAATACAGAATTAAAACAGCATGTAGATGATATGATGCTCCTATAGGGACAAGAGTGAGGCTTGACCAGAGGTTTATATGCTTACCCCTCCCTCTCCCCCCAGAGCATCCCGCAACTCTTTGTAGGGTCTCAGAAAAGACATCCCAAAACAGTCTTTAAAACACTGGCGTTACCTTAATCAGGTGACATAATGAATGAAGAAGCCATGTTCCCCTCACAAAGACACCTTTTTTCCTTACTCCTCCCCTGCTGATCGGGGCTGAATGTCCCAGGCTCAGACAGCAGGTTGGCCATGGCTGTGATGGTGGCTAGTGCTGTCTCTCATCCCCAGAGAGAGCTGTGCTTTAACGCCATTCTTTTCCTGGATAGCGAGCTCCCAAACTCTTTCAAATGACAGTGATTCAAAAATGTTGGAAGCAAAGTATTATTATAGCTGAGTTTCACTTAGCCATCAAACCATCCAAAGCACTAGCCAAAAGCAAAGCCCCAAGGTGCTGGGGAAGGAAATGTGGTGGTGAGTTTTCTCCCATTTTTCTCCTGAGCTTATTCTCTGTTCCCCATACCCACTCCCTTCGATGAGTTTTTGGTCTCTTCCCTCTTTCTGGCTTTTTTGTAATATTCTTCTCTCCCAATGTGTGTCTTGTATTCTCATTCTCTGCCCTTCAAAGGGGGTGGGGAAGATTGTGAGCTTATTTTGTTTCTTTAATATATCAAAGAAAACTGGAAGGTATGTTATTTTTTTTTAAAAAAAACAAATAAAAATTATGTGGGAAGTGGAGACAGTGAGTGTCCCTTCTTGTCTTTCGCTTTAAGCTTGGCCTACACTTAACCATTTTTCAGATCTAATTATGTCTGTTAAGGGTACGAAAAAAAATCACATGCCTACTCAGCATAACTCAGAAATCCTAACATAGAAGCTGTTTTGCAGGCAAAAAAGTCCTTTTGCTGATATAAGCTGCATCTCCACCAGGAGGACTTGCCAGCATAGCTATAATGGCAAACCCTGCCTACTATAGACGTGGTCTTACTCATGTGTTCAATTTTTCACATGTAAAAGAGTTTATTGGCCTCCCTGCCTAAGGATATTGATAAGGGAGCCTTTCGTGAGAAGAAATAAATCCCACAGACCAAAGGATAACACCATGTATCCTAGAAATGGTAACAGGAACCTTTTAAAGGAATAGAACCCAATCTAATTAAGTGTGATATATGAGATAGCACACTCAGCTACGTCACATAGTTCCCACCTGACTGTCCCCAGCCACTACCAATCTAAGGAAAAATGTGTGCACTGTGGAAAACAGTAAAGGAGCCCAGACAAGTGATGACACTGTCCCTATACCTGCAATCATGCCAACTTGGGCAGGAGGGAGAAGTATCCTTGATGCAGAAAAAAAGAAAAGAAAATGGGGAATGTGGATCCTCCCCCAGAAAACTGAAATACCCCATGCAATTTTCTGCATTTTTGAAGAGTACCCCATTTCAGATAGAAAAACTGTAATCAGTGATAGGTAAGCTGACTTGGTAATACTCCAAAAATTCTTCACTAGAGTAACTTGTCTGTGGCACATTATGTTCTGCAAACAAGTATGAATCACAATGACCAGGTCCTAAATGCACACTCACACACTTGCCCGTCAGATGCACAAAATATACGTAAAGCCAGCATCACTACTGGTGGAGAGAATAAAACTGATGGTTACTTCCACATGCAAAGGGAGACTTAGTTTACTCTCCCAACTTCCATTCATTAACTTCCCAGAATCCTTCTCCTACAAAATCATATCATTTGATTGTATTTAGATAGCGATACAGATGGATTTAATCCTCACCATATCTGCAGAACTCATCAGAAAAGTAACTATGGAGCCACTAGCACCACCTTAATAAAATCAAACTTATTGGTGCATACTTTAGAGTTATATTTTGACATCAGATAGTTGATCAAGCAATTTAAAAATATTTTATGCAACAGATACTCTTCTGTGCTTTCTACTGGAGACAGCAGGTGGGACTGTTAAGGCTTCCCCTTGCTCTGCCCAGTCCCCGCCCCAAACTGGTTAGAGCAGCCCCTAGGGAGCATCTGCCATCCAGGGATTGATGGAGCAAATTTTCCATCAGCCACTTCTACTCGCCCCCAAAATGCCTCTCCCATCCCCTGACATGGCCACTGCACCAGGGGCCATAGGGAGGGAGGTATAAGAGCCAGCTCCATGTCTGCTCAAGAATCCACCGTTCAGAGATATCCTAGCCAGGAGACTGCAGTTAATCTCTGCTATCTTGGAACTAAGAAAACAGAACAAGACGGAAAGTCTGCCTCTTGCATTTCCTCTTCTTCCTCTTTCCTTCTATGCCTATCTACGGGAGTTCCCCCTTAGTCTTTTTCTCCCGCTCCCCTCCTTAAATCCTGCTCAACAACATTCATTTCCCTTTTACCCCCCTTTTTCCAGCATCCCTGTTTAGTCAGAGCTGCAGCTGACCTGACTGAAACAAACTTCACCTTGAATGGTCCGTTAGAACATGTGCTAACTAGGGTGACCAGATGTCCCACTTTTATAGGGACAGTCCTGATTTTGGGGTCTTTTTCTTATATAGGCTACTATTACCCCCGCCCCGATTTTTCACACTTGCTGTCTGGTCACCCTAGTGCTAACTGCTTATGCTAAAAAATCTGTTCCACCTGGCATTAAGCTGCCACACAGTACCTTTTCCAGCCCTGAAGAAGAGCTCTGTGCGGTTTGAAAGCTCGTCTCTCTCCCTAGCAGAAACTGGGCCAATAAAAGATATTACCTCACTCACCTTGTCTCTGAAAAAAACTACTCCCATCTGAGCCAGATATCAGACACCCTCACTCTGACTGCACCAGTCAGCAGTGGTCACTTCTGCATTTCACTCATCTGATTGGTGGCTGGTGGGAGCTGCTAAGCCAGCTCAAGACGTGCTACTAGTGCTTTACAATATGCAGTTATTGCTCAGTGCCCCTCCAGAGACCACCTCAAGTGAAACACAGTAACAAAAACGGGCAGGGAGAAGAAGGGAAATATCTGGGGTCACTGTCCACCAGCAATGATCACTGAATCGGAGTAGCGCTGAAGAGAGCTCCAATAATTTAAAAACTGAGCAAGATGCAGTTCCTGAATTATTTGCCTCTGCCTTAAAATGATACTGGAACAAATCCAAGGACACCAAAGACTTAATGGATACCATTATGCAGCA
The DNA here is from genome assembly GCA_007922305.1 of Dermatemys mawii. Classification (NCBI taxonomy): domain Eukaryota; kingdom Metazoa; phylum Chordata; order Testudines; family Dermatemydidae; genus Dermatemys; species Dermatemys mawii. Next base: position 4,002,079 of record ML677371.1, on the reverse strand, counting down.
CAACACAGTCTACTCAGGACTTCATAGTGAAAGCTGAAATAGAACTCAGCATGTTTCAAAAGTAAAGGAGAATCCCCACTAGCTGTTAGCAGTATCACGCTTATGACACAGAGCTGTATAGCACTGATTTCATTCAGTAGAGAGCAGTGGTACACATACACAGAAGCCAATTCATAACAGCACAAATCACAAACCCTAAAATACTTTATTAGGAGAGTACCCCAAAAAGGAGGCTCAAATTGGCAACCAATGTATTTTTGTAATTTCTGAATTTATCTGCTGCCAGTAGCACTACTCTTTTGCCTATATTTCTTTCACCAATAATCAGTTTTGCTTTTTCAGAGTCAAAAAGTATCCAAGGCTACTGAATAACAGTCACTGTGCAGTTTTTATGTCTTTTCAAATTGACATAACTTGTCAGTGAAAGTCAACCAGATCAAAACTCTACATTTTATAGATAATTTAGGTATTTTGTTCATCGGGAGATTACACTTTCCAAGCACATTTTCTTGATATGTTTCATAACTTTATTCTCCCAGAGATCTTAAGTTTACATATACTTTCAGGTAGAGGACGCCCCAAACTTAAGTTTTGTTTTAAAAAGTTTTACTGAAACTGGCATGCATATCCTTCATTTTAAAAAAAAATATTAATGGAAACAATTTTGTTTGGATTTAAATGCTGTTTACAACCCAAACATTGCTGCATTGTGAGAATGTGTCCCCAACCAAAAAGTGAATGAGACTAGTCTGTTTACAATTTCCAATCTGAGCGAAGTGCAAACTACACTGAAAGTGAACAATGAATTAAATTTGAAAACATCTTTAAATTTTAATAATCTAAAGTATTATTAATTATTAACTATTAACACAAGTAAGGAAATTCATCTGTAAAATGTGGTGGCCCTTCAGTCGGCCAACAGCACTTGCATTCGGTTTCTTTTTGGAGGTGAATCATCCCTGTAAGATGTTTAACATTACACCAAAATTGGAGATCTAGTTTGAGGTACATTGGCCTTCACAGATAGGAGCATCAAACTATTAACATCAATTTCGGCTAACCAGTAAGCAAACAAACAAACAAAAACCTCACTAGCAAACAAACATAAAATTGCTTAGACCTTAGTAATAATAATATGGAAAGAGAAACTCTTGCACCTTTAGAAATGTCTCAGGGATCAGAAAGAATAGCTCTTGGTTAGTTATAACATACAAATTGACCCATATTCCGCATAGGCTAAACGGCTGCACTTTTGCATTCTCGTGCAGGTAACACCAGACTGAATTACAAGAGCAGAGAGGCTGCTAATGGTCCAGATAAGTGGGTTTGCAACAGTCGTTTAAAGTTTCATTCTATAACATTGCTGCCAGTTATAAAAGGTGGAAAGTGTCTCATAAGCAAGTGCAGTGATTTTCTAGAGAACCACATTTGATTTCCCATTCCGTGCTTGGCTTAGTGGTGTAACACTTGCCCCGGGACCAATGACATTAAGAGCGCGTCCATAACGCATCCGATCCCAACGCTACGGTCCTAGCCAATGAAAATGCACCAGTGAGTTATCCACAGGTAGAGTCAAAGCCCCACTGCGGAACGCCGCGGATGGCACTGTTCAGAAACGAAGCCGGCAAAGTAAAAGTGTATAGAAAAGGGGGCAATGCAGGCGATAAGGAGCCTCTTTGACTGTAAGTGGGGAGATCGGGCCGGGCGCATGGCCACGGAGCTCTGGACTCACCGATTTTGGCCAGACTGGCCACAAGTATCCAGAGCGCAATGATGTAGGGCTCCTGCACATGTTCCCATTTGAAAGAGACGATCTGAAAGGAGGCAGGTCCGCTGAGGGCTGTGTGGTCCCCCGAGCTCTTCCCCTGTGCCCGGGCTGCTGGAAGAGCCAGAAGCCCCTCGGCTAAGGGCACCTGTCTCATCTCCAAGCTGCCCCGCGCACCCCACTGCCTGGGCTGGGAGCGCCGGGCGCTCCGCGGTGCCTGCGCCCCTCGGTCCTCGCCCCGGGCGGGGATGGCTCGCGATGCCCCTGCCCGCGGGCGGGCGGCTGCTGCCTCCCCTCGGGGGGCCGGCGGGGGTCGGGAGTCGCCGGGCGCGGTGCGCACGGGGCGGGCAGATGCTGCAGCTCGGGTCCCGCCGCCCGCCCGCAGCTGCCTTTATGGGGCTGTCCCGGAGCCCGCGGAGGCGGAGCCTACGGTCCAGCTGGGGCAGACGCTGGAGCCGGGCCGGAGGGAGCAGCGCGGCCGGGGAGCTCCGCCGGGCCGGGCGGGACTCTGGGCGGCGCTGAGCCGCGGGGCTGCCGGATGCCGGCACTGGGTCATGGGTGGGCAGCGGGGCGCGCCAGCCCGGAGTGGCTGTAACTTGGAGCCGGAGCAGCTGGGGGCGGGGGGGTGGGGAAGAGGCCAGGGAGCCCCCGCCCCCCCGGGACATAATCTTGTCCTCTGAAGAGCTGCGGGGGGGGGGGTCGTTCCCCAAGGGACAGTCACAGCCCTCAGATACCCCCCCCCACCCCCACAGCCCGCCGGGGACCGGCCCCGCTGCCTTCGCTCAGCGACGCCCCGAGGCAGCGGGAGCAGAATCTGGCGCATTAAAACCCGCAGCGGCTGCTCCCTCCGGCCCACCCAGGCCGGCTCGGGCTGTCGGCCGAGCTCTGGCCGGGGCTCGGGGTTTTCTTGAACTCTCCCGGCTCCTTCCTTCCCTGGGCTTTTTAATGGGGACACGGTGAAGCGCCCTTTGGGATTCCCGCCCTCCGTCCCCCCGGACACCCTTCGCCGGAGCGCCTCGCTCGGCTGCGGGTCAGGGCCGGGACTGGGCGTCCAGTGCCGGGCAGCCGGGGCCGGGAGGAGCATCACGCTGCTGTCAAAGGGGTCGCGGGGAGAAGCCGCGGGTGTCCTGCGCCACCGGAGCGCCGCGCGCCCCCTCCCCACGCCGCGCGCCACCTCCTTCCCGCGCGCCCGCCCCCTCCCCACGCCGCGCGCCACCTCCCCGCGCGCCCGCCGCGCCGCCCGCCAGCCCCTGGCTTCCAGGTGCACGGGGGAGCAACTGGAATATTTGGGTGCAGCCTGGGCAGGGCGCTGGTTCTGTGGCACGGGGTGGAAAACTACTGCGAGTCCATTTGCTTCAGGCGATGCAGCCGGGCCGTGCTCCCAGTTCACAGCTAGCCTGATAAACAGGGGAGGGGGATGCCCAGGAGGTAAGAAGAGAGACGATTCAAAGGGCTTTAAACACCCCAAGGTTCAGCTGGGCCGTTGAGAAAAAGGAGGGGAAACCCAGCAAGATGCTCTGTAAATCAATGAATTGATGATTTCAAATCATAAATGTGCAAGTACGGGTTGTGCTTTTTTTAATTGTAGTTCGCCGATAACTTGTGGGTGTCTCCTCTTTATGGTATAATAACCTTATTTTAGCTACTGAACTTGGAGACCAGAGGCCACTAAAGTTGATTTAGCCTGTATTTCCTTAAACAGAAGGCACGCTCAGATTGGCATTATGGTGAAAGTCTTCTACCTGTTTGCTACCCTGGGCCTCACCCCAAATGAGACATTTCATTTTGTATTAAATGTAGTCCTAGGAATTTCTCCTCACCTCTCCATGAAATAGCTGAGTGAGGTAGCTCTGGAGGATTCTCCACAGCTGGACCATTCTGAAGCTGCAAATGAGAGTAAGACTGTCTACACTGTGCCTCTTACAGTGTATGGTATGCACTAAAGCCACTCTTTGTCACCAAAGCCACTCTGTCACCAAAGCCACTCTTGGTATGCACCAAGGGTGCATATGCACCAAAGCCACTCTTTGTCACCAAAGCCACTTTGTCACCAAAGCCACTCTTTGTCAGCAGGAGAGAGCTCTCCTGCGGATGGGTGGTAGGGCTTTGTCGATGGGAAAGCGTCTCCCACTGATGTAGCACTGTCCATACTGGCAGTAAAACTTTTGTTGGTCGGGGGTGTTTTTTTCACATCCCTGACTGACAAAAGTTTTACAGATGAAAACGCAGTGTAGACATAGTCTAAGACTGAAGCTTATATGATGTGCCTCTGCTCAAGGAAGTGCTAGTGGAAGATGTAGCCAGCAGCAACTTCAAAATGTTCTCTGAGAGATGCTTTTAGACCAAGTCCAGCAGGGAATTGCTCTGGCTGGCCCCCCATCAGTCAGAGCACAGGGATTTTTTTGTGTTATGGGATGGTTGAGAGGTAACCATATAGCTGGAAGTCAGTATCTGTACAGGAGATGTGTAATCTAATTAGCAGATGGATATTTCATTTGAATATAAGTATAATGCAGATTAGAATCTTCCATTCTGGGACATGTATTTCATGGTAAAAGTGTGTGGCAAAAGTATTGTTTGCAAAAAGACTTTCTGGCTCCATAAAATGAACTCACCCTAGAAATTTTCCTTGTCAATTAGACATTGGCCTTTGTAACAAAAGGAGAGGGCTGTTTAAATACTTAAAACAGTGGTTTTCAAACTGTGGGTCGCGACCCAGTATTGGGTCGCAGAATGTAAGGCATTGGGTCGTGGCGGCTCTGGTCAGCACCACTGACTGAACCGTTAGAGGTCCCGTTGGTGGTGCTGCTCGGCTAGAGCAGGCTAGTTCCTACCTGTTCTGACACCGTGCTGCTCCCCAGAAGTGGCCAGCAGCAGGTCCGGCTCCTAGGTGGGGGAGCCACAGGGCTCCACGCACTTTCCTTGCACTGAGCACCACCTCTGCACTCCCATTGGTCAAGAGCCCTGCGGAGCTGCTTGCATGTCTCTGCCTAGGAGCCGGACCTGCTGCTGGCCGCTTTCAGGGCGCAGCATGGTCCACGGTGCCAGAACAGGCAGGAAGCCTGCCTTAGCACCCCCGCTGTACCCCTAGCCCAGAGCCATGACCCCCTCTCATACCCCTGCCCCAGCCCAGAGCCCCCTCCTATACCCTGAACCCCTCATTCCTGGCCCCACCCTGCAGCCCTCACTCCCACACCCCAACCCTCTGCTCCAGCCCTGAGCCCCGCAAAACCCTAAACTCCTCATTCCCAGCTCTGTTGAGTCACAGACATCAACAATACTTTTTAAACTGGGTTGCCAGAAAAAGTTTGAAAACCACTGACTTAGAGCATAGTACTGGCACTGACTCACTGTGTGACTTTAGTAATGTCACAAAATCTAAACCCTGTCTACACTCAGGCTATGTCTACATTTAAACTGCTACACTGGTACAGCACCACTGTAGCACTTCAGCATAGCCACTCACTACAGCAATGGGAAGGGTTCTCCCATTACTGTAATTAATCAATCCACCTAATGTGCTTTACACTAGGGCTTAGGTCAGTTTACCTACGTTGCTCAAGAATGTGGATTTTTCACATCCCTGAGTCACCTATCTGGGTTGACTTACCTTTTTAGTGTAGACCTCGCCTAAGTACATTTTTTCATAGCTTTCTCAGATGCTAACATCGGTTCACCGTTACCAGTATTAGCAACATCTACACCTAAAAGTTAGGTTGTCCTAGCTACATCGCTCATCCCTGAGAGACGTCGTTAAGCCAGCCTAAGTCCCAGCGTAGACAGAACTAGATTGATAGATGAATTCTTCCATCACCTAAACTCAGAGGAGTGGATAACTACAGTGAAAGAAAAACTCCTTGTATCACTGAAGCGAGTGCTACAATGGCACAGTTGCAGTGCTTTAGGTGTGCCACTGTAGCGTAAACATAGACTGAAAAACCTGCCACCATTGTTTTAAGCATCCTGGCTTGCTGTGAGCAGCATTAGATAACATGGTGCTTAAAATAGTGGCAGCAGACTTTGGGCAATCCACAGGTGTGGTCCTACTGGGGTTAACACTGGTGGAGCTGAAATAGTGTTAGCAGCCAGGAAAACTATTTTAAATATTACTGCCCTGTAGACAGGTCCCATGTTTATCTCTTTATAACATGGGTAGAGTACTTAGCTACCTTAAAGGGATGTGGCGAGAATTAGAATTTGTCAGGGTCTTTGAACTGCTTGGTGTAAAGTGCTAGAGAAGTACATAGTGTTGCTGGGTTGTTTTTTTTTATTATTTAATTGCCATCTCATGAAAGATTCACAAAACAAGGTTTACAGCATTGTTACAATGCTTACACAACACAAGAGCTGACAACACCAAGGGCAGGGGCTAGGTGTGTTTGTAGTAGAGTTGTACCATTAATGTAACTATTCTTCAAAGCCGAGGGATATTAAAATATAAAAGATTGCTGCTCTCTGAAGTGCACAGAGTGCAGGATTCTTGTGCATTTCATTAGTATACTTGCCAGTCAGAATGGAGCAGGCACGGTAGAGGAATTACCATGATAAGCATAGGTACCTATTGCACATGTACACCTGCTAAATCAATGTTTCAGTGTATATGTCTTGTGTGCACAGAAGTACACAATATACGTCGATACGAAACACATAAAGAGAACATTAATGTTGCATGGTTAAACATGTAAGTCATGAAATATAAAAGTTAAGCTTGCATGTGTATACCTGTGGGACTCTTTGGGAAGGCTTGCTCTGGCTAGTTTTATGTAACATGCTTTGTTCTCAATAATTAGTAACATGCATTTCAGTACCATCTTTGCCATAAAATAACTTACCAAACAAGATCTGATATTTAATGAGTCTGCAAGACTAGAAACAAGAGCTAGAAAATTGCTTAGGTCTCAGAGAGACAAATTGCAATTACTAACATTTTATATTTATATTCCCAAATAAACTTTAAGATGAGTTCAGATTAAAAGTGTGTTTCAGTGGAGTCCCAGTCATGATAATCAAATTCTAAGACTACTGAGGACCATTGTGCCAGCCAGAGTAACCACGGCTAATGGTGTAACACCAGGCATCGTGTGGTGAAATTTCCACATATGGCACAATCCTGCGAATCGAAAAATCTCTGTGGTGGTCCTGGGGTAGTGTCCTGTAAGGGTCAGGATGAGCCCCCTTCGTGCCTTGGACTCCAGACAATACTCCAAGTTAAAAACCAAAAACCAAACCTTCCAGACTTTAAAGAGTTTGGAAATGAACTATTAAAGACTCCAACAGCAATATAAGCCTTCATCACTCACCATTACACTTGTAACTTGTACTTTAGACTCAGCCTTAAATTTACACCCTATTTTGTGCTGTAATGGAAATACAGTGATTTTATATAATGCTTATCAAATACACAGTAAAAAATGCAAAAGAAATATAGCTCCAGAGTACATTAAGTTATGTCAAAGTTCTTATGATATTATATGTAGTGGCTTACAAGAATAGAATTGAAATGACTTGTTTGATGTTCTGAAACGTTACTGTGGGATAGATATAGAGAAGTGAATTCAGTGCATGCAGTTTGTTATATTGTACAATGATATAAAACTGAGGTGCTAAAATCTCTGCAGATGTACGTTGGCAGAACTCCATTGGTTCTATCAGTGTACCTTGCAGAGAATGTGACAGTTTGTTTGCAATGAGTAATGTGGTAGTATGTTAATGGCACAATACTTAACCTTAATTATAGCACAGCTGTTGCTCTACTGTAACATCAGAAATGATTTTCTTAAATGAATATGGGATTTTATAATCTAATAGTGCGTTATTTTGACCTTTGCTATATATTTCTGCAACGCTTAGAGAGCAAAATTTAAACTGGGTGAGTGGTGAGAGTCAAGTGGGAAGATAGTGGGAGAAGGAGGATATAGCAGTGGGAAACTGACTGGATTCCTTACCTGTACATTTCGAGACATTAATGGTTTTTTAAAAGAAAGCTGGGGGGGTGGGGGGAGTTTTAGCTGGACTCCACTGAAACACACTTCTAACCTTTATCCTTTCTTAACAAAGCAAAGGTTTTGTGGTTGGTCATTTCCGTACAGTGTTTTGTTTGATTTTTTTTTGTAAATGAACAACAAAAATTTAAGTGAGGCTGGTATTGGGGGAGGGAGGGTGCTGCTCTGACTTACCATATGAGCCTCTCTATTGTGGATTCCCCTCCTACAGAAGGAATTATGCATGTGAGGTATCCCGGGCATGGGGAAGAAGGAAGGGAGGCTGTTGTTGACACCAAATTCTTTAAGTGCTTCAAGTTTTATATTTTAAAAAAATACGGGTTTACAAAGTGTTACTGTGTATCAAGGACTCATCTTTCCCTAGCCTCCCATCCACATTATTATTACTGGTAGAGGTGGTATTGTAGAGCCCCAGTTGTGGGCCAGGACCCCATTGTGCTAGGTGCTGGACAAACACAATAGTCTCTGCCCCAAAGAGCTTACAGTCTAAGTATCTCTCTTGTCTTCCCTGCCTCTCCGGTACATGTTCTATGATACTCTGCATCCTCCACCTTCCCTCCCCAAGTCACCTAAAGCACATTTCACACTCCCCCTGTTCCTGGCATTCCCTTCCATGCCACTCCTCTACCTTTCCACATTCTCTGCATCCCTTCAGTCCCTTTTTCTGTTCTACAAGTCTCCTGTGATTTATATTCCTGCTCCTCTTGCCTCCCCCAGACGCCTCCCATTCTGAGATCACCGGGGACTGATGTATCCCGCAGCCACTCTTCCATTTCCCCCCCGCTCATTTCATCCACATGCTTCCATGCCTCCCTCCATGCCTCTGCCAAACACTCACCTTTCTGCTTTTCGCCATAGGCACCTGCCCCCTCCCCTGCTCCCCCGTTGTACCTGGCTCAGGTTAACAGCAGCGGCACAGCCTGGAGACAACAGCAAGTCAGTTTAGATTTATAATGAATTGTAAGTGTTGCTGCGTATGAAAGAGCTGTGTAGGCTTGTGGCTGAACACACAGCCACAGGTTTCAGAATAAAATTGCAAACACAGGAGAAAATAATACTGCAACTTGCCACTTAAAGGTCCCCACAGTTCTGTGCAGGCACTTTGCCACACTGACCCAATGGATAAGAAGTCAGACCCAGTGTGTTCTTCAGTTTGGCCAGAAAACGGAGCAAACAGCAAATGAACAGACTTTCTTTAGCCATGGGAAAAACAAACAGCCCTTAACTTACAAAGGCAATTAATGGGTGTAGTTTCAGTGTAAGCAAAATGATCAATGCCCAGCTACGCCTGCTTGTAGTCCTGCCCTGGATGCTTCTTGATTTTGCTTCCTGGCTGGGCAGTCCAAGGGGACTTTCTCTTCCCCTTTAGAGCCCTCCCCTGATGTCCCTTATATCATTGCTCTATAAAGTCCCTAGTTAGTCCCTTCTGTGCCAGCCTTAACATAGGGCATGTTATACCCCACCATTAGATCTTTGTATTATACATATTTGTAATTCCTCATTACACTACCCACAAAAAATGACAAAAGTGACAAAGAGTCCTGTGGCACCTTATAGACTAACAGACATATTGGAGCATAAGCTTTCATCCAAGTTTTCATAAGCTTGGGTGAATACCCACTTTTTCAGATGCATCACCCATGAAAGCTTATGCTCCAATATGTCTGTTAGTCTCTAAGGTGCCAAAGGACTCTTTGTTGCTTTTGCAGATCCCGACTAACACAGCTACCCCTCTGATACTTGAAAGAATGGCACTTTTTGGCAAGGCCAACAAAATAAGCTTGAGTTTTTAGGCCAAGATGTTTTGGAGAAATAATGAACCCAAAAACAGAAGGTATTTTTCAAAATAATCTTGCAGGGACTTTTTGAAAACATCATAACTTTAAAACCCATTTCCTGTTAGTTTCCCCCCAGAGTTTCCAGACCCTAAGATGAGATGCAGCTTGTGAAGTTGCAAGGGAAGTGATTTCTTTTTTGGGAAGGTAACTGAAAAGTGATCGTTCAGACTTCGATCCTGCAAACAGGATCTTTTCTACCACATTGAAATCAACAGGGCTACTCACAGCTGTAAAGCTAAGCATGTCGTTATGTGCAGGATGGGGACCTATGCTTATCAGAAGAAGCTATATCACCTCAGCTAAGGAATGGACAGTGATTCGCCAGCAGACAGAAATGAACTACTGTGGATGTATACTGCTGCCCTCTACTGGACGGTAGCAGTACAAATGTGTGATTGCTCTTGTATGCTGATTCAATAGCTGACAGATTCCTCTTTAGGAGGCTGGGAGGATCTTTGTTCCATCCTGCTGTCACCATGAAGTTCCAAAGGCTACGGGCTGGAATATATACCCACATAACATTAGTAACCTAACCCATTAGCAAGCCTACCAACAATGAAGGAAAATAAACAATCTCAGGTTTCCAAGGGGTTATAATAACCAAGTATGAGAAAACAGATTCTTAAAGTCAGCGAACTAGCTTGACAGTATCCTTTTTAATAATTAACTTCAACAATCTGGTTTGTCAGGACACACTTCAGTCCTAGGAAGCCAGGCCAGGTCAAAACTACTATTACAAATGAAAGCGACAGAATTTTTATCTTTTTTGGAACCAAAATAACAGCGAGAGAAGAAAAGCAGTGATTATATCAGAGTAATTTTACAGTGAAAATGAGGCTGAAACTAATTAGAACATTAGTGCCCTACAGCAGTACAAATGGACTCAGTACCAATATGAGTTGAGACTATGTTTTGTTAATATCTTTCAGAGCGTAGCCATGTTAGTCTGTATCAGTGAAAACAATGAGGAAATTTGTTAGTCTCTAAGGTGCCACGAGGATGCCTTGTCGTTTTTGTTAATATCATGTATTCTAATCTGCTGTCTCAGATTCGGTTATATTTTGGGGGAGGTAAAAAGATAGCCTCCAAAATTCCAAGGAACAGCTATTCATTTAATCTGGTAAATCAAAATAAGAACCCACCCACACAGTAAGTAGGCCACTTTGAAACCCTTTCCAAGCTTTAATGGCTGGAACCTGCCTTAAAGGCACAGCTCAGCAGTACGGGGACGATGTGAGAGTTGCTGGCTCAGTGGGAGCTCCTGGAGGAGTACCTGACGTACAGTAGACACAATGCCTCTGGGAGGGAGTAGTGGGAGCCAGAACAGTGCTCTGCACCCTTTTAAAGTGTGTAGTTTGAGTTCCCAATCATATGGAGCCAGCTCTTTTGGCCAGGAGGATTGGGGGGCAAGGTCATGGTCAAGCGTCTGTAGTCACTAGCTCTGAGCAGTCCTTGCCGCCTTGCACGCTCATGAACAGCAAGACATGATCTGTCTCTAAAGTGTCATCAATAATTATATCCTGTACAAATAAACCCCTCAGGCATCCAACTTTGCTTTCGCTTAAAACTGAAATAAAATACACAGAAATGCAGAGAATGTTTGAAAGAGACATATCGTGGTCTATTAGCAATGGCCATGCTCATTTTGCAAACTAAATGCTGACAGTCCAGACCATAGCAGTGTCTACGTGTGAGGTTGCGTTTCATATTTTTAACAGTCCTAACGTGTGGTTATCTCATGGAAATCATCTCTGTCCCTCTGGCTCTATTGCGTACGCAAGACAGCGTGAATGGGTTGGTTTCCCATTGCACACACTTTGAAGGAACATGGAATGTTCTCTCAGTAAGACATGAAATAAAATCAGGCAGAATTTCCTCCAGCTTAGTTATTTGTGAATAATATGATAATGGTTGATGTTGGAGCTGAAAAACCACTCCTTATCTGCAATAGAAAATGGTTTAGGAGTTTCTGCCAATAAGCTGGTCTGAGCGGCCAAAGAGCAAGGGATAGAAGAATTATTTGACACCTCTGCCATTTCTGGCCCTCTACAAACAGAGCTGTCCACTATATTGAAAAAGCATGTTTACACACAGCTTACATTTTGCTGTAGCTAAATCAGGTTCTGTAACAGTTTGGTGACCCAGTATGGAATTTAGGACATGCTAAAAAACAAATGTGATCTTGTGTGAAATTTTTCATATTTGTGAAAATGTGTGGGTTTTGATTTGAGTTGAATCTCGGCATTGGTTCTGTTACCCTAATGGGCTGAGCCTACCCAGTGTGACTTGGAGGGTCAATAAAACCCATTTTGACTCTGTTTCTTCAGAGGCTGTGTTTAGCTCGTCAACTATTAAAAAACAAAACAAAACAAACACATTGTACATGTTAGACATTTCTGGGCCAGATCTCTTTTATGCTAGTTTTATACCACTGGAACTCCATGGACTTCACTCCTGATTTTATATCAATGCAACTTAAAATCAAATCTGCAAAGGTTGTGTCTTTGTGATTCATTGCTGAGTTTGTCTTACAAGTCCCCCACACTACTGATTCACAGAGGGGAGTTGTTACAGCCCACAAGCTAAAGAGCCATGGCTCCTTAACTCAAGCTGTAGTGGTACTTGCTTTTAGCTCTGGAGGTTCCTTGGTTCAGATCTGGTGTGTCAGTGAAAAGGCCAGTTGTCACATCTATACTAGACACAGTCAAAAAAATTCCATCAAAACTGTTTTCAAATGGAAAATGAGAGTTTCAGTTAATTTTTTGGTGAAGCGTTTGCTTTCCATGGAGAATTTAATTTTTAAAAAAATGCCTGAAAATCAAAATATTTTGGCCAAAAACTGAAATATTTTCATTTGAAAGTCCTGCCCCAGTGTTAGTGGGAGTTATAGTTTGATTACCTCCTGTTCTCATTCTTCTTTATGGACCATTGTCCCAAGCTGACATCTCCCATGAAGCATCATAGGGAAGGTAGTGAAACCAGCAAGCGTGGCCTATAAAGGAGAATTGGAGCATGCAACAAACATTGCAGCATTTCAAAATTTGAAATGTTTTGGCTGAAATATTTCTTTTTGGTACTGATTTTTCAATATTTGAATTTCTTCTGAAAAAAAAAAAACTTCCATGGAAAATTTAGATTTTTTTTCATTTTCACAAATTTTTTCTGCAAATAAATCTCTTCTTCAAACCAACTCTAGTCTACATTCATGAATTATAGTGAAAAACTCCTATGGGAAATTCTTCTGCACCATAGTTAGCTCTCATGGGACCTCTAGTGTAGACAAGGCGTTTCTAGTATCATGGTTTGTCTATATTACCATTGCTAGCACCAGCAGAACTGCTCTGGTGATAGGGTGTTCCTTGAAAATTGCCAGTGTAGACACAACAGAGGAAGCATAATTTGCTAATTCTGTACTCAGCTGGTTTCATCCAGATTTTTGGTAAATCTGTTGTAAATAAATCACCTGGTCTGTCACTACTCTGCTGTATTCTTTTATAATCAATCATCCTCTCTTATAATAATGTCTGAAAATAATTTGCACTATCAAAAAATCTATTTATCTTTAATGAACAGTTTGCAAACCAAATCTAATTGACAACTTACATGTTTTCTGCATGTTAGACTATGATATAGGTCTTGATGATAAAATAAAGTTTGCAATAAAATGTTGCAGGATTCTACTCATTTTTTGTTTATGCCCTGTTACATATCTTCACAAAGCATTTTATTCACATATTTGATGGTACGTAATAAGCAGCAGGCCTAGTGTGTTTCATGAATTTCTCCTACAGAATGCTTAAAATTCTTCAGAAATGAACAGAGGACCACTATGCTAAACAGTCTCTTCGGGGAATCTATAAGCAGCAAACATATATTCCCCAATGCCTCAATTGTCTTATCAGCAAGAGGGTCCATATGTCACACTTAGGGTGACCAGATGTCCCAATTTTATAGGGACAGTCCCGATTTTGGGTTTTTTTTTTCTTATATAGGTTCCTATTACCCCCTCACTCCCATCCTGATTTTTCACATTTGCTGCCTGGTCACTCTAGTCTCACTTCTGGACACCTGAAAAAGCATCAGCCATCATTAAGGAGCATTGTGTATTCTTTTTCTCAGTGAGAGCTCAATAAGCAAAGTCTTTGAAACATTTCACTGCTCAGTTTTCTGAAAATATATGATCCAAACTTTTCCTTTTCCTTTATGAAACTAGAAACTTTTGATATTTGTGCAACTGGCCATTTCACCTTTCTTTTATTATTTCTTCCTTTTCTGTTTGATATCTTTACCTTCCCCCTCAGCTTCCATCTTCCTCACCAGAATTCTTTGTTATGTTTCAAGACGCTATCAACAACCATATTCTTTCAGGCTAGATGACTTAATTACAAGAAGAACCAAAAGCAAAGTCTCTGTGAGTGAACACAATATGCAGTTCCTCTGTATTGGCCTGCATCTCTGGAAACAAAATTAATAAATGGTATCTGCCTCCAACAGACAAACAACTCTGAAATTTAAAAGTGCAACAGTATAGAAATAGTGATATGGCAACATATACCTCAAATGTTATCTTTATGGATTTTGTAAATTTTTTTTTTACCAAGAACAAGGTAGTGGAAAGCTTTTTAAAGTCAGGGCAGAAGTCTGATATATTTTCTCTTTCTATTTTTGTCCTTAGATGCAACATATCATTCCCTTAGAAAATCTGTGCTTACATCTCCACTGCCTTGTACTTTGTGTAGTCATTTTCAGCTATGCAAAGTGGGTGGAAATATCACCATTGGAACTTGGTAGCACTGTGTATTCCCTTTGCAAATATGGGTGTAAATGACCATACATGCTATAAGGCACTATAGAATCAAGCCCCCATTCTCCTACACAATGTTTGATAGGCACCTCTATTCATTCCTTCTGCTCCATCTCACCCAACTGGAAAACATTAGTCTTTAAGAACTGCGGCTGTCACTTAGCCCATTGGTGCTGTGAAAAAAGATCTCTTGTTGTTATCTCTGATAACATTAGCATAAAAATACTGTTCTGAACATTCTGTATGCTTCATATTTTTCCTCCTTTAATTAAACTGGAAACTTTCCCTATTTACATAAAAGGCTACGTTGCCATGTTATTGTTCTTTTTAACTGGAAAACTTCACAGTGCTTCTTCATTTTCTCTGGACTCATTCTGGGTTTATAATCCTAGCCTTAGTGCCCTATCACTTAGTTATGTTTCCCAGATACAAAGAGAAAATATGTACAACTACATTCAGGAGACTTTGCTTCAGATTAAGGAAAAACAACAAAAACAAAAAGAAAGCAAACAAAACAAATATAAAATTTCCAGGGGTGTGTGTGTGAGAGAGAGAGAGAAACCAGAGTGAATCATTCTGTATCGCTCTGCATCTGAAATGAAACAAAAAATGGCATCTGCCCCATATCAGGTGAGACGCTCCTCTACATTTAAAGGTGCTGCACACAGAAAGCCGAATCTGCCTCTTTGTTTTAAGGTCTCTGACTAATAACAATTTAGTATCTTATTTAATCCTCTGTCCCCTGGAAAACTGAAGACAAGTTCTTTTCTTTACTGATTTCCTTGCCTAGTATTTGAGATTCTCATTAAGCCTCTCAGTTACTAGGAGTTCAATGTTTTTAAAGGGAGACACAGAGCTCTGAGAAAACCAAAGTCCCCACAAAATGCAAGGGGTTAGAAGCAGTAAGTACAATGGTGCAAGTTGAAATCATTTCTTGCTGGTATTGCACTCATGGGAGGGACAGAAGTGGGGGACATGTGATCTCTCCACATGACCCTCCATGTGACTCTCCCCCCCCCCGGCCCCCAGCCCCCCCCCCCCCCGACTCTTCCCATCCCCTCTGGCACCTTATTTTGTATATACAAACATCAACATGCTTAACTACTCACTTCCCTCGCACTCCCCACATATGTAGCATTTGATCTGGTTTATATGGAAGATGGGAGTTGGGTGAGGAGCTATTTCAGCATGTGTATAATTTATTAAAAGACTAATTTTAAGTAGAACTGTATCCTAAACTGCTTTATGGTATTATGCCCAAACCTTGCATTTCAATGGGGGATTCAACTTTCTTTATAGGAACAGACGCCTGAAACTCTTACCAGTTCACAAAAGTGGTCCATAATCATGCACATAGTCCTATTGTCTTCAGTGGGATTGATCAAATGATTGAGGGTTTACAAAATTAGGTTTCAAGTTTGTAAATTGTTCTGAATGAAACTGACAAAGCCTGAGATGTCAGGTCAGAAGGAGCTTCATTCGAATAAAGGTGGGCAGATGTGTGACAAGTCTTAGCTCCATTGCTAAGAGGAGGAACATATTTTCAGTAAAGTTCTTGGCAGATTCCTAAGGCAGCTGGTTTAAGGCCACCAGTGTCTGGCGTTATAATCTTCACTTATAGCTCTCTCACCCACAAAGCTGGAAAATAAGGTATTTGTTTTCTTTGTTTTACTGCTCCAGTTCCAGTTAATAAAATGCATGTTAGACTAGTTTGACCGCAAAGAAGAATTCTGGATACACGGGGGACAACACCTGATTTCTGTCAGGCTGCAGAACTAGGCGGACATCAGAATCCAAACATCCTCTGGTCAGTGCAAGCAGAGGCATTCCTCTAATGACCTGGACTTGATGTGATGCAGTATGAATGTCATGGATAATTCTGACCAATGGGGAAGAAAGAATCAAAAATATGTTTAAACACTGTTCATCCCCACCACCACTGTCTTGAGGACTCCTGACCAACGTAACAGCACAATACATATGGTAACAAACTTAAACAAAGCCTTTCTTTAAGTTTGTTACCATATGTATTGTGCTATTAAAGCCATTTAAAGAATGAATACCTTCCCTATCCAGGTTCTGCTCCTTCGGAGGGTGGGGCTAGCCCCAAATCTTTCTGGTACCCCATACATGCTAAAAATCTCTTGCCGGTACTGCGTACTGGAGGGTATTGCCCTACTTGCATTTCTGGGTAATTAGAGGTGGTTCTATATTCGCTACAGAAAAATGCATACCTCTGAGTCTTTTTGTGAATGTAGGGAACCCGGCACACAGCTCGTATTAGCTAAGAGTCTCCCATCTACAGATCAATATGGAAAACCTGTGCTTAAATTCTGAAATTAATATGTTATTCCATGACTATCACATATTTCTACGTGAATTTGTGGGTAGATCTATTGCAAGGAAACATGCTGTCCCACATACAGGATCGCTACATTGCACAATTAAATACGTTTTAATGGTGCTCAGAGAAATGCATTGGTACCATTATTTTGCCTTCTCATCAGTTTTTCCCCCTTTCTTTAATGTCCTAAATAATACCCATGACATTTAGTGCAACAAACTATGCTGATGTTAGGTTATTGATGAAGTTTTAAATACACTGAAATAAGGCAATTAGCTTATGGTGCCAAGAGCCATCACTCAGCCATATTGCACATGCAGATTAAGACACCTATGTAATGCCATATGCAGCACAATAAACCACAGTTCTGGGTACAGGAAGGCCAATTAGCAGTTAATGTGAGAAATTTGAATCTTCTGACTTATTGCATGTATTTCATACCTCTACAATGACATTGCATCATCATCATATTTTTGCATTAAATACACGTACATATGTCAGTCTGACAAATATAGTGTAGAGAACCAAGGATATATCATCTAGTATAGAGCATGGGTCCATGTGCATACAAGCCAGATCTAATTCGTCAGGTAAATCAGAAATCATGCTCAGACTCAATGGTGACATTTTTCAGATTCAAAGGAGAAAGTTTGACTCCCTGTATTTGCTAAGCGAAAGGATTACATCACAATGCCTGGACCATATCACTTTGAGAGCATGCAATATAGCCATGGAGGTATTGCAAAGCAGACCCATGAAAATGTGTGCATTACAGTATAAGCTTATATATGTGCTGGGAATGGTATGATCGAATGATGCTTATTAATTGGACTTATATACTTTATAGTGATACTGTACCTTAAAACCTATAGATTGTTCACTTATCTAGGGATCAAACAAATGGGAGAGGGGTTGAGCTGGCTACCTTTGCAGAACAGCACTAAAGGGACTGGGACTAGCATATCTCATTCCTTTAGACAGCTACGCCTCATGTTTAGGCGTTGTGATGGGGCAAGGCCAGATGGCTATACGAAAGTGACAAGGAACAGATATGTTAGTCCCAGACTAAACAAATCCCTGGTACCATTGGAACCAAATGGCAGTTGTTCCAGGTTAATCAAGACACCTGGGGCCAATTAAGAACCTTCTAGAAAGCAGTAGAAATAGCTAGCCTGATTGGGACACCTGAAGCCAATCAGGGACTGGCTGAAACCAGTTAAAAAATCCTCCCAGTTAGTCAGGTGGAGGTGGATGTCAGGAGCTGCAGGAGGAAGTTGTGCTGTTGGTGAGACTGAGTGGTAGACACCATATCATACTCAAGGAAGGAGGCCCTGAGTTAAGGGTGAAATGGACTTTGAGGAAGCAGGGACTGCTGTGGGAAAGTAGCCCAGGGAATTGTATTGTGTTCTGTTGCTAAAAGGTCAGCCATATTAGCTGATACTATTAGGGTCCCAGAGCAGGCCCGGGCTTCCCCCTTTCTGCCTTCCCTAATTAATCACTGAGATTGGGAGACAACAAAGACTGTGCAAGGAAGGATAGCTTCACCTCACCTCCCTCGCTGGCTTATGATGAAAATGGCTCAGTAGGCTGTGACATTGTCTCTAGAGAGAGAAGGGCTACGGGGAGGGTCACAGTGAGCCTCTGAGGCTAGTGAAATCCGCCAGAAAACTGAGGATCCACAGAGACAAGGACAGAGCTTTGTCACAGCGTGAGTTAAGGACCCTAGGAAATCTCTTGCATGGAGTCCCTGAACAGGAACTAAGGGAGCTGAATATTTAGACTGTGTAGAAACCGTAGAAGCCAACTTTGAAAACATTCACACTTTTGCTCGGGAAGTTTTGAGGGTAGCCTCTGACAAAGTGAAAAGGCAGTATGAGGTCACATCATATGGGGAAATTTTTAAAAGACAGGACCTGGTGCGCCACCACAATCTTAGAAGAAAGAAGAGTCAGAGCCCTAAAGTGTATAAACCTTAGGCTGAGAGAAACCCTTCATAGTACTGACCCAAATTGATGAAGGGGTGCACAGGATACAGTTGGG
This sequence comes from Dermatemys mawii, assembly GCA_007922305.1. Taxonomy (NCBI): domain Eukaryota; kingdom Metazoa; phylum Chordata; order Testudines; family Dermatemydidae; genus Dermatemys; species Dermatemys mawii. The sequence continues at coordinate 3,983,286 of ML677371.1, read as the reverse complement.
TCCCAGGACTAAACCCACAGTTATCCATAATGGCTGCCTACGATGGTATCAGGGCAGGGCCAGCTTCAGGCACCAGCGTAGGAAGCGCATGCCTGGGGTGAAACTCTGTAAGGGGTGGCATTCCGGCTGCGCTGCCCCCCCTTCGCTCCTCCGGCCATGCCGCACCCCCCCTCGTTTCTCCAGCCACACTGCAGCCGTGCCCCCCCCCTCTTTTTTTTTGCTCTGGCAGTGCTCCTCCAGCCACCCCCTTTTTTTTTTTTTGGCTTGGGGTGGTGTAGCAGGGTGGCTACCCCGCTCCTAAAAGAAAAGGGTTAAAGCAGCCCAGCAGAGGGCTGCAAAAGTGAAAGCAGCTGGGGTGGAGCAGCCACAGCTGTGGCTGGGTCAAATGCCCAGCTGGCCCTGACAAAAAGGCCCAGAGTTTGGAGCTCAGGCAGTCTCCTCTAGCTGTGGAGGGAGATGGGCCTGGCTGCTGGGGAGCTTGAGAAGGTACCTGGAGTGGAGCAGGGCTGGGGGAAGGCCAGAGGATCTGGGGAGCTCTGTCCTGGAATCTCCCGAGGATGCCAGCCTAGTAGAAGGCCAAAGGGGTGCTGGGATTGCAGGGGGCAACCCACAGGTAGGTAGAGGCAGCAGGCCCAAACCTCCCTTGCCTATGATGACTGGCTTATACAGACTGCAGTCGACCCCAGTGAAAGGAGGCTCGATGGTGACTGGCAGTAGCCCATAGGCTGAGGCAAGGTGGGGATAGGGGTTGGGGGTTCCCCGGGGAGGGGAGACCCAGAGATCTGGGGAGGTACTGCCAGGGAGCAGCACCCCAGGTAAGAGGGCACCAGGGTCCAGGAGGGACATGGGGCCACCAGCAAGTGGGACATCGAAGTGCAGAGGGCGCTCCGGAGCTGGGAAGAGCTAATTCCCAGGACAACCAACAGGAGGCACCGCAGGGGTGAGTCATCCAACCGCTACAGGTGGCAAAAAATTTCCAGCTGGCCCTGTATCAGGGGGACAGAATTTCAGCTTGGCTGGCCTCTGAATCGGAGAATGTAGTTGTGGAAGAGGCTGGAAAAGTTGCTACAGAGGGGAGGACCCCCCATTCAAACAAAACAGGCAGGGTTTGCCTCAGCCAGCAAATTCCACAGAAATGACAGGTATTTCTCAAGGGCTGACTGTAGGGAAACCCAGGGAGAGAAAAGCCCCAAAGAGATTTGGGTGGGAATAAAATTTTTGTAGGTTGATGATTTTAAGTTATCCTGACAGAAAGATTTTGTACATATGTAAACAGTTAACTGTAATATATTGATAATTCATTACATTATTTCTTTACTTTTTGTTTGGATGGGTTGTTTGTTTGGTGTCATCATTTTAGGCCTCATCAGGATGATGAATGAAGCTGAGATAAGGGGTGTTATGCTCTGGGCAAAACCTTGTTCTGAGTTCAGTTAAAAGTTTGTTGAAATTGGTAGGTGTGAATTCACTCTTCAATTAACTTAACTATAAGCTTAAATCCCACCTAAAACAAAAGGTGTGTGTGAACCTGCCCAAGAGCTTTTGGCTGAGTCTTGTTTTGGGTAGGATTAGGGGTGAGGGAAAAGGGATCTCAGAGAAACTGAGGTCAGCAAGAACAGATGGAGTGAGAGAGAAAGATAGCCTGAAGGAGCAACTGAAAATGGGCAACGCATACAGGACAGCTTCATGATAGGAAATAGAGAATTCAGCCATGGGAGAGAGAAAGAAGAAATCAATAGTCCATTTGTTATTAATAGACAGAAATCTATTGAACACTTAGGTGTTATAGTGATGAGAACTATGCAAATATCTAAAATAGAATATGTGAGTAGTAGTAGGGGAGCCAAGCGCTAAACCACCAGCTTTTTTAATGTAATGTGGGGGAATAAATTGCTAGACTGAAGCAGTACAATGGGAATAGATTTTTGGAAAGTATATTTTGTGCAATTAAAAAAATCAGTGGAATTGAGGTTGCTCAGCATCTTAAGGGATGGGACTCCATATGAACAAAATTCAGTAAAGGACAAAGCTGGAGCTCTCTGAAAGACCCTCATAATTAAAGAGCAAAAGAATACAGGTCTTCTGAACAGAGCACTCAAGAACATATGACATTGTCGGGAACAATCCAGTATTGGTGAAGGATGGGCAAGATCATTGCCTTTCCCATCTCTAATGTATCTGATTCTGTGATTAAATCATTGTGCTAAAAACTGTTTTCTAAAACATTTTTACACATTTATTTAGCTGAGGATCTGGGCCATAATGTTCCACTTTCTCCATTGATCCACTTCGTGCATTTAGGAAACAATTTCAAAAGCTTAATTTCCTTTAAGATAGGAACATAGGATTTGTGATAGTGAATCAGACCCATGGTCCATAGATGCTACAGAGGAAGAGATGAGAAACCCCAAATTAAGAAGATGTAGGGTAAACTAACCCCCATTAAGTTCTTATTCTAATCTCTAATCATTAGAGATTGATTTAAACCCTGAAGCATGAGGGTTTAAACACTATAGTTAGTATTGACTAATATGACTAATCTATATTAGCACTTATAGGTTAGTATTAACTAATATACTTCTGTATACAAATGACCAATCTCTCTTTGAATCTTGGGGAGTGACATCCTGTGGCATTGAGTTCCATAATCTAATTATACATTGTGTGCAAGAAGTGTTTCCTTTTATTTGCTTTGAATTTGCCACCTTTGAATGTCATTGAATATCCCCTTGTTCTTGTGTTATGAGAGCTAGCAAGCACGAAAGCTTAGAGAGGAGAGAGATTATTTTATATACTTTTATCACATCCCCTCTTATTCGTCTCCTTCCTAAGGTAAACAATCCCAATCTTTCCACTCTCTCCCTATGAGAGTTTTTCTATGCCCCTAATTATTCTTAGCATTTTTTCTCTAAAGGTTCTCTAATTCTGCAATATTTTTTGACATGGGGAAAGCAGTGCCACATAGAGTATTCTAGATGAGGCTACATTCATTCAATGGCCTTATAATACTCTCCATACTATTCATCGTGGCAGTTCTTATGCATCTTAGCATCATTTGCTTTTTTGACTGCAGCTACCTATTGAGCTGTGCACAGTAATGCTCCATTTCCTTTCCTACAATGATAGAACTCATTTAAAAGCCAGTGAGAGGTATGAGAGTTCTGATTTTTTCCCCTCCCTCCAATGTACATTACTTTACATTAATCAACACTGAACTTCCTCTGCCATCACATTGTGCATTCACTTAATTAGGTTAAGTCAGTCCCTCTGAAGTCCCTCGCTGTCTTCTCTCAGTTTGACTAACCTCAATAACTATGTAACTTACAAAATTTGAAGAAGACTGTAGTTAGTTTAAAATTTTAACTGTTTTTAACAAAAAAGTCATGTACAAACTAAAATCTCATATTTTAAAGTGCTAAAGTAGGGCCTGGTTCCCATTGATTCAATGGGCTTTGACTCGGATCCTTAATCATTTGCAATCAAGAAACCACATCAGCTAAAGGTTTGGATTTCCAGAGTAATATTTTCAAAAAATGAAGATATCTCAGCAGTTTCTCTGTTATATAAAAATTATTTGTATTTTCATTGGAAATGGCATGTTTGTGATCTTATTTTAAAGATCAACCAACATGTTGCTTTATCTTGCAAGCTGATAATACTTCAACAAATTCTAATCTAGGTAAGCTAACAAATGCAACAAGAAAGAAAAGCTCTTGGAAGTGGCTTCCTTAAAGCCAGAACTAACTTTTCACATATCAAATACAAGGCAAAACATAATCTCAATCATTCCTTTCCCATTTGGGGGTCTTTGTAAATTGTATTGCTTTAAGAAATTGAATACAGTGACTAACTCTCCAAAGATATTAAAAGATGATGGGGAATGCACACTTGGCAAAGAGATCACCTTACTTGTAGGAAACATTTTTTTGCCTCCTACATATTATGATTTAGTAATCACATTGTTATCTGGCATATTTGAAATGTTCTAGCAACAGCAGCAGGATTCCATTCAGAAGCATATTATAAAGCTTATTCTGCAAAGGTGTTTGTTGGCTAGACTGAACTGCTACATCTTTTTCAGAAAATGACCCTTATCCATGTTGCTTAGTGAAGAAAATATGCAATACTTTCCAATGTGGCCATTTAAATATTTGTCACAGCACTGTTGTTTTTAATTTAATACAGGTTGAAATTTCATAGCAAAAAACAAATAGTTGTTTTATATCCAGGGAGGTAGAAAGGAGCATATTTAATGGTTGGCTAATATTTTGGCTCAGTCAGATCTTAAAGGTGAGCTAAAAAAGTTAGCTTTTGCCTTCTCCCCACATCTCCTCCACCTCCTTCCTTTTAATGAACCAAGAGGACCTGAAAGAGGTCTTTTCCCCTGCTACGTTTTACATCAGAAACTCAAATTTTGTCTATCCTGAAACATTCTAGGTTGACTAGGGATTAAAACAAGCATAATTATGACATCTCAAGAAACTGACCGCTGAAGAAATGAAAAGGGAAGGCATTTGATTTAATCAAACGCTAAAAAATATTTGGGTTTAATACCAATGCCTAATGAGAGCTTTGTGGAATGTGTGTCTTTGTTAAAAATCAGAACTGCTCACCCTAGCCAACCAACCTGAAACGAAGTTCTGAGTGCTAATAAAGCCCAAACCAGGACAGATCAGATTTGACATACCTAATTTTTTAAAGATATAAACAGCAACCAGAAGAAAAAAACCCCACACATGCAACATAAACACCATAAACAACTTCCAGGCCTTCTTTATACATCACAAATAATTTTGCAAAATAGAATTCACCTAATTTAAAAAAAGAGGCTTTTCAGATTACTTTCAAATTCCAGAGAAACTGACTAGCAATGAATGAAACAAAGGAAAAGGGAGCTTAGCGTTAAATTTGTGTTAGGAAGATGTTTCCCATTTCCTTTTCAGTTGAAAAATAAAATATTATGTTTGTACTCATCATGTTGACGTGTTTGTAGGGGCTCCTAACACTGTTGTTGTTCTTACTCAATGCAAATCTGCTCAGGCTCATGCTGGATTCACTTTTTCTGTTTGCTAACTGCATTTTCAGAGAGATGAGACGAAATAAGGTGACTGGAATTTCAAATTCAAGTGTTAGCCAGTTGTTTACAGCAGGGTACCAGTGCATTATTTAAAACACTCATCAGGGACAAATGAAACAAGATATTCCCCACAATGAGCAGACAGCACTGCCCCCCGAGACACCCAGCAAACCCACCTGATTCACAAGCCCGGGGAAAGAGAGAACCTTTTAGGACAACAGGCAAGACCTACCAGACAGACAGACGAGTGCAGGGAAAACATTCCAGAGTTGAGTGCTGTTCTGTGAGAACACCTAATACCAGTTCCCAAAGTGTGAAATCTGCCCTGATCTGATCTCACTTGTTGTCACAGCTCATTGGGCATGGCGGGGATAAGTAAATTGTCTCTACTCTAAATTGAACTTTATTATTATTTGCATCAAAGCAGTGCTCAGTTAGTTCAGGGCCCCACTGTGCTAGGGGACACCCAAACATATACAATTAAGGATGGTCTGGGTTCCAAAGAATTGATCATCTCAGGCCCTGTCTCCACACAAACTTGCACTGGTTTAGTTAAGCCATTGCAAATCCCTTTGTGGATACTCTGTGGTTTAAGAATGGCTTATTGTGCTTTTGCTTAAGTTTCTTGCCAACCATTCAAGCCAGACTGAACAAAGCCAGTTTTAAAAAAAAATAACGGTGTCCAGCCTGGTGTTTGCACCAATTTAACGACATCAGTTCAAAAAACAATGTAAGTTAAACTGGTGCAACTTTACCATGTAGACAAACCTTAAGGTAAGGCTAGATGCAATGAGTAGATGAAAACAAATGAGGAAGAAAAGATGGAGAAACAGTAATATATACGTATTTTGCATAAACTAGCTGTGCGCCCCTGGAAGCAAATAGGGAGTCAGTGCAGCTGTTAGAGAAGAGATCTGATATGTTCCCTGTGGCTAAAACTGCCAAGTATGAGAGCAACCAACTTCTACATCAGCTGCAGCATCTGGATTGTCTTCCTGGGTCACTCCATCGAGAGCACATTGCAGTGACCCATCTAGAAATCACAACAATATGGACCATAGTGGCTGTCCAGCTCCGGAATTTTGATACATGTAATTGACTAATTAAACTAAACAGTGCTTGGGTGTATTTTGTCCCCAGTACTACCAGCTTCTGCTGAATGCCAGTGTTCTGTAAATTGCATTTCACTTCCTTTTTGGCGGACACAAACTAAAACGATCTGTTCAAAGCCAAGCAATATCAATGCCATGTTCTCTTCCCACCTTTCCTTTATTGTAAAGGGTTTACAGTACTGCTTACTCTACATTTACAGTACTGAACTTCCTTTCTTTTCTCTTCACTTAAAAAGAAAATCTCTTTTTATAGAAACTAGTGACTGCCTGGGCCAGATCCTGAAAACAGTACCAGGAGTACTGCTTCACGCGGTGAGAATTCCTACTGACTTCAACAGATAGAAAGCACTCAGGTAGTTCCTAAATATTTGCAAGATTGGGCCCTTGGGTTGCTGCCATAGTCAAAGCTGGCTCTCACAGAACAACTTTTCCCACTGAGACCTGAGTTACAGCCCTTGAAGATTTTTCCTCCTTTCACATCCTTCTCAGGTTGCAGAATGTCTAGTTCCCTCTGTGATGATGACAGTGGTGTGCTCATAAGGATGAAGAGCTTTGGAAAGATTTAAAGAAATGAGAGGGGCCATAGGACAACTGGGTATTACAGCTCATATTTTCCTGAGTAAAGTTGAGGAGCCTCTAGGAGTGAATTTTGACTACTGAATGTCCTCTTTCTCTCCTCAAACTCCTCATCTCTCTCACTTCCCACTCCTCCCTCTCCCCCAAGTTCCATAATGCACAAATACTTTTGTACAGTTTCTTACCGGGTCGAGTCAGCTAAAGTAATACAGTTTTAAAACTAAAAGCTAAACTTGGGATATTGGGGACCTGATTCTGTTCTCAGTCCAGTTTGACCGTATTAAATTTCTTTTGATTTACACCAATGTAAGTGAGCTCAGAATCATGCCTTGTATTGAAAGCGTGTCCAGTTATTTATTAGTGAAATTCCTAGATATCAGAAGTGAAAGAAAGGGACAGGAGAAACAATGCTAAGGTCCTGAAGTTACAGCTTATGGCAACTTGCATGTTAATAATATGCTTAGCAAATAGTAAAAATCCTAGAAAAAGTGTATGAAGGCGGCGGAAAAATACATTGCCTGGTTAGGAACTCATTGAATACTTAGTGACAGAGAGTAGAAAATGTAGAAGGAGAAATTTTTCTGTTTCCCGTCTTCCCTTGTATTAATACACCCCTTGTGTGTGTCATCTTTTATTACACAAATTATTTTACCACAAGAAAACATTCAGCTGTAAAAATAATTGAAACAAGAAGATAGATATTCAGCATGTATATAGGAAAATACAATTTGTGAAGAAAGACTTCTAAAATACGTTCTTAGGTTACATTGCAAAGACTGTGGTGTTCTTGGAGTCTGGCAGACAGCACTAATGTAAGACACATACGATATTGTATTCACCACTGTCCTGCAGCTCTTGTACCTGTGTGTCTGCACTTGACACGCACACCAAGTAATTGTTTGCATATCTGTGTGATGTCCTAGTTGCTAAATGTTTGGGCAAATCCTTGTCTGGGTCATTTAATTTTGTGCCTGGGTAGTCTACATTGCAAAAAAAGGTGAATTCTTGTAGTGGGGCCAGTGGTCCCACTCCTGAAGAACAAGGGATAAAAGCAGAACTGCAGAGGGTTGCGGCTGGGGGGAAAACAGCCAAACTAAGCTGATTGGGGAAGCAGCCACAGCTGTGGCCAGTTCAGTTAGGGCCCAGCTGGCCCTGATAAGAGGGTTGTGGGTCAGGAACTGAGAGGAGTCTCTCTCCAGCTGTGGGGTCAGAAGGACCTGACTGCCAGAGAAGTACCTGAAGCAGAGCAGGTCTGGTGAATAGGGCAAGGGAGCTGGGGAGCTCCAGCCTGGTAAAACCCCCAGGCTGCAGGCCTTGTCAAAGGCCCAAAAAGGTACTGGGGCTACAGAGGTGCAGCCAGGATTAGGCAGAGGCAGCTGGTCCAAACCCCCCTTGCCAGTGATGAGTGGCCATTACAGACTGCAGTCTGCCCCAGTGAATGGGGGCAAGATGGTGACTGGCAGTAGCCACTGAGGCAAAGTGGGGATAGAGGACTGAGGGGTTCCCCTAGGAGGGGAGACCCAGAGTGTGGGGGTATCATGATGGGCAGAACCCCAGAACAAAGGGCATCTGGGTCCAGGAGGGACACCGGCCAGCAGGCCAGCTCTGAGGGTTGGAAAGCTAATTCCCTGGACGACCAGCTGGAGGTGCCACGCCGGTGAGTTAACCTCGCATTGCTACAGTTCATAACTCAGGTTAGCTAACCTGAGTTAGCTACTTGGGTTAAAAGAGCAATGAAGACATGGCAACTCAGCTTTTAACTTCGGTTACAAACATATGGGTTTGGGGAACACTGTTATTCTTTATTAACTGCCAATCCCATGCACAACCCTAGTTCCCATATCTACCAAGTACCTTTTATTTACTTTATTGCTCTCCCATTTTTTCCACAGCCACCTCCAGTCAGAAGCAATGTGGTAGTTGTAAGCGTATGCAATGCTCTGTCACCCAGGGATCATTAACCCCACAAGGCTATTATGAGTGAATTGGTTTCCCAACCCCAATGCCATTTTGTCTGGGGTTGTCTTTCTCCCTATGAGAAAATTCATTTGAATTCAGTGATACTCTCTTCCAAAAAGCACCAATAAATTAGCTGAAAAGGGCTTACCTCTTTGTTGCTCAACCTTGAGCCCTGGCCTATTAGTTTTTTGGGAGGATCCCTGCACAGCTTTTCACTTTCAGTTCTTCTATTAATAGTTTCATTCCAGGCACCAATCTCAAATGCATCTGGGATATGAGGATGGGGGGGCTCAGGGATGGGGCCAGACGACTCCCCCAAGCCCTCTCTCTACCAGCAGGCAGCACGGGAGCTCTGGGGCCAGGGGGAGGCACACAGCAGCCCTGCAAGCCCCAACTTGCTCTCCTCCCCAGTTCCCGCCCACTCCCTACCTCTCTCCTCTCCATGTCCCTGCTGTGTGGCCCTTTAGAGCTGCTGCACAGCTATTTATAGCGCTTAGAGGGAACTTAGGGAGCTGCACTTAAGGTCGATGAGAGCCGCCACTGTCTCACAGGCCTTACAATGAAGAACGCTGTCATAGAGTATTTCCTGGAGCCTTCCACCCCCTCGCCATTCTCTACAGGAGGCACCTGCGGGAGGCTCCGGGGCACAGGACGTCTTCCTAAGGTAGCACAGGGTTGGCTTTTGAGGTCAGAAAAAGCCACTGCTACAGGTGTCCCATCTTTCAGAGGACCCCAGATTACTTCACAGCTCTGCAGGCAGGGAGAGCAAAGCCTCCCAGGCTACTACTGACGGCAGCAGGAGTGCTAAGAGCTCCATCCTATCTGGTGCCTACCAGCGCCTCTGCTGAGCAATTAGGGTTACTAGTTCAGGCTCTGACACTGACTCCTTCTGTTGCTACAGTCAAATCTCATGATGTTTCTGCTTTGGTTTTCCCCATCTGTAAAATGCCTGCTCAATTACTTGACAGGGAATGGTGTGATGATAAATAGCTAATGTTTGTAAAGCACTATATATGTGCTTCAGTTCACCCAAAAGTGCACACAGCCCTCCAGCTTATTTGAACAAATGTACCTTGGACAACGCCATAAAACACTGGCAACTATGCCTAGGTCCAGGCCTCAGCAAAAGCAATTGGGCTGCACTTTTGCAGCAGGCAGCTGATGGGAGGGGGAACTAGGGCTGGTTGAAACTTTTCAATCAAAACTGGTTTTGTTGGAAAATCGTGGTTTTGACAATGAACATTTTCATGAGAAATGTCTGCATTGCACAGAATGTTTCTATTTTTAAAAAAAAATAAACAGCCCAAAACTGCAATATTTTGACAGAGCTATCACCACAGTGCCTTATGGGAGTTGTTGTTTGATTGTCTCATGTCTCAATACTCCTCTATGGGCTGGCCTTCCCAGTCAGACTTTCAAATCCCATGATGCACCACAGCCAGAAACTCCCATGATGCACTGCCTCCCCTCAGGAAGGGTGAGAGACCATGGTGCATCATAGGAGATGTAATCTGACTGGGGCATCTATAGAGGACAATTGGAGCAAGAGGCACCCCGGCTGCATTTCCAGATTAAACTATTTCAATTTTTGGCACAACTATTTGGATATTTCTCAGTTCTTTTCAGAAAAGTCAAAATTTTCCTTGGGAAAAGAAACCTATTTTCCAACCAGCTCTAAACTAGACATTCTACCTTCCTACTTCATAGATATATAGATATAATGTATATATTTAATGTAAAATGAATGAGTTAGGCTTGGGATGTCTCTCCAAGCACCGTCTTTCTCCATATCCCCCTCAGGCAGTATCTGCGTGCAGTGAAGTGATCACAGTGCCTGGGATTCAGTTCTGGTGATTTAACGTTGGTTTGTAGGCCTGCATGAATACGCTAAGGTCATCTTTGGGGTAGAGGGAGAAAGATCTTGCTTCCTCTTCCCCTCCTCTTCGTACACTTTCATGGAGCTGGCCACCATTGATCCCTAATGGTTAAGGATAAGATTTTTGTCATGGAGGTCACAGATTCTGTGACTTTCAGAGACCTCCGTGGTATTTTCCTGCTTCAGCCTCAGGGTGGCAGGGCTGGCACAGTCAGCCAGCAGGGGTCCCGGAGCTCCATGCTGCTAGTGCTGTGCCCCATGGGAGCCTTGCTGGAGCCATCAGCTGCCACGGGTTGGACCCCCATCCCTGCAGCAGGGCTCAGGCTCTCATCCCCCCCAGCTGGGCTCAGCCTTCAGTGATCCATCCATTAGCCCCTCTGTCCTCCCCGCCCGTCACACTATTTTTAATAAAAGTCACAGACAGGTCGCAGGCTTCCATGAGTTTCTGTTGATTGCCTGCGACCTGTCCATGACGTTTACTAAAAATAACCATGAAAAATGCTCCCCTGGTTCTACTCTTCTCTTTATTTCACTACGAATAGGCCTGGCATTGATCAATATGTGATTGTAAATATAAGGCGGAGTAATGATGGACAAGAATTGCTTATTTGGAAGGAAAGAGTGTTGCTGAATATTCTGTCATCACCTTAAGCATCAGAGCTACTTCTCCCCAGTGGAGTAGGGCTGCAGATCGAGAGCCATCGTCACTGCTACCAGCTGGTTTATAGATAGATGCTTCGATGATTTAGAGAAGGTTTTTACCTTCATCTGGAAAATGAAAGTTTGTTCTTGTCTCCCGTGTTTCATGTACCATAGACTGGGTAAGAAAAAGAAAGGAGTCCACCCTTGTAAAACTACGTAACTGTACACATACTGCAGCTATCATGAAAGCCATGTGCACACAGACGGACTTCCTGGTTCCGCCTCCAAACTCTTTCCTCCTGCAACCTGTGCCCCTCCCTCCAATTCCCAGCAGCTAGCTACACCCTACATTAAGCTCTTGTCTTGTGGTGAGCAAAGTGATGGTAGAGCAATTTCATGTAACTCTGTGAGTTGATGTAGCAACTGAGAATTGTGATGGACCAGTTCAAGACAAGACAAGATCTTCCCTCATTTGCCATCTCTTCTCTTTCACTGTAAGCTTTGCTATGGTGCCATCCAGCAGTACGTTAGGCACATCTATCATCTGAAACAGCACAGGCCAATCCTGGAAGTTGATGTTGGTGCTGAATATATTTAGTCATAACTGTGGAGCCACTTTGGCTTGTTTTTACTATGGTTTATACATAACTAGGGCCCTACCAAGTTCACGGCCATGAAAAATGCATCACGGACTGTGAAATCTGGTCTTTTGTGTGCTTTTACTCTGTACTGTGCAGATTTAATGGGGGAAACCAATGTTTTCTAAACTGGGGGTCCTGACCCAAAAGGGAATTGCAGGGAGTCACAATGTTGTTTTAGGGGCCGGGGGTTGCAGTATTGCCACCATTACTTCTGCGCTGCCTTCAGCTCTGGGTGGCTGGACAGCGGTGGATATTAGCTAGGCACCCAGCCTGAAGGTAGCACCCCCTCAGCAGCAGCACAGAAGTAAGGGTAGCAATACCATACCATGCCACGCTTTCTTCTGCGCGGCGCAACTCCCACAATAATAACCTGGCACCCTCCCCTCGCCAACTCCTTTTTGGGTCAGGACCCCTACAATTACAATTCCATGAAATTTCAGATTTAAATAGCTGAAATCATGAAATTGACTATTTTTAAAATCCTGTGACCATGAAATTGACCAAAATGGCTCATGAATGTGGTAGTGCCCTATACATAAGTGATATGGTGATTTGACACAAATCTGATTAGATTGACTCAAAGAGCTGATGCTGACTACCTCCTCCAGAGCAACCTCACTGGTTCAGGAGACATTAGTGATGATAATCAGATGAAGGCATGAGGCCAAACTAAGGCAGCATAAGCACTAGTACTGCCAGCACAGGAGCTCCCTAGTTTGCTAGGCACAATTACCACCTTAGTTTTGCTTTGTTTTTTGTGGAAATTCTCTATTACAAGTCTAGTCTGACTCTCCTGTTACTTACAGTAGTTTTACCCCAGTGTAACTCCATTGGCTTCAGTGGAATTACTCTTGATTCATACAAATATAAGTGAGATGACAATTGGGACTCTTATTTTGAGAGTCACCGTCATTGATACCAGATTTTTCTCTAACTACCTCATCATCTTCCCTCTCCAGTTCTCTGCCCATTCCACATGCTTGCCCATTTTTCAACAGATGTTTTCCGAGCAATAGAAGTTTATCTCTCTGGGTGGTGTTAGCTAAGGCTTCTATTATTCTCACTAAGCCCTTAAGTTTTGTTGGCTGACTATTGCTTCCTGGAATTTGTTTGATGTGTAGGCCTGAGGAAACTTTGACAGTTTTAACTGGAAACCAAGATACTTCCTCCATGTCTCCACATGCTCAGCGGAAGACGGCAAACATTTTGAAAAGCCACACAAGAAATCCAAAGCAAAAACACCCTGGCCTCATTTACAATAGTGGTTTTTGTTGTTTTTTTTTCATTCCCTATTGTTGCCACCAACACAGTTCCAATGGGCCTGGAAGTTCACAATACAATTTGATCTTTTTAGACAGGAGGATACTAGTGAAAAGAGAATTCTCAGTGTCACAGTGTAGAACAGCTGTTGGCAGGAGTAATACAAAGGGTCTGAGTGGTATTGCAACAAGGTGTGTGTTGGGGGGCGGGGAGTACAACCTAAGGAGCAGGACAAGAAAAGGCCAGGCTTCTGGGGTCATGTGAAATTGCAAAGGTGAAAGTTATCTGGGGGGTGGGGTGGAGTGGGGAGAAAGACATACACAAAGTGTTGTTTTATTCTGACTTTCAGAGCATGGAAGTCATGCTAGCGGGCACCCCCACTCCCTTCTGGTCAGAAATGACACTGCAATTCAGTCCTGCCTCACTTCTCTTCATCTTGGTTATAAAGAAGACCAGCCAGACTTTTTCTAAATCAAGAGCACCCTCCATTCATTTATTAATGACAGCCATGAGCACAAGATGGATAAGCAGCTAACTCTGATACTCCTTGGGTTTAGTCCAGCTAGCCATGTCTGAATCTTTCTTTCACAACGCTCTTCTTTCCTGAGCTCAAAAACAGTTTTGGGTCTACAGACCTTCCTGGTTCCTTTTCAGGGTTACCACTTTACAGTCCTTCCTGAAGCAAGAATCTCCAGCACTCCTCTTTGGAAGTGGACTGTATTAGTTAGTTCCACCCTTTCTCCTTACCCATGAGTCTCCCCAGCTCTTCTCTCTGGAGCTGAGTTGTGGGTTAGCCAGCTGTGGGGCCTTTACCAGCTTCTCCCCCATCTGGCCTTTTCCTTCATTAGCCTTCAGGCTTCTCATCAGTCCAGAATTTCTCTGCTGGTATTTGCCTGCAAGCACCACCTCCGCATCTCCCATTGGCTGGGAACGGGGAACCTGCCAGGAGGGGCTGTGCACAACACCATGTGCCCCCACCCAGGTACTGCACAGATGTGCCAGCAGCTTCCAGGAGTGGCGCAGGGCTGGGGCAAACCTAGGGAGCCTTCCTTAGCCCCGCTGTGCTGCTGCCTGGGAACTGTTCGAGGTAAGTGCCTCCCAGATCTCGCACCCCTCACCCCCTCCCACAGTCCAAACCCTTTGGCCCCAGCCCAGAGCCAGCACCCCAACCCCCTGCCCATGAAGGTGTGTGCAGGTGGGGGAGAACAAGCAATGGAGGGAGGTGGGAGAGAGGAGGCCTTGGGGAAGGGGCGGGGCAGATCCTGGGTTGCAATAAAATTCAAAGCATGATCTTGTGCTTAACAAGGTGGGAGACCACTGCCCTAGTGTCTACTCCTTGGTGAGAAAGGAGGCAGTCTTTATGCTGGTCCCCTTCTCCCAGCTCATCCCGAATTGGTTGGGTGAGAGGAGAACCTTGCCCTGTCTTTTCTACAAGGCTCCTGGCTCTGGGCCCTTAAAACTACAGTGATGGGATTTCCCCTTGACCACTTCTTCTTCCCTGGACCACTTCCCATCTCCTAGGTCCTTGTATATACAGTCAATCCTTTCAGCTCTGAAAGGGACATGCCCCAGGATGAGGTGGGCTGGCTATTAGACCCTTAAGGAAGGGGCTACCCCATCTCACCCTGCTTCTCAATTACTCACACCAAAGGGTGGGTAAAGGGTGCTTTCACAGCACAAACAATAGTAAGTGCTGTCACCTGTCTGCTCTTTTCAATTTTATCTCTTGATTTTTCATTTTGAGGCTGTTTCCTAATTCCAATCCTGTGGTGCATTCTTGCTTTTCCAGAGGCAGACTATGCCTCTCTGCGGATTCCCAGTTCCCTCTAGGGCCTTGGCACTTTTAGGCCTCTTCCTCGTCTGAGGTTCCAGTTTATTAAGGCAATATTTTAACAATACAATTTGTTTTCTTAAATCATAAATAAAACAACCTTGCACAGGAGTAATGGGAGTATTTCTAATCTGACAGCAGGTCTTGGGAAAATGACTGAGAATAAAGTCATTGGACTCAGTTAAGGTCAGATGGCTCAAAGTATACTGGGGTTGGTCCTCCGTTTAAAGGGAGGCCCCTTTAAACCCACTCTGGCAGTGTGGAGGGGCCTTAAAATAGGTATGCCCTCTGTGTGTGTCTGCAGTTAGAGGGGACAGCCCATTCTGAGGTAAACTTTACAACTACAAGTGTCATATTGTTAAAATGTATAACCACCAAACAAACAAACAGGAATTCCAGACAGCACTTTCCCCAGCCAAGCTATCCAGCTTAAAAATAATTGGGAGCCAGACAAGGAATCACACTATATCCTATGGAATAACATGCAACTGTCAGTCACAATTGGGTAGATACACAGAAAATACTTGTATTATCCATACAGAAAAGAAAATTGGAGACAAGCCAAACTGTTGTAGTACAGATCTCGAATTGTGAGTAATTCCTAGCCCAGTCCCTTGACTACTTTAATAGAGAATCTATGGCAGATTCCCTGGAAGTACGTGTAATCATATAATAATAAAGATATTCTATTCTAGCAATGAAGGTGGCAGATTTGTTTTCCTCTTAAATCACATTTGATTGTTAGGAAGATTCTTGTGGGGTGAGCCACCTGTAAGCCAGTTATTTATGTGTTGTATGCAGAGAAAATATCCCATCCTAAGGAGCAGTGTAACTGACAATTAACAGCCTCCATTGGTAAAGCTCTTATTGACACTTTGGCCAATGTGCCCAAACTGCTTCAAGGCATATTTCTCCTCTCCCCACACCCCTACCCCCAAATCAACTTTTGTTATCTTTTTGCATTTGTGTAGAGACTGTCAATGATATTTGCAAACAGCTGATATTCCACTGATTAATAACTAGTTTGACATCAAAGTGAAACAGACCAGAAGAGTAAAGAGTGAGAAACTTGCCCCGTATTTGCCTTAGCAGACTACTTTAAATTACATGGATGGGTTCATGGCACAGGTTTTGCTCACTTGGATGATCACTTACTATTGTACATAATGTTTTAACACTTCATTACTCTTTGGGGTTTTTTTTTCAGAACTAGGGAGTATTGATATTTCCATTGATTATTCCCATGGAGGCATGGATTTATGACCAGTGCTCCATTTACTTGAGAGACCAAAGTGCCATTTCACAGTTTATGGCTTTTTCCTAGGAATCTCTCTGACAGGAGTATACATGAGTGGGAGAGGTGATTACCTTCTCCAGGAAGCTATATGGCATCTTCTCTTACATTAGTCATATTGATTTGCTTTCTAAACTGTACTCTGCTACTGCTTTGAAAGTAGATCTACATTCATACAAAATGTGCTGTATTTGAAAAGCTATTCCCCAAGATAAAACAAACCGCATCTGATACCCCCGCACCCTACCTCCTCACACAAAGGCCCGGGGAAAAGAGATCTCTCTCACATTGCACCCTATAGGCTAAGAACTTCAGACCAGTGGGAAAATGCAAACTGCAGAATCAAAGGCTCTCCCCAGCAGATGCACAGCCATCTCCCTTCACACAGTTGTCTGTAGCTGAAGAGCTCCAACCGATTACAGCTGCTGTTGAAGACAAAGAGAGAGGCACTTTCTCACAGTACCTCAAACCATTCCAGATTCTATATACTAGATCAAAATCCCTTAACAGAATGGCACCCAAAAGCAAACCAGTGCAGTTGTTGGAGATCAGACTCAAATATGTTCCTGACAGCTAAGGCTGCCACACAAGTCAGCAACCAGCCGCATTCTGCATTGTTAACGGTAAATCGCATTGCAGTGATCCAGTTTAAAAGCCACAAAGATCATGGCAGCAAGGTAAGATGTCAGAAAATTGAATAACCAATGTAATGAACAGCACTATTAGAATGTATTCCTAGTATTTGAGTAGAGAGATAGCTGGTCAAATACTGCAAGAAACAAAAACAGTCAGACAAGTAACAGCATGGGATAATGTAGCTGACAAATTCTTGTTGGCCAGCATTAGTGGCAAGACTCATATCCAAGAGAAAAATCAGAGAAGTCTAGACACACAGGCACATAATTAGCCAACAAAGCCACCCATAAATCTAGAAGAAAACCGGGGTCCAAAAGCATCCCAAATCAAGACAACTTTGATAAAGGTGGAATCCTCTAAATAACAGGGTGAAGATACACTCTGCTTTACCCTCAAGAACCTCCCGCAACCTCCATCTTGGTCAAGTTAATATTCAGCTAGTTTGCCCTTGTCCAAGCCCAAATCTCATTCAGGCAGTGGGAAAACACAGGCAGTGATGAAAATGTGCTGTAAAAGTGCATGATGTCAGCATATTGTGATACCACAAGCCCAGAGCACCTCAGGGTTGCACCTAGTTGCTTTAAATACATTTTCAATAAAAGGAATAATAAAACAGAGCCATGTGGAGCCCAAATCCAAGATATTGTGGGGCAGATAAGCAATTGCCCCAAATCACCATCTGGAACCATTAGAAGAGGGAAGACCCTCTGGAAAATGAAACCCTCTTCAATTTTTTCCCTCTAGTTTACTTAAAGGGATATGGATAGAGTGTACAAGATAACAGATGTCCACTTCTACCTGTGGACTCACATCTACCAGTATATGAGGGACTTGCTCATCCAGTAACTTTTTGTACTCCTCTACAGATATCCTTTCTTCACTTGGCAGTAGGCATAAAGTTCTACACTTGTCTGTTGCTGATGCGCCACAGAATGCTTCATAATCCTGTAGGCTGGTAATAGTTGCCTTGGCACAGTCTGGTTTCTTGGGTCTTAACTTGACATTGCAAAATCTGCCTTCAAGGGCATCGAATATCAGCATGAACTTGTTGAAGGTAGAACCTGTCTCTGAAGCTATTTTCAGCACCTCCAAGGCCTGGATGCACCCCATGATTCCTGGCACAACACCTAGAACTCCCCAATCTGCACTGCTGGTCACTGACTCTGATGGAGGAGGCTTTGGGAAGAGATAGCGGTAGCAGGGTCCCTCTTCTCCAGGGAGGTACTATGACTGATTGCATGTACTTAAGGCCACAAGTACAGGTTTGGATCTGCTAGATTTTGCCTCTGGGCACTGCCCCGAGCAAAGGTTGGTGTGTAAACTCTAATTCAGCAGCAGTCCTGGGAGGCACTGTGATTCAGAGATACGCCTTTGAGGAGCAATTCACATCTTGCTTCCCCATTGCTCCACAGGGTTAATAATTTATTGTTCCAGTCAGGGCTGGATTACCCAATAGGCAGACTAAGCACGTGCTTAGGGCACCAGCAAAGCAGGGGGCACCAAAAAAAATTAGATTTGTTTTTAAAAAAAGTTGATATTTGATATTTCAAAAAAAGCAGCAAAGTAGTCCTAAAACATATTTGGGCAATGATTGTATGTTGAAATGTCTAATATTTGCTGGGAGGCACATGCAGTGCCAACAAGTGCAATTCTGGATTCCTACTCAAAGAAAACATTGCAAACAAGATGCAAGAACTAGGGTTTGTATTCATGTTGACCATGTGGAATGAAATTTTACAACACTTTTACCACACAATTAAAGCTTTCCAAGAAAAAGAATTGCATTTGAAAACATGTGAAGACCTCTGTCAATCATTAGCAGATCACTTACACACTTGGAGGAATGATTTCAAAAGATTTGAAGACATATCAAGATATCTTGCCTGATACCAACTACAAAGAAGCCTAGTCCCGCAAGTGAATCAGGAAAAAAACAGCACATGATAGCAGTGCAACAGAAACAGCACTGAAGCCTAGAGACAAATTTCACAAATCTACTTTCTATGCTATAATTGATACACTGGAAGCTCATATAAAGAGGAGAGGTGCAGTGAACAAAGAAATATCAAGTAGATTTTCTTTTCTAAATGATATTGACTTATCTGATGAACAATATTCACAGGGTTCCCAAAAGCTAGTTGACTCATACCCTGCTGACTTGAACATGAATCTCTTTGGAGAAGTATGGCAGTTCCACTGTTATATGTGCGCAAAGTTTAATGAAACAGGAAAAATGAAATTTAGTCACATTGATCTTCATGACACAATATTGGAAGACAGAATACAGTGTGTATTTCCAAATGTAGAGATCGCACTATGTATTTTTCTAAACACTGATGATTACTAACTGCTCCACAGAATGCTCTTTTTCTCAGCTGAAAAGAATAAAAAACCCTCAGAGAACAACAATGTGTCAGGAAAGACTTGATTCACTTTCCCTATTGTTTATGGAAGCGGACATGCTTCATCAAGTCAGCTTCGATGAATTTATCCAGAATTTTACAATCAGAAAATCTAGAAAGAAGCTACTTTAATTTCAGCATACATGCAAGTTTTATGTCATTTCGAAAAATAATATTTTATTTTACAGTATAGTATGTTTTTATTTTGAATTACATATGTGGAGAGGGGCACCATAATCTTTTCAGTGCTTAGGGCCTCTAAAGGTCTTAATCTAGCCCTGGTTCCAGTTTATACCAGCAGCAAATTACCATCCTACACACACATTGTCTCAGCTCTGCTGGCTGCCATGATGAGGTGCAGAGTGGGTAAAGCCAAGTTTGTCTCCTCTCCGTTTCGTCTCTGTTCTGGGATGGTGATGGAACAGCAAGTGTACAGCACCCATTTATTTTTGCATGCTGGGTAGGCTACCAAAGAAGTATAATGGAGAATTCCCTTTTTCCTTTATGCCACTGCACAGGTGCACAGTCCAGCAGCTCTATTTGAAGTTGTGGAGAAATATCCCCTTAGATCACAATCATCTGGTAATTTCATATGCTTCTGCCTTTTAGTAGTTCTTTTGTAGTGTTGTGTGAGAGCAATCGTCTCATCTAACAGTGGGAACAGGCAGCTATTGCAAAGTAACAAGACCTCACTCATGGTAGGGGATTAAGGACTCTGAGCCATGGTTTACACTAGCGAGGAGGGTCAACCTAAGATACGCAACTTCAGCTACGTGAATACCGTAGCTGAAGTCGATGCATCTTAGGTCGACTTACCTGCCATCCTCACGGCGGCAGGGGTCAACAGTGGGCTCCCCCGTCGACTCTGCCTTGTGCCTTTTGGCGAGCTGGAGTTCCGGAGTCGACAGGAGTGCCTCTGGGAATCGATTTATCGCGTCCTGACGAGACGAAATAAATCGATCCCCAGTTGATTGATCTCTAAGCGTCAATCCAGCTGATAGTGTAGACAAGGCCTGAGAATAGAATGACATAGCTTGGGGACTTATCGATGTGTTGCAACTAAGAAACCTGGGCCAGGAACAGAGCTCAAAACTATATTTAAATCTGATTTTTAGCACAGGTTTGCTGGTTTAACTCCATCTGCCAAGATAAATCATGTTCAAAGAACCTGTTCTAGTTTAGCTTATTGACATAAAACTACTCCGGGTCTTTCCCAACATGACTGATGTAACCAGTTTTGGGCAACTGCACCTGACTTTAGCATGTAAAGCCTGCCACTCTGAAACACCATCCTAATTGGAGGTCTCTATATGTCCCAGCTCTTACATGCACTCTGGGTGAAATCCTGGCCTCATTGAAGTTAATGGGAGTTTTGCCACTGATTTTAACAATGAAGAAGGAGAAGAATTTCACCATCTATGTCTGGTTTGGTTTTAGTGTATCCTTTTTCTTTTTTTCCATTGGCTAATTCTGGGTGGAGCTCCTTCCCCCCATAAAATTGGGGTTATTGACTGATTGTTACAGAGGCATACAAAGCTTTTAATTCCATAGGAAGATTATAAATGTTTTCCTTGGATTGTAAATGTTTAGCTTGTTTTTTAGCAGTTAACCTGCCTCATTATTATTATCATGCTTATTTTTTGTTCATGTCTTTGCTCTGTAAAGTATTCAGGTGCTTGACAAGAAGGCCTGTTTGATAAAGCAACTTGGTTTGGATGATTTCCTTTTTCCTAAATT
This sequence comes from Dermatemys mawii, assembly GCA_007922305.1. Classification (NCBI taxonomy): domain Eukaryota; kingdom Metazoa; phylum Chordata; order Testudines; family Dermatemydidae; genus Dermatemys; species Dermatemys mawii. The sequence goes on along the minus strand of ML677371.1, from coordinate 3,962,243 downwards.
AACTTTTTAATAGAAACAGGAGGAATGGTGATCATTTTTAACAGACATGGTTAGAACACAAGAGCGCTTCGTATGTAATTGTATGTGACAACCATGGGTGGTGGTGTGAGGCTAACCACCAGCCCCACCCCTTCTGCCCGAGGCCCTGCCACTTCTGCACACACCCCCTCCCAGAGTCCAGAACCCCACCACCACCACAGCTGCCAGCCCCCCACCCCAGGCTAGTGCCCCCAGCCCCAGAGTGACAGAAGAGCAGGCATCGCGGCCCCAACCCTGGAATGCCACGAGGGCGGATGGCGCGGCCCCAGCCCAAGCCAGGATCACCTCATGGTGGGACTGGAGCCAAAAAGCGTGAAGCAGGGAGCCTGAGGGTGGAGCATAGGCAGGACCAGGCCACACCTGGCTGTCTGGGGAGGCATAGCCTCCCCCAGCTCTGATACCTACCTGCCCTTGGTAACAACCTCAGATAGTACATGAGAATTGCTGTCCCATTTTGTGAATCTGACAGATATTTAATGGCTTTGGTCCCAGAACCCCAAAGATACTGAGGGACCAAACTGTTTTTCAGGGTATTAATCTGACTATGCTAAATTGTGCTTTTAGCACAGCTCTGAGTGAGATGTTGTGTAAACAGCATCTCTCCATAAGTAAGGAGCACTATGAGATACCGTGCCTCAGACACACTCCTCAGAGATACAATTCCCTCCCTGCTTCTCCTTGCTCCAGTGAGAGAAGGGCAGTCTAAGGCACAATCTAGCCCTAAGTGTTGAAAACATGGTGTGACAATAAATGTTACAGAGCAATAGATGATTTGAAATTATATTTTGATTTGCATAGGCTTGTGCCCTTTTTTTGCTTCATTGTGGTGTATGAAGAGAAACTGAAAGTCTTTTGCAAGATTTATTTTCCTGCTTGTTTTTGTTTTTTTTACATTGTCTAGCCTGGAATACTCAATGGTGACAGGGAAGTTAGAGAAATTCTGATACTGTAATAACTGGACACTTTTCACTTTCTTTGCTAAGTGGGGAAGTTTTTGTAGTCAGACTATTTACAATTTTAGAGTTTAACTGTTTTTCTTAACACCTGTTTAATGACCAATGAAGATTATGGAGAAAGGAGATCCTTGTTTATTATTTTCAACACCTCACATGTTCTAACATAAGGGCCAAATTCTTTAATGTTCCTTTTGTTTCAGCTCACACAGCATTTCTGGGAATCCTCTGCCAGAGTGTGGAGTTTACACATTGAAGAGGTTGGGTGTTCCACAGAGTAAACCTACAAATCCTCCACAAACAAACACACAACGACGACAAAAGATGTTGAGGCTAGGATCTTCTTAAAGGACTTTAGCTCATTCTTTTGGGCCTACACAGATACTTTCTCTCTCTTTTCAGATTGAACTTGCCACAGAAATTTTAAACTGAAAACTTTTCAGGGCAGGGAAATTTTCTTAGATTTGTCTCTAAAGTGCGATGCATATTTAGGGTTTCTGTAGAGACAATGAAAGTTATTAATATCTGGGCATATGCACACAAACAAGAATCATGTTCATTTCCACAGTTTTCACAGTAGGTGGCACCCATGGATGTACAGTATACTTTATGTAAACATCATACACATATGGCAATACAGGCTTTTAGCTAATTAACTCTTTAGCCAAGCATTGTGTTGCTTTCCTCCAGCAGTACAACTACCTTAAAAACTAGCTAATAACAACAAGTAGGGTGTCACAGGGTCTGCACAGGTTTCTCTCTTTCTCCCCTGTGTTCTGGCTGGTAGAAATAAGAGTCCTCACACCTTCCTCTGGTGTTTCACCCTAGTGCTTTTTATTTACAGTGCAGTACAGTGGCTCCAGGGCAATGAAGTGGTTCCTTTATCCCCCAAAAGTTACCTTCCTTCTACCTGGTTCCAGGGTCTCCAGCCCCCTGAGATGTCCTGCCTGTGGTGAGGAGACAAAGCACGAGCAGCAGCAGCAGCCTCCTGTCCCCTTCCTGGCTCACCTCTTTAGCTGAGTTCAGCTCAGGGCTTTTCTAGCCCTCTCAGTCTGCAGCCCCAGCTGTGACCACTTAGTCCACCCTACTGCAGTGAGCCTGCCCTCCTTAGGCCCACAGCTGGGCTCCCTGCTGTCTGCTTCAAGCCACTGCCCCCGGCCCTCCTGCCAGAAAGCAGGGCTTAGCCAGCAGGCGCAGGGCATCCAAGGGTCTATATTGCAAGCTACTGAATTTTGTCAATTAGTATGTAATGAAGCACACACAAGAAGCCAGGATAGTGCATCATAAAAATATAGCATGTTGAGTTAGGCCTTGTTGATGCAAGAGTTGTAGTGATTTCATTATATTGGTATAGTTATAAGAGTGTTTTTTTAAAAAAATTGATCTAGGTATATCAGTACAGGTAGTATACCAGTACAGCTAGTAAAGTCACACTGGTATAAATGCACTTATAGCTGTATATCTTGTATCAGTATAAGGCACTTTAATACCGGTAGAACTGAGCCCATGTGAGGGGTTGTAATGATGTAACTATAGCAATAAAAAACACCCCACACCCCACCCCGCAGAATTGTATCAGGAAAAATCTGTGTGCATCCCAGGCCTTATTTTAATAACTGCTGGTTAGTATCCTTCTTTATGGAAATAGATCATAGTATGCAGGTAAGTGTTTGTAATATACTTTCGACATGGGACACCTTCACCCCAGCATTCTGCTGTAAAATCTTACTGTTAGACAGGGAGAGACCAACAGTGTTTTTGTGCCAGCTATGTGGGTAGATGAGAGGAATGACTATGAAAGGTGGTACTGTCAATGGAGGATCAGGATCAAACAAATATTCAATACAAAGAAACATAGTTCAATGCAAACATAACATAAAGCATTCATTGGGTCTGGTTGGTTTTTAAATGAACACATAAAAAGGGGGCATTTGGGGATGCATTCAGGCAGTCCGGCTCCTTAAAACGTTTTTTTAAAAAAGACCTCCACCAAGCATTCATAAGCAAAGGTCTCAACTGTGCCTGTCTCCTGCATGAGGAGCCTCCTGAACCCTTGATTATCTGCAGAGGATTCAGGCCTCACAGCAGCGTCTCTCCTTCCTTGTCAGGTAGCTTAAATCCAGTGCAGCTGCCTTATGATAGCTGGAAAGTTGGTTCCAGGGTTTTCTCGCACCGTAGCACCAATCATCTTCAGTAGAGACTGGTTATTAAATGCCATCATTTACCACAGGGTGCAAGATAGCTTCCTTCCCTCCATACAGCCCACATTTCATAGCCTTCTCTGGGCTCCATGTGCCTCATGGCGTTCTGAATGGCTTCTGGAGACTAACTGATCAAATCTCTACATGCAGAACATGGTGCTAATTTATTAACATGTTCTGTGATCCTTTTAAAGGCTTAAAGATGTTCCGTTTCAACTTGCACTCCCATAGCCGATATAAAGAAACTATTCCTTCAGCAATTCCAGCACTGCAGAATTTCTAGGCCTGGTTTAGTTTACACAAGTAGGTTGATGCAAAGCAGCTTACGTCAACCTAGCTATGGATGCGTCTACACTTCAATTTCGCTCCTATCAACATTAATACCCTGCTATGCTGATTTAACACCACCTCCTTGCGTGGCATAGAGTCACGCTTGATGTAGTTAAGTTGACACAGGGTCAGCGTAGACACTGTGTTGGTTACATCAACTGTTATTGGCCTCCAGGAGCTGTCCCACAATGCCCTACAGTGACTACTCTGGTCACCATTGTGAACTCAGTTGCCAAGGGGCCAGGTGAGCAGGAAGCCGCCCCTCTCCTTTAAAGCCCCTTGAATTTTAAAAATTCCTTTCTTGGTTGCCTGGCTTGCCGAGCACACCTAGCAGCAGTTGGTTGTTGCATGCTCAGGGCATGCAGGAGAAGGACTGTAAGATGGGCCAGCCGCAGTGACACAGGAAAGCCAAGGAGCTGTGGCAGCTGTCCCTCAAGGTGACAGAGGCCAACAATAGATTTGGTTTGGAGCTGCCTCCTGGTGCTTTCACAAAGAGCTGCATGCCATCCTCAGGGGAGATCCCCCACACACACCCCGAGAGCTTCCATGAACGGGAGGAAGAGCATGTGGATAATGGAGGAGGAGGAGTATGATGAACAGTCGACCAGGGATCCAGCTGCACAGTGAGCCAGGACATGGTTTTAACTCCAGTGCAATCCAACCAGTTGAACATGGGGGCAAGCCCAATGCAGGGGAAGGAACCTCTGGAAAGGATGCAGTGTGCTTTGAAATTCCAGGAATGGAACCTGAAAATAGTCCTTGCTGGACACATCTGTTGATTTACTCTTTTTTTACTGGTGCCAGAAGAGTAATGAAACAACCCAAAGAGACAGAGTTGCTTTCTGCTTTCCATTGTGCACCAGAACATCCCATGAACTCTCCATAGAGATCTCAAAGAATCTTTCATGGAGGTACTGTGCAATCCTCTGCCGAAGGTTTTTGGGGAGGGCTGCCTTATTTCTCCCAACATGGCAGAACACTTTCCCACATCACTCAGAGATTACTTCAGCAGGCATGACTGCAGCACACTGGCGAGCAGCCTACAGGCCTGGGTGGCACTAGGATGCCAGCAGCAGCTGTGCCCGAGTCTGTCTTTGTTACCCTCAGAAGTGAGATATCAGCTAAAATTACCACCAACTGTGGAAAATGGTGCCAGTGCTCCGTCCCATTGCTCTGTACATAGACTTGCGCCTGGGAGCTATCCCAGTGTAGCTGTGTCTATAGTAGGGACTTCTGCAGGCACAGCTTTATCCATCAGGGATTGTTACACCCCTAACTGACATGACGAGGCTGGCAGAAATCAGTAATGCAGATATAACCTAAGATCTGGTCTACACACAGTTTTTGTATGAATATACAGATGCTCCCTTACGCAAGTGTTCTGTTCATCGAATTTTGCATAAGTCGGAAACATATCTCCGACCATTATGCAAAAAAACCCTTTCCTATTTTTAGTTTACGGAAATTTTTCCGTAAGTGAGGATTTGCATAAGTCGGGTCTTGCGCAACCCAGGGAGCATCTGTACTTATTTCAGTTAGGGACGCAATATAGTTACACCATATACTTACACAAATAAGCTATACTGGTAAAAACACCTTCATACTGGCATAACTGTGCCCACACTAGAAATGGGAAAGGGTACTAGTCTAACTAGATCCATCTAGACTTATAGCTTAAGTTCCACATTTGCCTGCATAAGGCTGGATTCAGATCTGGATTACACTGGTGTAAATCCAGAAGAAAGCTACTGAAAGTGAGCAGAATTACTCGGGACTTAAATCAGTATAACATTCCATCTAAAACATATGTCAATAAAGCAGCTCTGGATGACAAGGTGGATCACTTCTGCTATCTCAGCTCAATTCTTACCAGCTCACCTAACCATGATAGGGAACGTGATGCTAGAACCGGCAAAGCTTCCATTCCCTTTGACAAACTTACCTCAGAGTGTTTGGAACAAGTTGCTAACCCTGAGCACAAAGGTGTCTGTTTATTAGGCTTGTGTCCTTAGTCCCCTCCTTTATAGTTGTGAAAGCTGGATTACATACTCCGAGCAGAAGTGAAGATAGAACAGCTTCCACCTCTGCTGTCTTAGAAAAATCCTTGGAGTTACTTGGGATCAATGGATCACCAATAACAAGATCCTTCAGAGAGCTCGCCTATGGCCTATGCAGCCTACGCTGAACGATCGCAGGATTCACCGGTTGGGACATACGGAGTACAGGCCTCAAGACAGTCTGCCGAAGGCTGTGCTCTATGGCCAGCTTAAGAACTGCCTGCCATGCAGAGAAAGGCCAAAGCATCGATACAGCAACAAGATCAAACAAGGCCTCAAGAAATTCAGCAATCCCACTGACAACCAGGAAAATCCTCCCCAAAATCATTCAGTTTGGAGAAGCCATGTTAAGACTGGTGCTGTCACCGTGGAGAGCCACCAGAGAGCCCAGGCTGAGGTTCCCAGTGGAGCCTGGAAGCAGAGTGTGCTTCAATCTCCATCTGGTGAGTGGACCTGCAGCCAATGTGGGAAGGTTTGCCACTCGCACATTAGGTTCTTTTCCCATACCACTGCTAAGCACCACTGATGGATTAATTTAGTCACGCCTCCTTTTATCTGTCATGATGTTAGACAGCTATATAACATATACACCAGCATAAAGGAAATTAGATTCTGGTGCATCTACTCCACTGTCATGCTGAAATAAATATTTGTGTTGCAGTTTCAGATACAGAGAGACTATACATAAATCTAAGGAGGAGGGGGGATGGCAGAGAATGCAAAAGTATGCTACTTTTGAATCTGATTTGTAGCTACCTGGAAGACACAAGTTAAAGCGTTCCATGCTGAAAATGAAAAAATACAGAAGTATGACTGAGTGAACCGACTCAGAGTAAGAAGGCCACTAGCAAAGAGGATGGTCCTAACATATGATACGATAGGATGGTGAAATTAGGTTTCAATATTCATAAAGTTATTGCTTTCCCCCTACCTCTGCCCCAAAAGAAAGGAATACTACATTGTATTCTTTATAAATAAACCAATAACTTTTATAACAACTTATTCAGTACTAAGCACCCCTATACAATCCCTAACGATGACAATTTTAAAACAGCGCAAATGCAATCCCTCTGAAATGGATTTTTATTTATTTTAGTTTATATTTTTGCATGCAAAAGAATGCTTGTGGCTCTCAGATAAACTGTGGGAGTTCAGCAGCAATAAGACTTTGTCCCTCCTGTAGATATCATGCAAGTTTATTTCTCTAGACTCAGAAAATAGCAATCTGCCATCTAGTGGAGGATTAATGTTTAGCATTTCTTAAATCTACCATTAGGCAGGGGCCTCCTTTCCCTTTACAAGACTATTATTAGTGTTATTATTATTGTAGCACCTAGAAGTCCAAGTCATACTGTACATTACAGCTTATTGTCATATAACTTAAAAGATGAGCTACTCTGTATCCTAAGTTAGAATCTGTCTCTATAAACATGGTTTGCAACATGTGCTGCAAAATTAAAATTAAACCACCCTATGGTTTCAAGTTATGACTGACAAATTAGCATGGCAAACTAAGTTATCTTTTAAAGTCAAGTGTTTCCCCACATATCATCCACTCCTGACATCAAAATCTCCAGCCAAGCTCACATTGTAATGTGATTTTCTATTCAGTTTAAAAACCAAAACAAACAAGATGAAGAGATACAGAAACAATCCAGTTAATTAATAATATGCTTCCATCTTTGTCTATATTAGACCATAAGCCCTTTGGGGCAAAGACCTTGGCTGAGATTTTCAAAGCTGATTAGGCTATTCAGATACACAGCTTTCACTAAATTACAGTGCTGAGCAACTTTGAAATCAAGGCCCCCTTAACAATAATCATACCTACCTCTTAAATACACTTTTCACCAGTTGATCTCAAAGCGCTTTACTAAACAAAGTCAGTGTAATTATCCCCATTGGAAAACCAAGGCACAGAGCAGGGACTGCTCAAGGTCATACAACAGACCAATGGCAAAGCCAGACTTAGAACCCAGCTCTCCCAAGCTAGGGGGCAGCACACTATCCAATAGGCCAAACTGCCTCTGAGGTAGTGCAACTTGTGCAGCCCCAAAAAAGGGAGGCACCCAAATTCATCATCACTGCTGAGAATTGAGGCCATTAGGTTTTCAAAGGACATTTTTTAAAAAGAAACAGAATGTAAATATTGACTTTAAATCACATGCCAAGATCCCTTTAAATAAAAACAACCATGCTAATTTTATCTCTAGTATAAAACACAAAGAGGGAAATAAATCAATAGTTTCCATAGAGCAGAGTACAAAATGATAAGCAAAAAATACAGCATGTTTCCAAGATGTACACTGGAGAGAATGCCACCTTGGGGAGCTCTCAGATCATGATATGGGGCTCCATCAGCAAAAAGCTGTGTTTTAAGAGTGAAAGGGGTTTATGTTTTTGAAAGAAGTGCAAGAGTTTGGCCAGCTGCACTGAACCAGGGCTACCAGAAAACCTGTGGGTAAAGATCGCAGATTCTATGAACAACTGGAAAAAGCTGAACTTTCAACCTTGCTATTAAAATATAGTGACTGGGCAATAGTGAAGATCTGAAAAGGAGACTTCAAAAGATAAGAAACGTTTTAAAAAAAGGTCACCATCTGGCTAAGCAGCAGTTCTGCAGAAAAGGATCTGGGGATTACAATGGATGAGAAGCTGGATACGAGTCAGCAGGTTGCCCTTGTTGCCAAGAAGGCTGACGTCATATTGGGTTGTTTTAGTACGAGCATTGCCAGCAGATCGAGGGAAGTGATTATTCCCTTCTATTCAGCATTGGTGAGGTAACACCTAGAGTATTGCGTCCAATTTTGGTCCCCCCACTACAGGAGGGATGTGTACAAATTGGAGATAGTCCAGCGGAGGACAATGAAAATGATTAGGGGGGTGAGGCACATGACTTATGAGGAGAGATTGAGGGAACTGGGGTTATTTAGTCTGCAGAAGAGAAGAGCGGGGATTTGATAGCAGACCTTCAACTAACTGAAGTGGGGTTCCAAAGAGGATGAAGTTCGGCTGTTCTCAGTGGTGGCAGATGATTGAACAAGGAGTTCTGGTCTCAAGTTGCAGTGGGAGAATTCTAGGGTGGATATTAGGAAACATTATTTCACAAGGAAGGTGGTGAAGCACTGGAATGGGTTACCTAGGGAGGTGGTGGAATCTCCAACCTTAGAGGTTTTTAAGGCCCGGTTTGACAAAACCCTGGCTGGGAAGATTTAGTTGGGGTTGGTCCTGCTTTGAGCAGGGGATTGGACTAGATGACCTCCTGAGGTCTCTTCCAACCCTATGATTCTATGTCTTGAGCTTATGTGAAGTAAACACGGATAACAGATTATCCTAGCAAACCAGATGACGCATGGTGTTTAATTGAAAAAGCGCCAGCCCAACTCTTCACTGTGCTATACAAAGGGACAATTTAACTCTAGCACAACTAAATGTCAGGTCAAGAAAGAGGGAGAAATGTTTGTGAGTGTCTTCATATGGGAGAGGAAGCATTTCTGTGTAATCCTACTAGGTGCTTTCTGCTCTAGATTTACTACAGACAATCTAATGTTACTTGCACTGCTAGTGGTTCTTTGTCATTTGTTTCTACATTACTTTTGCATTTTTGCTTTTGTTAACATCCATACATCTTAAATATTGTTTTACGGATATTCTCTTGTTTGACCATCTTGCTCAAGGAATGCCTGACCACGAATGGGTGCAAGCCAGAGCAGGTATGCATTAGCATACATCTAACTCAAAGCTTTCATCACCAGCTCTTTGTCTTAAGACTCCACCTTGTGACAATCCAGGGAGGTCATTCTGAAAACCAGAGTAAGAATCAGAGATGGCCTAGCATAGTCCAGTGTGTGGATTTGCAAATTAAGAATTCAAATACTGTACATGTTAAGGTAGGTCTAATCTGGGTCTAAACTATTAGACAATGTGCCTGTAAAAAAGAAGAGTTTTTTCATCCTGGAATGAGAACTTCCTGAAATATATGACTCAGCAAAGATTCAATGCAATAAGGAAGAGTCTTATTAAGTTAAGATTACAGCTTGTTCTAAAATACACCAGTATTTATCACTAGCTGTTACCACATCCTCTGTCTAATGCCTCCATACCAGAGTTGGTTGGAACATTTTTGATTAAATGAAATTTTGAAATATTTTATAGATATGTATTAGTGTCAGGAAAGGGTTCTTTGGTCCAAGATTCTCAGGTAACTTCTGACCAGAGAGAGAGAGAAAAACATCAAATTGAATAGCTCAGATTTTCAATCCGAAAACAGCTGTTTCAACAGAATATCCTTTCACAAAAATGTTCAGAACATTTTGGTTTTGTTCCAATGCAGAACAATACCAAATTTTGAAACTATGAAAGGTGTTGTCAAATGGATTTGTCATCCTCTGGCCAGCTCTATTTCATATATTTGATCAGTCTTATACAAGCTTATTACATTAATGTGCTTCAAAATTGCAACAACGTTTATTTCCTAAAATTAAACAAGCTCCACATTTGCATTTTGTTTTTCTTGACAGAAGTCATCAATTTAAATTCTGATAAGAGTGTACCAGGATTAACTCCACAGCTTATATGGATTTTAGCAGGAATTGCTTGTTTAGGAGTCCTCATACCGATGAAAGTGTGTCCTATTTTAAAAATCATTGACAATATTTTGTCAGTTCTTACTGGGTCTGCTTTTTATTTTAATACACCAGCTGGGTTATACAATGAGGTGATCTTATAAAATGTTACTTTATGTCCTGGATGGGGAAGGGTCGTACCTTCCTTATGGCTGAACAGGAGGGCGCATGGACAAGATTGGAGCACAGCCTCCAGTGTTGTTACCTTATCTGTCACTGAGTCAGTATGTGGCCTAGGGCAAATTACTTAAGACCAGCCTGCCTCTTCTGTGCAGTCAGCTGGATCTGGGTAACCAAACTGGGCTCCACAGCTATGGAGACCTATGCCCCTCTGAAAAGGAAAGGACGGACCCTCCTCAGTGACTGCTGTGTCATGGGCCACCCACCGCTTCCCTGTGTACAAAGATGGAGGGCTCTACTTGGATGCTCCGGGGCTGAAACCCCCATGGACACCAGTGTGGCATCACAACAATCAGCATCCACGAACTGCTGTTGGGACTGGAGCTCATCTATATGAGCACCCCGTCCCCACCACAAGCAGCTCCATAGTTCCTTACCGTGCATGGGACAAGAAGACATTCTAGAGACATATTGCACTGGACCTGACCGCACTCAGTATCCATCCAGCCAAGCGGGATTATGAGGCAGTAAAAGGACAGGCTTATTCTGACTGCTGTTGTTTATTCAGCCAGGATGCAGTGTGCACTTAGATTTCTGGGTTTAGTTGGCTTGGAGCTGCTGCACCAGGGGGCTGCCCTGGGAATGCAGAGCTAGCCTGGCGGCATAGACATACCACACTGATGGCCTTGGGCTCCAGGATCCAGGCAGGTTTTGTGGACACAGCATGTTAGAGTGTGTAAAACCCTTCCCTTCAGGATGGAATGAATTAGGAGAAATCTCAGCATGGAACACTTAGGAGACATTTCTGCCGCTGGATCTGAATTATTGTTCATTACAACCCACACCATTATCACAATCCCTGAGGCAGACCTCAGAGTTTCTTGTGCCACACAGAGTGCAGGGGCAAGGGATTTTTGGAGCGGACAAAGGAAAGAAGCCAGTAAACCTGTAGACTTTTCAACTAGGGCAGAGCTCTAACTCTTAACCAGGGTGACCATTGCTGAACACCTTGTCCAATAATAAGTAGGGCTGTCGATTAATCGCAGTTAACTCATGCGATTAACTCAAAAAAGTTAATTGCGGTTTTAATCGCACTGCTAAACAATAGAATACCAACTGAAATGTATTAAATATTTGTGGATGGTTTTCTACATTTTCAAATATATTGATTTCAATTACAACACGGAATACAAAGTGCACACTGCTCACACTGTATTATTATATTTTACAAACATTTTCATTGTAAAAATGATAAAAGAAATAGTATTCACCTCATACAAGTACTGTAGTGCAATCTCTGTATTGTTAAAGTGCAACTTACAAATGTAGAATTTTTTTGTTACATAACTGCACTCAAAACAAAACATTGTAAAACTTTAGAGCCTACAAGTCCACTCAGTCCTACTTCTTGTTCAGCCAATTGCTAAGACAAACAAGTTTGTTTACATTTACATGAGATAATGCTGCCTGCTTCTTATTTACAATGTCACCTGAAAGTGAGAACAGGCGTTCGCATGGCACTTCTGTAGAGGTGAGGCAGTTCAGGGTTTAATATTCACTCTCACACACACACTGTGAGAACACTGGGCTGTTGTAGTCTCCCCACTATGCCATGAACTTAGATATGCCACCACAACAAGGCCCTGATCCAGCTTCCACTGAAATCAATGGGCATTTTGTTATTGGTTTGAATGGGAGCAGAATCAGACCCTAAATGACAACTGCAGTGCTGTCAGTATGGATTCTTGTAAGATGTCAGAGCTACTGTTCTAGGAGGGGCATCTAATTCAAGTCCTTCTTTAGTTCAGTAGTTAGAGATCTAAGGATTCCTGGTTCAAGTTTCAGATGGGAAACTTCAGAAGAGGATAATTCCTCGTATCGCATTTTCTTGCTCAGATGTCAGTCTGCATTACAATGCCTCTACTATTTTACTGACAGCATACTTGCCAGAATGCACTCATGCATCTGCTGTTTTAATACTAAAAACTGCCCTCTAAATGCAGCACTCGAGATAACTGTCTGTTTATTTTGTAGTCAGCCAGCTCTGTACTATCACTGCTCAGGAATTCTCATCTGTAGGTCTCAGTGCTTTACAACCATGGGTGTGTATCTGTAGTGGGGTGGCTGCCCCACGTCAGTAGGGCGGAGTTAAAAGCAGCCAAGCTAGGCTGCTTGGGAAAGGAGCCACAGCTGTGGCCAGCTCAATCAGGACCCAGCTGGCCCTTAGAAGAGGTCTGGGGACCAGGAGCTGGGGAAGTCTCAGTCTAGTCCCGCAATGGGAAGGGCTAGCTGCCCAAGAGGAAGGTGCTTGAAGTAGAGCAGGGCTGGGGGAAGGCAAGAGGTGCCTAAGGCAGGCAATACACTGGCCACCAGAAGGTGCTCCAAGTGCTTGAGAGCTAATGCCCAGGTGACCAGCAGGAGGTGCTGCGCTGGTGAGTCCTCATTTCGCTACAGTATCATTATCTCCTTTTACAGTTGGGGAAACTCAGGTAGAGAGATGAAGGAACGTGGTCACACAGCAAGTTTGGTCACACAACCAAGGACACACAGCAAGTTTGCAGTAGTAGGGAATAAAACCCGACTCCATATCCATTGACACATGAATTTGCCACTTCCCACTCTTTTTGCATCTGTCACAAACCATTACATCACAAATATAAATTTAACCAGGGTTAATCACAGTGGGGAGAAAACTCAATTTTTATTTATTTTTGCAGAAATTATGATCTAGCTTCAAGTGTTAACAACATTAAGGAAAAGGAAACCTTTGAGAGATACCAGTCACTCGCTGGGATAGACAACTTATTCCACCCTTTGGCACTCGCCAACTTCAGGACTCGCATGCATTCAAACTCCTGCATCACCAGTAGATGAAGGCATGCAGGAGTTAACAGCGACAAGAGAGTCCCGTGAATGTTCACTGATGGTCATATCACAGCAGTCCCATTGGAATAAGTTAAATGGCTACTTATTACCTGGCCAGTGTAGACATACCTGTCATTACACAATTGTTTTAATGACTCAGTGCTCCCTTGAAAAGTGCCATTGACTGTATACATCACAGAGGATGAACTCCTGGAGATATGATGCATGGCCTAAACATTTTAGCAAATACATTTCGCATTGTGTTTTGAAGCAACTAAAGTACGGTATGTTGATAGATTTTCAGTGTGAAATCCATGATTGCACCTCGGATAGCATGGTCCAAACAAACCACATGATAACACTTATAACCGAAACCTTCTGCTTTGTAGAAACCAATGCTTTATAGTACTTCCAATAGCGAAGGCTGCAGAGGGTAGTGATTTTAAGTGAAATCACATGGGCCATTTGGACCACGTTTCATATACAGAATATACATTGGCTTAGGAAAAGACAGGTATCCACAGCATACAAGCTGTGACCTTGAGCAAATGACCTGACTTTCTCTGGCTCAGTTTTCCCAGCTGTAAAATGTGGATAATGCTACTTATCTGCCTGTCTCTCAGAGGTAGAGTGAAGCTTGCTTGCTAATATTTATAACACGTTTTGAGATTCTCAGATGGAAGATGTTACCTAACAGCAAAGAGCCATTATATCCACTATGTTTGTCGTGCCGTGATAATCTCCTTGCATTTGCCAGGTAACTGCATTTACCAGAGATATAATGCTGAATTCACATGTCAACTTCTGCCTGAGGTGAGACTTGCCTCACCTCAAGTCCTTTACTTTTATTGCAGTTCCCCTGAGCCCCTAGCACAAAGAAGAATTTTTGGTAAGTTTTCCTTCCATAGTTCTCTCTTTTGGCTGTCTGGGCATTCTTGGGTGGAGTGGTGGGGGAGAGAATAGTTACTAGGCAATATTAACAGCTCTCGTCTGTGCTTTACCATCTCTGTCAGGGGTGAAACACAGATCCTCCTTATGAAGCAGCGAGGACATGCATGTACAATACCACAAACATTAGACAATTATCTAATATTGAACACCACTCAGAAAAGGCTGCAGACAGGCAGAACCTTACACTGAGGTCAGGTCTACACTGGGAGGAGGGGTCGACCTAAGATACGCCAAGTTGCGTATCTTAGGTCGACTTACCTGGGTGTCCTCACGGCGGCAAGTCAACCTCTGCCTCTCCCCCGTTGACTCTGCTTCCGGCTCTCGTGGCGGTGGAATTCCGGAGCCGATGGGGTGAGTGCTCGGGGATTGATTTATTGTGTCTACATCGTGATAAATCAATCCCCAATAGATCGATCACTACCCACTGATCCATTGGGTAGTGTAGACTTACCCTGAGAAGGAACAAAGAGGAAAGTGAAATGTTGGGCGAGGTTGTAGGGGGGAGAATAAGTTTTCTTTTTTCCTCTCATGCTCTTATGCCTGAGAATGTATTATGAGCACAATCAGGTACTGATGGCAGCAACCCTCCACACCTATTCTTGTGCACAGTTTCCAGTTGATATTTATTACCATTTTCTCTGCTACTTTTGCTTTTTAAGTATTGGGCACATTGTCATTGCGTACATTTGCATGCAGCTCACCATCTCCTTGTGCATGCAAAATACTCTCTTCAGAATATCCAGCCCTGTTAATTCATAAAATCATCCACGGATTGTCCGGAAGGGCCTTTTGGAAGATTGCCGTACAGTAACTGCCAAGGAACGCATGGCCAGGATCTTGCCATCAAGAGCACATTCAAATTAGAATTCACTGCACAGCCTTATTTGTTACTGAACTTCCCTGTCTGGGATCACATTAGACTGCAAAGGAGACAAAGAATAGCCAGTGACCTATTTACAATCAACACACCTCATCTCTAACGTCCTCATTGTGCGTATGAGGCTATTGAGAACTCTCTTATGAGAACTTCCCTCACCCACTCTTTACTCCAGGAAGTATATTTTCTGACTCAGATGTATATGCAAATTAGTGGCCAGATTCTCAGCCTGGGCGGTGCAAAGGAAATGGAAACTGTCTGCGTCTTTTGTGGGGAAGTCCCAAATGGGCATAGAGATGATGTAGCTCCTGTCTGTGCCACCCCTTTTGCAGCCACTGCCTTAGGGGGTGGGAAAATGGCATAGCCAGAACATGCAGTGCTCCAGCTATCACCAGATGGTGGACAGTCTCTGTGACTATAACTCAATGGTGAACATCAAAGCAGCTGGCAGGCAGCTCTAACCTATACCAGGATTAGAGTGGAGTAAAGAATCTAGAGGGTGAAATTGGCTCCCTTGTGTTCCGTCTTCTCCTGAACCAAGGAGCCCTCAGCCACACCAGAGAATCTGTTCCTAGGGGTATTTACAGAGAAACTGTTCTTAATCCTACCCTACTGTTACTAATTCCTGTTCTAATAGAAATAAAACAGGGCTTGGGGTGTATTCCTTGGCAATTCCTGCAGTTATTGGGTGGCTGAGGACCTCATGCCTTGGCAATACTCCTTAGGCAGCATCAAATCTAAGGGTATGTCAACATTATGACTGCTACATCGGCACAGCTGTGGCACTGCAGCTGCAGTATAGATGCTTCCTACATTGATGGAAGGGTTTTTTTCTGTTGATGTAGGTAATCCACCTCTCCGAGAGGCAGGAGCTAGGTCAATGGAAGAATTCTTCCATCAGCTTAGCTGAGTCTACACAGGGGGTTAGCTTGACCTAACTACATCATCCAAGGAATGAACTTTTTCACTGGTCAATCTAATTTCTAAGTGTAGACCAGGTCTAGAGAATGAATAAGCTCTTGTAATTTGTTGTTTAATTGATGCCTGTAGGTGAAATCACTAACAATTGTCTTTGTCTAATTCTCACACACCATAGAATGCATTGCAAATATTAGCATTTAGATGAGTCAGTTTTATTAACGTAAGTATATTACCATCTGGCTGCATGTTCATTACTTGTTCAAATGTAGATTGACTCTATACATGCAAAAGTAGTTAGTAGAGTACCTTATAAATTATCTACAAAGAAATGTGAATCACGGTTCCTTCCTGACAGAGAGGAGGTTTAATTGAAAAAAGAGTTGTTTGATGAAAGTGTAGGATATGCATATGCAAAATATACTATCTATGACCAGGAAGGGTTATGGGGATTACAGGTGCTGAGAACTAGTTTTATAACAGATTATCTGACTTAGTTAAGGTTGAAAAACAGTTTACATTCTAACTCTCTGTCAGATGCTCATGACTTTTTGAGTCTGTCACCTTTGGAGATGATATTTTCCAAGCTTGGTGTCCCTCAAAGTCTAAGGGCCTTTTTGATGAGTGAGCAAGGTACTGGAAGAAGCTTGTGTCAGAGTTGTAGCATTTGGAGTTTCTAGAGTAGTGGGCAGAAGGGAGGGGTAAGGACATCCTCCCCTTTTTTTAAAAAAAGTACCATAGTGACATTTGCAGGGGATAGCACTGTAATGGCTGAACAATTAAACTCAAAAAGTGCTATATATGCAGAGATGACCAGTGGATATAAAAAGAGAAGTAATGGGAGACACTGGGGTGGTTTATCTTGGATACCGATATGTGGCCAGATCCTTGTCCCTAATAAGGTTGTTTAGCCTACAGCTGACTAGTTGAGGATTTCCTCGGTGTGAGGGAAGACCCAAGTGGCATAAGGCTGGCATAGTGGCACCCACCCACTTCTGACCCAGCCCATCATTGGCTACTGGAATAGTCCTGGGTTTGTTGGCAGCCAGAATAATTTAGGGCAACTCTGATGCTCCTTTAAGTTTCTTCTTGAGACCAGACTAGCACCTGGTGGCCCCAAAATCAGGGTAATTAAGGAATTGTGTGTCCATCTTTGTGCCCCCCTACCCAGATCTCAATGATCAGGTCCATATTCTTTAGATGTATCTAAAGAATTCAGGTATCTTGATGTAAACGGAAAATGAGGGCAACATAGGGATTGTTAACATAGCACTTAAACAAAAAGCCCTGAACTCTGATTTAGGCAGAGCTGACTCTGATCTTCATCCTCAAGTTAGCTCAACTGCAGTCCTGAAGCTTTCTGAATGCATTTTTTCAACTAGGACCCAGATTTACAAGAATACTGAGGCATCTAAAGATGCACAGAGGTGCGGAGAGGAGTTTACAAAAATGTCAAAGCAGGTTAGGCACCCAACTCTCATCGAACGTCTTTGATCTTGAAAAACCAAAGCTCGGCTGATGTGCCTGTGTTACACTGACAGACCCCAGCTGTTGTCAGGTGGGATCAAACCTGGGACCTTGGGAGGTAAATGCATGAGCCTCCACCGCCTGAGCTAAAAGCCACGTTTGCCTTAGCTAAGGCTGTAGAGCAGACTCAGTCTCTCGCACTAAGTGGTCTCGGATGCCACTAGATGGGACAGAACATCACAGCCGTGTGGGTTACACCTCCTCCTATTCATTACCAAAACAATAGTGTTAAAACCCCATGCGCTGCTTGTGCTCACTGGAAATGATCTGCTGTGTCAGAAGGCAACAGATGCAGAATCACTTGATTTCAAAGGATTTAGGTAGGTGTCATACCTGATGTATGACACACCACTGGAGGTGTGCTTTGATCCACACACCTGATAACTGCCTTGGGTGTCCTATTTTTATATTGGATGCCAGCATCCCAGTTATCCTGAACAAGCCAATAATGCACCAGTGTATGTGCTCAAAGGGAAACACTTGGAAAGTGTTTCAGTTCAAGTCTGAATTCTTCTACACAGCACCAAAATAAGTTACAACTTTTAAGATATATCTTATAAATCTGCTGGCATACAGGAAGGAAAATTCTTTTCAGTTAGTCGAGCTTCCTGTTTACACCACCTGAGAATCCAGCTCTTTGAGAGAAATGGGTGACCTGCACTCAAACTACATTGACACCCAAAAGGTGGAGTATTGTGTACATACCAAACATCTGCTTTCCTTATAGCTTTCGATTTGCGTATACTGCCATCCCCACCATACCTCAACAATAGATAAGTGGCTGCTGCCACCTAATGGGTAAAGTGATCAGACAAATGAGTCTTAGAATTAAGTGTCTGAGACGGGATTTGAGGTGCAACAGTCTTTCTAGAAGAAAAAAGTCAGTATTGCATTAAGCTTTGTAGACATCTCAAAAAAAAACCTCTTTGCTGACAGTGGGCAGCAGCAATGAGCATATGTGGATAAGTGCTGAGGATCTGTAGACAAAGTCAAATAGCGTAATTCGGTGTCATTTCAGAAAATAAGGTTAAAACTGGCTTCCAAAGTATTAAGATACCAACTTCATCCCATCTGCATAGGGTGACCAGATATCCCGATTTTATAGGGACAGTCCCGATTTTGGGGTCTTTCTCCTATATAGGCTCCTATTATCTGCTACCCCCTGTCCCAATTTTTCACATTTACTGTCTGGTCACCCTACTTCTGCAGGTTTTAACCATGGTTTCTGCTACAGTGTGGAATAGTTTCTCTTTATTTATAACTTGTAGCTAAACTATGTTCAGCCTACTAGTTCAATAGCACCTATTGCTGATACCCTTTTCAGCAACACAACTGATTGAAACTTGGAATTTCCAGTTTGCAGAAAGTTTTAGACATTTTGAGTTACATCTAGCAAGGGATATAAAAGGTAATAATAAGAAGAGGTTCTATAAGTGCATTACGAGCAAGAAAAAGATGAAGGAAAGCTTAAGTCCATTATTTATTGGGGAAGAAGAGCTAATAACATACTACACCAAAACAGCTGAGGTGTTTAACGCCTATTTTGCTTTAGTCTTAGATAAAAAGGTTAATTTAAAAAAGAATTAGATAAGTTCAAGGAGAATAGGACCATCAATGGCTATTAGCTAAAATGCGCAGGGATGGTGTCCCTAGCCTCTGTTTACCAGAAACTGGGAATGGGCGACAGGGGATGGATCACTTGGTGATTACTTGTTATGTTCATTCCCTCTGGAGCACCTGGCATTGACTATTGTTGGAAGACAGGCTACTGGGCTAGATGGACCTTTGGTCTGACCCAGGATAGCCGTTCTTATGTTTTTAATTGTGACTAGGTGCTTAATACAAAAATATTAAACAACAAGAGGGAAGGAATTATAAACCAGCCAGCTTAACTTCAATGCCCGCAAAGATTCTGGGACAAATTATTTAATGTAAATGTGTAAGCACCTAGAGGACAATAGGGTGATAAGTAATAGCCAACATGGATTTGTCAAGTACAAATCATGCCAAACCAAACTAATTTCCTACTTTGTCAAGATTATTCAACTTGTAAATAAGAGGGGAAAAGTATACATGATATATCTTGATTTTGACAGAGTCCCACATGACATTCTCATAAACAAACAAGGGAAATATGCTCTAGATGAAATAACTATGAGGTGGGTGCACAACTGGTTGAAAAACCACACTTAAATTATCATCAATAGTTTGCTATCAAACTGGGAAATCGTATGTAGGGGTATCCTTGAGGAGTCTGTCCTGGTTTATTTATTCCATTATCCAAGCCATTAATGAAAACCCAGAGCACACATATAAAATGTGTGGATTACACCAAACACTTTGAAGGACAGGATTAGAATTCAAAAGGACATTGACAAATTAGAGAATTGGTCTGAAATCTACAAGATAAACTCAGTAAAGATGAAGGCAAAATACTATGCTTAGGAAGGAAATATCAAATGCACAACTACAAAATGGGGAATAACTGGCTTAGCAGTAGCACTGCTGAAAAGAATCTGGGGGTTATAATGGATCACAATATGAATATGAACCAACAATGTGATGCAGTTGCAACAAAATGTAAATATTATTCTGGGATATATTAACAGGAGTGTCATATTTAAGCCACAGGAAGTAATTATCCTGCTGTCTTCAGCACTGATGAGTCCTCAGTTGAACTACTGTATCCAGTTTGGGGCATCACATTTTAGGAAGGAAGTGGACAAATTGGAGAGAGTCCAGAGGAAATTAATAAAAATGACTAAAGGTTTAGAAAACCTGGGCACGTTTAGTCTTGAGAAAAAAAGATTGAGGGGGAACATGATAATAGTCTTCAAGTATGTTAAGGGCTGTTATAAAGAGGACAAGAATCAGAGAGGTAGCTATGTTAGTTTGTAATTGCAGAAGTGACAAAGAGTCCTGTGGCACCTTAAAGACTAACTAAAGTAATAGAGCATAAGCTTTCGTGGACTAATACCCACTTAGGGTATTAGCCCACAAAAGCTTATGGGTATTAGCCCACGAAAGCTTATGCTCTAATACTTTAGTTAGTCATAAAGAGGACAGTGATTGATTATGTTCCATGTCTACCCCGATGGTAGAATAAGAGGTAATCAGCTTAATCCTCAGCAAAGGAGATTTAGATATTAGGAAAAACCTTCTAACAATTATCCTTATAGTTTATCTATAGATACTTTATACATTTTCCATAAATCAGAAATTTGGAAAAAATTTGGTTTCAGAAAATTTTCAATTTGAAATTTCAAAATGTAATTTTGAATTTTAATTTATGAATTTATTTCATGTATATATTTACACTGTTTCATACTATGGCTCTACTGGTAGTGCATGACATGCACTATTACTTCAGCTGACAAGTCATAATGACATAATGACTGAAACAATCCATTTTGTATTATATTTTGTTTTTAAAATCAGTAAGGGCAGCTGCTGTTTATCACTGATTAAAACATTTTATATTTTTTTCTGTATTAAAGTTTCTCCTGTGTAGGTTGTAATTAAACTGTTTACAACTCTAAGTTCCGAAGACTATCACTAAGATGTTGGCTTCTAAGTGCTTGAGTCACTTTTGAAAGAGAGACTTATGCTTCCAAGTCATGTAGGCACTTTAAAATTTTTGCCCTAGATGTACAAAGAAGTTATTGTTGATATTTGTTTTTATATTAAGCGCTGCCCCTCAATGGATGGTGTGAGCAGAAAATCTGGTAAATATAGGGCTACAAGCCAACAGCTGTGGATCTGAATAAAATCTCCAAAAATGATTGAAGGGCTAGAGGAACTGATTTATGAGAAAAGACTAAAGGAATTAAAATATATTTAGTTTGGCAAAAGTATGACTAAGAAAAGACAAGACATGTATCTAAAGAGTGTAAACAGTGAAAAAGATGAAAAATGAGTGGAAGTGAGAACCTGTGGGTTCTCATTTCAGTTCTCACACTGACTAGCTGTATGACCTTGGCTAAGTCACTTAGGGCCAGATTTATAAAAGTATTCAGGTTCTAAAAGATCCAGAAGAGGCACCTAATTGGATTTTCAAAACAGTTTAGGTGCCTAACTCCCATTAGGCATCTAGGTGATTTTGAAAATCCCAATAGGCACCTATCTGTTCAAACACCTTTGAAATTTGGCCTTTAACCTCTCTGCATCCATTTCTCATCTGTAAAATAGGGATAATAATACTTAACTACCTTAATAAGAACATTAGGAGGCTTAACTAATTAATACTTTAAAGGGCTTAAGGATCATCAAATAGAAGGTAATAAAACTGTGATTTTTATATATATATATATATTAATAAAACTATAACTTGAATAATGAAAGGACTTCATAAAACAGGTTGAAAAGTATGCTAAAAGTAGGAACCAATATTTTTTAAAAACCTTGCATTTAGGCTCCTAAATTCATAACTGGACACTATATACATGGCCTGGTTAGGCACCTACATTTAAAAATGTTGGCCTAAGTCAGTAATAAGTGGATATTCATGCCAGTAATGACACTGATATTTAGGTATCTCAATACTGAGTCTCAGTGCATTGATTAAAGAACCTGTCATGAATGAAGACTACAACATATGCCCTTCCTTTCCCCAATCCTGTAAAGACTTAGGCACATGCTTAACTTTATATACTCTGAATCAATGGCACTATTACAACCACTAAAAACTGAAAAATGTCTGCCTATAAATAAACAAACGTAGAGAAATGTTGTTTAAGTGACTCATAAGAACTGTAGTTTGCTGCCTAATGTTGTCTACTGACTCAGTTCCCCAGCTGGACTACTTCTCCCATAACGCAGAATGGGTAGGGACTCCCATGATGCACTATAGCAGATCAGGAATAAGGGAGACTATGAGGGACAAAGTCTTGTCAGGAAGCCTGGTTCTTAGAAGAAAATGGATGTTCTGAGGCATCTGAATAACAATTCCCATGAAGCACTGTGGTGCCATCTTTAAACTGAAATTTTTGGTTAGTAGCTGAAAGTTTTGGCAGATTAACCTTTTTTCCTCAGAAAAATAAAAAAAAAAATTCAGAATAATCCCCTACTCTCCAACTAGTTGTCTTCAGGACCTGTTGTTATGTATAATTCAAGAAAGCAATTCAAAGTCCTGATGCATGGCATAAGTTCAGTACCAACTCCTGGGGAAGAGTGCTATAGCCGATATTGCAAGCCCATGCAGTATCTTTGGTGACCATTGTATTAAATTTGTGAATGGTTTATGTATGATTGTGTTCTAGGGCTTTTTGTATAAAAATATGAGTTTTAACAGACTCAGTCTTTTTGATTCAGCAAACAGACAGACCATATTAGGACTCCACCCCGCCAAAGGATTAGTAAGACTTTGGCATGCCAGACATACCATATGGAAGACAGGCAACTGTTGGTATGTTTAGTGAGTATTTGACTCCTTTATTTTTTATTTTTCCTCTGGTGATGCTTTTGCCCTAACAAATGTACTTTGCTTAGGAAGAACTGTGTGGTCACTAGTGAAAACAGAGTCATTTTCTTTGGAGACAAACAAAAGGGCTGGATGTTTGTCAGATTTGCTGGGGATATCAGTGTATGCAGGGAGCTATGCAGCCTTTAAACCCCAGCCAGAAGGGAATGGGCCAAGGGTCCCTGCCCACAGACAGGTGGCATATGCTGAATGACCAGCACTCCTTCATACGGCATTTTAGTATTATTTGGAGGCTTCCCATTTGAGATTTGATCTGTCCTGAACCTGCTTAGCTTATATGTTCTGCTAGGATTGCAACACCAGGTAGTGCAGTGGTATGGAACCATTTCACATGATTTTATCTGTACAGCTTCAATTGATGCTGCACTCCATTGGCAGTAGAATGTAGGATATGTGTAGCTACATGCCACAGTGAAAAGCAGGCTGTGCCCACACTGTGGTGTGTAGCTACACTGGAGCTGAAGAGGGGAAATCTCAACAGCAGGGATTTGCCAGAGTCTTTCCCCTCTGCCTCTCCCTGCCAGGGAGTCTTTTGCTGTGGTGGGGCAAGGCTCTGGCAGCAGGGAGACAGCAGGACACTACCATACTTCCTCAAAACTGTAGTGTGGACAGGGGAGGCATTACCTGGACATGTAGCGAGCTGTAGTGAGCCAGGGTAGGGTACATATCCACAGGGTTCAGGCATGTTTTTACTCACCTAAGTGGTGTCTCACCACCTACACTGCCAATTAGAGCTGCATAGTGGATGTACTCTATGCTCCACTGGAAAGAGCGTTCACTATCTTAAGGTAGATCTATATCTATAACTCATTTTGAAAGAACTAGATTGACAGCAAAATAGATAAACTCTGACTCTCCCATGACATGTCTATCCCAAATGCATGTTCGAGTTGAAATTAAAGGGTTAGGTCCTCCATACTGAAACATCAAATTTTTTAGTGCCCTTCCGTCTAATGGGATGCCCAGCCCCAAGTTAGGTACCCAGGGTACTTTTACAATGCCTGGGGAGAGCTGGGCCCTCAAGAATGGGATCAACAAAATGTTGGGCTGGGAGCTACCTAAGCTGGCCATTAGGAGGGAAAGGGTTTAGGCCCAAGCCCTGGAAGGGAATTAGGCACCTAAGGATAGGTCTTCACTACCCGCTGGATCGGCGGGTAGCAATCGATCTTTTGGCTATCGATTTCTCGCGTCTTGTTAAGACGCGAGAAATTGATCGCCAAGGGCGCCCCCGTGGCCAAGGGCGCCACGAGGCACAAGCTGGAGTCGATGGGGGAACGCGCCGCCGCCCGCCGCCGCCGTGAGGACGGCAGGTAAGTCGTCCGAAGATATGCCGACTTCAGCTACATTATTCACGTAGCTGAAGTTGCGTATCTTCAGTCGGCCCCTCCCCCTAGTGAAGACCAGCCGTTAGTCTGAGTCACAAGAAGGCCCCTACCTTTGCATAGGAGTCAAAAGCTCTGACTCCTCTATTGGAATTAGGTGCCTAAGTCCTTTCCTATAAAAGGATAGAGGAAGAAGCAGCTCTGTGTACACCAACCAACAGAAATTTAGGCAAAGAGGGATTTTTAAGTGCCTACAGGTTTAAGTGGCTAATGACCAGGGTTTTGAGCATCTGAATTTTGGCCTCTGCCATCTAGCATGGAAGTTAAGCATTTGGAGTCCTTTTGTGAATGTAGTTTGAAGACTATAAGGAATTCTCATACACAGAAAGTGTGTGTAAAAATATCAGCAAGGCTGAATTCCAGACCACTTAGGTGCTACACAGCATGTAGGCTCCTGATTCAACCAAAGGATCCGAGTAAATTTCCCCATCTGAACTGTGACATTCAGTATTGGCATTTCAAGTTTCTCTCTCCAATGTTCTCTACTGCCTATTTTGTATTGAGTTTTCACATGTTATAGCTAGGCACATGTTTCAGTGACATTGAATTCATTGAAGTGGGGAAATGGCACTTAAGGGAGCATCCAAATATGTGTGAAGAAGTTTGCTGAGTGTGGAAAAACCATTGTTACAGATCAAACAAGCTCGAGAACACTTTTTTCTTCAAGATGTTTGCCAACTCTAATTTTTGATAATTGCTCCAGTTCTGCACACTAAAGAACAGCCCTTTTTTTTATTAAGTGCTTCCCAAAATATGTGGGACACGGGCTAAGATTTCTTCCTTACTGAGACTATGCCAGGATACTGATAGGAACTTCTCAGCTTGCACAAGAAATCCCTTGCTGAAGAACATATTACTCCAGTCAGAACAATGTGTCACAACATCCTTTGCCATGAAGCAATCTCAATATTTCACTAACCTAACCTTATTAAAGAGGAATTGCTAGTGCGGACTCTTCCCAGGAAATCCCTGCAGTCTCTTTTTGATCTTTTAGAATAAGCAGTTCCTAAAACCTTAGGAGAAAATAGTTAATGGGGAAATGAAACCATTTCAGTGGACAGTGAACAATGTGCTTTTGAAAGCAGAATCCCGGTTATCCTTACTTTTTTCAGCTTGGCAAGTCGCCAGATGTGAGGAACAGTTTGTGTTTTTTCTGCAGGTTGGAAAACAAGTAGTAAACTGGTTATTTTCTTTAAAGGAAGCCTACACTGAGTCCCAGCTTTTCCCATGCATTATGCCACTTTGCCCTGCATCATTGGTGCAAAGCAGCCCTAAAGCTGGCAGAGCTATGAGATGATTGCCCATGTATAGGAGGATCCATCACTGGTATAGAGTTGGCAGATTGGCTCTTCGTAGGTTCAGCATGAGTCACGGCTTGGGAATCTCTGAATCTCTTAATGGCTGCCATACTGGACCTACTTCTACATAAAAATTCAGCTACAGGCAGGGGTAAAAGTAACTGCAGACACTTACCAGTACGGGGCCAGGCCAGGGCTGGCTCTGGCCCCCAGAAGGGGTGAGGCCTTGGGCAGAAGGGGCAGGGACTTTAAAATGGTGCAGGGTCCTTTGCCACAAAAGCCCTTTAACACTTCTGTGCCCCCCTACTGGCAGGGCCGCCACTTGTGGGGGGGAACAATGGGCCACTATGGGTTCTTACGGGTACGCTGTACCAGCCTGTACCTCACTTTCACCTTTGGCTGCAGCTGACACATCTCCTTTCATGGAAGGGCTTTGACCCATCAGTCTCATTAGTCATGAACTCACTGGCTTGCTTCTTCTCTGCTCTGCCTTGGAGCACCTGGCTGTGGAGAACTCCTTCACCTGGAGCTTTGTGCCCCTATGAGGGGAACTGCTCCCCTTCTGTAGCAGAACCGCAGGGGTCAAACCACAGCTAGAGAATTTATGCACCTCTAACGGAGCGAACAGAACAAGTTATTCCCCTGATAAGTGTTGCCTGACTTACAATAGTGGAGCTGCTACGATCAGGTGTGCCAATAACCAAAGCATTGATAGGGTCATAGCTTTACATTAAAAGGAGTCAGTGGCTCATGGGATTGGTGATTTAGGTTGGGGGCTAAACTCCCCTAGACGTTTTTGGGTGTGAAATGGGAGTCTACCCTAAGTAAAGGTTGCGGGGAATTGGGTGTTTGTCACCAGTTCCAATCCCACCAATCGTAGGCAGTTAGCAAAAGGTGTTACCATCTGCAGCCTGTCTGACGGAGCATGAACTACTTTCTCATTCCCCAGGCCCTACTGTACAGAGATTTGTGTTGCTGTTCCCTATTCTGTACTTTCCCTGGGGATATAAAAGAACAGTTCACATTTTGGTGCTGTTAATCTAGCATTTTTCACAGCACATTGGCTTTCAGCAGCATTTGGGCACCTAATTGCCTATTTGTGCCTTTGAAAATCTCCCTTGATGTGAATAGTTGTTGTGAAAAATACCAGTTTTTGAAATTCTGTTTAACTGAATGTATAGGCAGTTAGATTTTGTAGAAATACCGGCTGCCCGGTTGTGATGAAGTCCTTGTTGGTAAAAATCGGTTTTCAGTATCCGGTTAGATTATAGCTTCTGCCTACAAGGAAGCAAACACATGGTCTCCAAATTACAGCAGGCCTGACTTCACCTTTTGCTCCTACTTCTGTACACAGAAGTTTCCCCTCTTAGTTACTGGAAAATGTGCATATATAAAACTTGGCCTTTGAAAGGAGTACAACTATAATTCAATATTTTCTACAGGCTATTTGAATCTTTCTCTTTGTTTCCATTATGAAAGGTTAGACAAAAGAAATAGTGTGTGTAGTTATTAGAGAACAAGATCAGAGATTTCTATTGCTCAGTCACAGACTTTCTATGGGACCCAGCCTCTCCCCTCTGCTTCTCCACTATAAAAGGGGGATAATATTTACCTGCCTTTACAGTGCTGAAGCTCATTGTAATACACATTTTTTCTAACATGGTCTGAAATCTTGTTACACTAGGTTGAGTATAAATGAGACCTTGTCTATACTACAGCTTATGTCGGTATAACTTATGTCGTTCAGGGGCATGAATAAGCCACGCACCTCCACTCCCCCCGAGCAATGTAGTTTATATCGACCTAAGCACTGGTGTAGATAGCAGTACATCAGTGGGAGAGCTTCTCCCACCAACATAGTTACTGCTGCTCATTGGGAGTAGATTAATTAAGTCAACAGGAGAGCTCTCTCCCATCGACTTAGAGTGCTGATGCAGGTGGAAACTCTGTAGTGTAGATATAGCCTAAATTAAGCTAGATGTGTCTAGTTGATGTTAGAGGGAGAAGGTAATAATATATTGCTTATATAAAGACAATTAAAATGTTTTGGGAGGACAGACAAAGAGAGATTATAACAAACAGCATGACTATAAAACTATAAACCTCTTCATATTAGGAAATATTACACTGAAAGAGAAATTGTATCAGAGAATCAGTAATATACATTTAATCAGGAAAGCACCTATAAAAACTGCTGATCTTTTTAAACAGGTAATATTTGAGTGCCTCTGTAAAAGTAATTAGTATGTTTTATTGATAAAGAATTCAGAGTGCAGGTAAAGAAAAAAAGGAGGCTACTTTTTAATTCCTTTTTATTAATAGATTCATTAATAACAAAAACAGTGATTATTCATTATGACTCAAGCTATATGACCATGAAAACTATAATCCTTTTCATATATGGAAGTCTTACAATCAAGGAGATCTTGCATACCTACAGGTAATATCATCATAATACAAATCTTTACAGAGAGTTGCTTTTAGCTATTTGAAACAAGTTACACAGTCGTTTTTGGTGTACTTAAGCAGTAGAATGTGTAAATGATTGGTTTTCATGACATACTTTAGCATTTCTTCTAAGACTGTGCATTTCACTCAACAGACAGTTACTATTTATACATATGTATATACACACACAATAGTATATATAATATTACACACACACACACACACACACACACACACACACACTATCAAATTCGATTGGGACTAGATTGCTAGTTCTTTAACTCCATACAACAGTAGTTTTTGGTGTACTTCAGCTGTAGAATGTGTAAATGATTGGTTTTCATGACATACTTTAGCATTTCTCCTAAGACTGTGCATTTCTCTCAACATAAACAGTTACTATTTATACATATATATACACACACACAATAGTATATATAATATTACAACCACACTATATCAAATTCAACTGGGACTAGATTGCTAGTTCTTTAACTCCAAAAGCATAGGTTTCTACCACTTAGGTTAATCAAGATCTCCTTTCACTAGCGGTAATGCTAGGTGCTTTAACTTCTGTGTGGGCCAGCAAGTGGGGCATGTCCCAATACACACATAAGACGACTTGAAGAAATGACTTGAGAATCAACTGTCACAATGCAACAGCAGTAGCAGTAGGATTTTTGAGGCTACCATTATATCGGAGCTCGCCAGCATATGTCTTAGGTAGCTCTGAGAAGCTTAGCCTAGAAGTGGATCATTAGACATTGATATAATTACAGTTTCTGCCATACCAATGGCTAAAACCAGAATGATCAGAATCTAGGAAATCTGTGGAATCTAGTTGTAACTGGAGTTGCTCCACTATTGACTTCTTGTTAACTTCCCCTCCAATGAGCATGTTTGATGCCGGATGATAATTGGCAGGGTTCTTAAAGTCCAGGGAGGAGCTTTTGAGCAAGGAACTAATCCCTGCTTGCAGCTGGCATCTTCTCTACCTCAAGGAGGTGGCATCTGTGGTTGTACAGTGCTTAGCACAATGGGGTCCCAGTCTATGACTCAGGACCTAGTCCCCGCAGAAATTTAAATAATAAACATCAATAAGAGACCCAAAACTTCTGAACAGTTTTTCCACCAGCCACAAGCGTCATGGGATCTGATCACAGTCCCTAGCTGCTACTCTCCCAGCACATGCAACTCATCCATAAGGGAAGATGAGCAGAACTCAACCGGGACAAATTATGCCTAGGACATGCCCATTTCTGGCACTGTGCCCATGAAACCGGCCACCACTGATGCAACCCAGTCAATTTTTAATCGATGACATAGATTGGAACGTCCTCACCACAGGAAACACTCAACTCTGTTACCAAGTGCTGGAATCACAGTGTGCCGCCATTTGGGACATTTTCACTGGTAGATTTGGCAGATGCTACCCCAGTGGGATTGTTCTGGCCCCTACCAAAGCCATGGGGCAGCAATAGCTCCTACTCACATCATCAGATTGTGGCATTCCAGCACTACACGTCTGTCCTCGCATTACATTGTTCTCTAGATTGGCATCACTACTTTTCTGCCTGACCCATGCACAGCACAAAGGAGACCCATTCCTGACTGGGGCCTCTGCGCGCCACCAGAGCAAAGATATTTATTGCTACTAATAGGTCATTAGAGCAAGATGAAATGTAATTAAACATTTGATGAAAAACAAACATATTTCAGCCATTTTTGACCAGTTCTAAAGCTTGTTGAAGCAGTCCACACATTTTAAAGAGTGGGGAAAAAATAGTTTCACTGAATTCCCCTCCCCTTTCTACCAGCTCGATACACGACACCACTTTATGCTGACTCAATACATCACTATACAGAATCATAGATCTGTAGGGCTGGAAAGGATTGCCCCGCCTTGTCCCCCGTGCTGAGGCAGGACCAAGTACACCTAGATCATGTATGGTGACTGTGTCATACCACAATGATGCAACATTTATCCCCGCCGCCTCCATTCTGACTGCTGAAACGATAGCGGGAATTCCCTTCCCTCACCCTGACCAAGCTCCTGGGAGGAAAGGATTATCTTCTCTTCTCCTCACAGGCTAACAGAAAGCTGGTGAGGGATTTCCACCCTCTGCCTCCTTAAGGCTGCTGAACTGGACAGAATTCCCTTTGCTCCTGAAGGAGGGTCAAATTTGCTTGTTCCTCAGAGTAGGGAAATCTTTATAGCTCTCATATCACTAGGTCATTGCTTTCTGGTTCCTTTATGTGCATGGCACTAGAACAAATCACGAATTTTGGAAATGGTGATCATTACTTCTTGGACAATCTGCAGGAAGGGCGATTAAAAACTAGGAAAAGCTAACTATCAGGGTAGTTTAGCTCTGGAACAGGCTTGCAAGGAGGTCTTCACTTTAGGTTTTTAAGAACAGGTTGGACAAATGTTAATCAAGGATGGTCTAGATTGATTTGGTCCTGCCTCAGCACAAAGGACTGGACTAGAGGACCTCTCAAAGTCTCTCCCAAATCTATGGTTTTATGTCCTATGATTTTTTGTGATTTTTTTCTGACACATTTTTGCAGTTTTTCAGCCAGCTAATAAAGTAGTTGCTCTTTCTGGAATTGTGATGAATGTGCTCAGGAATAAAAATGCTTTTTCCTGCATTTTGACCATCTTTATGCCTAATATTAAAATAGACTTTAATTAGTCAAGATTACTTACCAATTAGAGAGGAAGCCGCCACTAGGATCCAGAATGTAATGAGATAAGGCACATGAACCGAGAGCCAATCAAAGGTGACTATCTGGAATCCCTGGCTGCTGCTCCCATTGCTGCTGTTGCTGCTTCTGTCTACAGCTTTTTCTAATGTCTCTTGGGAGGTTTCAAAAGCCATATTTGGAACGGTGGGTTCAGAGAGGACACTTCCAGCCAGGCTCCCTGGACGGCATGTCACCCATGCCAGGAGCAGAGAGGAATACAGGTTAAGTGTCCCTGCTTTCATTATCAGAAATGTCAGGAATGTCTTTTGCTTGATTTTAAACTGGCTGTCTTCTTTTCTAGCACCCCGCTTCGGCTTAGTTTTAAGTTCTTCTTCTACGTGGGCTTCACAGCTTTGCTTCTAGTTTCCTTGAGGTCCAATTTTTAATCCTTTTTGCTGTCTTCCCCTAGGCACTCCCTTTTGTAGTGCTGCACTGTCTCTGATGGAGTATGTTGTTTCAGTCTGCAGCCCTGAGCTCCTGATGCAGTGCTCAAGGTGAGAGACCTCTCTCAGGAGGTCCTCAGTCTCCTCTTCACTGATAGTTCCTAACTTCTTTGGAATAATGCAGGACACCTGTTATAAGAGAGAGAGTTTGAATGGGAGGAGGAGTCTGTCAAAGCCATGTACTTCTACAGTATCTAGTAATGATCTCAAAACCATTAATGACGTTTGCTTTTCCCTTTATTTATAGGTCTATTAGTATGAGCTAAGATTATTATTTACTACGTCTGTTCATAACGGTTATGAAGCAATAGGTGCTGAAAGCCAGCGAGTGTGAGCCGTGTGACACAGACTTTGCCCCATTAGAAAGGAGTGCAGCTTAATGAGAGATTGCTTTGTGCGCCTTGCTCAACACAGAAAGCAAACACAAAAGATGTCTGTCTTCGATTCAGCGTATGCCATTGATGGA
This sequence comes from Dermatemys mawii, assembly GCA_007922305.1. Lineage (NCBI taxonomy): Eukaryota > Metazoa > Chordata > Testudines > Dermatemydidae > Dermatemys > Dermatemys mawii. The sequence goes on along the minus strand of ML677371.1, from coordinate 3,930,516 downwards.
TGGAATTCCTTCTCAGCCTTTCCACTGGTAAGCCCAGGCTTACTAAGCAAGACTATGATATGAAGGGCTAGATTTTGCCTTTAGTCTCAGCCCTGTATCACTGTACCACCCCAGAAGGGAGCCTAGGAATGAACAGCAGCTGAAGAAGAGTTTGCTCCTGCTGCCAGCATGTCAAGAGGGGAAGAATCAAGACTCTTCCCACTCCCCCACCCACTTGCTGGCAAAGTATCAAGTGTGCAACTGCCTCCCCCACCACACACAGGCCACAGACTGGAGGGTCCTACACGGCTGGGCAGCACCACCCTGATGGTGGGGCCTTACTTCCCTGTGCAGCCAGGTAGGCTTAGGACACAGTCCTAAGACATTGCAGCACAATCTGAATTTAGAAAATGGATGCTCTTTTTTCTCTCGGCATGAAGTTTGAAGCTTGCACTAGTATTTAAAAATAACCCAACAGGCCTGAGGATTCCTTCAGCCCTGCTGACTGAAGTCCTGTACTTACCCACAGAATATGTACAGCTGGGATTCTGGCAGGGTCAGCTTCCCCACTCGGTCTGAACAAAGTGCCCAAGCTGTTCTGGAGGGACATGTGGGGGGGGCGGGGAGAGGAAGTAATTCCGTCTCTATAGCTCATTTAATTCTTGGCTTCTAAAATGAGACTGCAAACAAGGACGGCAATCAGTGGAAACTTGATTTCTGATTTCCTGCCCATCAGGAGCTGCATCTGGTCATTTTACATAGGTCAAATAGTAACCAGTCGGTAAGACATGTTGTTCACTATCAATTCTAGGGACTATTTAGGAAAAATATGTAGCCTTTGGAGGCATACATTTAGCAGGGGGCGAAACCACCCCTCGGTGTGGGAAGTGCTGAACTATTCTAGGAGTGGGAAGCTGTGTAAATGAGCACCTCACCACTCATGCACTAATCATCCCAGGTCTCAGAAATCAGAAGTCAGTCCCTCGCTGTCTGACACGACCGTGCACTAAGCTGGTGATGGTCTGCAAAAGTCTATGATTTCCCCCCTTGCTAAGGGGACTGGCATAGGCCACTGTGTTAAGTCAAATTAGGCATTTCTTGGCTTCATTTAAGGGGGAGAAGCAATCATTAGCAGGGACATACTTGGACAGCTGCAGAGTCTAAGAGGCTGCTAGGCCCTGGGAAGTAATGGACTGATGCCCCCGGGTCTAGAATTACACCTTGTGTATATACCTGACTTTTCAGAGCTCAGTCTAAGCAAACCAAAAACCCTTTGAACTAATTTCTGAACTAACGTTTAGGAGCCACTCTGCGGCTTTGTTCTGGTGTGCTGCATTCTTCTTTCGGTCCCTCTTCTCGCTGTCCTGCCACTCCTTCAGTTCTTGCTTTTTGGCCACAGAGTGCATCATGACATCACACAGAAAGTCCTCTTTAGCTCTGCACTCCCCCCTCTCCCCACAAATAGCATTTTGGGGACAGGAAGAGTTTGGTCAGGGCAGTCCTGTGCTCTGGCTATTTCTCCACTTGCTGCAAGACGCATCATAGGGGCATTTGGTATCTGGGTGCAAGTTAGAGCAGTGAGGTGGTTAACTGCCCCTCAGGGCATTTCGTGATCAAGTAAACAATCTATCTCCTTTCCTTGTCAATGACAAGCTTTGCACAAGTGCAAAGATTAATTAGGCCCAGATAACAAAAATCTCCTCCTTAGCTAACCTTTGGTGAGGGCCTATCCAGGTTAACAGCACCCTTGGCTTTGCATTTCTAAGTGTAACCCAGCCTATGCATTTAACTACCAATCCCTTGAACAGTCCCATTTCATTTCCTTAAAGAAATTTGCAACCTGCAAATAGAATTTAGATCACAAGGCACAATATGGCCAACGTGCCGATACAATATAACTGGTGTACTCCTCAGCAGGAACAAACCTGTCAGGTTGCTGAAAACTAGAGCGCCTCTTAGACTGCAGCTGACATTTAACTAGCCTTATGAAATCTTTGACCTGTTCAGTGCAAGAATTAATGGGGAGGTCACTCTGATAGCGAGTACTGTACTTTGGAATTATAATCTCCAAGTCTTTTGTAATATGATGGATTGTTTTAAAACGGCTCTAATGGAATTAATGGTGGTGACACATAAATTAAATATTTATTTATGAAATAATTCTAAAGCTACTTAAAGATGTGGAAAAGGTCATTCATTTCATTATGCCCTCCACCCCTCTCAGGGTATGGGCCGCCAACAATAGATTGCCAGAGGATTCTGTCCTGGGCCATTCTTTCAAGTTGACTCCAGTTGTATCCCATCTTCGTGATGTCTGCCTCAAGGTCACATTGCCAGGTATTTCTTGGACGGCCTTTCTTCCGCTTGCCTTGGGGGTTCCACCTCAGAGCCTGTCTGGTGATGTTAGTTGGTGATTTCCGCAGGGTATGTCCTATCCAGCTCCATCTTCTCTTCCGGATTTCTTTTTCTACAGGAAGTTGGCTGGTTCTCTCCCAGAGGTTGGCATTGCTGATGGTATCTGGCCAGCGGATCTGGAAAATCCTTCTGAGGCAGCTGTTGATGAATGTCTGGATTCTTTTGATGGCAGTTTGTGTTGTTCTCCAGGTTTCGGCCCTGTACAGCAGTACTGATTTTACATTGGAGTTGAACAGCCGAATCTTTGTTTTCAAGGCCAGCTCTCTGGAGCCCCAAATGTTTTTGAGCTGAAGGAAAGCCACTCTTGCTTTGCCGATCCTTGCCTTGACGTCCGCGTCTGTACCTCCCAGCTGGTCTATAATGCTGCCCAAGTAGATGAAGGACTGCACTTCTTCGAGGGAATGTCCATTCAGGATGAGTGGTTTGTTACTGCTGGTGCTAATCTTCAGGATCTTGGTCTTGTCTCTATGGATGTTGAGTCCAACCTGCGATGATGTGGCTGCCACAACGTTTGTTTTCTCCTGTATCTGCTGGTGACTGTGGGAGAGAAGTGCAAGGTCATCAGCAAAATCCAGGTCGTCAAGCTGGCTCCACGAAGTCCACTGGATTCTGTTCCTGCGTTCACTGGTGGACCTCGTCATGATCCAGTCGATGATGAGAAGGAAGAGAAACGGTGACAACAAGCATCCTTGTCTGACTCCTGTCTTCACCTGAAAGCTGTTGGTGAGCTGCCCTCCATGGATGACTCTGTACGTCATTCCCTCATACGAGTTCTTAATCAAGTTGACCAACTTGGCTGGGATGCCGTAGTGTTGAAGGAGGTTCCAGAGGGTCTGTCGATCAACGCTGTCGAATGCCTTTTCATAGTCCATGAAGTTGATGTACAACGATGAGTTCCACTCCAAGGACTGTTCGACTATAATGCGGAGCGTTGTAATCTGGTCTGTGCAAGATCTGTTCTTCCGGAAGCCCACTTGTTCGTCTCGAAGCTGTGGGTCTACGGCGTCCCTCATTCTTTCTAAGAGGATTCGATTGAATACCTTGCCTGGCACTGACAGAAGTGTGATGCCTCTGTAATTATTGCAGTTGCTGAGGTCACCTTTCTTGGGGAGCTTGATAAGATAACCTTCCTTCCAGTCATTTGGTATCACTTCCTCCTCCCAGATCTTCGCAAAAAGGGGGTACTGCATCTCGACTGAGGCATCCAAGTCTGTTTTCAGGGCCTCCGCTGGGATGTCATCAGGTCCAGCTGCCTTCCCGTTCTTCATCAGGGTGATGGCCTTCCTGATCTCTTCTCTGGTGGGCTTGCTGCTGTTGATCGGGAGGTCCACGTTGGCTGGGGCGATGTCCTGAGGATTTGGTGGTGCTGGTCTGTTCAAGAGTTCTTCAAAATGCTCAACCCATTGGTTCATCTGTTATTCTATTCCTGGGATTTTCTTTCCTTCTTTATCTTTAACGGGTCGTTCTGGGTTGCTGTACTTTCCAGACAGTTTCTTGGTTGTGTCATACAGTTGTTTCATGTTGCCGCTGTACGCTGCCTGCTCAGCTTGAGCTGCCAGTCCATTCACATATTTTCTTATCCTTCCTAATGTTCTTCTTCACTGCTCTGTGTGCTTCTGCATATTCTTGTTGGGCCTTGGCTTTTGCCGCTCTAGTCCTGCTGTTGTTAACTGCTGCCTTCTTCTGCTTCCTCTCCTCCATCTTGACGAAGGTCTCAGCTGTGATCCACTCTTTGTAATGTTGTTTCTTCTCTCTGACCACTTCCCGGCAGGTTGCTCTCAGTGTCTCTTTAACTATCTGCCATTTGTACTGTACAGTGTCTTCCTCTTCATTGTGCAGCTGTTGTAGTACTTCAAACCTGTTCTTCAACTGAAGTCCAAAGTCTTCCCTAATATTGGGGACTTTCAGGTGGCTGACATCATACTTCATTCTTCTACGTGATCCTTCCATCCAGGTCTTCTTCAGCTTCAGTTTCATACTAGCAACTACTAGGTGGTGGTCGGATGCCACATCTGCTCCTCTTCTAACTCTAACATCTAGAAGGGAACTTCTGAACTTTTTACTAATGCAGATGTGGTCAATCTGGTTTTCTGTCACGTTGTCCGGTGATACCCAGGTATTCTTATGAATCTGCTTATGAGGGAAGATACTGCCTCCAATGACCAGATTATTCAGTGCACAGAGGTCTCCAAATCTCTCGCCATTCTCGTTCATCTCTCCTAGTCCGTGGGTCTCCATGACATGCTCGTATCCTGTGTTGTTGAGTCCAGTTTTGGCGTTGAGTTCCCCCATAAGGATAACGATGTCTCTGTTTGAGTATGTCTCTACGATCTTCTGCAGTCTGCTGTAAAACTGGTCCTTCGCCGCATCTTCGCTATCGTTGGTGAGGGCGTAGCATTGGATGACGTTCATCTTGATCCTCTTCTGTTTAGTTCTGAAGGATGCTGTGGTGATCCTGGGGCCGTGCGCCTCCCACCCAATCAGTGTCATCTGTGCCAGCTTGGACAGCATGAAGCCTACTCCCTGGGTGTGGGGAGCGTCACTCTCTTCATGTCCGGAGTACAGCAACAGTTCTCCTGACATCAGTTGCCTCTGTCCGGCTTGTGTCCATCTGGTCTCGCTGATTCCCAAAATTGTCAGGTTGTTGTTCCTCATCTCAGCAGCTACCTGCACCGTCTTGCCTGTCTCATACATGGTCCTGACATTCCACGTACCAGTGGTGGTTCTCCTGGTTGAGAGAAGGGTAGTTGGCCTAGTGGCTTCCTTGCGGCTTTCACCATCTAGCATCATGCGTCTTCGGGTAAACGAAGATCCTTCATTTTCCAGGAAGTTGGTCTCTGAATTATCTATTGCTTGCTTTTCTGTAGCGGGTAAATTTTTACGGGATGGGGTTGCTAGCCGCACGCCCAACCTTCCTCCTTTTTCATCCGGGCTTGGGACCGGCATTGGCGGAGTTGTGGAAAAGGTAATGAAGGTCAAAAGCTCTAATCAGTGAAGAGTCACCGAGGCCACGATCCAAAGCCCGCTGAAGTCAGTGGAAGGGCTCTCATTAATGGGCTTTGGATCAGTCCCTTAATAAGGAAACTCTGTAGGGCTGGGACACTTAAGACATCACCATATGAATTCCATTAATGGGTGGAATATTTGGGTTCTGTATCAATCTGAATAAATCCATAAATTGTGGCATTTGTTCAGTCCCAAATAAAGCCAAAGTCTCAGGGTGGATATTCAGTTTGCTTTGGCCACTTGGAGGCATGAGGTGAAGTAATAGAGACCGCAGCACTGACCGTTGCTTCTCTACCCCACAAAAGCAGTGAATGCTGCTGCCTCCTGGTTCAGGTCTCCACTATCTTGCATTTCAGCTAGTCCTGTTGTCAAAGGAATGTATGACAGTTAGGAAGTATAGGGAAGCCTCAAATCAATGTATGTGTTGCATTTAACCTTGCTCTGCTACAACTCTGTAAGAATTGAAATGAAAGAATACTTACTAGTGTACTGGATGACTAATGTTAATTTTCCCAAGCCCAAGTTACGGGAATCAAAATGTTTGTTGAAAGGGCCTTTTGTTTAACTACCATAACTTGTGCAGGAGAAGAAATCGTTCACACATTACTAATGTAAAGGTCCAGGAACAGTCCATTAATTGGTAAATTTTAATTCATGTAGCAGTTCTTGAGAGATTAACCCTTGCATGCCCTAGAGGCACTTGCTGGTATAGCACTGAAGTACATGCTTCCAGCTGGCCATATGCATGTGTTGTGTTTTTTCAACTCTGTTCCAAACCTTTCAAAATCATCTTTAGCTCACATTTTGCTTGAGCTAAAATATGAGGCGGACCAATATAAATATCGCTGGGATAATTATTGACTGTCACCATAGGTCAAAGTGGCTCTGCTTCCATTAAATGCTCCACTGCCTGGGGACAAGTACCAAAATCAGGTCAGTGCAGGTCACCTCAACCCCCCACAAACCACCCACACAAAAAGGTCAAGTCTGACACAGGGGGGTTGGAACAATTTTCATAGTGGGGGTACTAAGGGCCATTGAAGCAAACTGTAAACCCTGTGTGTGATGCAGCATCCCCAACACCCTTAGTTCAAGCACCTATGGTCCGACAGGCAAGATGTAGTGGATATCTGCAAGGCAGCCTTGAAATAAGTGTCAGTCTGTGTGTCACTATTAAATAAAAACCAAGTGAGAGGCACTGAGGCACTGAGTGGCAGCTGCTACAGAAGTACTTATCTAAGTATTCAAAGTTTGCTAACCAGCAGCACAACCAGTGATATAATAGCCCCATAACAGCCATTACAGAGTGTTGTCTTGGACTGGGAATGGGCAACAGGGGGATGGATCACTTGATGATGACCTCTTCTGTTGATTCCCTCTGGGGCACCTGGCATTGGCCACTGTTGTAAGACAGGATACTGAACTAGATGAACCTTTGGTCTGACCCAATATGGCCACTTTTGTGTTCATCCAGCCCAAAGGGAACTAATGATGTGAATAATGTTGCATCTGTCCTAACTGCAACAATGCAACAGAGTAACCCAAAAGGTAATAACGAGGGAAGCGATTTACTACTAGAATTTTAGTCCCCAGATTAAGGGGAACCATCCAAAGTTATGGAGAGGGAGCAAAATCATTCCCTCATAGAAATTCACTTCCAGGACTTGTCACCCAGTGAAGATAAGGAGGGCACGGTACAAGGAGGATGAGGAAACATGGTACAATGGTGATCAAATACAGTCGTAGAGACTGAAGTGCTTCCCCGTGGGTACTCAGAACGCAGAACCTTTTACATGTTGAGAAAGAATACAACGGAAACATCTCCCATGCAGAAAACAAGGATCACGTTCTGGAGACACTGGTTGGCACACAGATACAACCAATCTAAATACAACATTCACTGACCACTCTATACATAAAGGACAATAAACAGCAGAATGTGAAAAAAATGGAAGATGAACCAGAGCCAGCATCCCCCAAGGGCAGCGTTTGCAAATCCCAAGCTTGTGATGAGGCATAGCTAACCCAACACTGAGTAAAGTGACCGACATTGGTGAAGAAACAGAAAGCACCAAACGCGCATCAAACACAAAGCACTTTGACCAGAATGCACAAAAAGAGTTAGATATCCAAGCCCCAGTTTCGAGACTACTGCGACAGAGAGGACTGCTACTGAACCTTGTATGGGCCTAAACTCCATCACCACCGAAGTTTTATAGTAAAAGCTCTCCAGAGCCCGGTGTTTCTGCTTCTGAACACACACACTGCTGCCTCCTTGAAGGCATCTGAGCACCAACCTCCTGCCTAAGCCCCCAAACAGTTCACAAGCCCGGGGAAGACAGGCATTCAGCCCCCTAAGTCACATGGGGGGCCTGATCTGGGAGGTGTGCTTAGAGGGCACTCTTGCTTTCTCTGGCTCAAATGACAGAAAGAGCGAGGCATGAGTGACTCTATAGCATGGTGATCAGAGCACTCATCTGAGAGGTGGGAGACCCAGGATCCAGTCTCTTGTTCTAATGATGCTGTCATTATTTACCCAGAGTGCAAGAGCTTCCACAGGAGAGACTGAGGGAGCCCCACATCAGATTATCCCAGTGGTTGGAGCACCCTCCTGAGAGGTAGCAGAGCCCTGTTCAGATCCGTTCTCTCCCTCAGGAGGAGGTGGATTTGAACTGGCAGGATCTCCCCCATCCCAGATGAGTAATCACTCAGCTAAAAGTTATGACGGAGGGCTTCTCTTCCCCTCACCTTCTTGCTAAAACAGCAGAGGCACCTCAGAGAGGGTTTTGCAGCTGAGAATTGCTAGCTGAGATGAGTGGCTAAGTCTGGGCCGCAGGGAGGCACCTATCTTCAAGACTTGGCCAGCCTTAGCGTGCACCTCCCTGTTGCTGTCATTTCCCATTGACTAGTTAAAGTGAAGCCCTGCCTAGCATGCAGCTTTTTGTGAATCACACGCTAAGGCACCTATATCTCCCCACTCATTGCACAGGGAGCCTAGGTGCCTAACTTGTGAATGGGAGTGATTTTACAGGCACCTAAAAGTTAGATGCTGTGATGCTGATTGTCACAGTGCTTAACTCCTTTTGGGCATTCAGGATTTCATCACTGAAGTCTACAGTACGCGATTATTTCAGAATTAGCCATTTTTGGCCTCTGGGAGCTATCCCAGAATGCTCCATTGTGACTGCTCTGGACAACATTTTCAACTCTGATGCACTAGCCAAGTAGGCAGGAAAAGCCCCAGGAACTTTTGAATTTCATTTCCTGTTTGGCCAGCGTGGCGAGCTCATCAGCACAGGTGACTGTGCAGAGTCCACCAGCACAGGAGACCACGCAGTCCCGGATTCGCAGACAAGCTCCAGCATGGTCCGAATGGGAGGTATTGGATCTCATCGCAGTATGAGGAGACAAATCTGTTATGGCAGAACTACGTTTAAAAAAAAGAAACACAAATACGTACGCTAAAGTCTCTGGGGGCATGACGGAAAGAGGCTACTCCAGGGACACAGAACAGTGTCCTGTGAAAATCATGGAGCTCAGGCAAGCCTACCAAAAAGCCAGGGAGGCAAACACAGACCCATACATGCTGCTTCTACTGTGAGCTGCATGCAGTTATGGGGTGTGACACCACCACTACCCCACCACTGTCCGTGGACACCTGCAAGGGGGGAGTCGCACGGAGCGAGGAGGATGAAGAGAAGGAGGAGGAGGACAGTGCACAGGCAGCAAGTGGGGAATCTGTTCTCCCCGGCAGCCAGGGACTGTTTGTCCATCCTGGAGCCAATACTCTCCACCCCCTCCCAAGGTGGGCTACTGGACCTTGACGCCAGAGAAGGCATTTCTGGTGAGTGTACCTTTTAAGTACGATACAGCGTTTAAAAGCAAGGGTGTTCAATGATTCATTTGCCCTGAAGACTTGTGATGCATTCGCCTCCAGTACAGCTACTGGAAAAGTCTGTTAACGTGTCTGGGGGACTGAGTGGCAATCCTCCAAGGACAAACACAATAGTCCCACAGCAGGCCTGCCTTCCCTCGGGGAGCCTTCTCCTTTTAACTGCCCCTCCAAGCCTGACCACAAGTATAGGTGCACCAGGGTGGGATTAATGAACCCACAGCAGCTCCTTAACCTTTGCTAAAACACCCTGGAGTATGCACACCCTATCCCACTCCCCAAGCAAATAATTGTAAATAGTCGATCATCCCCAGTTCTCAACATCATTTAATGTGGATTTGTCTGGATAGATTTATATGTTCGACTTTTGCTGAAAAAAAAAAAGACCCCTTTGTTTCTCAGAAAATGTAACTGGTTTTTGTAGTTCTTTTTCAAACACCACAGCTTAGTGCTATGAACAATCTAGAGCAGCTGATTGGGAGAGGCAGGATTTGCAGGAAGCTGCCACATCAGTCACTGTGAAGAATACACATTTGTGAACATTTTAGTCTTATGTGCTTCACAAGGACAGTTGGCTGAGGGGGCACTGGTGTGCATAGGTACTATTTTAATCACTGGCTGTTGCAGCTGCCAAAAATCAGCCTCCTGTTTGATATTTCAGAAATGTTGTTCCTGCTTAGAAAGGGCTAGGAAGGAAGGGTCCTTCTGATTTAAAAACAATTAACAGTGAGGCCTTTATTTCTACTCAGAATGCAGGTCTGTGTTGAAGAAATGACAGCTTTGCTTTTCTTCTTGTTTTTTAATGTGTTATGAATTTGATATTCCTGAAGAAGATGACTTAGTAATATTCTCATCTCTGTGCCAGCCCCTTTACTGCCCAGATCTGACTGGGGAAAAGTTCCAGATGACCAGATGACATGATGCATAACGTTGTACTTGACTGTCTTTGTCTACAGCAAGTGTTTAACTAGGTTATGTCTACACTTGAGCTGGAGGTATAATTTGCAATCTGGTAGACGTATGTGCCCCAGTTTTAATAGGAGGTAGCATGCTAAAAATAGAAGTGTAGCTATGGCAGTTCAGGTGGGTATTGATTCAGGCAGCTCGCCCAAGATGAATGTTTGTTCACTGAACAATGATTCAGGTTATAAGTATTGCATGTAATGTTGAAAATCACTGCATAGAGCAGGGATGGGCAAATGTTTCGGCCCGAAGGCCACATCTGGGTATGGAAATTGTATGGTGGGCCATGAATGCTCACAGAATTGGAGGTTGTGATGTGGGACGGCTCTGCAGGGGGTGCGGGCTCTGGGGTGGGGCCAGAAATTAGGAGTTCAGGGTGCAGTAGAGGGTTCCAGGTTGGGGTGGGAGGGGGAGGGCTCTGGCTGGGGTGCAGGCTCTGGGATGGGGCTGGGGATGAGGGGTTGGGGGGCAGGAAGTTGCTCTGGGCTGGGACAGAGGGGGTTCGGAGGACAGGAGAGGGTCAGAGGTGCAGGATCTGGGCCGCACTTATCTCAAACGGCTCCCAGAAGCAGCAGCATGTCCCTCGTCCGGCTCCTACACGAAGGCATGGCCAGGTGGCTCTGCACACTGCTGTGTCCACAGGTGCTGCCCCCGCAGCTCCACCTCCTGCCCCCACGCTTCCCGACAAATGGGAGCTGTAAAGGCAGGGGGTTGGAGCTCCCTGGCTGCCCCTATGTGTAGGAGCTAGAGAGGGGACATGCCGCTGCTTCTGGGAGCTGCATGGAGTTGGGCAAGCCCCGGACCCCGCTCTCTGGCAGTAGCTTGAGGGCTGGATTAAAACATCTGAAGGGTCGGATGTGGCCCCCGGGCCGTGGTTTGCCCATTCCTGGCATAGAGGAATGGGTGCCATTAGTCATATTTATTTTCCTGAAGGAAACATGCAGAGAGGTGTTTTAACACTCACTGAGCAGAATGACCAAAATAAACACAGTTTTATATTTACCAGCCAATACTCTTGCATGTATTCGTTATACCTGTATGTACCTGCCTATACTACATTGCTCTTACTATTAATAGTGCACTGCTATTACTTCTGCACAACAAACTGTGCTACGTTTGCATTCAGTATTTAACTGTTATCTTTAAGCACACACCAAGACCTTGTCTGTTCTGGGAAATGCTACTGTTTGAGAACATGTGTTAACTAGCATTAAAGGTAGTTTGGTAGTTAGCATTAAAGGAAGCGTGATTCGCTGCTCATGTTGACATATATGTGCTAGTTCTGCTCAGTCCAGCATGCTAAAATGTAGCCAGAGTAGCATGGGTGGTGGCTTGGGCCAGCTGCCCGAATCAATACCCACCTGAACTGCCATAGCTACACTTCTATTTTTAGCATGCTACCTCCTATTAAAGCTAGGGCACATATGTCTACCAGATTGCAAATTATACCTCCAGCTCAAGTGTAGACATAATCTAGTTAAACACTTGCTGTAGCCAAAGACAGTCAAGTACAACATTATGTATCATGTCATCTGGTCATCTGGAACACTCCCCCAGTCAGATCTGGGCAGTAAAGGGGCTGGCACAGAGATGAGAATATTACTAAGTCATCTCCTTCAGGAATATCAAATTCATAACACATGAAAAAACAAGAAGAAAAGCAAAGCTGTCATTTCTTCCACGAAGACCCGCATTCTAAGTAGAAATAAAGGCCTCAATGTTAATTGTTTTTTAATCAGAAGGACCCTTTCTTCGTAGCCAGTTGCATAAATGAATGACCCACGAATTTCTGGGCTAGCTAAAGCTATCTTCTATTGTGATAATTTGTTCCAGGACTATATTTGTACATAAGAAGATTTTTATAATTTCAGTTACCTACATTCTTCTTTCCCAGCCTCTTTTTTTAAAACAACAACCCACTGTAATATAAAATTTCTTGTAGCCTGCAGAGATTTGTTGTTATGAATATCCTTAAATGAACTAGAGTTTCTGTCCAACTGACACGGAGGAGGGAGCTAAGACTCCCAGGTATGCTGCTGATTTAGAGAGCACCCTCCTGGGGATTTTTATCTAGTAAAACTATTTAGGACATTTGCATTAAAATACTCCAGTTATCTCACGGCCTCCTAGTTCTCTATTCTTTACTCTTGCTCACCATATCAACTTTCTTCTTTCCCCAGTGTTGACTATGTTCTTGATTCTTAAAAAAATGAATAAATAGAATGCCCTTGTCTTCTCCCTAATTTTTTCAATCATTCAGTTTTCACTCCTGACTTCTTTGGATATTTTAACTAGCCTGTATGAGATAATGTTTTGCTTTGATAGTCATTAATTAGGATAGGGATAGGATCCAGAATGATCTAGACAAATTTGAGGATTGGGCTAAAAGAAATCTCATGAGGTTCAACAAGGACAAGTGCAGAGTCCTGCACTTAGGACAGAAGAATCCCATGCACTACTACATGCTGGGAACTTAGTTCTGCAGAAACGGACCTAAGGGGTACAGTGGATGAGAAGCTGGATATGAATGAACAGTGTGCCTTTGTTGCCAAAAAGGCTAATGGCATTTTGGGCTGTATAAGTAGAAGCATTTCCAGCAGATTGAGGGATATGATTATTCGCCTCTCTTTGGCACTGGTGAGGCCACATCTGGAGTACTGTGTCCAGTTTTGGACCCCCCACTACAGAAAAGAGGTGGACAAATTGGAGAGAGTCCAGTAGAGGGAAACAGAAATGATTAGGGAGCTGGAGCACATGACTTATAAGGAGAGGCGGAGAGAACTGGGCTTATTTAGTCTGCAGAAGAGAAGAGTGAGGGGGCGATTTGATAGCAGCTTTCAACTACCTGAAGTGGTTTCCAAAGAGGATGGAGCTCAGCTGTGCTCAGTGGTGGCAGGTGACAAAACAAGGAGCAATAGTCTCAAGCTGCAATGGGAGATGTCGAGGCTGAAGGTTAGGAAAAGCTATTTCATTAGGAGGGTGGTGAAGCACTGGAATGGGTTACCTAGGGAGGTGGAGGAATCTCCTTCCTTGGAGGTTTTTAAAGCCTGGCTTGACAAAACCCTGGCTGGGATGATTTAGTTGGGGACTGGTCTTGCTTTGAGCAGGGGGTTGCACTAGATGACCTCCTGAGGTCTCTTCCAACCCTAATCTTCTATGATTCCGTGATTCTATGAAATTCAGGTTTACAAAAAATGGTGAATGTAGCTAAATCTACAGCTGTTGTCTTAAAGGGATCCCGTGGCATCTAACTTATTATGACTATAGTGACAGGTTAAGACTGGGATTATCAAAAGGGACTTAGAGTTGGGTGTACAAATCTCACAGAGATTCAATGGGAGTTAGGTGCCTACCTCCTAAACTCCATGGCAAAGCTCAGCCTAAAGCAATATAAGGTATAACATGAAGACTTTTGCTCTATTATATGTTTCAGCATTCTGGACCAGATCCTGGCATTACAATGTGTTTTGCATTGCACTGCTGGTGTACTCTGCTTGCAAAACCTGTAGAAATCAGGGCAGAAATTGTGCCTTATTCGTCTGCAAGCAACCACCACACTTTAGTGTGCTATATGAAGCCCTGACTATCTGGTGAGCTCTCTGCTTTGTGCAGAAGACAGCTCTGTAGCTTGTGGGAACAACCATTGGAAGATACCCTTGTGACTAAGCTCTGTCCTTATCTTCGTGGATCCTGTGTTTCCTGGCGGATTTTCACTAGCCTCAGATGCTCACTGTGATCCTCCACGTAGCCCTTCTCTCTCTAGAGACAAGGTCACAGACTGTTGAGCCATTTTCATCATAAGCCAGTGAGGAGAAGCTATCCTTCCTGGCACAGTCTCTATTGTCTCCCAATCTCAGAGACTAATTAGGGGAGGCAGAAATGGGGGAGCCCGGGACCGCCCTCTACTCTGGGCTCCAGCCCAGGGACCCTAACAGTATCAGCTAAGATGGCTGACCATTTATCCACAAAACACAATACAATTCCCTGGGCTACTTCCCCACAGCAGCCCCCACTTCTTCAAACTCCACTTCACCCTTACCTCAGGGCCTCCTTCCTTGCGTACGATATGTTGTCCACCACTCAAGTCTCACCAACAGCACAACTTCCTCCCACAGCTCCTGACACCCACAGCCCACCTGACTAACTGGGAGGTTTTTAACTGGTTTCAGCCAGTCCCTGATTGGCTTCAGGTGTCCCAATCAGGCTAGCTGTTTCTACTCCTTTCTAGAAGGTTCTTAATTGGCCCCAGGTGTCTTGATTGGCCTGGAATAGCCTTTGTTTGGCTATCCAGGGAACAGAGACCTGCACATCCTGAGACTAATATACCTGCCTTCCAGCACTCTTTTATATCCTTCTGGACTGACTCCGTCACATATCCCTCCCCTGCTCAACACCAAGGGGTTGGGCAACTTGGGTCGACATACAGTGCACCCGTGATAAGCCATCCGCGTTGCCGTGGCGACTTCCGGCTCTGTGTTGTATGCGGAACTGAAAGGGTTGGAGGGATAAGAACCATCTAGTCACTCTTGCATTTTTCTCCTTGTTCCGCTGCATCCACTGAAGAGGGGCATGGTCAGTTACGAGGGTAAACTGCCTACCTAGCAGGTAGTATCGCAGTGTTTCCATGGCCCACTTAACAGCAAGGCATTCCCTCTCGACCACAGCATACTTCTGTTCCCTTGGGAGAAGTTTTCTACTGAGATAGAGGATTGGATGTTCTTCTTCCCCGACCATCTGGGATAGGACAGCCCCTAGTCCAACTTCAGATGCGTCTGTCTGCAAGATGAACTCCTTAGTGAAGTCTGGAGCTATAAGTACAGGGTCCCTGCAAAGGGCTGTCCTTAGATCTGTAAATGCCCTCTCTGCTGTGTCTGTCCATCGCACCATCTCAGGTCCCCGAGCTTTTATGAGATCAGTCAGGGCACTTGCCCTGGTGGCAAAATGGGGAATAAAGCGTCGATAGTACCCCACCACCCCCAAAAATGCCCGGACTTGTTTCTTGTGAACCGGTCGGGGCCAGTTTTAGATGGCCTCTAGTTTATTGAGTTGGGGTTTCACTACCCCTCATCCCACAATGTAGCCCAGATACTTAGCCTCCGTTAATCCTATGGCATACTTTGTGGGGTTTGCGGTAAGGCTAGCATGCCTTAGGGTATCTAGGACAGCTTCAACTTTTTCCAGGTGGGTTTCCCAGTCTGCGGTATGAATAACCACATCATCCAGGTAGGCAGCTGCATAACTGGCATGGGGGCGCAATAGCTTATCCATAAGGCACTGAAAGGTAGCTGGGGCCCCATGTAGACCGAATGGAAGGACTGTATATTGAAACAGTCCATCTGGGGTGGAGAAAGCGGTCTTCTCCTTTGCGTCTTCAGCAAGAGGGATCTGCCAGTACCCTTTAGTTAAGTCTAGAGTGGTCAGGAACTGGGCATTTCCCAGTCGGTCCACTAACTCGTCTATCCGGGGTATAGGATATGCATCGAACTGGGACACCTCATTCAGCCGACGGAAGTCATTGCAAAACCTTGTAGAGCCATCTGGTTTGGGTATTAGCACGATCGGGCTAGACCACTGACTGTGAGACTCTTCAATTACCCCCAAGTCCAACATTTTCTTTACTTCCGCTCTGATTTCTTCTCTTTTGGCTGCTGGCACCCGGTAAGACCTCATCGTCACCTTGGCCCTGGGGTTTGTAATGATGTGGTGATATGTCTCAGTTGTTCATCCTGGCCAAGATGAGAATACGTTTTGGTTCCGGTTGATCATCTCGACCACCTCCTCTCTTTGGGCTGGTGTTAAATCAGGAGACACCTTCACCTGCTCAGGGTTTTTGTTCTCCTGTAATGGGTACTTTTGAGCAACTACACACGCTTCTTGGGTACGCCAGGGTTTTAGAAGGTTGATGTGGTACACTTGTTCCTGTTTTCTACGTCCGGGTTGTTGTACCTTATAATTTACCTCTCCTATAGATTCAACTATTTCATAGGGCCCCTGCCACAGGGCCAGGAGTTTACTCTCTACTGTGAGTACTAACACCATTACTCGGTCTCTGGGTTGGAACTGCTGAACCTTTGCTTGGCGGTTATAGTGTGTTTGTTGGGCTTTCTGGGCCTTCTCCAGAAGGGGTGACTCGGGTTATACGATCTCTCATTTGTAATACATGCTCAACTATATTCTTCCCTGTATTAGGCTCCTCTTCCCAAATTTCCCTAGCTATATCTAGTATGCCCTGGGGGTGGCGACCATATAATAGCTCGAAGGGAGAGAATCCAGTGGAGGCTTGAGGAACTTCCTGGATGGCAAACATAAGGTAAGGCAACAGGGTATCCCAGTCTTTTCCATCCCTACTTACCACCTTTTTGATCATGGCCTTGAGGGTCCAGTTGAATCTCTCTACCAGGCCGTCGGTCTGCGGATGGTAAACTGAGGTTCGCAGAGTCTGGACATGGAGCAGAGAGCAGAGGTCCTTCATCAGCTTTGACATGAAAGGCGTTCCTTGGTCCATTAGAATCTCTTTTGGTAGCCCAACTCGGGCAAAAATTTCCACCAACTCCTTTGCTATGGACTTGGAGGCTGTATTTCGTAAGGGAATGGCCTCTGGATACCTGGTTGCATAGTCGAAGACGACAAGCACATTGGTGACCTCAAGTTGTCTTCTCTAGAGGCCCCACCAGGTCCATGGCCACCCGCTCAAAAGGGATCTCAATGATTGGTAGAGGTATCAACGGAGCCCTTAGATGTGGTCAAGGGCTGTGCAACTGACACTCGGGGCAGGAGGCGCAGTACCGCCGGACATCCTCATGTACTCCTGGCCAGAAGAATCTGCGCAAGATTCGCGCTTGGGTCTTTTCTACCCACAAGTGTCCCCCAAAGAGGTGACTGTGGGCGAGACTCAGTATTGCCCTCTGATGTTTTTGGGGTACCAGGAGCTGGTTTACTACCTCTTCCTGTATTTGAACCACCCTTTACAGGAGGTTCTTCTTGATCATGAAATAGGGTGCAGGCCCTCGGGCCTTACCCTCCACAGGCTCCCCATCTATCTCAACCACCTCTCTTCTGACATTATCATGTCTGGGATCTTCTGCCTGGTCTCGCCCAAAAGTCTCTCTTCCAGGACCAATTGACCCGAACTCTGAGGAACTGGTCTCTGCCTCCTCGGTCACTTCGGTGACATTAGGGTTGGGACTGGATTCTGCTTCCTCCTCCTCCTCTCTGGGGGTCTCTTTCTCAGTTCCCTGTGCCCTTTGGCCTACCAAGGCCATGTTCTAACCCTGAAGCAGAATCCGAGTGCCCAAAGCCTTCGTTGCCCTTCTTTCTTTCTTGGTTTTTCTGCCCTTCCCAGGGGTAGGGAACAATTCGGGAGATATTTCAGCAAAGAAAGGAGGGTGATTTTCTGTTAGGGATGACTCCTTAACTTCGGAGTCTTCTCCTCTGTCCTGTCCCTCTGGTGGGAGCAAATTTCCAAATCCTGGGAAATCCCTTCCAATGAGCACTGGGTATGGGAGTTTTGGGACCACTCCTGCTTTTACCCCAGTGATGGTTCCCTGGATTTCAATCCTTACTGGGATGACAGGATAATAGCTAGCAGTCCCATGTACACAGGTTACTCCCGTATGCTTAGCCTGTATTAACTGGCTGCGTTTCACTAGTTTCCCTGAAATCAGGGTGACAACACTACCTGAATCAATGAGTGCCATAGTTTCTACCCCATTCACTTTCACTGGTTTTGTATATTGGTGTGGGGTGACTGCAACCCCGACTAGATTGATTAGGGTGCATGGGTCTGCCCAATCCCCAAGGTTACACTGCATGGGCTCCTCAATGTTGGGACATTGTGCCGCTAGGTGTCCCCATTCTCCACATGCATAACATCTATAAGAGGCTTTAGATGCTCCTTTGTCTCTTGGGTTAGGGGTCTTTATCCCATGGTTCCCCCCGTTCTGGGTTCCCGGCTGTTCTGTGGCTACTACCTTCTTCCACCTGGGGCTCCCCGCATGCTTGGTTATCTGGCCTTCCGGGGTCGGGCCCAGATACTTCTTTTGGGAGAGGGCTTCTCTGGGTAGTTGGGACAGCTCTTGGGCCGCAATCCATCTCTCTACCAATTTGATCACCCTGTCGTAGGTGGCAGGGTCATTCTGGCCCACCCATGCACGAAAATATGGAGGCAATCCCCTCATATAGTGGTCTATGACCAAAGTTTCCAACATTTCCTCCGGGCTGCAAACCTCAGCTCATAACCACTTCCGTGCGAGGTGGATAAGGTTGAATAATTGGGACCTCGGAGGCTTACCTTCCTTATACCTCCACTCATGGTATCTTTGGGCCTGTACTGCTGTTGTTACCCCTGATCGTGCCAGGATCTCTGCTTTCAGCTGAGGGTAGTCCATGGCAGCTTCAGCGGGCATGTCATGATAAGCTTTTTGTGCTTCTCCACATAAGAAGGGAGCGAGGATGCTAGCCCACTGATCCTGGGGCCAAGCCTCTCGCAAGGCAGCCCTCTCAAAGGAGAGGAGATACGTCTCTATGTCGTCATTGGCTGTCATCTCTGGCAGACAACCAGCAACCCTCCATACTCGTGACCCCTCAGATCCTTGGTTTTTGGTGGTGAGGACTTTCAGTTGTTCTACCACGTCCCACAAGAGGGCTCGATCCTGAGAGGCCTGCTCCATCAATAATTGGTTAGTCTCTTGTTGTACCCGCAGGTACTCCTGTTGTGCCATAGCCTGGGCTCGGTTGGCCTCCTGCTGGGCTGCAGTGGCTTGCAACAGTGCTTTTATTATGCCCTCCATTGTGGTGCGAATACCCCCAAACCCGGTGCACTTTTTTTTTTCTTTTTTTTTTTATCTCTCCCTTTCTTCCACCACGCAGTGACTAAGTCAGAAATTCCACCCCTGACACCAGTTGTGACAAAGCTCCAAATTTGTACTTGTGGATCCTGTGCTTCCTGGCATATTTAGGGGCCTCAGAAACTCACCTAGGCCTCAGAGTGACCTCCCTTTCTCAGTATAATTGGCAAGAGTCACCGCCTAGTGAGTTACCTTCATCACAGGCCAGTATGGAAGGTGGAAAAAAGGGGGGATCCCAGGCCCGTCCTCTACTCCGGGCTCCAGCCCAGGGACCCTAATAGTATCAGCTAAGATGGCTGACCATTTATCCACAAAACACAATACAATTCCCTGGGCTACTTCCCCACAGCAGCCCCCGCTTCTTCAAACTCTACTTCACCCTTACCTCAGGGCCTCCTTCCTTCTGTATGATATGTTGTCCACCACTTAGTCTCACCAACAGCACAAGTTCCTCTCACAGCTCCTGACACCTACACCCACCTGACTAACTGGGAGGTTTTTATCTGGTTTCAGCCAGTCCCTGATTGGCTTCAGGTGTCCCAATTAGGCTAGCTGTTTCTACTCCTTTCTAGAAGGTTCTTAATTGGCCCCAGGTGTCTTGACTGGCCTGGAGTAGCCTTTGTTTGGCTATCCAGGGAACAGGGACCTGCACATCCTGAGACTAATATACCTGCCTTCCAGCACTCTTTTATATCCTTCTGGACTGACTCCATCACAGAGGTCATTGACTACTCATGTAGATTAGAGGAGCCATTAGACTACTTTAATTTAGGACAGAGACTGAACAAGTGCCCACTGTCCCCAGGATTTGGGAGGCACAAGGTGGCTTATAATCACCTTCCCACACTCCCTCCCTTCTCCAGACTTGCACTGAGAGCTCCTTGGCCTGTTCAAAAAAATCTTGGCCAATAGATAATATTAGAATTTCAAAATTGCAGAAACATCAAGCATATAACAAAAGCATTATATGGAAAATAAACCATAAATTACCAGCTCCAATCTCCCCCACCCCCAAAAAACCTCAACAACTCCAGTAACTTTCTATTGCTTCTTTCTTCTAGAGAATGAAAAGCCAAACTATGCAAGTTATGAAATGAGCATGTCTCCAATATTTACAGACCTCCCCCACTCGCCCCCGTCATAACACGATACGGTACTACATTCAGTCCTTGCAATGCCAAGAAGACTGCAGACTGAGGGATTCTGAAATGCTTCGTCAATTCCTTCTGGCTTTTTTTTTTTTTTGACATTGTTTCAGTGATCTGAAAAATCATCACCTTTTGGTGCAGCAGAAGCTCAGAACAGGCTGAGTAAAGACAGCTGTGCTGCCATTGTTCCAATGCACTGCCATGTCTGATCCCTGTCACTGGCAGCCCAGAAGCCAGCCCATCTCTTCCATGCATGGACAATATGTGGCCGCTTAGGGTTTGCAGAAATTGGTCATTGTAACTGACTGATCTTTGTAAGTGCTGAACTGAAGTGGACTGTAATTCTCCATATGACGTGTAGTCAGTCTGCAGACTACACTGGATGCCACTGAGTCAAATACTTTAAAACAGAATTTTAACAAGGGATTAAAATTAATTGCATGACCTTTAACAACAGTCACATTTGGCAGCAAGCTAAAAATGAGAGTCATCAAATCTTATGCTGCAGGGCAAGTTGCTCACTTGCAGGGCTCAGAAAGGAATTCCCCCTCTGCCCCCCAACGTACAGTATTGCAGTTAGCTAGATGCATTTGGGGATTTTTTTTATTTGCCACTGAAACCACGTGTGTGGTCTGATTTGTTATGAAAAATCCAATGTTCCTTTGCCACAAGTCAAAAAATGCATCAGAACCAATAACATACAGAATATTCCATTCATGATCTAAACTGCATTCCTGCCTAGAATATTTAGTAATTTAAAATATGTCTTCCCTTTTACAATATTTCTCTAGTTTATATCTGAGAGGGTCACATTTCTCACGACTAATGTAGTTTCTTCATACACCTTCTCTTTTGTTCCTGACACCAGACTGTCTTTGGGCCCATCCTTGCACCAGCGATGGGGATTTTTTCGTATTAGTCTATGGAGCCTGATTCTCCAGTGCCTGGAACCTGTGTAATCATTAACACCTGTGCAAAGTGTGTGTGAAATGCTACTATTCTGGCTTGGTAGCATTTTATAGCCACTTGGCTCTTGCCATGCACATGACAACTATACAAGGTGCAAGGCAAAGGAGACTGCAGTCAGAGATCTAATTAATCAGTGAAATACCTACTCAATACAGAATTTCTCAAGTGGCAACACACTGTGCAGAAAAACCCTAGAAAACCATAAACCCATCATTAAGAGAAAAAGAACCATCCTTAACATTATTGAGCAAGAGGTTGGGTCTGGTACAGAGAAACTCTGAAACCCCAATTTTACAGGCAGAAATAAATTCCATTCCCTTACCCAATCCTATATGACTACTACTATTCCTATGCCTATCTCCTATTTATCATTCAGTGTGTTCTATGCTGTCAGCTATTTTTAGGCCTCCTTATCCTCCTCCTGTCTTCTCTTTTTTTAGGCCAGACTGATAACTGTTTCCTGGAACATGAGCTGACAGGATTCCAAATATTATTTTAGGGCCCCTGAAATTAAGGTAAGATATTTTTAGCTGTTTTTACTTATTTATCTTTTTGGACTCTTTTTATGGGCTTTGTTTTATCTTGTTTAATGTTTTCCAATTCCTCTGTCATTACATTTCTTCCAGCCAATCAGCTCTAATTTAATGTCTTCCTTATTGTTTTTTTCTAATCTTGCTTGAGCATTGCTCTCAGATCCACATGTTGTAATTTCTCTGGGACACACTGTGCCCTCTGCAGTTTAACGTGGCTCAAAACCCAAGTCTTTTTCCTCAGCCCCCTTTTAAACAGTATGAGGAACATTTTCAAAGGCATAAATGGCAGTTAGGTACCCAGCTCCCACGGAAAGTCAGTAGGAGGTAGGAGCCTTACTACCATGTGTGCCTTTGAAAGTCTCCCACTATGATCTTAAATCCACCCTTGATTGTGCAGGTGTGAAGGAGGGGGAAGGGTGGAGGTAGGCATGACTAAGGGAGGAGGTGGCATTCTGGTGGGAGCTAATAATAATACCTAGGTATTTTTATTCATAGACCTCAAAGCACTTTACAAAGAATATCAATATTGTCCCCATTTTGCAGATGGGAAAACTGAGGTACAGAGTGGTGAAATGATTTGCCTGCTATCACCTAGTAGGTCAATAGCAGGAATAGAACCCAGAGTTCTAATCCTGTGATCTAGCCACTAGACTGCACTGCTTCCTTACATCTAAGATATGAACCATAACAATCTAAGGATGCAATCTGCTGCTAAAAAGAGTGTGGTTAGGCAATATCTGCTGAACATGTATGGTCCTACTCCAAGTACACCAGCACCATAGTACATAGTGGTAATCATTAGGGACATATTTCGTGCAGAGATTGCAAAATGTCTGTTGTTGAAATGCAGCTAGCTACAAGTTGCTATAGATGCTATATGGATATTTACTGCTCAAGGTCTTATGATCAGGAGTAAATCAGGAAAAATTCTACTAAGGGCTTGACTACACTTGCAGCTGTAGAGCGCTTTGGGTTAAACCAGCCTTCGGAGGGCACACTAGGGAAAACACTGCAGCCTATCCACACTGACAGCTGCAAGCGCACTGGTGTGGCCACATTTGTGGCACTTGCAGCGGCATTGGGAGCGGTGCATTATGGGCAGCTATCCCAGCGTTCAAGTGGCTGCAACATGCTTTTTAAATGCAGAGGATGGTGGGGTGGAGTGTGACAGGGAGTGTGTTGTGTGTATGTTGGGAGGGAGACAGTGGTTTTTGGGGTGCTGTGAGTGTGTCAGCATGCTGTCTTGTAAGTTCAGACTCCCCTCCCTCCCTGCCTCTCACTAACTCAAAGCAAACATTTACTGTTTGCTTTGTCTTGGATAAGCAGATAAGCAGCTGGCTGTCAGAAACAGAGCTTTGAAAAGGCACTTCCGCATTCCTACAGCCGATTTCACAACGAGAAGAGAGGTCACTTGACTTAAGGGGATTATGGGACATTTCTGGAGGTCAATCAGAGTGCAGTAATGCAACTCCTTGTCCACAGTGGTGCTGTGGCGCTCCAGCAGGGACGCATCAGACATTAATCTACTCACCGAGGTGGAGTACCAGGAGCACTCCAGCTAGGAAGTCAGGGCGCTGTACATGTCTTGCCAGTGTGGCTGGGAAGTAAGGAAGAACACTCTGGGAGGCTTTATTGCATTATAACCTGCAAGTGTAGCCAAGCCCTAAGTCAACGGAGAGACACTGGCATAAAACAGAGGAGAATTAGGCCTAATGAGTTTTTCTATGCAGAACTACAAATCGGCTAAAAACCTCTCTCTTCATCCTTATCAGGATAAGCTATGTATGGACACATGACGTAGGCAATCCCCTGTCAGCATGTTGTACTGTTTCTGGAATGGGTGGGTCTTCCTGACAGCTTTTCTAAACAGCCCTCAGATTACAAGAAATGGACAGCATTCTCTAAATAACCATTTGTTCGTTCAGCTGAATTCAGACCAGATTCTAGAGAGCACAGCAATGCCATAGAATTAGTTGCTAATTTCTCAGGGAAGTTGATGCTGGATAGCTAGTGTCCAGATTGAGAGAGAGAGATACAGGACAAGGAGCTTCATCGCCAATGTCTAGATGTCCTTATCCACATTTGAGAAGAACTGAAGAAGGTGATACAGAAGGTCTTCTATGCAAGAAAGTCAGTTTCCCACGGGGCCAGCTCTAGGCACCAGCAAACCAAGCACGTGTTTGGAGCGGCACATTTTCAGGGGCGACATTCCAGCCATTTTTTTTTGCTATGGTGGCAAAAGCTTAGAGCCAGCCCTGGCAGCAGCAGTGCGTTGTGCATGGTGGGCACCCTGGGGCCACTGTGGTTCATGCAGCTGGCCGCGGGGAAGCAGTGCCCGCACCTTGTGTCTGGGCCAGGCAGGCTCCGAGCAGGGGACACTCGGGCTAGGGGCTGCCCCGCGGGGCACACGGAGCCACCTGCAGGTGCCGAAGGGCGGCCGCCCCCCAGTGCCGCAGCCAGGGCTTGGCAAAGCAGCCTGAGCTGTCCAGGGGCTGCGGCAGGACAGCTAGAAGCAGCAGCACAAGCAGGGCCATAGAGGCCAGGGTGCTGCCGTACGGGGCCCGGGCCATGTCCTGTTCTCCGGGGCTCTGCTCTCTCTGGGACTGCCCTACCCCGGCTCTTCAGCCCCCTGCCAGGGCAGTCCCACCCTGCTCTGCCCTCCTGGGTCCCAGCCAGTCCTGGAGGTGGGAGCCCCGGCTGGAGGGATGCTGGGCTGAGGCGTGGCTCAGAAGACCCATTACTTACCCTGACCCTGCCAGCGCTGGACCGGCTGTAGGCAAGGGGGGAGTGGGTGGAGTCAGCACTGGTAGAGGGGAGCTCAGGGCTGGGGCGGTAGTGGGCTGGGGTGTGAGGGAGAGCCCAGGGCTGGGGCAGCAGGCGGTGCGGGTGGGGAAGGGCACTGGTGTGGGGGGTCAGAGCCCAGGGCTGGGATGGGAGTCAGCCAAAAATGTTTTTGTTTGGGGTGGCAAAAAACCTAAAGCTGGCCCTGGTTTCCCAACAACTGGGCTTCACTGAGAAGTAATGTTTACAGGATAAAGCACAGGCCATGGGATGAGGACTGCAACTTTATAATCTGGGTTTTATCACCAATTCGCTGTGCTGTTTAGCAAATTATATAGGACCTGATTCACTATGACTCAGCAGCTTGTATAGTCATTCACAGCATGTGTAAAGTGGACAGGTAACACTACCAAGCCAGAATGGTAGCATTTTACACCTATTTTGCTCTGTTATGAGTCACTACAGTAGGTACAGGGGAATAGTGAATCAGGCCTTACTATCTTAAACAAGGATGTAGTAAATTCAGGATAGAAAATAATAATACTTATGTCTTACATAACACATTCTGCAGTAAATCTCAAAGAGCTTTATGAAGAAGTACACATTATTATCCCTTTTTTTACAGATGGAAAACTAAGGCACAGACAGGTGAAGTGATTTGCCCAAGGTCACCCAGCAGGCAATGGCAGAGACAGGAATAGAATCCAGATTCCCCAGTACACTCATCTATCCACTAGGTCATTTAGGAATTTCTAGTTCTAAGTCTGATGCTGATCTTCTAGGTAACTCAGGCAATATTGACTCTGTCCTTTTTCTCTCTTTTTGTCTTAGCTTCCCTTGCTGCATAAAGGAATAGTAGTACAATTGGCCTATGTTGCAAGCGTTGTGAGGAATAGTGTTTGTATAGAGCTTGTATAGAGCTGCATGTTGCTGTGAAATGATGTTACTGTTAAAAAACAAAGTCCTGACACACTGAAATTACAATGCCAGTTTTAATTCAATGAGTAGCCTTTCTGACTTGTATACATGTGTTGTAAAATCCTAATAAAAGTAATGTAAACAGCCCCTGCTCTGAATCCTATTATTATCTTAAAACTAAATTTAAGGAGAATCTTTAGAAAACTGGCAGAACATCCAAATACTTTACCCTGAGCTTGCTTCACATAATAACGAAGTTTTGATTCACTCCCTTTCTTTCAAAACCTGCATTAACTATGATTACTGTGTTACTTTGCCAAGAACCATAAAAAAAAAAGACTTTGGATAAAAGGCTCTTTAACCATTTAATCCATGGAATAACAGCTTGGAATTTGCATGCATACGTGTATGGATCAGGATGGCTATATACTCTACTTGGTGCATTCTACCCTGGACAATCGATACTTTGGACAAAATCTTCCTGATATGAGTTCCTGTGAACCTCTGTTCACCAGCAAGTCCAAACATCCCATCTAAAACTTACCCGTGCCTGTGTTTATTGTGTTTTGTGCGTGCACACTATGGCATTGTAGTTCTGGCTGTAGAAAGGATTTAGGACAGTGGCATTTCCTTTTCACCTAGTTAATGTTCAATCAGTCTGTACTCTGATGCCTGGAGACTTGGGACAAGGTACCTTTTCTAGTTGTGACACTCAAGTATGTTGATTTTACACACAACAGCATTGTAATTGGGTCCAGCCATGTGTGAAGTAGAGCTGGGCAGGAAAGAATTTTCCCATTGTGGGAGTTTGAGATTTCAAAACCATTTCTATTCCACATCACGATGCAACTGAGATGTTTTCAAAAATGATAGACCCACCCCAGAATGGCCAATAGCTACTGTGGTTAGGAGACTCACACAGGATATGAGGGACCTCAGTTCAAGTTGTTGCTCCAAAACAGGAAGAGCAGAGGCCCAAACACAGCTCTCCCAGAGAATAGGTGAAGGCCTTAACCACTAGGCTATAGGCTATTCTAGAACAGTAACTTCAACCTTTCCAGACTACTGTACCCCTTTCAGGAGTCTGATTTGTCTTGCGTACCCCCAAGTTTCACCTCACTTAAAAACTACTTGCTTACACAATCAGACTTAAAAATACAAGAGTGCCACAGTACATTATTACTGAGAAATTGCTCACGTTCTCATTTTTACCATATAATTATAAAAGAAATCAATTGGAATATAAATATTGTACTTTTGGGTGTATAGTATATAGAGCAGTATAAATAAGTCATTGTCTGTATGAAATTTTTGTTTATACTGACTTTGCTAGTGCTTTTTATGTAGCCTGTTGTAAAAATAGGCAAATATCTAGGTGACTTGATATACGCCCTGGAAGACCTCTTCGTAACTTCAGGGAGTACGTGTACCCCTGGTTGAGAATCACTGTTCTAGGGAAGAGGTAGAGGGGGTCCTATGGAGGAGTTTCTTTCGCTTTCACTTTTATTTTTAAACCTGAGAAACCTTCCTAACAAAAGTTGCATCAAAACCAACCCTTTCCTGCAAAAACTTTCAGTTTCAACAAATTGGTGTTTTCTCACTAACCCCCCCACCCAAAAACCAAAGCATTTTGTCAAAAAATTCCCACCCAGCTGTAATCAGATGCTCTGGTATGTATATGGTTATATGACATGCACTAGATCAGAGGTGTCAAGCTTATTTTGGAAGAGAAGGATAGCTTCCATATTTAATCATGGTTTGTGGACTAGGTTATAAACTCAGGACTAAGTACTCCACACAATATACAGTGAAATGTACAGAGGTTTTCACAGAGATCAAGAAAAGAATGAGGTTTTTATATTGTAACTAAATGTTTAGTTTAGTTTAGTTATCTATTATTTGTTCAGCGCTCAGTGGGAATAATTGCCCTTTTTGGGGAACTGCTCTTTCAGCCCTATGTTTTTTCTCCTCCATCCTCTTTTTCCTGTACCTCTCCTCATTCCCTGTTATGGTGAGTTTCATCTGTTGTTTTCTCTGCATTTCCTTCCCCATAGTAACTCCTAATGCAATGTGCTTCACTCCCGCCTCCTACTCCCATTCCATCTGCTAAAATGATCACCAAGAAAATATTAATGTTGACACTCAGTTGTCATCATTAGAGGTTTTACTCTAAGATTAATAGCAAAGGGGGGAGTTTCCTCCATTTAGTTTAGACTGATTGCCGACTCAGGCAGATACCACTGTCTCAGTTATAATTGGTTCCCATTTGAAAGATTCTCTCTGCAGATGTGAGGGTTTGGAAGAGTCTCTTCACCATAGACAGGCCTCCTCAAGGCAAAGCCTTGCATAGCAGCCTTTTCTCATTTGGGGTAGTGCAGATGCAACATTGTGCAATTCAATGGTATTGGCCTCTGGGAGCTATCCCAGAGTGCTCCAAAGTGACCAGTCTGGACAGCACTTTCAACTCTGATGCACTAGCCAGGCACACAGGAAAAGCCCTGGGAACTTTTGAATTTCATTTCTTTTTTGGTCAGCATAGCCATGCAGTCCCAGAATCGCAAACGAGCTCAAGCATGAACCGAACGGGAGACACTAGGTTTGATCACTGTATCGGGAGAAGAATCCGTGCAGGCAGAATTCCTATCAAAAAGAAGAAATGCTAATATATATGCCAAAATCACCCAGGGCATGGTGGACAGAGGCTACACCAAGGACACATAGCAGTGCCACATGAAAGTTAAGGAGATCAGGCAGAATCCATTCTTCTTGGCAGCCAGGACCTTTTCATCACCCTGGAGCCAATCCCTTCTCAAGGCGGGTTCTCGGAACCTGAAGGCAGGGAAGTCACCTCTGGTGAGTACACATTTGTAGCTACACTACAGAGGTTAAAAGCAATTGTGTTTAATGTTTCATTTGCCCTGAACAATTGGGATGCATTCACGGCCAGTACACCTACCGGAAAAGTGGGTTAACATGTCTGGGGATGGAGTGGGAATCCTCCAAGGAATCTCCATGAAGCTCTCCTGGAGGTACTCTGAAAGCCTTTGCAGAAGGGGAGGGGCTGCCTTATTTCATCCTCCATGGTAGGACTCTTTACCACTCCAAGCCAGCAGCAAGTGGTCTGGAATCATTGCAGCACAAAGCATGGCAGGGAATGGTCCTGGGTTTTGGTCACATTCATGCAACATTCAGTCTTTATTTTTCTGTGGCAGCCTCGGGAGAGTGATACCATTCATGTCACCTGGTTGAAATAAATGAATTTTTGTGAGGGAACAGTAAAAGGATCCCGTTCATGCTGGGCTGATTGTGCTTGGCTAAAATGGATCATCTCAGAGTATAGCCATGAGGTTGTGGGAGGAGTGTGCTGCACATCCAACCCAAAACCACAGCCCCCCGCTTTAAACAGAAAACCCAATTGGCATTGCTTGCTATGGGAAAGGAGAGCGCTGCAGCTTGAAACCATTCCCATATGTTCTGAAGGCAGAAGAAGCCAACCCGCATATCCTTTGGCTTACCATGGCTTCCTGGAAACCGAATTCTGTTGCCCAGCCATGTGTGATGTGTCACCATACCGGCAGGCACTCAATATAAAAGGCAAAATGTGACCTTGTACCTAAAGCACACGTGCTGTCTGCTGTGAATTGCTTGATTCACTGTGAAAGAGAATTCATTTTGTTCTTAGAAATGTATCTTCTTAAATTTTACTCTCCCTTTTTATCCCCCCTGCAGGTGAAAATGTTTCTATACTCCCCGTATCAACTTCATCCCTGAAGTTATTGCAGATTAGAAGGCGAAAAAACAAACCCGCGATGACATGGTTTCCGAGCTCCTGCAGTCCTCCTGCACTGATAGGACACAGCTAAATGCATGGAGGCACTCAGTGGCAGAAGCTGTCACACCGTAGCCTGGCCAGTCATGAAACTGTTTTTCAAAGCCTCTCTGATATGCAGTGTGCCCTGCTGTGCTCTTCTAATTGCCCTAGTGTCTGGCTGTTCAAAATTGGCCAACAGGCAATTTACCTCAACCTCCCACTCTACCATAAACATGTCCCCCTTCCTCTCACAGATATTAGGAAGCACACAGCAAGCAGCAATAACAATGAGAATATTGGTTTTGCTGAGGTCTAATCTAGTCAGCAAACACTGCCAGCAACCTTTTCAATATCCAAAGGCACATTCTACCAGCATTCTGCACTTTAGCCTATAGCTGAGCTGCTCCTTACTATTGTCCAGGCTGCCTGTGTACAGCTTCATGAGCCATGGGAGCAAGGGGTAGGCTGGGTCGAAGGATAACTATTGGCATTTCAACATCCCCAACAGTAGGGAAGTAAGTCCCTTCTTGCAGCTGTTCGAAGAGCTCGGAGTTCCTAAAAATGTGAGCATCATGCACCTTTCTTGGCCATCCCACGTTGATGTTGGTGAAACGGCCCTTGTGATCCATTGCAGCACCATTGAGAAGTACCCCTTGTGGTATATGTACTGGTTGCCAAGGTGTTCTGATGCCAAGATAGGGAGATACGTTCCGTCTATTGCCCGACCACAGTTAGGGAACCCCATCACAGCAAAGCCATCCACTATGACCTGCACATTTCTCAGAGTCACTACCCTTGCTAGCAGAATGTTACCGATTGCCTTGGCTACTTGGACCACAGCAGCTCCCACAGTAGATTTGCCCACTCCAAATTGATTCCTGACTGACTGGTAGCAATCAGGCGTTACAAGCTTCCACAAGGCTATCGCCACTCGCTTCTCAATTGTCAGGGCTGCTCTCAACTTGGTATTCATGCGCTTCAGGGCAGGGGAAAGCAACTCACAAAGTGCCAGGAACATGGCCTTATGCATGCGAACGTTTTGCAACCACTGGGAATCATCCCAGACCTGCAACACAATGCGGTACCACCAGTCTGTGCTTGTTTGCCGGGCCCAGAATCGGTGTTCCACTATATCAACCTGCCCCACTGCTGCCATAATGTCCCAATTGCCACATCCTGTGCTTTCAGGAACTTCTGTATCCATGTCCTCCTCACAATTGTCCTCATGCTGGCATCTCCTAACCAGGTTCCGCACATACTGCTGGATAATACAAGGTGTTTACAGTGCTCACAACAGCAGCACTGAGCTGAGCGGGCTCCATGATTGCCGTGCTATTGCGTCTGCCCAGGTAACCCAGGAAAAAAGGCAGGAAATGATTGTTTGCTGTTGCTTTCAAGGAGGGAGGGAAGAAGGGCGGGGGAGACTGACAACATGTACCCAAAACCACCCACGACAATGCTTTTGCCCCGTCAGGCATTGGGAGCTTAACCCAGAATTCCAATATCCAACGGGGACTGTGGGATAGCTACCCACAGTGCACCACTCTGTGAGTCGATGCTAGCCATAGTATTGAGGACGCACTGCACCGACCTGCTGCGTTTAGTGGGCACATGCACAATCAACTGTATAAAATTGCTTTCTAAGGATTGACTTCTATAAAATCAACCTAATTTCATAGTGTAGACATACCCTAAGAAGCAAGAAAATACCTTGCTCTGGGACATCTCTTAACTGAAGCCTGTTGCCCACACACACACATTTCCACTGAGAGTAACAGACTTCATATTTTCACAAGGAGCTTCCTTCAACTTCCAACAGTTAGGAAACACACTGCACATTGATCTCCCTCACAGTAAGACACAAAGCCTTAATTTTAACTTCAGTGACATTAACAACTATCCAGGGCTGATATATGTGTACACATTAAGTGAGTAATGTGTTTCTGGAAGAAGCATAAGGTTGTAATTAAGATGTATATCTATTTTTCTAACATTTATTCAGAAGGTGTGTACTGAATTTTCTGTTCTGACTCTGAGGGCTGTATTATGTCCAGCATTACATGTGTGTACAAGGGGATGAAGACACATGGAACCTTCCTCCTTATATATGCCCCTGTGCCAATGTAACATGAGTGAGCATGTATTGTAGAACCTCTTCTGTGCTGAATCTATATAAGATAAGTCTGCTATAGCCACACATAGTGAGGCTTGGATCTCTAGCTCAAGGTGTAGCTCTTCATGCTTTTAATCCTGGAGGTCCCCAGTTCAGTCTCTGACGTACAGATCAAGAGGACAGCCCTCATGCACGGGTAGGGCACAATCTGTTCCTTGTGCTTGCCTGACACAAGATTGGCACTAGGATTAGTCTCCCAAAACTAGAATGGGAAGGGACCAGATTATGTCCCCTCAGACAGGAGAGTGAGCTTTGCCTTAAAAGTAGCATGTGCTGGATGCTTCCAAAGCAGCTGGAGCTCGGGATGGCACTGTGGCTATGTTAGGCTCAATGCCTCAATCAGACCTACAAAGTGGGACTGTGCATTGAGGAGACACTAGCCATTTTAATCAAATTCAGGTCAATATCTACATTTTCTCATGAAGATTTGTTGATTGCAGTTTAAAGTTAGAAGTTTGTGATCATCTTTTAAATCTTGTGACTGTGAGAGAAAGTTTTTCTATTATATCTTATTTATATTTCAAAATTCTGCAGTAATGGAGACATTTTGCTTTTGTAAGTGCCTTTAAATAAATGCCGTTTTAAAAAGTTTACATTGTGAGGATTTCCCAGTTCCCCATCCACAGATAAAATAGGTTGGAAGGAGGAAAAAACAACACTGTACATACTTTGAATTCCATTCACTCGGTCTGCTTGTTTTCCTGTCAAAATCATGATAGCTCTTGGTAATTGTCCTTTCTGCAAAGTAATTCTTAATCAGCGCTTTGGCAATTTCACATAAGTTATTTTCTCAAACCAAATTTCATCCCATGCTTACCTGAGTGAATATTCACTCTCCACAATTAGTCTTTGAGGCCCTTTGCTTTTCTCCTGTCTATAACAGAATGCAGTACTTTCAGTACTTGGCACAAAATGCATCTGAACTGGAGCTGATTGGTTATTGGCGATCCCAGTGAAGCTGATTTTGTTTCAGCTGATCTGAGTTAGCACTCCCAGAGTTTAACTTCAAATTTGGGATTAGAATGAATTAAAAATTTTATTAAAGCCAATGTTAAAAATGGAAACATACACAAATTGAGAAGTAAGGTACTCGACATCTGGAGTCAGGCTGGGATTATGGGCGATTGTAGGTACCAGGTACAGGGTTTACTAGGTACATGCGTATTACATATTCAGCATAGATCCAGATTGTGGTCTGGGAGTTTTTTAAAGCGTCAGTGTATAGGTGTGTTCAGGTACGCCACCCATGGGGTGTAGCGAGAGTCCAAGTCAGTGGTGGTGTAGGCAACAATTACATGGGTGGGGTGCATCCCTCTATGTGTCATGGAAGGGAGGGGTGGGTTATTTCCCTCGTCTGCGATCTCGGCTACTCGACCTGGTACTGGTGATGTCCCATGATGTGTTCAGTGTATATGTCTCTGGACCACCTGATGGTGCCAGACACCATGAGTTGTCGCATGAGCCGGGCGTAGTGCCGACCAACTCCGCACGCTCTAAGTACAGGACCATATGCTGAAAAAAAAACCTTAAACCAGGTTAGAGTTATAGTGTAAACCCGAAAGGATCTGTATTACTCATCCCCACATGCTCTGTTTCTTGATTTTTTATTAAGACCCCTGTCAGTAGCAGTGCATTAGTAGTATCTCAACATGAACCTAACCAGGAATGGGAGATAAATGGATTTTTAAGTGAAACTTGCGAGGGCCCAGTTGACAGAATTTAATCTCTGGCAAATAACTTGCTGTAACTCTCCCAGTAAAGAAACACTTTATACAGCAACTTGATTCCAAAACTACTCTGCCATCTGCAAAGCCAAGGTCACCCAATGACTTTCTCTGATATCAACTAGAAGTTTTGGAGTGCAGACAAAACCAGAATGTCTGTACACAATATTTCATTATAAAATCAATTATAATGATTAAAAGAAAAAGTGCTAATACATTAAATGTATTCCACACTTTACCAGCTAAGAAACCCTGCTTATAGTGCCATATGGAAAGGTTAGTACAGTAATCTTTATTGATGGCCAAATGGGTTATTATCAGTCTTTAGAAATCTAAATTAACACCCACATGATGACATTGGACTAATTCATGACTGGACCTTGTCTCACTCTAGAAAGCCTTCTATTGTTCCTGGAATCATGCCACAGATCTTGGCCTCACTGGCCCTCTTTTCTCCTTTTATTATAAAAGGACAAAATGTTCAGGCCAGGCAGCTTTGATATTCATATGTAACCAACTCTGGTGGTTTTCTGTTTCATATATAGTAAATTTCAGGTCTTCTCCATACCCTCCTTTCCCACAGTAACACTTTGGTTTCTTTCTCCAATCCCCTGACTTGTGTGTGTGTATTTACATACTTTATTTTTATGTTATCCTTGTGCCAGCTAAACAGAACCTGATTCGTCTTTCATTTTGACTGATGTAATTTGTCTTGGTCGGTCCAAGTGAATGGATAGTTCCTATATTTCTTATGTTTTCTGAGGTATGTTATCCCCTATTAAGGACTGATTAATCTGCATAAATTAATTTTGATACTAAATTATCCATTCAAATGGCTAAAATTCTGTGGTAGATGAAATATTTCTACCAATATGTAGTAAAAAAAATCAGGCAGAACAAAGGGGAAAGAATTGAATTTTTATCAAGGTTTAAAATACCAGGAATGAATGTTTTGCCAAAGTAGGCAATTTAATGTCCTCGTAAGTTTTTGAAATAAAAGAGCTAATATGAGGAAAATAAATATTTATACACTTTGAAAACAGCAAAGCCATCAGACCCTAGTCATTATGGGTCTAAACATTGTATCATTGAAGTCTAAGGCAGCTTTGCCTTTGACTTCAGTGGGCACAGGATCAAGCCCTATTCGATACCATGTTCATTATTCTCTATTTTGTCTTATGCAATAGGTGTATTGAATAGTTCCTTATCAGTTTCGTCCACATTTGGTTTAATTATTTCTTAAACATAGTTTTCACCCAGTGAGTTATCATCAATTAATTGAAAAGCATGGTATGCAGCCCTTTGTAGTTGGCAAATATTTTACGTATTTAGTTAGGGTCATGAATTAAATGGTCTTCTATGTTCTTAGTGGATGCAACTGATTCTTTTGTTGCCTATACAGCATTTCTACTTATAATCTGTGGACTCAGTTTCCATGTTCAAAGAAATATTGTCTAGGACTCAGAAGTGTTTCTGAATTGTAGTCATCAGAGGAATTTTGACTTTCCCTCATCTTTTTTCATGCCTTTAAAAAGAATTTTCCACAAGGATCAGATTCTGCCATCCTTACTAACACTGAGCAGTACCTTACTCAGGCCTTGTCTAAACTACAAAGTTTTGTCGACAAAAGTTGCCTTTTGTCAACAAAACAGGTGATACGTACACACTTCAATGCAACTTTTGGCAGCAAAAATGCTTTTTTTGGAGACAAAATAAAACCATCCCAACAAGAGACATAAGGCTTTTTGTGCAAAATTTTTGTCAACGAAGAGCCAGTGTAGACACCATGCTTGATTTTATCACTTTAATTGGCCTCCAGGAGATGTCCCACAATGCCCATTCTGACCACTCTGGTCAGCAGTTTGAATTCCACTGTCCTGCAGCCAAGTAAACAATCATCCACCCCTGCTGCTTAGAAGCCCCAGGAATTTTTGGAATTCCAAGTCCTGTTTGCTTGGTATGGAAAGCTCTCATCCCATCTTTCCGGGTGACCATGGCAGTAATCGCAGCAAATGTTCCCCTGCTTGGACCACTGCAGAGCTGCTGGATCTGCTCAGTATATGGGGAGAGGAGGCTGTACAGTCTCAGCTGCTCTTGAGCCGTAGGAATTGAGATACTTATGGGCAGATTTCTTGAGGCTTGTGCGAAAACGGCTAAGATCGGGACACACTGCAGTGTAGAGTGAAGATAAAGGAACTGTAGCAGGAGTACCATAAGGTGAGGGAGGCAAACCATTGCTCTGGTGCTTCACCTAAGACCTGCTAGTTCTATAAGGAGCTGGATATTATCCTTGGTGGCTACCCCATCTCCACTGCCAAGAGCGCCTGCCCCACGGTGGGCATGGCAGCAGTGGAAGAGGACCTAACCCAGGGGATGAAATCACTGATGAAGAGATGGAGTTAGATGATGATGTGAAGCTCCCAGTGGGGTCATCCATTGGGGCAGGCAGCCAGGAACTGTTCATCACTCCAGAGGTGTCCAGTTAGTCTCAGCAGTTGCTCTCTAGTGAGCAAGAAGCAGGAGAGGAGATGCCTGCTAAGTGGTTGTGGTTTGTGTAGTGCAGAGGTGGGTTCAGGATACAGAAATTGGCAAGGCTGGCTGTGTTTCTGTGTGCAGGACATTCCCTTTGTAGCTAATCATTACAGTGGAACAGGGTGTTGACGAATGCCGTGATCTCATGGGAATCCTTCAGAGAGGTCTCCAGGAAAGTTTTCTGGAGGTACTTTGCAATTTCCATTTTGCTCTCATATTGCCATCAAATGTCTCCTGGGCATTGATGCACCACGATCCACTCCTCCTTCCCACAAGACCTAGCAGCAGAAGGTGTCAAGCTGGACTGTGGGATAGGTATCCACAGTGCATTGCTCACACTGTCAATGCTAGTGCTCCAAGAGTGCACGTGCTCCGCTGACAGAGGGAGGGCGTGTGAACATGCAAAGCGATTTTTATTATAGCGCTTTCTGAGTGTCAACGTAACTTTTGTCGACTAACCTTTGTAGTGTACACAAGGCTTCAGTGAGTAGACCCACTAAAGTCACTGATTTTATCAGCACATAATACAACATTACTGAACCTGCTGTTAACCACCATCAGATATGTTGCATTGAAGTCTATGAGACTCCTCATGGAATAAGAGGTAGAATCTGTCCCTAATTTTGAGAATTCTTTTAGAAGTTCCCCCTTATTCATGTGGTTTCTGCTGCTTTTCAATTTTACTTTCAGAACCAATTTTGCTGCATCTTATAAAATGTCAATAGAAGCGTCTGGGGTAGAGTTAATTTCAGAATACTCTGCTGTATTTTTAACTGATTGATGACAAGAACATATTGGAGTAAAATATTTCCATTTCCAGAATCTCAGAAGTTTTTCTGATTGTGTTTATTTGGATTCAGTTTGGTACATGGCCACACCAAATATTCATAGAGTCTAAGTTGATTAACAGATTTTTTTTAATTATCATTAATGAAAGAGAGACATTTTGGAATATGATTTGCATGGTATTTCACAATGTTTTGTAATTCATTGTGTTTGCTAAGAATTTTAAACATTCTTCCTCCACAAACATTTGATTTCTAATACTTTATTGCAACATACCTGACAGGGATAACAGTAGGTGCAGTAATGTTTTGTTCTGTGTGCTGAGGAAAGCTTTGACATCAGCTATCCATCCAAAAAGAGCTATCCTAAGAGTAGCTTCAGTTTGTTCCTGCAAGAACTCTTGAAATGCAAAATTCCATTGAGGAACAACATGAGGGCAGACATGACATCATATGGCATCATTTGCAAACTGCTCGTGGGCATTACTAGTAAAAATTGGACATCCCTTCTGTAATTTTTCTTGTTATCTTGGGAATATGATATGCTCTGATCCGAAGTCTGAAATTAAATAGTTTAATTCTCATTATTTTTAAGACTTTCATAGAGAACTTAATTTGTCAGAGCACTTTTAGGCTTAGCAGTTCATAGCCCCGGCACCTCTGGGCTTGCTGCATCATTGTGAATGTAAAAAAATTGCTTGTGCCTTGGCATCTCTTTCATAATTAAGCACTGCTTTCATACTCTTCTCCCATAAGAATTCCATTGCTCTTCATTTAACTCTAGGCCCTTCATTCTTCATTCATCTCCAGCTTTTCACCCCATTGGCTGTAAAGAAGATATGAGCCACAATCAAGCATTTATATGGAACAATTAAGAGTTAAATGGCTAGTTTCTCAGTTGACATTAACTGGCATAGCTCTGTTGAAGCTACACTGATGTACACAAGTTGAGGAGTTGGCCCAGAGTCTCTAGGGCCTGATCTACAAAGGGAGGCAGGGGAGGAGAATATCGATCTAAGTAACACAACTTCATTTACGTGACTAATGTAGCTGACATCGACGTACTTAGATCTACTTACTGCCATGTCTTCACTGTGATAAGTCGACGGCTGACGCTCCCCTGTTGACTCTGCTTCTCACCCTGGTGGAGTACCGGAGTCGACGGGACAGAGCTCGGCAGTTGATTTATCACGTCTCAACCCCTGCTGGATCAATTGCTGCCCATCAGTCCTGCAGATAGTGTAGACAAGCCCTAAGATTCTACTACTGCATCCTTTTATTGGAAACTGTATAAAGTTTATTCTTAACTGCAAAGAATTTTTTAAAAAATCAGTGTTTGTTAGTTGATACTTATTCATTATTTGCTCAGAAGACATAAGTATCTCTTTGAAACAAATCCTCAGGAGCCTAGATTTCAGTTTCTATCTATTCAAATGTCTATATGTTGTTTGATCATCCAACTTTAGGCCATAATTCCTCCATTGAGAGATCTGTCCGTACCAAGGATCTATCAGTCCTTCCTACATTCTAACCATTATAATTGTTAAAGAAAGATTTATTTCTAAATATTTTTCGCAAACTAAGGAAAGAGACACTTCTGATTATTTTAGGTTTCAGATCAGCTTTCTAAGCCTGTTTTAAGATCTTCCAGGAGTTCATGCACGCTTTCTAAGGTATGCCGTATTTAATGCAGCAGGCATTCCTGCTGATTGCCTGAAAAGAACCTCTATCCACTTAAGGGGCATTAAGAGATCCAGAGATATCAACTAAAAACATATATTAGCATAGTTCTATCAAGCAGGAGAACATTATATTCTAATTAACACAGCTGACATCTCCAGAATGGAATGGAATGTACATGTTTCTGAAAGAGTAAACAGCTCTCTATAGCAGGGATCCCTGTATTTTTCCTTGATAGATTGATTAGAAAGAAGTTTTCTCAAATTATGGGATCAGCCCCATGTGGGAGTTAGACAGTGTCTGGTTAGGGCCTATGCAGAGGGAGTGGCTGGTTAAACTGGCTTTAGGGCCTCTCTGAATGGCAACTGTGGCACAAGGGAACCAGAAAAGAATAAAAAACCTGGCCCAAAGTATAAGTAGACATGGTCTCTGCCTTTTAGGAGGAAGATGCAACAAATCAAAGAATAACAGATGGTGGTGGATGGGTGGGTGAGGGAGATGAAACAACAGAAAAATATAAAGAGCTAGTTAAGGATTGCAGGGAAAATATAAGAGCAGCAAAATGGCAGGATGAACAAACAATGCCATACAGGTGTTGTTAATAGCATTGCAGCACTGTGGCTAATTAACAAGTTGCATTGTGTCTTCCAGCAGACAACTAACCATGCTGTTATCGAGCAACAGTGACACCGCTGGATTTTTTTTTTCTGTTTTTTTTTCTGGGTAATGTTTGGGGATTTTTTTTGGTTTGTTTTTGGTTTTTTGGTCATTTCTCCCATTCTAGCTAGGACAGTTAAGTAATGCTAGTGACTGGTCAGTTGCTTTCTAGGTATGCAAGATAGAACTGTGGGAGGGCAAACACTACCTGAAATACGAGAAAAACTCACTCTCCAGCATGTCGTCTTAGAAAGTCAGCAACCAAACTGCCCCCTGGTATGCAAGAAAGGCATAGCATCATAAATTTAGACAAAATTTAATCAGACAAATGAACCTACTCCATGATTATAAAATCATGAGTGATATAGAGAGAGTAAATAAGGCAGTGTTATTTACTCCTTCTCATAATACAAAAACAAGAGGCCACTAAATGAACTTAATAGGTAGCAGGTTTAAAACAAACACAAGAAAGTAATTTTTCACGCAACGCATTGTGAACCTCAGGAACTCCTTGCCAGAGGGTGTTTTGAAGGCCAATACTATAATGGGGTTCAAAAGGGAGCTAGATAGACTTATGGAAGATAGGTCCATCAATGGCTATTATTCAGGATGGGCAGGAATGGTGTCCCTAGCCTCTTTTTGCCAGAAGCTGGGATTAGGTGACAGGGCATGGATCATTTGATGATAACCTGTCTGTTCATTCCCTTTGGGGCACCTGCCATTGGCCACTGTCAGAGGTCAGGATACTGGGTTTGATGGACCTTTGATCTGACCAAGTATAGCTGTTCTTATGTTCAGGACACACACCTGTGAACCAACTTCTGGTTCCTTTGTCACATTTAAAGCACCAGTGTGGTAGCCAAAAAGCCTGATTCTCCTCAAGTTACACTGCTTAAAGCAGAAGTAACTCCACTGAAAGTAAGGGTATTTCCCCCTCTCCCCCATTGCCCCGCAACCCCCTGTGGTCACCTAGTTACATCCAGTGTTGTCAATTTAGTCATTTTCCAACCCTGCCCTCCCCCCAGTAAATTCGAACACTTCTCTAATTTCAATTCATGGGGAAAGCACAACTGCCTATAGTGTTGTAAAACCAACATAAATGAGAGGGGAATCAGGCCCAGAATGGTTAAGAAGAGTTTATTGATACGCAAAGCAAGCAGGTAGACATTAATAAATAAAAAGGTCTTTTTTAAAGGTTTTTTATAAGAACAATGAAGAGAAAAGGACAATCACTATTTAATTAAGATCTTTAAGACAGCTGTTGGTAAAAAGCAGAAAGGAAGTCCTGGCGAAATTAAATATATACACATCAACATTTGGGTTCAAATGATAGGTGTCTCAGGGTGATAAGGATATTATCTGAATAAGGACTTAATTCTGCAAGGGTGTAGAGAGAGTTGTGAGAACTGCCTGGAGCCAGAGCAGGTGGCTATGAAGAAATACTGTTGCACAGGACTGGCTGAAAGCCTTTTTTTGTCTATACCTGTCACTGTGATAGCCTCATCCCTCACTTTCTCTTCAAGAATAGCTTGGAATAAGGAAAAAGGCTGTTATACATACATTTGTGCCTCAACATAATTATACTTGAAAACACTATGTCCTGACCATGGCCTCTGTCCACACACTGCACCAAGGCTTATTTCACTCTTACTCAGCAATACTTATTTCGCTGAAAACATAAAATTTTACTATGTTACTTAGCTCAGTGAGTGTTTCCACACTATGGGCACAATCTTGCTCCTGTTGAATTTAATGGCAGCAGGATCCAGCCCTATTTGGCAGCTTATTTTTCTGATTGTACTGAGAAAAAGCTGAGTGCTCAGCACTGGCTTCTCTACCTTTATTTTATCAACAGGCAGCAGAACTGAACCATAATCTAAAAATGGCTTCAACACCCATTAAAGTCAGCAGAAAATCTCAAATTGACACCAGTGGGAATTGGATCAAGTCCTTACAGAGTATTGGGCCACTAATTTTTAAAAGACATACAAAAAGGAGAGACTGAAACAAATGTGGTACCAGTCTTAGAAAGCATAAAAGAGCTGTTCTTACAATCAATGTTCAGAAAGTCTAAATTCACTTAGCACTTGTTTAGAGGTGGATGGAAGAGAGTGCTGATGAAAAGGCTAGCTACTTTAAGATGGTCACACACAGCTTTTCTTTTGCAATGAAATTAAAAATTTGATCAAGCAACAATTTAAAAAAATTCAGAATCTCACCTACCTAAACTTGAGGGTAAACCTGTTGTTCCAAATTGGAATTTAGTAAAACTGAACTTCACCTGAGGTATTCAACAAAGTAAGATTTATAAGCATTCATCTGTACTGCATTCATAAATCATAAAAAAATATGTTGAGTCACGATCATATTGTTGCAGTTCAAAATCAATGCAGTCTAAAGTTAAAATATGTCTGTCATAGCAATATTCCATGGCTAATTACTTCTTAGATAGCTTATCTTTTCTAGTGTCAACAGAGAAAATGTTTTAGGAAAATCATTTACAAAGGTTACTGAAGAAGATAGTTAAAAAAATGTAAGAGCATAGCAAAAGACAGAGGGCAAAATTCTTCACTGATTCACACCTTGTACGATCTCATTAAAATTAATGGTGATACTGGGAGTGTAAACCAATAGAGAATGAAACCCATTGTATTTCAGGACATCAGGGGGGTCAGAGGAATGATAAGATTAGATTGGATTATTGCTTTCTTCTTTCAGCTTCTATTTTCTTTTCTTTTATTACTTGATTTTTTTATAAAGGAAAGGCCCATTGCAAAATCCTAATTTTGTGTGAATTATATTATTCAGAATTACATCAATACCTTCATATGACACTGAATTTTAGTACATTTTTTCTCATTTTGTTGCTGATATGAAGTTTTTTTCTCCATCCAAGTTGTGTTTTGACAATTCTTTTAGCCACTTCAAATATGCTAGTGATGTGCTAGATTGCTATTTTATGAAAATTTCTCATTTTGCTACTAGCACACATACTAATGCCCATTTCTTGGCATATGTTGAAAGATTTAATTAATCTACTAAATCTAGTATATAGATCAGGAGGCAGGGGCAGTTATACCTATTCATAATTGTTACCTTTGCATACACTGCTCCAGTACTTCTGTAATTTGTGACAAAAATATTATGTGGGACCGTTTTTAGCTGATGGTTGGTAGCATCTGCACAATTTACTTTGATTAGCTAAACCTGAGGTATTTTGACAGATTTACCCAGTAATATCTATTTAAGATTATCTTGTGGAAAATTGTAAAGATAATGAACTGGATGTTCTGCTGTCTTTCTTCTTGATCTTCTTCAGTCAATGAAATATGTTTCCATTTTATCTTGTATCTCATGTTAGTACGAACAACAATGTGATTTGTAAATATTGCCCAAAAGGTATCTTCTAATGCCAAATTTAAGAAAATCTTTGAATGGACACTTGTTTATTTTTCCTCATGTGGCCTAACTGCTGTTATATAATTCATAAGAAAAAAGCCATGTGACAGGGACAGGGCACAAATGATACATTTGGTATAAGAAATGGAACAAAACTTCCAGAAGAAATTAAAGCTGTTACTCTGAATATTTGTCTTTGCATTCACAAATTTGTAATATTTGTACTGTCAGCTTTAATTTTTCATTGTTCCATATGAGGCTGAATGTTGAATTTGATAAACCTCAGTAATACATTTTATAGTAAAAGAGCTAATTTAATCTTTGGAATGACTAGGGTTTTTTATAAATATACTTGGGATGTTTGAGCTATCTCATATTTAATAAAATTCTACATTTTTAGTCACAGACTATTTTGTGAAATGTGTACTGTCCTAACTGTGACATTGCATAACCTAAGAAGATCATGTGAAACCAATGTGAGGAAAAAAGGAAAAAGGAATGTTTTTCATTGGTTTCCATGACATTTCAAGAGGAAGAGTAAAGCTCTGTTTTTGAAAATATTGAATATTATTTCAAATTACCTAAGAGACTTAGGAAAGAAAGGTTTGGCTATGTGTATTTTTCCCATCCCTGGAAACTATTATTTTGTAAAAATTATGCATTGGTAACTCACTGTATACTGTTATAAAGAATAGAAATTGATTTTTGATATAAAAATTGTCAGAGGACAAAATTGTTTAATAGGCAGGAATGACTTAGTCTGAGGAAAGAAATGATCAGATTATCTTCACACACAAGGGTATTTTGATGCCCAGAAGCAGGGCAGTGATTTTCCAACCTAATCACTGGTCTTAGCTGGACTTCCCTTTTGGATTTGGGATCTTTGTTTTTGGATTTTGTTAATTCTCCAAAGTCCTCTTTTTGGGAAGTCAGTGTCGCTCTCTCTCTAAAAAATAAAAATCCAGTCAATGCCTAGAGAGCCAACAAGAGAAGCACAGCTGGGTAGGGGTATAAGGCTCTGGTCTGGGGGTCTGCTGCACATTGATTTCAATGGGCCTTGGAACAGGCTCTCAAACCAGGATTGACCACAGCACGGGCGCTGGGCTACAGGCTGCACCCAGCACTGGGTTAGGCACAGACCGGTCCGGGGAGCAGCTACAGCCCTAAGCCCCGCCCCACCTCTTCAGAAGGCTCCACCCCCTAAGCTCGCGCTTCCCCGCAGAAACCCCGCCCCTCGGCGCTGTCCGGTTGGCCCCTCAAGGGGGGATTAGCAGCAGCACGTCAGGGGCGCATGCGCAGTGTTTGAAAATGATGGCGGCGCTCACGGAGGAGGCGGTGCGAGAGAGAGTCAATCTACGGCACCAGAACCTCGGTAACTGGCTCCCATCCTGGCGGCGCTGCTTCACTAGGAGGGGGTGGCAGGGATGGTCGCCGGGGACAGGATCCCGGAGATGAAAACAGCCCCGCCCGACTCTCCCTTCGCTGGCGGTTAAAACCGTTAATCCGGCGGCACTGGGCGGGTTGGAAAACAAGAGGCGGGGCTTGTGTAGCGTTCCCGCCCCTCGAGCACCGCTGACCAATGGGAGGAGACGATTGACAGTAGCTGGGGCTCCCCTTTCTCGCCCTCTCCCGGCGGAGAGAGAGGGTCGCGGGGGTGGGGCCAAGACTGGCTGCGCGCGCCTGTCAGGAGTTGGCCCGGCCCCTCGCATAGCGGTGTGTGAATGGGGGCGTGGCCACGCTGGGGCGGGGCAGGGCTTTCTGGGGTCTCCCATCCTCCTGGCCTTGCTGGTGGCTGCCCGGCCCTGTGGTTGGTCTAATGCCCCCCAGCGCCAGGTTGGCAGGGATGCAGCATGTGACAAGGCCCCTCTAGCAGGGATGCTGCGGACGCCAGGAGCCCCTGAACGGACCCATCAGAGGCGGGCGCCTGTCAGCTTGGCCACGACACCCAGCCCTTCACGCAGCACTCAGCTTTGCCTGTTGTAGGGCTGAGCCCAGGTCTGCTATTAGTGGCTGCTTGGCCTGTTGCTATGGCACAG
Organism: Dermatemys mawii; assembly: GCA_007922305.1. Lineage (NCBI taxonomy): Eukaryota > Metazoa > Chordata > Testudines > Dermatemydidae > Dermatemys > Dermatemys mawii. The sequence goes on along the minus strand of ML677371.1, from coordinate 3,886,269 downwards.
CAAGGGGAGGGCATCACCACTGCCGCCCTAAGTGGCCGAAGCTTGGGACCGTTGCGATGACGTTGCGGGTTTGATTGCTGCCTGTGATCCTGACCATGGCCATGTGCGTGTGTGGACATGCTTGTTTACACAGCTATATGCTCTGAGCCCACCCACGTGTTCAAACTGTCCCAAATTTGAAAATGGAGGCTGTTCTGATCGGAGCAGCTTGAATCCCACATCGTAAGGGAGGGGGCAGAAATGACTTTGTACCACCGTTAGAGTTCCCTGATTCAACAAAGTGGGGCTGGTCCTTTGAGCGGCAAATAGATACAACTGTCATAGTCCAGCTGTGCTCTGGCCAGGCCCCTCTTCCCTTGACCATGTCCACATGCTCCCTACAGCAGGGACTGTGGAGGCAGTATATCACTGGGTAGGTATTTAACTAGGGGAATCCGCAGTTAACTGATGTATGGTGATTTTATAGTAGACTGTTTAGGAGGATCTGGCCCCCGTCATGTTTCTTGTCCCATAAATATCTGTGGTGATCTCCAAATTATTAGAGCCAGAAATCATTACTTTGTGCCATCTGTAGAAGCTGCTGGGAAGCCCCACTTTCAAGCAGACAAAAGTGAAGTATTGGGTATATCTGCATTGGAGTAAAAGACCCAGCATAGCCACAACTAGTCCAGCTCAGCTAAGTTGGGCTGCAGGGCTAAAAATTGCTGTGTAGACATTTGGTCTTGGTCTGGAGCCCAGGTTTTGGGACCCTTCCTCCTCATAGAGTCCCAGAGGTTGGGCTCTAGTCTGACTCCAAACGGCTACACAGCAATTTTACATCCTGTGATCCAAGAGCCCAGTTCAGCTGACTTGAGCCATCCGCAGTGCTTAATTGCTGAGTAGATGTACCCTCAGAGTCCACTACTGCTCTCACTTAAAATAGTTTTAATCCGAAGTAACTCCGGTAAAATGAAATATATTACTTTGGTCTTACACTAGTGTATCTCAGAGCAGTATATAGCCCAACAGCTGTAGTGGTCCAAGTCACGATGAGCATAATCTTCCACTTCTTTGCAACTCATAGTCATTTATTCCAGTGCAAAGTGAGTGTAAAACTGCAAAGTTGGAATCGGTAGATGAGTACATAAGATGGAGGCCCATTAGCCAGTAAAAGTACCTTTCCTTCCTCACTTCTCTTCCAGTCGGGATAGTGTAATCAGACTGATCTTTTTTCTTTAATTGGTATACCATTTGTGCACTTGATACACCATTTGTGCACTTGGTACTATATAAAATTAGAGAAAGATCAGTTTCTGGTTTGAGTACCTCACAATCCTAATTACACTAGCACTGATAAAACATAGCACATTGACTTACTAAGTGATGATCCAAACTCAAAGGGATGCAGATGTCTTTCTTTGTGTTTTAACGCACTTCACCCTAAAGTGGGTTAACATTGAAAGACCCCTAGAAAAAGCATGTCTTAAGGAGTATATGAGTGTTGAGAATGAGAAGTAAGTTGGCATGCTAGACATGAAAAAGAGTAGCTTGGAAGAATAGACTGTTTGAATTCAGTCGTAAATGGGGAAAAGCTCTGGGCAACAGTCACCTGACTTCAGCCGTGCAAAGACAGTACTCTGTGGTTTTCTTGCAGTGATAACAGCTAGAAACTTTGGGCCAGATTCTGCTTGCCGCTTAACAAATGTGCAATATGGGGAATGGCACAGAGAGCCTCCCCTTGCCAGCTCTTGCATGGTCCGCATAAGGATCAGGGACAATTGCATTTGCTGTACTTGAGGGCATGTAACATCCCAAGGATGCATTGTAGATAGTAGACAGACCTACCAGTGCTGTACACTGGCAAGCCATATGCAAGATGGAGGAGGACGTGAGCTGCATCCTACAAAGAAATATAATAGTGGGCATGCAGCATCTATATGCTTAGGAAATCCCCGTTGTGTAAGGGTGGTTAATTCAGCATTGCTATGCTCAGAAGCTCCCAATGTTTCCTTTAGTTTGGTATGGTACCACATTTCCACTAAGGGCTTACCTACGCTACCGCTTGAATCAATGTAACTTAAATCACTCAGGGATGTGAAAACGTCACACTTTTGTGATGCAGGTTACATCAACTTAAAGCGGTGTCTGCACTGTGCTGTGTTGCTGGGTGATGCTCCCCCACTGGCATAACTTCCACCTCTCGTTGAGGTGTAATAATTTTGCCGATGGGAGAGCATCTTCACCAGATGTGCTACAGCTGCTCCACTGTAGCCCGATAGTGTAGACTAGCCCTTAGCGTGGGTTGTACCCACAGAACCCAGTTGTACCCTCTCTTTTTTTCTTCTTCAAATCAAGCCTGGATTCTGCAGTATTTGATGTCTATAGAAGAGTAGACCTCTTTATGGCTGGGTGTGGGTATTAACTCTTTGCTTGTCTAGCACTTCCTGCTGGCATCCATTCTAGTATTGCTGTATCTCTCCTGTGACTCAGATCTCCAGACAGGTCACATTAAAGTCTCTCCTCTTCCACAGTATCAGTGTCCCAAAGGCACCTTGTCCCACGCAGCACTGGTCATCAATATGACATCTCTTGCCCTTCCAGGGCTCCTCTTCCTTTCCTTTTTTCTGTCAGAATACTGGCCGTAGGACTTTTCCCTGGTGTATTTTAACCAAACTCAAAAGTGAATACAAACCAAAATGCAAGCAACTTCTGCCCTTTCCCTTAGGTTTCAATTTTTAATCCATCCTGTGGTCTCCCTCAGCTTTCTATTCTAGAGAATGCTCATCTCACAAGTTACTTTCCTGAAGCCTTGCCTCTTCTTTGACTCCTCCACTTCTGTCTATCCCTAACATTGTCTGCCTGTCGGTTGGCTTTTATCAAGTCCACTCTAGGAGTTCCTTTCATTCTGCCATCAGAGCCTGCCTCAGGCATACAAACTCCCTCCTGAAGCTCTTCAGTTGAATGCCTTGCTGGATTTCTTTCCTGGAGGTCCAGGTCCTGCCCTTTGTTTCAGAGCTCACCATCAGAGCATGCTCCACCCCAGTGACATCTCTGTACCTCCTGCATACAGTCTCTGGTACTCAGAGAGGAATTGCGGAGTTCTTTCCATGTGGCCCCCTTCTGCTTTGGTCTTCCTCCTTTTATAGAAACTACCCAGCTCCTCCCTAGCCAAGCTTCATTTTTAAATAGGTCTGGCCCACCCTGTAAGTGAAACCAGGTGTGTTAATTGGCCTCGCCAGCCCACGTTAACTGTTTCACCATCTGTGTGAAGTAAACGCCCCCATCACAATGGCACTGCGCGCCCATCTATCATAGAAATTTTCCTGCTCACTGTTGTTTTTGTATGACTAAGCAGACTTTTTACAGTAGTGACTGTGCCACCTTTTCTTTTTAACTGCAGCCGCACACAGAGGAGAATAGATGGCCATTACATTTCTTCTTAGTCAATTCTGACATCCCTAAGCTAGCGATATAGTCCTGAAAGGGCATCTACCAGGATGCCCCCACCAACATGAACTCGCACGCATGGTGTTTATAGGGTCATGCTGTGTAGAGGATGCCATTTTGCCCTAAAATGGCATCCTCCTTGTTGTGTGACCTTGCATGTGCAATTTACATGAGTTCCTGCTGGGCGGAGGATGTCATTTTGCTCCACCAAAAGCCATCTTTCATGTGGCATAACCTTGCAATGCATCATGCTATGTGGAGCATGCCATTTTGAGAACAAAATGGCATCCTCCATGCAGCAAAAGTGCCGATCCACCGGTTTGCTGTGATCCAGCCTCACTACAGAACAGCCCTGAGCACATCACTAATAATGCTTTTATGATATTTGATCTAGGAATATCTGGTAAAGCACATTCTGGCTCTTAACTGTCAGGGTTTGATCCAAAAGGTGCTAAATGTCTGCAGCAAGGTGCTGAGCACCCTCTAGTCCCATTGATTTCTATAGGAACAGTGTATGCTTAGTAGGTGCTTACAGTCCATCACAATCAAGCCCCACATGACCTGCAATTGTGGGGTTTTTGTTGTTGTTGTTGTTTTGGTTTGGGTTTTTTTGCCATTTGGTTATTTATTTGATGAAATACAAACTGTTCCTGCTAAAAGAACTAGGGAAGAAGTTTTGTTTCATCATGTAGATCCAGAAGACTATTACAAAAAGGGTGCTTGGGTACATGCCAATAAATCCATTAGAATGTGGCAGAACTGTTTGGTTAGAAACTAGGTTTTAGTGTAGTAACTTAGTGGCTTCTTAAGAAACTGCCACAGGTGTGTTTAGTTGAAATAGGTATACTCTGTTCACAAGCTGATATATATGTAACTGCAAGAAACATAATTTACAGGTGCACCCACCCCTTTTGGCCACATGTCAATGTCATTAGAATTTTGAGAATGGAGGCAGAAGTGTTGCTCTCTGTGGGATTCTCCTCTGCCTTTGTGGCTCAATTTCCATGCAGACAGCTTGGTGGGAAGCAATACGATGGAAGGTGTATTATCTCCCTCTAGGTCCTCTTTACAGTTCTACCAAGCAGCAAATCTGCAGGCAGTTTTTAAAATCTGCTCTCATAGGTGCAGGGAGACCAATCCCTGTCATTGTTAGCTCTACTTGCCAATGATAAATATTCTCCAAGTCATTGACATGCACAACTGTAAAATCGCAAAGAAAGTTGAACATGTATCTTGCATTTCTGTCACCTTAGTATCCAGTGTATTTAAAATAATTAGAATAATTTCAATAATTTCATTCATCTTATGATGAATATATTTAGGTTTCACATTTTCTCATTGTAGCTGATGTCCGATCATTGTCTCTTCCTGGAACTTATCATGAAAAGATTACTCATTTGGGAAATTCTCTGAAAAATTTCACTCGCCTAAAATCATTAGACCTCTCTCGCAATGCATTGGTTAGCTTGGAGGTATGTTTTTTGTTTAATTTTTTAAAATGATAATTTAAGATAAATATAACAGGAGCTGGATTGAGTCTTGAAGTCATGGAGAAGGGACAATAGGATTGAGAGAGTCATATTGAGGGTTGGAACAATGTCGGTGGGGGTTTGTGATTTGCAAACCTGGTACCTTATGGAAAAATAATGGAGGGTACAGATGGAGGGGCAGCCAGTTTACCTTCTAATAAATTTGAAATTTAGTATCTGTAAAGAAAATAAGTATTTTGTGATCAGGCTCACTACCTTTTCCTTCACCAGCACAGCACGCAGATCCTGATTTAGACAAACATTTGTGAGTAATTTTTTAAAAAAGTAAATGGAGCTGGATGGCTTTTGAGGAATGGTAACAGAATACAGAGTGATTTACTTCCAAATGACAATTTTGAATTTAGTTTGAGTTACTGTTCAACATTATTTTCTGGTGGCTGTTCAGAGCACTGTGTGAAATAGTTTTAGTATAATTCCAAGTGGACTAGAGTCCAGATTAGGATTGGCACCTTTGGCCATAGTCTCAGGAAAAGCTGGCATGGAGTCTGAACTAATGTATTAAACTTTTAATGTATTAAAGGATTGTCTGTCTTGGCGATTATGGCACTTCAGTGGTTTAGTATGGAGAAACATGTGTTGACGTGCTTGTGCGATAGCTTCTTCATAGTTGAAGAAGGATTTTAGTTTCAAGAGCTATCAATGCATCACTTTTTTCAGGTTGTGGCCGTGATCTTAAAAAGACTTACGCTCATGACTAATTTAAACACAAGAGTTCTTCGAATGTCATTGGGACTCTTCATGTGGGTAGAAATAAGCATGTGCTTAAATCTTTGCAGGATCAGAGTATATGTATGTAATCACTTATCTCAACCCTTTTTTGTGAAGAACAGCATCAATATTCTATATTACTTTATTATACATAATATCTGTAGCATTTCTTGATAGCTTGAAGAGCTCAGATTGATGAAGGTCAATACTTACGAGGTGCTCAATTCACAATTAAATTTCACCACTCTTAACTATTTTTCATCTTGCTCAGCAAAATAATGTTAACTTCAAAAATGTTTTAAATGTCACTAGAAATTTTTAAATATTTAAAGATGCCACTAGAAGACGGAAGGATTTTGTATGCACAGAACAGGTATGGCATGGGCATCGGTTTTTAAGTTGTCCCCAAGTGCTCTACCACTCAGCTACAACCCTTGTCTGGAAGAAACATCTTCTCGGAGGATAGTTTTGGTACAGCCAAAAAGAACAACAAATAATGTCACTTGTGATTTTTGTTTGTGAGGTTTTTAAAAGTGTTCATGTGTGCACTAGAGCCTGAACTGAGACCAGCAACTCGTTTCAAGTAGGCCACCGAACAGCTACTGGCCAATGGTAAAGACTATTAAGTCACTAGTTGCCTGTCTTTGATTTATATCAATGACCCAGTGTATTTCACTCTATAAAAACGTAAAGTTTATTGGAATCATATGTGAGTACAAACTAATATGGTTTCTATTTGCTATACATTAACAGGGTATTCAGCATCTAATGTTTTTAGAAAAGCTCAATCTCTATTACAATCACATTTCATCACTATCAGAAATATTTCGACTTCATAGTTTAACTGCACTCAAGGATGTGGACCTCCGTCTGAACCCTGTAGTTAAAAATGAGTCTGATTATCGTCTTTTTATTGTGCACATGCTTCCTAACCTTAGACGATTAGGTAAGTACAATTCAGAACTTCCAAACTTAACTTGAGTTGTTGAAATTTTAGGTATAGTATTGGGTATCTTATATGAAAGAGAAATATATATGCGTACGTATCGAGAATGTGTCTGTGGTGTGTGATTTATGCAGCTCATTCCATATGAGTGCCATACTATGTCCACATTTATTCTTTATAGGCTATATATGTACTTTTAAGTGTTTATGTTTTTGGTGGTATTTCTTAAATGTATGGAACAAAATATTGTATCTCTGAACCTGGCTTTCCAGGTGTAGGGATACCTTTGTTCCCATAATAATGGCTAGCTAAATGGTCAGTAGGACTTCTGATACCCTTTTTTATTTATAACTTTTAAAAAGTATGAAAGAATGTGGTTAGATTAGATAGAGAGGAAGGATAGGCCAGTGATTAAAGAGAGAGCCTGGAACTCAGGAAACCCAGGGTCAGTTTCGTGCACTGCCATAGGCTTCCTGGGTGACCTTGGACAAGTTACTTAGGTCCAGATCCACAAAGGTATGTAGGCTCTTCACCTGTGAAATCAAGGGATATAAGGAATCTAAATACATATGTGAATCTAAGCCTTAGTCTTTATGCCTCAGTTCTGTAGCTGGGAAATAGATAATAGTACTTCTCTGCCTCACTAGATGTTGTAAGGATAAATACATTAGAGACTGCAAGATGCTCAAATACTGTGGTAATGTGGGCCATATATGTACCTGATATCTAGATCAGGGATTGGCAACCTTTCAGAAGTGGTGTGTCGAGTCTTCATTTATTCACTCTAATTTACGGTTTTGTGTGCCAGTAATACATTTTAACATTTTTAGAAGGTCTCTTTCAACAAGTCTGTAATATAGAACTAAACTATTGTTGTATGAAAAGTAAATAAGGTTTTTAAAAGGTTTAAGAAAATTAATTTAAAATTAAATTAAAAAGCAGAGCCCCCAAGACCGGTGGCCAGAACCCGGGCAGTGTGAGTGCCAACGAATGCCACTGTGGCATTTAATTTCAGGAAGGGGAACTATGAAAAAATAAGGGGGTTAGTTAAACAGAAATTAATAGGTAAAGTGACTAAAGTGAAATCCCTGCAAGCTGCATGGACACTTTTCAAAGACACCATAATAGAGGCCCAACTTAAATGTATATCCCTTAAAAAACAAAGTCAAAGAACTGAAAAAGAGCCAGCATGGCTTAAAAACCATGTAAAAGAAGCAGTAAGAGATAAAAAGGCATCTTTTAAAAAGTGGAAGTTAAATCCTACTGCGGTAACTGGAGAGGAGCATAAACACTGCCAAATTAAGTGTAAAAACGTAATAAGAAAAGCCAAAATGGAATTTGAAGAACAACTAGCCAGAAACTCAAAAGGTAATAATAAAATGTTTTTTGAATACGTCAGAAGCAGGAAGCCTGCTAAACAACCAGTGGGGCCCCTGGATGATAGAGATACAAAAGGAGCACTTAAAGATGATAAAGTCATTGCAGAGAAACTAAGTAAATTCTTTGCTTCAGTCTTCATGGCTGAGGATATTAGGGAGATTCCCCAATCTGAGCTGTCTTTTGTAGGTGACAAATCTGAGGAATTGTCACAGATTGAAGTGTCGCTAGAGGAGGTTTTGGAACTAATTGATCAACTTAACTGTAACAAGTCACCGGGACCAGATGGCGTTCACCCGAGAGTTCTGAAAGAACTCAAATGTGAAATTGCGGAACTATTAACTAGGGTTTGTAACCTGTCCTTTAAATCGGCTTCTGTACCCAATGACTGGAAGATGGCTAATGTAAGGCCAATATTTAAAAAGGGCTCTAGAGGTGATCCCGGCAACTGCAGACCGGTAATCAAGAGTCAGAGGGGTAGCCGTGTTAGTCTGGAATTGCAGAAGTGACCAAGAGCACCTTAAAGACTAACTAAAATTTTAGAGCATAAGCTTTCGTGGGTTAATACCCACTTCGTCGGATGCAAGGTATTAACCCACGAAAGCTTGTGCTCTAAAATTTTAGTTAGTCTTTAAGGTGCCACATGACTCTTGGTCACTTCTGCAGACCGGTAAGTCTAACATCTGTACTGGGCAAATTAGTTGAAACAATGGTAAAGAATAAAATTGTCAGGCACATAGAAGAACATAAATTGTTGGGCAAAAGTCAACATGGTTTCTGTAAAGGGAAATCATGTCTTACTAATCTATTAGAGTTCTTTGAAGGGGTCAACAAACTTGTGGACAAGGGGGATCCAGTGGACGTAGCATACTTAGATTTCCAGAAAGCCTTTGACAAGGTCCCTCACCAAAGGCTCTTATGTAAATTAAGTTGCCATGGGATAAGAGGGAAGATCCTTTCATGGATTGAGAACTGATTGAAAGACAGGGAACAAAGGGTAGGAATAAATGGTAAATTTTCAGAATGGAGAGGGGTAACAAGTGGTGTTCCCCAAGGGTCAGTCCTAGGACTAATCCTATTCAACTTATTCATCAATGATTTGGAGGAAGGAGTAAACAGTGAGGTGGCAAAGTTTGCAGATGATACTAAACTGCTCAAAATAGTTAAGACCCAAGCAGACTGTGAAGAACTTCAGAAAGATCTCATGAAACTAAATGATTGGGCAACAAAATGGCAAATGAAATTTAATGTGGATAAATGTAAAGTAATGCACTTTGGAAAAAATAACCCCAACTATACGTACAATACGATGGGGGTTAATTTAGCTACAACTAATCAGGAAAAAGATCTTGGAGTCATTGTGGATAGTACTCTGAAGATGTCCATGCAGTGTGCAGTGGCAGTCAAAAAAGCAAACAGGATGTTAGGAATCACTAAAAAAGGGATAGAGAGTATCTTATTGCCCTTATACAAATCCATGGTGCACCCACATCTTGAATACTGTGTACAAATGTGCTCTCCTCATCTCAAAAAGGATATACTGGCATTAAAAAAGGTTCAGAGAAGGGCAACTAAAATGATTAGGGGATTGGAACGGGTCCCATATGAGGAGAGATTATAGAGGCTTGGACTTTTTAGCTTGGAAAAGAGGAGACTAAGGGGGGATATGATAGAGGTATATAAAATTATGAGTGGCATGGAGAAAGTGAATAAGGAAAAGTTATTTATTTGTTCCCATAATAGAAGAACTAGGGGCCACCCATTGAAATTAGTGGGCAGCAGGTTTAAAACAAATAAAAGGAAGTTCTTCTTCACACAGCGCACAGTCAACCTGTGGAACTCCTTGCCTGAGGAGGCTGTGAAGGCTAGGACTATAACAAGGTTTAAAAGAGAACTGGATAAATTCATGGAGCTTAAGTCCATTAATGGCTATTAGCTAGGCTGGATAAGAAATGGTGTCCCTAGCCTCTGTTTGTCAGAGGGGTGTGATGGATGGCAGGAGAGAGATCACTTGATCTTTTCCTGTTAGGTTCACTCACTCCGGGGCACCTGGCATTGGCCACTGTCAGTAGACAGGATACTGGGCTAGATGGACCTTTGGTCTGACCCAGTATGGCCTTTCTTATGTTCTTAAATCAGCTCCCGTGCCACCTTTGGTACATATGGCATAGGTTGCCTACCTCTGATCTAGATAGATTGACTGGAGACCATCTACCTGTGCACATAGCTAACCTACATTAAAGCATGTTGTTTTTATTACCATTATGCTTGTGCTGCTTTGTGAATGCAACTTGTTCTAAATTAACCTGTAAGCTCTTTAGTGCAGGATTTATTTATTTTTAATTTTGTGTTGGTTCAGGAATTAGTAGGAGTCATGTCCTGTACCAATAGCATGAATTGACATTTAGCACTTCACTACAATAGGTTTCTGTAGTTGATGTGACGTTACCAGTTTATTTTATGCTAGGGTTTGAGACAGAGCCAACGCCATTTATCAGCAGCAGGGCTGGCTGTTGCATGAACTTAAATAAATAATGAAGTTCAAAGCTGATGTGCAAAAACCTTCATAACATGGTTATTTAGGGTGTTTAGTACTTTGTTAAACAATTTTAGATCATTCAAATACCCCATTGCAGATGTTCTTTTAGTGCAAGCGGTTTTATAGAGACTTTATGGATATGATTTTTCTAATGTTCTTAATGCTGGTCTAACTTTGCTCCCCTTGTCTTCAGTTGTAGATGAATAAGGCCAACACTGAGAGCTTTTGAAAACCTCACCCTATTTTTAAACTGAAAAAAACATTACCAAGATTGACTGTGTTATGAAAATGCAAAATATTTTTTCCAAATAAAGATGTTTTGAATAAAGGTTCAGAGTAAACATTTAGAAAGGGTGTCCTATTCTGTTATGTTTTTGTATCAATATTTTCTGTGAACATATGATTTGATTAATTAGACACACGAATATGCACACACCTATTGTACAAATTAACTGTATACGTAAATGTTTTGATAAGAAAGCTTACTATTTCCTCCTTGCATTTATTTGTATTTCAAACTTTTTGATAATGTTTATCAAGACTTCTGCCCACAACTAATCTATTACTAGTGATACATGGGGAAGAAAACCATATCCTGCTCCCTGCAGGATTCTGTTAGCTTGTGTGAACCAATCCAACAGTTATACCAAAACAGAAGAGCTAACTCTTTAAAATTTCACTCTGAGAACTTGTCTTTTCCCCTTCCCGTAGAATTGGTCAGAGCAGTGACCCATTTTCAGTAGTGTCTGTTGCTTTGCATATCTTTTGCTGTCAATAGTGTTGTTTGTGGCTTTGTAAGTTAAAAGATTTAAGTATCAGGATCCTTTAAAAGAGAATGTTGGGTACCTGCAGCTATACTACCATAGCAAGATGTTAACTTAAAAGAAAAATACATGCCAAATACAAACCTCTTTAACTTTTGTCGCTTTGTTGAGAAGTTAATTGTCCTAATTTTCTTTATATAATAGTCATTGAGACCATCTTCCCCTTCTGCTAGCCTTAGAACAGAATTAACTTATGTCTATGTGAGTGGAGTTGCCAGTCAGCCCCAAATAGAAAGCTCTGCTTTCCTTGCGGAGTCAAAGGGAAAAATCTTGGCCCACTTGAAATCAATGGAAATTTTGCTGTTGACTTCAGTGGAGTCAAAATTTCAATTCAAAGATCACGGTTCATGGCCTCTGGTTTCATTAATGAACAGCTACAGTAGAACTTCAGAGTTACGAACACCAGAGTTACAAACTGACCAGTCAACCACACACCTCATTTGGAACTGGAAGTACTCAATCAGGCAGCAGCAGGGACAAAATACAAAAACCTCACAAATACAGTACAGGCATTTTGCGTCTTACGCTGATTCAACTTACGCGATTTCTACTTACGCGGTTCACAAAAAGAAAAAAAGAAAGGAGAAAAAATATTTTTTAACTTCCTGCAGGAGGCACAATTTCGCCTCCCATTGAAGTCAATGGGTTCTGGCTATACGCGGTTTCCGCTTTACGCGGTAACCGCAGAACGGAACCCTCGCGCAAGACGCGACACGCCTGTACTGTGTTAAATGCAAAGTACTAAAAAAAAAGAGAAAGCAGCATTTATCTTCTGCATAGTAAAGTATTAAGTCAATGTTCAGTTATAAGCTTTTGAAAGAACCATATCGTTTTGTTCAGAATTATGAATAACCTCCATTCCCAAGGTATTCTACTTTAATTCCAAATTCACATTACATGAACCCATGAGTGGTGGGTGGAGCCCCCCCGTCGAGGAAGGTAGCCCCCAGCTGCGCCCCTTCTGTCCAAGCCCCCTGCAGCCAGACCCCTATGTTACCCTCTGCCTTCCCCCCGTGTTGTGGCCAGAGCCACAAGCTCTTCTCTCTGCCCGGAGGAGCCCCAAGTCTGGCCCTCCAGCCAGAGCAGCCCTGGGCCAGCTGGAGCCCTGAGCCCCCTCATGGTCAGAGAAGCCTTGAGCCAGCCAGAGACCCCTCACCCCAGCACTGTGCCTTCCCAGACCCCACACTGCCCTGCGTGAAAAGCTCTTGTTTCTTCTCTTCAGGGAGAAGAACCTTTGCTTTTGGTATGCTCCATGAAGATTCTGGGGTGGCTGAGGAGGCAGTATGTGTTACTCAGCTTCATCAGTAATCTCATTGGAGCCCAGGGAGATTACTGATTAACCCAGGAAGCGGAATAGCAGATACTGCCTTCTTGGCTATCCTGGAACCTGTATGGGGCATAATATTAAGAAAAAACTTCCCCTCCAAACCCACAACCAATGTCCGGAGGTCGCAGCTGTGCCTAGGCACGCTCAGCCTTCCCCGGCCTATTATACCCACCACCACATGGCTGTTTCCAGGCTTCCTTTCCTGTCTGCCATTCTCCCTTATATCTGGGTGGAATCTAATAAGCTATACCTGGCCAACTAAGTCAGCAGTGGCTAACTTTCAGTTCCCAGAGGCTTCCAACACTTGCTATCAGGGTGAGGAGAATCGTTTCTCTCTGCTACAGTCTACCTGAAATGTGAAGGGGTTGTTTTCCTACAAATGAATTGAGAGAGACCTTTTTCACCAGTCTTCAAGTTAAAAAAACTACAAAACCCAGACACAAAACTTAAAGCCGCCTAGAGAATGGGTTGGGTTTACAAATGTTGGCTATGGAACAGCAATTATGTTCTATAATACTAGCCTAGGCATATGCACCTGTTGTTTTCACTATGAATGGAACTTTCAGAAATATATATTTTTTTTAACTTTTGGCCTTTTTTCTCCCCTAGGAGCACGTTATGTATGTTTCTTAAAACTGACATGATAAAATCTGTGCCCTCACTTGTTATCAGAGATTTATCTTCTGTAAATATTGTCAGGTTAAAGGTGCCATGATATCGCTCTGATTTCCTGAGTTAAAAGCTATAGTGAAAAATATTAATGACATTGATTCCTTTTTGTGGGGATTTTTTTTCTAGATGATCGACCAGTGAGAGACAGTGAACGGAAAGCCTCCCTTTTGCATTTTACCACAGATCATGCATTTGAATTAAAAGATTCTTCACCAACAGCAAAAGTGAATGAAATTGAAAGGTACGAACAGTCATCCTGGCTGGGGATTCAGTGAAGAGCAACCCTGATTGTGTCACTCCTCTGCCTTAAATAGGTTTTACATATAGCGGGAGTCCTTTGTTTTCTAGTGTGATTCCCCACCCTGGAAAAATACTAGTATTCTATCATAGAGCCCAGTACCAGATGACTTGATTATATGACCTGGCAGTGTCAAAGCAGCCATCAATCAGAGGTTTTTTGTAGCATCCCAGGAGAGCTCAGGAAAGTGGGAGATTAGCATCTTCAAAGACCTATTGTTCTCTCTAATGGTCCGTTGACTTGTTTGCAGCTAGCCAACCAGACTGGTTGCATTCTGTCTGGTGGGCATTTCTTAGGTGTAAACACTTTTGTAGTACAGATATATTGTCAGTATGCCTAACTTTAGATACAAAAATGATACATTCATATAAATAGGATACTCATATTTAGTAAATAACCTTTCCAGTGATACATCACATGACCTATCTTGCATAAAATACATTACGATTGACACGATCATATAATATTACTGTGAAAAATATGGGAAGCGGTGTCACAAGGTGTTCATCTATCTAAGTTGCACTTGGAGCCCAATAGAGCAAGCATGCTGAGAGTCCACCTACCAGATCAGATCCTATCCAAAATCTGACTGGAGCAGGTGGTGCTGATGCCTCCCATTTTATAATTTTTGTCCCAATAATAAGGGTGTAAATGGGAGACCCAGGTTCAATTCCTGCCTGTGCGGAAGGGGGAGAAAGGATTTGAACTGGGGTCTCCTACCTCTCAGTAGAGTGCTGTGCCCTGTCAGCTGCACGGCCACGCAGCTGTCTCTCCACGCCCACCGGAGCTGCTGGGGAGAGGGGCCCCGGCCCAGGCCCGCCCATCACCTCCATATTGGTGCACATAACAAAATTCATTCTGCGCATGGACTTAAAAAATCAGCGGGAACACTGGTGCTGTGATTACTGAGCTATGGAATATTCCAATGTGGGCTCCCTCATCTCTCCTGTTGGTGCTGTTCTTTTGTGGGTAAATAATGAAAGAAGGACTGGCAAGATCTCCAACCTCCCAGGTTAGTGCTCTAACCACTGGACCATAAAGTTATTCTCATTCACTCTCTCTCTGACCTAGTGACTTTCGTTATTTTTCTGCAGTGGAATAGCTTCAGCAGGAGAGAATGGGGGAGCAGGTGAGTGCTTTCATCATGGGGCTAAAAGTTGTGAGGTTGGGGCAGTGGTACCACCTCTTCCTCTGGCTGTTTTATGTAGAATAAGGCAGGTGCCTAACTCATTCCTACAAGAAACTGCTTAAGTGCCTAAGCCACCTGATTCCAGGCAGCTGATTTCCAGTCATGGATCGCTTAGCAGAGGTAGGAACCGCACTGCAGCCTGGACTTAAACCTCATCCCTCTGCCCAGAGATAGGTGGCAAGCACATACAGTGGAATCCCGTAATACCGCGCCCTGCGATAGCGCGAATTCGCTTATAACGCGGGATGTATGTGGCTTCCGATGGCGGCAGCGAACGCTGCTTTGATGCGGCGGAACCCCACAATACCGTGACTCCGCGTTTACCACGGTCGATTTTTTTGGACCCTGATCATCGCGGTATTGCGGGGTTCTACTGTACCTGTCTTTGGCATCTCCCATTGGATATCTAAGTGGATCCCTGCCTAGCATGCTGGTTTTATGGATAGCCTTTGAAGGCACATATCTCTTTCCTCTGCATATTATGGGGAACTTAGGTGCCTAGCTCATGTTTTGCGGATCACAGTGTTACTGAGTTTGTAGGCGCTAAAAGTTAGGCATTTCAACGATCAGTCTCATAGCACCTAAGCCCCTTTGTGGATTCCACCCTGAGTGCTTGTTGGCCTATCTTTCCACATCCAAAGCTGGAAGTCAGATCATTTTCTGAGAGCGAATATCATTACAAATTGATTTATGGTGGAAGGATTCTTGTATTCAAAATGCCTTTTGCCCTTCTGGATCTCATTTTAAAAGCAGTTCAGTTACTTTTACTTAACCTATTATGTAATGAAATTGTTAATGGGCAATCTTTTTGTTGTGTTTGTACAGTGCTTAGCAAATGGGACACTGATCGGGCTCCCTAGGCACTTAAGAATGAGCTTCACAAAAGCCAAGCTGAGCAGCCAGTACTGTATGAGAGAGGTGTGGCTTAAGCCCCATCTCTCAGAGATTTATACACCTAACTGGGCACTGGAACTGTATGGGACTTTATTGGCAGAAACTTAAATACCTAGAAAATCTAGGCATCTACAGGGTTGTGCAGCAGCTGCATGGGATTTTGGAGCTCTGGATTTTGGACTTGGGAACTTAAAGTAGCAGTTAAGCACCTAAATCCCTTTGTGGAAATTTCCGTTTTACTTTGGTGGCTGAGGCATCCAACCCCAGTTCAGCTGTAACTACTTTTCAGGAGCTGTTGTGATTGAGTGCATATCTCCAAAAATATTATTTAATTGAAGAAATTTATTCATAGTACAACTGTTACAAACTTTACCTGTATTAGCAGGTGTTAATCTTGTCATGCGGTAAATTTCATGTGCTGTTATTGCTTTTTTAAATCTTAAGAATTGCATTCTTTCAATAATCAGTCACTAAATATTTTGAAACTTACAGCAAATTTCAAATTTGATTTAAAAGTTTATAATCAACTTTAAATTAGCTGACCAGTTGCATACAAATCATAGCATTTTAATTTTACTTCTGAAAATATGCTGGAGTATTCCTTTCAACATATTATCATTCATTTCTCTCACCGCCCCAATAATTACAATATAGATTGGAGTCAGTTGCACGATTGGGGTCTAAAAACACAACACAGACAAAAGGTGGAAGAAAAAATGTATTATTCCCATTTTGTAGGATGGGAAACTGAGACTCAGAGATTAAATGAATGGTTTAAAAATCACACAGGAAATTTGTAACAGAGCTAGGAATTAAAACCAGATCTCCTGAGTCAATCTAGTGCTTATCCGTTACCAAAACAACTAATCTTTTACCTACAATAAAAAACTGGGCTGGTCAACTATTTATTTTACTGAGTATCGATGTTAAAGTTGGTTTTTATCAACATGAAAAGGATCTTTATATACAGGAAACCACAACATTAAAATTAGGTGAGAGTGTGACAACATATTTTCCTTAACAGATCTGGCCAGCCACGGGTAGCATATATTAATTCAATGTCAAGGAAATGTTCAGTGATGGATGAAGAAGATGAAGCAGTGCTGAACTTAATTACAAAGTGTGAATGGGACTTGAGCAAACCTCTTGGAATAACAGGATCTGCTAAAAAGGACCCTGGAGTAGAATTTCACAGTTTACAAAGTATGTTGATATACCTTTAAAAATTTGTCATAAAAAGTGAGGTAATTAGTGAATAGTTTAAAAGGGAGATTTTCAGAGTTTAGGGGCCATATCTTATCTGTCTTTGAATATTTTCAAATACATCACTTTAGCATTTTTAAAGCAGTCTTCTTACTTTGCTTGCATAAAATAAAAGACTAAAATTAAAGATTTTTATGTATTGAACTGTATGTAAACATTGATATTCTTTATTTACTTTTCCGTTTGAAGTCTTTATTATGTATCATATTTTATATAAAATGTGCTATATGGAAGAGAAATTGAGTAAAACCTCCATTATCTTGTGGCACATTCCTTAGCAGAAACTTTGAAGAATACTATGAAATAAAATACTCCTATAAAATAAAAATCATAACTTAAGTCCAAAAGAGCGCTGTAGAGGTGCAATAGTCATACTTTCCTTCCATGCAAACACTGTACCCAGAAACGTATACTGGAGCCCTAAGAATTCTGAGTCATGTCACTTCCCCCTTGAGCTGTCCCCACATACTGGAAAGAAAAGTGCTTTGGGGGACTTTCTTTCGAATTTAGGAATGGGGTGAGGCTGGATTGAGCCCCTGCAAAAGTAACAGGAAGATTCACTCCTCAAACTAGTTCATCGATCCTCCAAGATGCAGGAGGACCTGTGACTCTATAACTACACTCTCTTCACATATATATCTATTATGTTGCAACCCTATTAAACTTAGCCTGTTTTATAAACTACTAAACTTTAATTCAGTCTCTTATTTCCTAAGGTATTCGCAATATTGAAGACAATGTTGGCATTACTATGAATAGGAAATCTGAAACAAGACCCATCAGCCTACACATGCGAAAGCAACAAGCAAATATGCCTATGGTAAAAAAACCCCAGACAAATAAACTTGTATTGTGTTGTTTTAAACTATTTGAGCCTATAAGCTACCATACAGATTTTAGGAGAAGCAGTAGATATACAAGTGCAGGCTTGTAGGAACGCCCTTCCTCTGGCTGGAAACAGTGATCTTGAATGTTTGAATCTAGTCTTTGTCAGGTATATTCAGCTTAGTTCTGTTGATGGCATTAGTTCAAAACTGGGATGGGTACCACTATTGGTTCAAAACTCTTGTGGCTACTGTGACCAGTTGGTTCACAGAAACAACCTTGGGGCTGCCAACTGATGTGCCAAGACTACTGCCCCTTCTTCCTTGCCCCTAACCAGCCTAAGACTCCAGAATCCTGCCTGGCTTGAGTTAGACTCGCTAGCCTGTTGCAAACCCAGACCCAGGTCTGAACCACGTCCCTAACAGCTGTAGGCTCACCTGGAAGCAGGTTAAGAAATGTTCCTGTACTTAAGGGCTGGTCCTCACTAGGGCGGGGGATCAACTGTAGATATGCAATTTCAGCTATGTTAATAACGTAGCTGAAATCGGCGTATCTACAGCCGACTTACTTGCCGTCCTCACGGTGGCGGCGGGCAGCGGCGCGCTCCCCTGTTGACTTCAGCTTGCGCCTTTTGGCGAGCTGGAGTTACAGAGTCGACGGGGACGCCGCTGGCAATCAATTTATCGCGGCTTGACGAGACACGATAAATCGATCGCCATAAGATCGATCTCTCCTGGCTCTAGTGAAGACAAGCCCTTACACTCAGATGCTCAACTCTCAGTGGGGTCCAAACCCCAAATAAATCCGCTTTACATTGTATAAAGCTCATACAGGGTAAACTCGTAGATTGTTTGCCCTCTTTAACACTGATAGAGATATGCACAGCTCTTTCCCTCCCTCCCCACAGGTACTAATACGTACTACAGGTTAATTAATAAGTAAGAAGTGATTTTATTAAGTAGAGAAAATAGGATTTAAGTGGTTTAAGTAATAACAGAACAAAATGAATTATCAAGTAAGATAAAATAAAACATGCAAATCTATCTCTAATCCAGTAGTAAAACTGAATACAGATAAAAACCTCACCCTCAGAGATGTTTCCTTTTACAGACTAGACTCCCTCTAGCCTGGGTCCAACAATCACTCACATCCCCTGTAGTCACTGTCTTTTGTTCCAGTTTCTTTCAGGTATCCTTGGGGGTGGAGAGGCTCTCTTTTAAGCCAGTTGAAGACCAAATGGAGGGGTCTCCCAGGGATTTTTATAGACTTTCTCCTCTGGGTGGACATCCCTCTCTTCCCACCCTCACCCCCATCCTCCCATAGAATCCAGTTACAGAATGGAGTTTTGGAGTCACATGGGCAAGTCACATGTCCCTGCAAGACTGAGTTCCTTGCCAGTCAAGCCACATTCCTGGGAAAGCTCAGATGTGGATTGGCGTCTCCAAATTCATTGTTGGCTTAAGTTGTTCTTGACTGGGCACTTACTGAGAATAGTCTCTCTCAGAAAGCTGACTAAATACTTTTACCAAGGCTACCCAGAAATCAAGCTAGTACACAGCCAATATTCATAAGCTCAAACACAAAAATGATACGTGCATACCAGTAGGAAGAATAGATTCAGTAGATCACAACCTCTACAGAGACATGTTACTTAGCATATGTAGCACAAAACATATTCCAGGTATATCATATATACATTTATAAGTATCTTCCCATAAAGCTTTATGGGGTGCACTGTCACAGCTACCACTATTTTAATCACATTCGGTCCTGCTCTGATTAGGGTTAGGTAATACAATGATTAAAATGCTGGCAGTTAGACTATACTAACCCTCATACCGATGCTACTACCAGTAGAGCTGCACCAGTGGTAGCAACAGTGGGAAATTTTAGGACTCCCATTGCATACATCTACACTTCGATAAGACCACCAGTACAGCTGCAGCTGGCCCGG
Organism: Dermatemys mawii; assembly: GCA_007922305.1. NCBI lineage: Eukaryota > Metazoa > Chordata > Testudines > Dermatemydidae > Dermatemys > Dermatemys mawii. The sequence goes on along the minus strand of ML677371.1, from coordinate 3,866,477 downwards.
GTCAGCTGACTTGGTACTGAACTGCAGGGCTGTAAAATTGCAATAGAGATGTTAAGGCTCGAGCTGGAGTCCAGACTCTGCGACTCTCCCCCTTTGTGGGGTCTTAGATACCCGTGAGTCAAAAAAGAAAACTCAGCTGACCCAGGTCAGCCATGCATCTTTTATTGCAGTGTAGACATATCCTTAGTGTTCTGTGAGTTGGTTAGTAGAAAACAATTTCAAAATGGAGCTCTGCTTTTATTGGTTTGTTTTTATTAATATAATTCCAAAAGAATGCTAGGTGCCCGACAGACAAAATCTCTTTGGCACAAATGGGTGGATGCCGATTAAAACTATTTGTAGAACCAACACACCATCCATTAATACATGCAATTACTAATGTGCAGGTTGGTTTCAGTTCCCGTTCGGCACTGACCTGGTACGTGCCAAAATCCGAGGAATTTAAATTTTATTGCTCAGAGCCATATATAATGACCACTTCTGTCTGAATAGATTTCAGTTTATATTCACAAAGTGTCTTTTGTGTGCAGGTGCCTTTGACAGGTAATGGAAAAATATTAATCAAGGCAAGTAACCTAACATTACCCATTTAGCCAAAATTAAAAAGGAAAAAATAAAGAGATCCTTCTCCAAATTCTTGAGCAAATAGAGATGTTTTCACTGTCTTAAAGGTAAACAGCTTTGGACTAATTTGGATCAGGAGGAGAGGGAGCTCCAAAGCCTGGGTTTCCTTTATGGAAAAGGCCCTATCGGCAGCCTCTTCCCTTTTAAATCAAGGCTATTCTGGGTTTGGCACTTCCACTGCTTAGTAGTATTGCATGCAAAGAAAGGCTAATGCAGAATGCAGACTCGGTAGCATTTTAGAAAAGGACTATTTAAATCTATGCTCCTGAGACTTCGTTGGCTGCCAGTTTAATCTGGGTACAATTCAAAATACTGATCTTTTAATCAGAAATTCATTATCGATTTGGGCCCTGACTACTTCAGCAGCCACCTCTTTCCTTATACTTTTGTCTGACTGTTGAGACTTAAACTGTCTCCTTAAATTGACTGGGTCTCATGGCAAGGTGTTTTTCAGAGGAGAATCCTCCGTTCTAGATCTTTGGGGGAGAGAGAGCCTAAGGTTCTTAATCTTTGGGTCACATTGCAAAGACCATCTGTTTACTCAGTTCTTTTTTTGGGAGGGAGTTGCTATTTTAAGTAGGGGGGTGCTTTCTGGGTCCTGGAGAAAAAATGTATTTGCACATAGAGACTGAGTTTGGGCCAGAATAATTTTTTTTAAGAAAAGGTAAGATATGAGTTAAAGTGAGAATAGAATTTCAGAAATTACTCTTAAAATATTCCTTAGAATTTTGCACTAATGCAGGGTAGGGCTCATCTATATGAACATTTAATTTGTGACAAACGGGGGTGTGAATCTTCCATGACCTAGCCTGCTATCTATAAAATCTACTATTGTCTTCAGCATTTGTCTTCTGTCTCCCTTTTGAAAGCGGGAAAAAGTAGCGAGAGAAAAGGAGAACTGTAGACAAGCGCTTTGGAAATGTTTTCTCATTAATCTGTTATTCACTTCGTGTCATTTTAATAGGAAGTACTCTTAATTGAGGGAAGACATTGCCTGCCAAAATTTCTACTGAATTGTAAACTCTAGGGCCCCAATCCTGTGAAGATTTATGCAGGGGCTTAATTTTGAGTAAATCTGAGTGTGTAATCGATTTGAAATCAGTTGGATTGCATAGATGCTTAAAGTTAAGCCCTGCATACAAGACTTTATGGGTTTGGGGTCTAAGTGGCAGTACACTTTACGTGAAGGTGAACTAAAGTTTAGAAATTTTTCTTAATAAACTGTTCAGCACACCTAACCACTTACAACGTGTGCTCAAAAGTGCAATTATCTTTGCACTTTAAAAACAATATTATTTTAAAATACATACCTATTTTATTTACCTGTACCAAGTCCTGGATTCTGTGACTTTTCATATAACAGATGATGATTTGATTTTAAGAGGCAGAACAAAGCTTTCAAGGCATAAGTCTTGATTTGAAGCACTTTATCAGATTTGCAGTATAGTTTCCTGAGTGCTATGTTTTCATACTGATTATGTATTGATATTTTTAAATCTAGGATGTTAGTTCAGAAAACAGAAATGCGTTGAAAGTTCAGGAAACTGACGAAGGTAACAGTTGTTTGTGTGTTAACCTTGTGCTGTATATTATGTCTATGTACAAAGAACAATCTTTAATACAACAAATGAGTAAAGATTATGTAGTTTTTAATCTCATTTGTCAATTAAAGGATATTCCAATTTAATGGGGCTATTTACCATTAATTTTACTGCTGTGAGAGTTTTACTGACAAATAAAAGAAAAAGCCGAGGGCTTCAATATGCATTGAGAGAATAATTTAATCTATTCTAGTTTTTAATCATTGACTCCATATTTGTGTCAGATACTTTTATCAAAAATAAAATTACTCATTGTTAGCCCTGTAATAGCATTTGAAAATATTTCAGGTTCATACCTTATACAAATAATTCTGCATCCTGTGTATTGCTGTTGTGTGGAGACCTACAGGAGACTCATTTCAATGTTAAATTAGAAATCCATAAAGCTATACACACCCAGTTTCCTGAATAAAGATTCAAAACTTGGATTAATTTCAGTGCAAAAATATACAGCCATTAGTTTATCATCTTTTTAAAAAATTAACTTCGATAGAGGATCACCAATGAGTATTCTGTGTTACAAATTCCAAGATGTGTGTTTATTATGTTACTTCCTACCATCTAATTTAAGAAGATTAAATAAGTTTTTAAAACATAATATAATTTGTTTCTAGAGTACAGAAGTTTGCCTGATTGTTCACCAACTCTGCCTGTTGTACATAATACCATTAAGCAAGGGAATGAGAAAAGGAAAAATAGCACCAAAGTTACATTTTCAGACAATAAGACTCAAGATCTTCCTAAGAGAGATCCTAATCTGAAATTTCAAGATGAGGCTGAATGTTATAAAAAAATCACAACCCATGCCAATTTCACACCCCATCCAGGTAACCAATGCAGAAGTTTTGTGCTCTTTCTTACGTTGTTCAGTTAACCTCTATAATGCAAACTTTCATTATCCCTTGTGCTTTTATATGGAAGTGTCTGGTTACAGCCGTTCTGCTATCTCGTTTGTGGTTTTCTGAGTGTATGTCTAATCTTTCTAGTCAGACCTCTGTTAACTCCAAATGAAAAAAACAAACAGACCCCAAATTGTCTACAAATCCAATGAATTTCCGTGTGTTCTGTTTTCGTTAGGGAGCAAAGTCAGATTTTAAACAACTTTTTGAAATTCTAGTCAAAATATAACTTGTGTAAATTTTTATTTACTCGCAGGTTGGTGAAACGAGTGTATCTCCCGCACCTCACATCCGGTGGCATGTAGGAGTCATAATGGAACTGCAAGGGCCCCAGAGAGAATTTTCCCTGGTGCAGGACCAGCATGGGACTAGCATACATGGCTCTGTGCTGCCCCTCCCAACCTTACAGCCCCTGGCGTAGGTTCATGGCAGAAGGGAGACTGGCCACAGCACTTGGAGCAACATGACTAGGGGTTGCTCTTCAACCCAAAATAGCTGGAGAGGTTGCCATAAATTAGAGAACCCCTTGGAAACACTATGACTTACACTAGGGGCTGTAATGGCATGTGGAACAGGTACCATCTGGTAGACTCAAAGATGCCTGGAGGGGTGCCATCTGTGCTGAGCTTCTTGAGATATATACCACAGAATCTAGCCCAATAGCTTATTTCAGTTATTTGGGGGAGCCTCTGACTAACTCGTCCTCTCCCCCTCTTTTCTAGAGAAAACAGAATTAGCACTCTGTGAAAAATCATAGCAGAGGAAAAGCATCCATAGCTTTTACCTCAACGTAGCTAGTAGGGGTCAAGCCTATGCCCCCAACGGGGCTGTGACGTAAAAAATAGAGCAGAGTGAGTAACTGATTTTTCAGTTTAGCGTCTGGTATGAAAGCAGTTTGTTTGAGGTCAAACAAAGTGAAATATTTTGTTGCCTTTAAAATGTATTTTAACAAGTCTAGCTAAATATCAAAATGAAACTTTGTTTTGAAAAGTTGAGCTGTCTCGTTTAAAAAACATTGATACGAACAATTTTCTTTTGAATTTTTCTCATTTATTCGGCTGAAACTATTTGTGGAAATCAACCCAAATTTGTAAATAGATTTAATTGCCCTGAAAATGCATTTTTTGGCAAATAAGGTATTGGACTGAAAAATGTCACCGAGCTGTAGTAGAAAAGTACCAGGGTGCTGTTTCTGCTGTATGGACAGCCATCTCAAGCTAAAAAGTAAATACCTCCCCCCCACATACACACACTTTTTTTGTGCGTGCAGTGAAGACATAGTCTTAAATCGGCTTTAAAAGGACTGTGTAGCAGCCACAGTCCCCAGAAGGAATTTTGGTTGAAATCTTCTTAGAAGGTCTCAGGTTTAGTATCTGGTCCATGTCAATGGCCCCACCTAGTGGATTTTTCTAATATTGCTATATAATGCTTGCCATTTTATAAGGATTGTTTAATAAATGAACTCTCCACTCATTTTCTGAAGTATGTACCTGTATTCTAGACTATAATAATGAACTACTTTTGTTCAACTAATGTCTTTCAGTTTAAGCACAAAGAGCTGTTGTTGGCCACATCATAATCAGCTCTCACTTAAAGAGCACTGGTGCCAAATATTAGTTGGTTTAGCTTACTCAGTCTTCATTGATTCCATAGCATATTAGGTTAGCATGAACATCAGTACTTTAAAAGTTCTAAATGCTAAGGTCATGAAATTACATTTGTACTAAGCCCAGGTAGTGACTCCATAGTTAAAAAATTTTGGACAGTTTCCCCTTTAACTTTAATTTTGATATTCAATCTTCCATGTAATTTATCATGTGTACACTTTGGACAGAGGTGTTTTAGGTTTTTGTTTTTTAATTCAGTACATTTAAATTTGGACTTCAATCTTAACCTGCTTCTAGTTTTTTAAACAAACATTTTATTGTAACTATTACAATAATATCTCTACATAATGCTTACCTTTTGTTTTCAATAACAATTCTAAGACAGAGTGGCACTGTACATAATATCGAATGACTAGTAGACTGAAGGTAAATCAGTTATTCATTTTGAAATAATTTCTATAATATATACTTAGATGTCACTCAGTGAAAACATGCTTATTTCAAAGCTGAAAAAAGTTAAGTTTTCCTGACCCATCCTAGTAATAAACCTGTTCTCTGGACGAATTAACTTTATAATCTCTTTACCAGTGTTCAGAAAAAAATAGTTCAACCCTTGTTTACAAATGGAATATTCATGTTTTGTTCATTTTGATTTTTGATGCTAATTTAAAAGAACAAGGTCTTGTTTAAGTGACTCTGTTGTTTAAGTGACTCTGCATTTTTTCTTTTGGAGACTCTCAAGAAATTTCTTCTCCAGTCCTCTCTTCTACAAAGATACATACACAGGCTCAGAAGATTTTTAATACATTATCAGCATCTGGATTACTTTGCAATAGAACATCGCATAATGCAGGAGGAAACCAACCAGTTCAGAACCAAACTTACTCTGCAGCTTTGCAGAAAAATAATGGACAACCTAAAGTTAGTGTGAATGTGTCTAAACAAGAAACAATGCAAGAGAGTGGCAGAAACCATCCTCCTTCCATTCAGGGACCTGGACTTGAAGAGCAAAGGCCAAATAGCAAAACTACAGATGTCGGAGAGGTAAATGCTAGAACAGAAGAGTTGGTAATTTCTTTAAAGTGTTTAGTTTAATTATTTTTTATTAGTTTGAACTATTAAAATGGACAATTACTAAAGACAAAACAAAACAGTGTTTAGTTTTTCCTCAACCAATACCAATTTGTCGCCAGTGCACTGTCTTTATCCTGCCATGAATGGGTGCCCATAACATCCACAGCCATTGTTATAAAATAGTAGTTTAACTTGCACATTATCTGATCTGACACTGCAGAATGCTACCACCAAGGAACATGATTTAGGAGTGACTATTAGTCTGATCGATGCAGTAAAAAGACTGAGGATTGTCAAGATGACATACTGATGGTGTATGGCAAGGCCCTGTGTGCTTTGCTGTATACTGGACCTAACCTTTGCAGCAAGGCCTCCTGACTTCTGTGGCATAGCAGCGCAGAATTCTATGTTGCCCTGGAATTTCTGCAGCAGCTTCAAGTTAGTTAATAGATAGAAAAATTGTTAGAGCATCCTCTACAGCTCCCTAAAAATGCAGGATTGTTTTGTTCCTTACAGTAAATAGAAATTGCAGCAAATAGAAATTGTGATAAAGTTGTGGGAGTTAGCAACTGTCTTTTTTTTTTTTTTAAATGAAATTAAAGCAAATATCCCACGCTTATTCCCAATTTGGCTTTGTAGCGCACATCTCAGGGAGATGAATTCCTATCTAGCTTCTGCTATTCTTTGGCTGGAAAAAGTTTTATATTATAGTGGCTGCAACTTCACAGAGACATACTTTTTAAAATGAAAAATTACAATGTCCTGAATATTGCAGTAGTCAGTAAACATTGCAAAAAGACCCTGTTCTCGCAGGATTCATTTTTATATGTATCAGCTCTCCTAGATGTTCTGGTTGTCTGAGTAAAGATTTTTCAGTGTATGTTGAGTAAAAGCTACTATCTCCCTCCTGAAAATTGTCCTAGAGCAGACTGAGGTAACTGGGCACTGGACCCTTGGCTAAGTTGAGAGGGACTTAGTGTCAGATGGAGATGGAGCTTCATTAAGCTCTGCTGAAATTTAGTAGATGCTGATCTGAAAGCTCAAACAAAACTTTCAACCACGTACAACTTTTTACTTTCCCACTGCTCAAACCAAGCAGTACTGTGTGTGTATGGTGTTTCAAATTCCATTTGTTTTTGCTGTAGCTCTATTTAAAAATGTTTAATTACAGTAGTTGTCCTGGAGAAAACCCATATTTTCCCTCTGTGTATATATTACACAAGAAAAACTACATTAAAAACATTAAACTTGCAAATTCAAGTACTCCAAAAGTTAGAAAATGTTAGAATTAATGTTGCCTGGCCCCTTCCATATATAGATTATAAATAATGCAGTCATTAATTATGTGATCAAGTTCTGTTTTTTCCCCCACAGATCCCTTGCCTCATTCAATGCAAGGGAGCTTGCTCTGGGAATGAATCAAGATTGTGCAGTGAAGGAGGCTGTTGTCTGTAGCTCCACTGCCTCCTTTGATACAGAAGTTGGAAGGAGTGTAGTGAATGAGGCAGGGGACTGCAGGAAGGGAAAGGATGGTCTCATGGTTAAGGCAATTGAATTCTGCCCTCGGTATTGAATTCTGTCCCTGCCTGTGCCTCAGAGTTCCTGTGCAGTGTTAGGCAGGTGACTAACTAAGTGATGGGGATGGTGCATGGCAGTTGGTCAGCATTAGGAACTGTGAGAGGTTCAGGCATGCTCAGTGAAGATGAAATCTTTGGAAATTATGGTAACTGAAGTCTAGGAAGCCTCTACTGAACATGTGCAGACTTGTTTCCTCCCTTCCCCAAAGGCTTATAAATTGGCCAGATTTGGGTAAATTTACACAAGGGTCCAAAAAACACATTCTTGACACAAAGGCCACTCCCCTGCCAAATTTCAAGTCACTGTTGCAAAACATGGGGATGCCAGAGATGTTCAGAGAAAAGATCACGAGAAGTTATTAACATGGGCAAAATGTAAATTTTCAAGCTGGGTTTTTAGAAATGACCTAAATATTTTCACTGCGATTTCCCCCAACCCTCTTCCCTCCCCCCCAAAAAACCCCCAAAACTAGGCAAAAACACCCAACATTAATAATTTCCATTGAAATTTTACAAGTTTGACAAGATTATAAGCAACTGAAAACAGGGTCTTATAGTGGGAAGAGTCAGGCAACCTTAATAGGCAGTACTACCAGTCCTGCATGTAATTGTATTTTACCCTCCCATAAATCAAAATGTTGACAAAATTGTGGTCAGAACTTTTCCTAGATAGTTCACCTTCAGGCAGAAGCCAAGCATAGGTATTTTCAGACCAAAAATTTTCAGAAATAGAAGTGTGAGAAAACTGGGAACTATGAAGGAAATGGCATCTTAAAAATTAGCTGTTATTTTCTAGGTTTTTTGGGTATTTTTAAATAACTAGCACAAATTTTGGACCAAAACTAACTGTGTCTGTTCCTTTAAATTCTCCTCTTTGTTGCATGTCACAATTCTGCACTTATGAATTGGAAACATTTGCAGTTCTAGTGCATGAAAGAGAATTTTTTTTTCTTCAGGTGTGTGAAACACATCAAGTAGCAACTCAGTCAGCTAATAAACATCTGTATGAAGCAACACCTATGGAACATCTTCTGGACTTAGTGGACAAATATTGGAATGGTTATAAATCACTCCACTGCAATGAGAAATTTCTTTGTAAGTAGGAAAAAGATATTTTTACAGGGATTAGTGAACAACCTAAGATTTATATATGTGATGTATGGAAAATCATTATTTAGTGGGGCTTACTTGAAAACAGAGGAGCTTTCTGTATTAACAGATTAGGGTGTTTTAAGGTTTTCTGAGTTTGCAATATAATTCCATCTTGACCAGTGTTAGATATTAGCCTCTATCTATGATAATCAGTAATCAGATTTCCAGCACCTAATCCGATAATAATAATCCATTCAACACATTATGGACCAAAGACAGACATAAACAGTTCCACATCAGTGCATAAGGTGGCTTGTATTTTACTTATTCATTGGGCATGAAGACCAGAAGTGAATAAAAATACAGTTAGAATGGTGGTCTCAGGCCAAACAGAAGTAAGATGTTGCACCACTAATGTTAGACCAACTACCTTTGATCTTAATTTAGGGCTACAGTAAACTCTCGATTGTCCAGGATCGGGTTAACCAGGTTGTGGGTTAACCAGGATATCAAAAAAAAATACGCGTAACTCGCACGGCCGGCTCTGGCTTTGTTGCTGCTCCAAGCACAAAAAGAAAAAAACCCCACCGGGGTGCAGGGCAGCCAGTGAACCAACACCCTCGCCCCCCAGCACAGGGTGGCTAGTGAACCAACCCCTCCTCCCCATATTTCCTGTGGATGGTGATTATCCGGGATTTTATTAACCAGGATTAATTTTTTCCCTATCATCCTGGATAATCGAGAGTACTGTACATCGCAACCTAGTAGCACACGGGTTTAAAAGGGCACAAGGTGCCTCTGTGTTTTTCTGCATCAGATACTCTCATAATGAGGAACAGCACAGAAAGGGAATCGGGCTGTTCAGAATCACTATGTCTCCTGCCTTGTGCAAATGGATGGGATGGGGAAGAGGAGGGTGCTTGGCTTCCCTTCTCTCTTTGTTTTCCTCACCCTGTCACATCCAGGCTGGCACGTCAGCGAATGTCGGATGAGCTGGCTATAAACCTGGCACAGTGGATTAGTGAAACTCCTTCACTTTCCTGGGGCCACAGTTGAGCCTTTAGCATTTGTATTACCCATAAGGGATAGCATTGTCTTTCTGGCTCAATCCTCGCAGCCCCTTTGCAGAATTTAGATTTGTCAGGACTGGACTCCTAGACCAAAGTCCAGGTATTTGTGATGTAGATTTTCATTTAAAATTTTATGTACAATTTTGAACAGAGTAAGTGGTTTTTAGAAAAGTGGATTCAAACATGTATACTTTTTTGTGGCTATTTCTGGGGTGCATTGGCTGCCAGCCCAAGTAGTTTCTCTTTAGGTTTTTTTGTCCCCTCCCCCCCATCCACTTTTGCTACAATCACCTATTAAAAAGAAAATTTATTCAGACATTTATTTTACCCCCCACCTTAGGTACAGTACTGCTGTAATGGATCTACTACTATCTGTATTGCTAAGGTGCCTAAATTATTTAACTTCACCTTTGCAGATAGAGGTCTATAAAATCATGGATAGTGTGGAGAAAGTGCCTAAGGAAGTGTTCTTTACCCCTTCATATAAACACTAAGTAGGGGAGGGGAGTGTGTCACCCAATGAAATTAATAGGAGGTAGGTTTATAAACACTCAAAAGTAGTGCTTCACACAACACAGTCAACCTGTGGAACTTGTTGCCACAGGGTGTTGTAAAGGTCTGAATCATCTGGCATTGGCCACTGTCGGAGGACTGTATACTGAGCTAAATGGACCATTAGTCTCATTAAACATGGCCATTCTTCTCTAAGTAGACTAGAGAATGGATCTTGACCTAAGAAATTAATTCATTAAGACTGCAGAAAGCATATGGTGAGAAACTTTGCTTGAACCTGATATAGATTGTTCAGTTAGGCATCAGCAGTGTTTTAACTTTATTTTCTTGTAACCTTTTCTTTTGTGCCCCATTACTTGTACTCACGTAAAATCTCTTTATAGTTAAATTTGTTTTATTGTTTGATCTAATCCAGTGTGTTTCAATTCAAGCATCTGGGAAACTTCAGTTGGGGTGGCAAGTTATGTGCATATTATTTCTATTAAAACAATAGCAGACTTTATATAAACTCGTAGTGTCCAGGAGAGGGCTGGGTAGTACAGGATATATTTCTGAGGGGAAATCTAAGACAGGGTGTGTGTTGAGGTCACCTGTAGTATAACTAAGGCTGGTAAGAGCCAAGGTGTGGCCGGTTGGCTGCAGCACACAGACAGACAGACAGCTGGGAATGACCTGTATGCTGGAGGCCACAGCAGCAAAGCATTGCAAAGGGTTATAGGTCAAGGATGACACAGCTATCCATTGTCTGGATCGTAGCCTGATATGTCACAGTATAGTAAACTGAATGGAGTAGGGGCTGAAGGCTATTTTGTTTGTGAACTCTCTTTATCATACACATTGAGGAATAGAGCTGCTTCCTGTGCTGGTCACAGTTTACTTGGAACCCCCAATATGTTCCTGCAGCAATGCTGTGCCCTCAAGCCTGGCATGACTATCACTTTCTCCCAGTTGCAGCTCTTGCACACACTTGAATGAGAGACTGCTGCTGGTTGGCGATGGAAGTTACGGAAAATCCTAAAAATTAGTCATTAAACATGTCATTTGCTGAATTTTGAGTACTTGCATGATTTATAACATAATATAGTTTTGATATTACCTTTCATTTGGAGAAATGGAGGAGTAGGACGTGTTATCAAGTTTACAGGAAAGCAATTTTCTTCAGTCCAGTTACACTTACTGAGCCAAATTCTGCAATAAACGACTGTAGCGTAATTTCAGATTAACTCCATTGAAGTCAATAGAAATCATTGATTAGATTTTGTACCATTATCACTAACCACAGACATTGTTTGAGACCCTCGCCTAATCCGCTTTGTTCTGTTTTTAATTCACAGCTCAGGCAGGACCCGTTTTGTCTGCAGTGCAGAAATCTGCACCTGTGGATCAACAAAAAGATTTTGCAACAATGTGTCAGGAGGTGAATAATCTGCTCTTAGAGAAAAAGACTTTACAAAGTCATTTGTCTGAACAAGATCAACAGTACAACATAAAGATTAACAGTCTGATGTTAGAACTGAGCAATACTCAAAAAGACATGGTGATTATGGCACTTCTATTTTCTTCTAATGATTCTGTGGTGTGGATGAAATTGAATGCGCATGTGGTAAAACTTAAGTGTTTAATCATATCTGAGTTTCTAATTCAAACTGGAAAGATGTTGTTAGTGGATATAGTTAATATACTAGCTTTCAATTCATGGTGATCAGAGTTCAAGTTAATCTTGATCATTAGAATATGCAAAAAGCCTGAAACTCTCTGGACAACAGAGACCTAGTTTGTCAGTCATCACTAAAGGCACGTCTACACTGGCAGAGTTACAGCGCTGCTCAGAGAGCGCTGAAGGGAAACCACTATTGTGTGTTCATACTGTCAGCTGCCTGTGCAATAGCGTGTTCACAATTGCAGCAGTATTTGGAGCAGTGCACTCTGGGCAGCTATCCCACAGAGCATCTCTTCCTCTTCTGCTGCTAAGAGTTGTGGGAAGACAGAGGAGGTTGCGGAGCATTCTGGGTCCTATCCTCTGACCCCGTGATCTACTGCTTTGCATCCCAGCAATCCCGGTGCTTCCATCCTCATTTGGCACCATCTTTCAATGGTTTGTGTTCTGCAGGCTCTGCTTCTTTGGTCTGCAGGAACAGATCCCGAACTGTTGACCAGTATGCTGCTCACTCCGACCAATACATCACGAGTGGCAGTGGAGTTTTCCTTGAACTACAAGATATTGATCTCACCACACGTAGTATCTACAACACGAGATTGCTTGTGGCATTCAATGAGGTGCTGAGCACAGTGGAAAGCTGCTTTTGGACTTGGGAAATAAGCACTGAATGGTGGGATTGTATCATCACGCGGTGGCTGCAGAACTTTTGGATGAGAAAAGTCACATTCATGGGACAGTGTGATGAGCTTGCCCCAGCCTCATGATGCAAGGACATGAGAATGACAGCTGCCCTGCCGTTGAAGAAGCACGTGCCGATTGCACTGTGGAAGCTGGCTACTCCGGACTGCTGTCAATCGGTCGCTAACCAATTCAGAGTGGGAAAGTTGACTATTGGACTTGTGTTGACAGAAGTGTGCTGGGTCGTTAATCACATCCTGCTCTGAAAGACCGTGACTCTGAGCAACGTGCATGACATTGTGGATGGCTGTGCACAAATGGGCTTTCCTAACTGCGGAGGGGCGATAGATGGCACGCATATTCCAATTTTGGCCTGACCACCTGCTCACTGAGTACATTAATCGCAAGAGGTATTTCTCAGTTTGTTTCCAGGTGCTTGTAAATCACCATGGGCGTTTCACAGACATTAATGCAGGCTGGTCCAGAAAGGTGCATGACGCATGCATCTTTTGGAACACTGGCCTGTTCAGGAAGGTGCAAGCTGGGACTTTCTTCCCAGACCAGAAGATCACTGTAAGAGAAGTCAAAATGCCCATTGTGATCCTGGGAGACCCTGTCTACCCTTTAATGACGTGGTTTATGAAGCCATACATGGGACAACTTGGCTGCAGCAAGGAGCGGTTCAACAACAGGCTGAGCAAGTGCAGAATGGCCTTTGAGTGTGCTTTTAGCCGTTTAAAGGCTTGCTGACGCTGTCTGTATGGGAAGCTGAACTTGGCCCATGACAATAGTGCTGTACGCACCATAATATTTGTCAAGGGAAGGGTGAAAGCTTCACTCAGGGCTGGATCACAGAGGCTGGGGGCTGAGTTTGAACAGCCAGAGACCAGGGCTATTAGAGGCGTGCAACACGGGACCAAAAGAATAAGAGATGCCTTGAGGAAGTAATGTGAAGCTGAAAACCACTAATATTTGTTGCTATGCTTGGGAGTGCAGTGCTTGTGGTGCTAGGAGGTGATTGTGATTGGTGCCGCCAATGCAATATGAAGATTTAAGATAATTGTCTGTTGCTTTGCAGTGCTGTTTTTGCTTTCTATTAATAGAATAAAGATTGTTTTCAAATGAACACAGTTCTTTTATTAAAAAACAACAGCCAGGAGAGAGTCAATAAAAAACAAAACCATCCATCGGCAGTGAGGGGGATGAGGGAAGGGAAGGTCCCAGGAGCAGGAGGGGTCCCAGAACAGCTAAAGCTTTGTGTATGCCCAGGAATCATATCCAACCCTCTCCTTTGGAGTACAATGTAGCGGGTACTGTACTTCAGCAGGGCCAAACTGCAGAGGGATGGGTGTTGAGTGCAGTGGGAGTCTACAGTGCTGGTCTGTGACGGGGGAGGAGTGGAACGTCATGGGTATAGACTGGAGCCAAGAGGTTGTTAAGTGTGTTGACAGTGTCTGGGGCGTGCATGGGAAAGAGTTTTGCAGCAGCAGCTGCAGGGGAGGACGGGCGCGGAGCTGCTCAGTTTGCAGTGCTAATATCGCCTGCAGCATGTCTGTTTGGCGCTCCCTAACATTTAAGAGTTGATCTATGGCTTCATTCTTGTGTGCCGCGTTCTCCTTTCGGTCCCTTTTCTCGCTGGCCCACCAGTCCTTCAGTTTCTGTTTGTGGGCTGCTGAGTGCATCATAACATCATGCAGAAAGTCTTTCTTAGTTCCTTGTGGCCATTTTCTAATTCCGCGCAGCCATTCAGCCAGTGATAACAAAGAGGGAGGCTGGGCTCCCAAGGTCATCTCTGTAAAGTTTAAGTGCATTTTACAGAAGCAGTATTGTTTGCAAGACACACATAATTGGATACGATTCAATGATTTAAAACACAACCAGTATTCACACACCTCTCATTAGCTAGCTGACCCCAGGCACAACACCTCCAAAATTGTGAGTAGCAGCAGGGGCAGGGTAAATCACTCTTCCCGGATCCTGCTGTACACTGGGCATGTGGCTCTGGAGGAGAGCCAGCACAGTAGGGGGAGTAGGGGAATAATCATTCTTGTCTCCCCATTTTCCACAGAATGTGATTATTATAGAAGATATCTCACTGCTGAGGGTGAGCAGGGACTCAAGGGAGGGTCTTCTCCAAGACTGCAGCTTCCGCCCTGGCCCTTATGTAGCTCGCCAGTGTGCAGCAATGTTTCCCCCCGACTCCTGCAGGATGGCACAGTTGCATGGGAAAGTTACCGTTAATGGGACAAGAAACAAAGCAGCTCTGCCAAAGAACCTGCATCACTGTATTGCCCAGTATCTCCACGAGTTTCCTGGAGATCTCTGAGGCAGATTCCCTGAAGAGAGTCAATCAACACCCTGTTCCACCGGTGTGTGGTCGTAAGTGCGTCGTACAGACGCAAGCCTGCTTTCTGGAACCCTCCTGCCCCCAACAACTTGCCTTAGCAATTTCCAAAATCAAACCCACTGACCAGGGCCTCCTCTCTTGTTTGCGCTTCTCCAAGCTCTCACAGCTGTGACTGGCTAGGCTCCTCCAGAATAGAGAAGAGCTCCCTGCATCTCTAACCTCCGAGTCATCCTCTGCCTCTTTGTTCCTCTCCACATTGTCGTCCGAGATTTCCTCCTCCTGGCTTGGTCCACTCTCAACTGACACGTGAGCCAACGAAGTATCCACAGTGGCCTTTGCAGTGGAGGTGGGTTCACCACAGGGTATTGTGTCCAGCTCCTTGGAGAACCAGCACCTCGTGGGCGCAGCACCGGAGTGGTGGTTTGCTTCCTGCACCTTGTGGTAGACATTCCGCAGCTCCTTCACTTTGACCTTACATTGCAGTGTGTCCCGGTCATGGCCCCTTTCTGTCGTGCTTCGTGAAATCTGTCCATAGGTATCATCATCCCTACGGCTGGAGCGCAGCTGGGACTGGACAGCCTCTTCTCCCCAAATGCTGATGAGGTCCAGCAGCTCTGCTAGGGCAACCAGATGTCCCAATTTTATAGAGACAGTCCTGATATGTGGGGCTCTCTCTTTTCTAGGCACGTATTACCCCTTACCTTCTGTCCCTATTTTTCACACATACTATCTGGTCACCCTAAGCTTGGCATTGCTCCAAGCAGGGGATTGCCTGGTGCATGGGGCAGGCATGCCCACCTGGAAAGATGTGCTGAGATCCCTGTATGTTGGGGTTGGTCCTGCTTTGAGCAGGGGGTTGGAAAGTATGACTTCCTGAGGTCCCTTCCGACCCTGATATTCCGTGATCACTAAGCAAACAGGAAGGGGACTTCCAAAATTCCAAAGCAATTTACGAGGTGGGGATGTCAGTGGTCTTGTGAGGGCAGGGCAGAAGAGGTTAAACCAGAGGCAAGAACAGGCATTGTGGGACTCCTCCCAGAAGTATTGCAGCTCTGTAATTGGTCAGTGTCTCTACACTGGCACTGAATCTCCAGCACAGAAAGCTGTAGGCCTTTTGTTGGGCTGGGTTTTTTTACAGCACTGCAACTGTGCAGTTTCTTCTCATCAAACTTCACCTACTTCTCATCAAACTTAACCTACTGAACAGGTCATTTGTGATATTTTGCTATTCTATTAGAATGACTTGCCTTTGAGGAAAAGTGGATTTGTCCAGTTCCATTCTCCAGTTTGAACTGTGTTTCTTTCATTGCTCTTGTTCTGAAGAAACCTTCACATCTACCATCTATTCTTTCTATTACAGAGAGCCACTAGGCTTTGTCTTTGGCCCTCTTCTCTGGAGCATCTCACTGATAGCTTCAACCCAGGATATCACAGCTACATAGTGGTTACCCAACACCATATTAATCTTGATTTATTGTTCAGTTTCTCCACCTCCCATCCATTTTTGTGATTATTCAGTTTATGCTGATGTTTTGTTGCCTCCATGTAAAATTTTATAAGGTTGTATGCGCTCTTGAGCAATCAGCTGTTTGCACATGCTATTGGATGGTATTTATATATGTCTGTTGTGCATATAAAAACCTGATCTGCATGCAAAAGTTGGCATTGAAATGCACAGTTGCCTTAGGCCATGTTTTGTGAAAACATGGGCACTACAAAGTTGTTCTTTTTATAATCTAAACTTGATGTTAAAATGTTTATTGCTTGGTTGTAAAATTAGCTGCCTGAATGTAAATGGTTGAAGTAATGCTGTTTGAGTGTACAATTTTCAGGACTAGGCAATTTTCGAAGTTCTCAGTGCATGTAATTTTTACCTTGATATATTTTGAAGTGTGCCATTTGTCACCTTTATTTTCTGAAGGTAAATATCAGTTTTGGCTCAGTATGGCACAATGAATTTTAAATTAAGTTCTTATTTACTATTGGTTTGCTTTAATTTGGAGGTTTGGGGGAGATTAGGGGATGTTTGGAGGGTGTGGGGCTTTTTTTTGCTAAAAGCACAAAGTATTCTGGAATATAGGGGTAATGGAAGAAACATGGTGATTTTGGGGTCTCAGAAGGAAAAAGGGATGTTGTTTAAGGGGTTATAGGTGGAGGAAGATCGAGATCTAAGACCCAAATCCTGCCTTCCAGCATGCAGCCTGAATGTTGGTCCTAGCTTTGATAGAAGGAACACTCACCTGTTCAGCAGTGTGGCTTTGCAACTCCTCTGTGGCCATTATTGCATTAGCCATCACAGTCATAATGTACTCTTTCCACATTCAAGAGAAATGGGAAATCTATGTAGTAACATATCTTCTGGTCCCTTCCACAGCTAATCCATCACCTGCTCCATGCATAGTGACTGAACATTTTCCTTTAACCCCAGAGGTTTTTCTCTGACTGGATGAGGCTTTTGGTATCAAGTGAGGTCTCCATTTAATGGAATACTCTTCCCGTGCTCTGAACTAGATCCAGTGTAGATATCCAGTCTTATCGGGTGATGTATACACCTAAGCCATTCTGTCCTAGGCCTCTGTGGGTATGTCTGCACTACAATTAGACACCCTCAACTGACTCGGACTTGCAGGGCTTGGATTGTGGGGCTGGTTAACTGCAGTGCAGATTACCAGGCTGGCTCTAGGACCTTCCCATGTCACAGGGTCCTAGAGCCAAGGCTCTAGTCTGAACCCAGAAGCCTACTGTAATTAAAACAGCCCTGTAGCCCAAGTCCCGTGAGTCCTTTTGGGGGGCGGGGGGGTTGGACTTAAAGTCCAAGGGTTTTTTGGACTTAAGCCTGTCATTGATCTTCAGCAGCTTCAGCTATTGCTGAGCAATCCAAAACAACTCCATCTGACAAGGAATCCAGGAAGATAGATAAGTTTGGCAAAAATTTATCTCTTCTGCTTGGCTGTGAGACTCCTAATTCAAAGCAGTAATGGCCAGTTACAATTATTCTGTGAAATAACTTCACATCACAGCACTGTGAGATATGGGCCCATGAAGAAAGTAGTTACCATTGTGACTATATGTACTCACACCCTCTGGAAAGTCCCTCTTGCTATGAATAGTCGGCAGCTCACAGTTAACATAAAGGCTGTGAATCTGAGTCCCTGTCGATACCATTCCCCCAGGAATCCATCCAGGGGAATACCAGCCTTTCCCAAGTTCTGGACTATTGTGATTCAGTGACTGGTGTAATGTTTGTTTTCCATGGAACCAAGTCACAGAAAACAACATAAATCAGGAGTACCAGATCTTGCCTCTTTCATTTGCAGTGATGATTGCTTTACAATTTACTGTGTTACAAAATCATGTTTAGACTGTTAAAGAATAATTTATTGGGAAAATGTTCAGTTGTTATCAATTTCCTTTTTAAGGTTCGTTCTGTTTTGCTTAATTTTTTAAATGTCACTAGGATATCTTGAAGCAACGTTTAGAGCAGTTGTTGGAAGAGAACACAAACTTAAAAGCTCATCTGTTAAACGTGGAACAGAATGTCAAAAATGCAGAGAGTTCTGGTACATTACATTTGCAACTTATTGGTGAGTTTTTAAAAACACTTGTTTTAATAACTGTTGTGTCAGAGGCAACCCCATAGCTGTGTTCTGTTTATAGATTTAATGTTTTATTATGCCCAGATCATGATGCTCACACCAAGTAGTACCTCATTCCACAAATACTTCTATGGCAACTATTATTTGTATTACCTTAATGCCTAGGGGCCCTAGATATAGACCAAGATCCTATTGTAATAGGTGTGGTACAAACAGCAAACACAAGGAAAGTCTCTGCCCCAAGGGTCTTACAAACCAAGTAGGAGACAATAGATGAATGTAGCCAGGAGTACAAGGAAACAATGAGACAACACTGGTCAGCATAATATGCATTGATCTGTGCACACCTGCAGCTTACAAGTGTTTTTTAGGCATCCCAGTAAAGGGGGTATTTGAAGATAGTGAATTCGGTAGCTTTGTGCATGTTTACAGTGAGTGCCTCTCAAGCATGTGGGGCAGCGTGGTAATAGGCACAAAAGTGCTTGTTTGAAAATTTAACTAGTGGGCAGTGGGGACTGACATCATGGGCTGATTGGAGACAAGAATGAACAGATTGACAGTGAACAATAAGTAATGTGGTAGCTGATTTGTGAAGGGCCTTGAAGGTGAACACAAGCAGCTTATGTTTGATGTGACAGAGAAGGGAAAGCCAGTGGAAGGATTCAAAGAGAGGAGTCACAGCAGAGTGGAGGATGTCGCTCACTGTTTTAAAGATATAATCAGCAATTTCTCAGCCAAACCACATTTAAAGTGGACAAATTTTCTCTTAATGCTTGCTTATTTAGTGTGTGTTTGCACATCCAGCATAGATTCTAAATTCGCTCAATACCAACCAGAATAGAATAAGGACACATGGCACATAAGTACGGATTAAAGTCCACTGACTGCAAATTTATTAATAATTCTATTAGTGTTAAGGTGTGGATCATACTATTAATCTGATGACGTGATTCCCTCTATCAACAAAAATTGAGTATGCCCACATAAAAGATGCACTTCCTCCACTCACAAACTCCACTCCCTCCTTTCCTCATGAGTAAGTAGCAGGGCAGAAACGAGGCATGCCATGTAACAAGGCCTGACATGCTAGTGACATCAGTCTAGTGTCAACACATTGAAGTGCCCAGAATCTGAGATAAGGGATAAACAACACCAGTTATGCAGGGATACTATCTACAATTACTATGACCGTTTATCCCCACTAGTCCCTGGGAAGCGAAGGAACCCATCAGGCACGTATGAATGCACTAATAACCGGAGGTCTACACTTAAAATGCTGCAGCAGTGTTTCAGTGAAGATGCTAAAACGCTGATGGTGGGAGCTTCACCTGTTGGTGGAATTAATTCCCCTCCACGAGAGGTGGTAGCTATGGCCATGGGAGAGGCCCTCCCATCAATGTAGTGCTATCTACACTGGCGTTTGGTCAGTGTAACTGTCACTTAGCAGCTTGGATTTTTCATGCTCCTGAGCAATCATTATACCAATGTAAGTTTGTAGTGTAAACTTGACCTGAGTCTGCTCCACTGTCACACTGATGAACTCTGTCCTTATTGAAAGCTCTAGAGCCAGTATAATACCTGTCACTCAATTTCACACTTCCTTCTTGCGCTTTCAGCGCAAATTCACATTTGCAGAAGAATTTGTGAACTTTTTCCTTTCTGTGAACATTAAAATCATAATTTATTTGGACAAATGTTCATAAAAAATGATAGAAGAGGATTGCAAATGCCAGGTAAGTAAGCTTACAGTTTTTATTTGAATGAATATTCTCATTTACTTTTTTCCAGAACCAGCCAGTTAGCAAATATCAGCATCTCTGCAGGCAAACAAATATTCTCATATGTAGGACAATGATAGCTGCATATCATCAGGAAGAGGCATATATAAGCTCTTAGAACTAACTGGTGAAAAAGGCTTGTTAGATCATCCAGTCCATCCTTGCTGGTCAATGCAGAATTGTTCACTACAATAACATTCACCAGTGCTTTCTACATGTTACAGTTTCCACCATTTAGAAGTCATTGTTAGGAAACTTTCCTTTACTCAGTTTAATACTGAGGGCATTTATTACAGATGATCATATTGCACACACCAATGGTAATTTATTAAATAACAAATGCTATAAGTTGTCCCTTTAGATTTTTATGGTACCTGCATGTTGGGTCTAAAAAAGATTGACAGAGTTCCTTTTTAAAATGATTTGGTGCCTTATTGAGCCTTAGTATTTTTCAATAAATGTCTCACTTTTTTCATCTAGATACTTTTACTTTTTAATTCCTTCAGCATTGAAAAGTAGGAAACATAATTTACTTGAACGCCCACCTACCCAAAAAACAAAGCCCCACTCCGTTTAAAAATGAAACCTGAAAGCGTGTTTCAGAGAATCATAGATATGTAGGGCTGGAAGGGACCTTGAGAACCAAACAGTGGAGTCCAGCTAAAAAGCACTAACCAAAATTATATCTCCTTTAGAAAAATTGTACTTTCACTCACACACACATCCACAAAAGTCTGAAAGTCAACATTTGGGAGATCCAAACTGTTCCCCTGTGCCATATAACTCTTCAGAATCACTGAAAGATTAGTTTATTTTGGGAGGCAGGAGTGAGTCAGGCTAGCTTCCAACTTAACTATGGAGTGGCCACTGCCAGCATTCACTGTATCTGTAAAGAAGGGGGATCTACAGTAAATTAGGCTCCTCATTGCTAGCTCTAAAACTATAAAAATAAGGTTTCCTGATCCTCATCCCCTCCTCCCACCATATAATACATTGTATTGGCATTTTGAAGCCTGAAGATTTTGGCATGCAAACCAGAAGGCATGACTTTGGGCTTAGGGAAATAAAAATGTGTCTGAAGTTCATAATACTCTTCCATTCCTATAGTATCTTTCAGTCTGGAAGATCCCAAAGCACTTTACAAACTTAACAAGCTACTATACTACTATAAACAGTTTAAAACAGAAGGTGAAAATACAACTTATAGTGAGATCATAGGGCAGTCCCACATGAGCCTTAGGCCCATGCAGGCCACAGCATGACAGGTGTAGTTGCCCAAGTTTCCTTTCTTCAGACTCCCCAGAAATAGTTCAGTGCATCATCCCAAGTGTTACAATAGCCTTTGTGGGGTCACTTATTCCCAAAGTCTCACAAACATAAATAACACATCTCACAACCATAGTCCAAATTTCCCCACCATAGTCAAAACAATACATGCAGTATATCAGTCCAGCATCCCTCATCATGTCCCAGCTCTCCAGTGTCATCCTCTCCTGAACTTACACCACGACAGCCCCCCAGCCCTTTCAACTGGAGTGCCTGCTAGGGAGAGCTGGTGGAACTTCCACAGCCTCTCTGCTAGGAGTTTTCTTGCCAGGGAGCATTCCTCACACAATCATGATGATCTTGTCTGACCTTCTGCACATTGCAGGCCACAGAACTTCACTCACTCCTGTAATAGACCCCTAAGCTCTGGCTGAGTTACTCATTTTTCTTCTGGGTTCAGCTCTGCAGGTCTGGAAATGTCCACAGGTAATCTGCTCCCCTGGCTTCAACCTTCTCTAGCCCTTGTCTCCAGCTTTCTGGTTTGGAGCCAGCAGGCTGCTTCTGCTTAGTCTTCTCCTTCTCCTCATCCTCACACCACCACCCAGCAAGTCCCTCTTGCTGTTCTCCTGGCCTTCAGTCTTCTTCCAGCCCCCAAATGTACAGTCTTCAGCAGCTTACCTGCTTCCTTCTTTACTGCCAGACAACTCTCACCCTTCCTCATCTTGACAGGTTCTGATTCACCAGCTCTGGCTCTCCCTCTCTGATCCTTTTTAGCCCACAGGTCCTGCCTTGCCCTCCTAATTGGCAAAATAGGAACACCTGCTGTGGCACAAGGGTGCTGGACCTGCTTCATTCACAGGGGCCAGCCAGATGGAAACTGCAAGGGGAGGTTAATAGTTAAAATGTAAGTTGAAGTTTGGCCCGGGCACTGGCTTTATTGCCCTTAATTATGGAGATCAACCCAACTGCACTGAAATCAATGGAAAGCCTGTCATTGATGTCACTTCAGGCCCATGAAGAATATTTTGGGATCTTTAACTGGCACAAAAAGTCAGGCTCTCAACTGTGGGTCTCATCTAAGGGATGGATATTCAGTCTTATTTTATGTTACTGTACAATATTTACCCCTCTGAGATTAGGTTGAATTTTCACCAAGAGCTATAGCCTCTTTAAGATGTTTTGTCTCTCTCTGAATTTTAGATCTGCAAAACGAGAATCAACAGTTAAGAAATGAAAACATCAACTTGAAACAGCGTCTTCAGCACTATGACCAGATTCAGGAGCTCACAGAGATGTTGCAGGAAAGTCACAGGTATATTGAAGGTCCTAGTCAGAAATAAAAGAAACCACATAAGAAACCCAGATCCTTGACATATTGAATACTTGGAAATTTTAAATTCATTCTGTATTACAGTACCAGAGCTTTTCAGTTAAGTGTTTACTATGAGTAGAAGATGTTCAATACATTTAAAATGTAAACGTAGTAGATCGGCGGTTCTCAAATTTTGAGGTCCGTGGCCCTTTTTTCGCTCCCCGCGGGCCGCTGCAACCCATGCACGTCCACCAAAAAGCCACTGAAGCGAACATTTCCGCTTTTGGCGCCGTATCGGCGGACATTTGTGCGCTTCACAGTGTCTGCCAAAAAGCCGCTGAAACCGGAAACTTTCACTTCGGCGGCTTTTCAGAGAACACTCTGAAGTGCACAGTGTATCCACCGAAATGCTGCCGAGGGCGGAAGCGTTCGGCTCGGCGGCACTTCGGTGGAGCACGGAGCTCGTGACCCCCCCCGGGAATTGCCCCGTGACCGCCCGGGGCATTGTGACCACCGGTTTGAGAACTGCTGTAGTAGGTCTTTTAGTCTCAGTATTTAATGAACAACAATGGAAAGTTTACTTGATTTTTTTACTGCTCTGGAGTAAATTTTTTAGTCCATAGTACTGAGTTGTTTCTAGATTCTGTGCAGGTAGCATAAGATGATGCTTAGCAACCAGTCTGCTCAGCCACCTCTCTACCTCTTAAATTGACAAACTATCAAACTAAATCAACAGCAACATTTTAAACATTTCATTTGTTTTTTCAAATTTGAAACTGCGTAGATTTATACTCAGTTGAAACTTGAATAACTTTACTACCCTGGAGGCGGGCGGGTTGGGCGAATTAAAATGTTAATTACAGAAGGAAAATGATCAGATTACAAATTTGCCATTCCGCTTCATGACATCTCCACTAGTGCATAATATTGGGAAGTAACAAGCAGCAACAAATTGAGATGGGTGGGGGAGGGCAGAATATCGGGCCTGAATTAACACTGTATTTCTCCAGTTTTACACTAGTGTAAGTCAATTAATGGAGCTAGACTGGCATTAAAATTGTAATGCTGGGGTGAATTAGCCCCCAAAAATACAGAATTCCTATCCTCTATGGAAAGCAGGACCTGGGCCTACATAAATACCACAGCCTGAATTATGCTTCTCCCAGAGGGAGGGCTCTCCGGGGGGGATTGAATTCTGTCTTATAATGTTTTAGAAAGGTGCACAGGGATGACCATGTTGCTGCTTTTCAGATTTCTTCTGGGAATGCAAGTGCATTCTCTACTTGTTCCTTTAGCCATCTAGTGATAATTTGCCCATTGAAGCTGGTACAGCGTGATGTGATACCCCCTGGAATTAGTTGGCGAGAGGCCTTGTGTGCTTCTCTGATGCAGCACTACATCCATTTTGCCAGCGAGGTGTGAATGTGCTAGATCTCTTGCATTTTGCGTGGAAGGAAAAAAAAGATGATGGATTTTCGTCTGGGTTGTGTATAAACTGAGCTGGAATGTTCGTGCTCTGCATACATACCTCTCAGGGGGAAAAAAACTGCATTTTTGTTTAAAGACAGTAGCTGAGAGGGAGAAATTGAGGCTGGCCCTCTCACCGGAGGAAAATAGCTGGGCAGCAAGAGTAAGGCAGGACAGAGCAGATGGGTTGCTAAGCAACAGCTTGAGCTGCCTCCTGTTTTAGTGCGGAAAGGCGACCCCTGACTTCGGCTGACTCACTGGCGGGGTTGTGTACAAGAGAGACACGAGACATGTTTTAGGAAGGTGGAAATATTGCTGTTGATTTTATCATCGTTTGAATATAAGGAGTGTAAAGTGTAATGACTGACTTTATTACGAAGTGAATGGTGGTGCTCTCTCAAATTGGGAGAACTAGAATGTAAAATACACTGTTTATCTTCAGAAGAGAGAGCAACAGACGTATTGGCAGTGCCAAGTGCCACACACACAGGCCTACTAATGTTTTATGTGTGTACAGTGCCGTGGGGCTTAGATGGCTGATTTTATTAATTGAATAAATGAGGTTTAGCCATATTCTGGTGGGGTCATCTCTTTAGAGCAGAAAATATCTTCATCTCCATGCCCATTTAAACATTACCCTCTCTGCCAAAACAGTCAGCAAGGAGGGGTTGAGTACTAAGTGTGGTTTTTTTTGTGTGATGTAGTTACATGCTATTTGAGGAGAAACAACCAGTTTATTTCCATGTAGTGTAGGCCTTCTGTCCTATGGTAATGACTTTTAGCCATTGATCAGCTTGGGCTGATTTAAACCAGTGGCAGATACTGTGGCAAAAGTCCTATAGGTCTCATGGAAACAACTCATATTAAGCAGGCCCTGCTATTCTACAGATTCTCTCTGTGAGGTTGATGCAGCTGTAGCATCCCTCACAAAGGATCTGAATCTTCTTCAGCAGCCCATAGAGCCTCCCTCTTAACCACAAGCTGCTGGAGTCACAATGTCCTGGTGCCATAATCTAAAACGCATCAGCTCCCAGAATCATGATGAACTCAAGTCAATACTAAAGAAAATATACCTCTCCACTCTGTTTGTGATGGATGGACTTTGGACTCCAGAGGCTGATGGTGAAACTCTGGCTAGGAGCCAGTTCTGTCATTTTTTGGGCCTAACCTTTGTCCCCTGTATAAATCACCTGAAACAAGTCCTCTTGGCCACTAACTGTTCACCTTTTTAGGATCTGTAATATAGCTAACAGTTTTATATTATAAACTTGTAATACATGATATGTGATCTACTAATAAGAAATTAATGTTTCTGTCAGGTTACAGAATTACTCATCTGGTGAGAGGATAGAAGGGGCACAACCCCGGCCCCTTTTTGTGCTTTAGTAAGTTGCGCTCACTCTCTGTTTTGTGGAGATGAGATGTAGGCCTTATTTTGAAATGGCCATGAGGCACACATGCTAGAAAAAGTTCCCCTTACAAACTTTGTTTTCATGTGACATAATTTTTGACACTTGCTCTTAGGATTAGTGTCTGTAAATGTCTGAACGACTACTTTATATAACTTCCTTTCAGCGTGCTCTGGAGATGGGACAAAACTAGGGGGGAATCTTCAGTTTCAGATAAAATGGAATGTGGATCTGATAAATCCCAGTTCTGGATTTGGAAAAACAAAAGCATCCTTGGTCTTTCCCATCTGCGTCCTAAACATATGGCGGGAGAGTCTGTGCTGTGCCTCTGGTGGGTAGGGTGACCAGACAGCACATATGAAAAACTGGGACAGATGGTGGGTGGGGGAGGGTAATTGGAGCCTATATAAGAGAAAGACCCAAATATCGGCGCTGTCCCTATAAAATCGGGACATCTGGTCAGCCTACTCTGAGGAGAGGGTTACCTTAATAAGATAACATTGTACAGTCTGTCTATATCTTGGCAGTTATGAGTATTTCAAAATTAACATAACAACTTATTTTATAGTTGTTTCAGTGGCTAAAAAATAGTTGGCCAGAGCTTCAGTAGTGTAAACTACTATTTTACACCAGCTGAGGATTTGGTCCAGTGAAGGCAAACTTGTTCATGGGGAGAGCACTGCTGTTTGAAATGCATTACTGAGAAAAATCTTTCCACTAAGGAATGTTTACTTGGTTGTAAATTATTCCTAAAAATCTCTTTCATGTCTCTCTCTTCTTTTACACATTCAAAGTGAAAAAAATAGCCACAATAGTTTATTCCATAATAGAATTAGAAAGAAGTAGTAGTACCCAATAGAAATGTGAAAGGAAGTAAAAAGACTTTACAAAATGGTTGCAATAATAAGCACAATTAGTTGTTTGGATTGTTTATTTGCAGAACTTTGGTTTCTACCAATGAGCATCTCCTGCAGGAATTAGCAGAGACACGTACACGACACAGGACTGAAGTTGAGCAGCTACAATGGAATTACAATCAGTTAAGAAAAACAATGGATAAACATCCTCATAGCAACATGGACAACAGCAGGTGTTAGTGACAATACAAGGAAAATTGTTGTAAATGATTTATAGGAGGTGACACCCTTGAGTTCATTTAACTGTGTGAGCAGACATTTACAACTGCACCACGAGCTGTCGTCTTTGATACGTTTTATTTATTCAGAATTGTTTTTCTGCCTTTGTGCGTATAAATTATTCAGCAGAGACTTCTCCAGAACAAATCTTCACTTTCTTTTTTACAGAAACATGGATGTGCATGATGGCAGTTTAAACCCAGTCAGAAATTTTGGTTGAGCACTTTCAGTCCAGAAGTCAGGGCTACCTAAAGCTAAATGTGAGTTCAAAATTAGAGCTATTATTTTGAAATCGGGACCATAAGAGCCAATGGCTGGGTTAGTTCACAAGGACATAGCTCATATTTTTTATATATAAATGTAGTATAACATAAGTTGAATTATAGCACTGATCTGTACTTGTGCACTGGGTACTGCTGTCCTTGTTATCAAATATAACATTAAACATGGTTTAGAAGGGAGACTTTTTAGGGAAATAGAAAATATTTACTGCTTGCTCTTTCAGTTCCACTGAGGGTGAGCACCTGTAACAAGAGGTGAAACTTCACAAAGACTGTATCTGTGATAGTCCTTTGGCCTGTGTGTGAGTGATAGTAATTTTAGTTATTCCATTTCAAATAACACCTGTCAAAGATTTTCCCTATACAGCCATTGTTGTCTAAGGCTTTTATTTTCCTCTCCATAACTTTACTGAGTGTGAGCTTTAATTTGGTACTCTCTTACCTACCAGTACACTAAGAGTCATATTCTCTACTGAGATCTGCCCTCTTTGGATTCTCAGGCAGTACAATGAGGGTAGATTCTAGCCAGCAGAATATTCCCCTGTCAAATGTGCAGTGAATAATCCTGTCTAATTTTAAAAAAATAATTAGCAGTTAATATGTGATGCAGCTTACTCTCTTCTGCAATAAAAATGGATCAGGTATAATCTATTTCTTACTGTAGTCTGATTCCTGACTTTCTTGAATATTTTTCTTATTATCTTAAAAGAAATTCAAATGATTTCATCTCATACTAATTACTCAATTCTGATATATAGTAAATACAAGTCACTTTTACAACAGCTGTTCTTGAGTTAAGTAATTTTAAAAGTGTGTATATGTAACTTGAAAAAATGAAGGGTTTTTTCTAGTTGGATTGGTCAAAAGGGTTCTTATACTTGAGACTTCCCATAAGTATCAGAGATTGTAAATTATGTAATAACCAGGCCCAGTGCTTTTTGTTAATATTTTACATTTGAATGTGCCGGTTCCCAGAATACTGATATATATGCTTTTCCTTTTTTGAATCTTTCCAGTAAACTTAATAAACAAACAAACCTAAAATAAAAATCATGCTTGTGTACTAATAGCAGTTGCCTGCACATTCATGGTAACTTAAGTCCTCATTAATCATATTCATCATGTGGGCTGTCACTGGGTCATGACTGGCAAGAATCATGGCTAGTCTGAATGTGTTAAGCAGGGTTGGGTCTAGTTCCTATTTAGATAGAAGCTGTGGAACAAATTCCCATGATGCTGCCTGGATGTGGACAGCTAGGCTGTGGAATTGGGTTAATAAAAGAATGAAGCGTTGAGCTTGGAACAGAAGCTCATTTATCTCATTTTACTAAACTTGGACAAATTTAGTCATGATACCAAACTATTGTTAAAGTGATATTCAACAGCTGTTTGTTTTTTTTAAAAAACCTCTAGCTTCTCCCCCAGCCCTCAATAAAATTAAAAAAAAAAGTGGCCCACATGCCCATGCTGCAAGAAAGGCTATTGGTGATTCAGAAAGTTGCCCTTTCCCCTTGGCTGGTACTGAACCTCTGTGTTAGCATAACATTAAGAGCGCCTCTAACATGAATGAAGCGTTCTTTTCAATATCCTGCCAGCGTACTCTCACTGTAGATACTGTGCCCCCTTAGGCAAGGGTAGAAGTGTTAGCCCCAGCAACCTAGCTAAATCCTAGTTGGAATCATTGTCCATTCTGTCCATCAGGACAATTCCCCATGCATCTCCCTTGGTTGCAGTGTTCTTCATTTCCAGTTCTAAATTGATGTGTAATGTTGCTATGTACTGTCTTCCACCCCCATAGATCCATTTCAATGGTGGCTGAAGTGACTCCTGTCAATGATTTGTCTCTCTCACCAACAGAAGTTGGACCAATAAAAGATATTACCTCACCCACCTGTGTCTCTAATACACTGAGAGCGACACAGCTACAAAACCACATCATAAATATAAATGATAAAGTCTTTAGAGATGCTCTCTAATGCACAGTGCTGTATAAATATGCTGTAAGTTATTGTCCACATGATGTAAAGCCAGCAGCTCATCACTTTTTTCCTGGTGCAAATTGCCACCCGTAATATTGGCATAATATTTACTCCTTAAATGTCACAGGTGAGGCCAAGGAGCACACTTTTACAATGGACAGAGCTTGAATAAGGAGGGGGTCATCAGTGAGAGTGATGAAAAAACATTTGCAAGAAATTAGCCAAACCCCTATTTCTAAGCTCCCAGTGATCATTGCTGTTAGAGAGGAAAAGGGACTTGGTTTTCTAGCTGGGTGAAAAGGATTGTGAATGAAGAATTGAGGTAAACAGAAGTCATTTCAATTACCATAACTAAGGGGATGGGGAGGAAAGGACAAGCACAAAAACAAAGTGAACAGGAGCAAAAGGGAAACTAGGGGAAAAAAGAAGTCTCAAAGCCTAGAAATTCCCCCTGTCATCTGAGGATATGTCCTCACAGTAGAGTAAGCTCAGGTTACTACTCAGGTATCGGCCCTGTTGCTCCCCCCATCCCCATCTACACACAAACATCTCATCTGAGTTTAGTGGTGCTTGGTGGGAGTATGGGTTAGAGCCTGCTTTCATTCTGGGTTCTAACCAGCTGACTTTGCTGTGAGCATGCAAACTCACAATTTTCAGCACTGATAGTCCTCCACCGCCTTCCCACAGTTCCCCCCCATATGCCCACAAGGACAAACATGTTCACCCATAATTCACTAGGAAAGAATCATAGCACTTACAGCAGCAGAAGGAACCATGGGCTACGCTCCCAGAAGCTAGAGTAACAAATGGAAGAGTAGAGCACGACTGATGAGAGTAACTAACTGGGGATATAGCTTTGCATTGTGGTTGCTCACACCTGGGTTACACTAACTCAGGGCCTCAGACCCAAGTGCTGATTGCTTTGGGTGCCTGTGTAGTGAAGACATGTGTTAATGGTTAAAAAAAACAAATAGAAAAAAATAAGAATCAGCATCTAAGCTAGGATGAGGTGGGGCATAAGCACTATTTTATGTCATTTCATGGCTTAGGAGAAGGACTTGGTCCTGTCCAGCTCATTCATAAAGCCATGGACTGAGTAGAAGAAGCTGCAGCAGAGCTAGTGTGTTAGGTACACGTGACTTGCCCAGAGTTCTAGCTACAGTAACAACTCAAACGTTCCCGTTATGTTTGTGCTTGCCAGCAGCCTTTGATAGTGAATGTTTTGTGGTTTTTTTTTTAATATTTGCAATTAGTGCAGACACTTGTACACCAGCTGTGGTGGCAAGTTTTATGCACGTTCATGTTACACTGCAGAAAAACAAACAGCTAAAGATGTGTTATGTTCATAAGGTTTTGTTGGATGCAGAACCTCACAAGCGCAAAGTGTTTTTATGGCCTACAGGTTCACTGAGTGGGCTGGAAATGGAGGCCGGTGTGCTACAGCCTCCGCCTACTTTTAAACAACTCCATACAAATACACCAAACAGGGAAACCCTTACATATTCTAGGCATGCTAAGTGGCCTATAGATAAACCAGCAGATGAGATCAAAAGATGCCTGGGCTCTAGCGAAGGAGCCAGTTTGCTAAATCAGCTTTCAGCTAGCACACAACATTCGCTTATTAGCAGATACAGCCACACAAGCACATTTTAGCCCTGTAGTGGCTCAGTGTGTGGGCCCTCCCACTTCGGGTCCTCAGGAGACACCCCCCCACCCCCCCACTACAGGCCCCAAATGCCCTTTCGCTAGGAATGGCAGTGGACTTCGGTTGGGCTTATTTGCATTGTGCTCTATAAAAATGCCCCACTTATGAGGGTCATTTAGCATTGAACCGTTCTCAGAGTGAGCCTCTATTGCCACATTGCCTTGGATACATAAACAGTACACACCATTTTTGCCTTATCAGTGTTTAATTAGCAGGGTCAAACAGAAATATTTACGAAGTTCGTTGTGAAGGAAATCAGCTGTGCTGGCCAAATTCTCAGTTACGCCTCTGCACTCCCACTGAAGTCATAGTGTTTGTAAAGCCGTACAAGAGGGCAGGAGCTGGCTTAATGCTGTTGCCACAGACCCAGGCTGGCTTCCTTTCCTGGCTAACCCCCAAGCTGCTGTGAAGGAACCCAACCCATCCACTGGACCCTCGCTACAGCCCGGTTCACGTACAGTGCAGTCGTTGGCATGGATCCCAAATTTAAATATTTAAATTGGGATCCATGGCAACCCATCCCCCCACATTAACGTGGGATCGTGCATGGATCCCGATCCCCAGGCTATAGCATATCTACACACATGGAATTATACACATACCCATTGCAAGAGGCTGCGTTTATGTCACTGAAAATCCCAGGCTCATTGCATCAGTCAAAGGAGCCCAAGGGAAATAGGTGCAGGCCATCCTCTTGAAATTCTGTGGAATTGGGACTGAAAGATGATCCCTCACTCTCACTGATCTTGGGAGACAGACCAGTCCTCGCTTACAGACAGCCCCTCTCCCCCTCCAACTGGAAGCAAATACTCACCGGCAACCACACAACAAAAACACTAACCCAGGTACCTATCCGTGTACCAAAGCCCGATGCCAAGTCTGTCCACATATCCATTAAACGGACACCTTCGTAGGACCTAATCACACCAGCCACACCATCAGAGGTTCATTCACCTGCACTTCTACCAATGTGATATATGCCATCATGTGCCAGCAATGCCCCTCTGCTATGTACATTGGCCAAACCGGACAGTCTCTACACAAAAGAATACATGGACATAAATCTGACATCAGGAATC
This sequence comes from Dermatemys mawii, assembly GCA_007922305.1. Classification (NCBI taxonomy): domain Eukaryota; kingdom Metazoa; phylum Chordata; order Testudines; family Dermatemydidae; genus Dermatemys; species Dermatemys mawii. The sequence goes on along the minus strand of ML677371.1, from coordinate 3,834,727 downwards.
ATAACATTCAAAAACCAGTAGGAGAACACTTCAACCGCCATGGCCATTCCATTAAAGACCTGAAGGTGTCAATTTTAAAACAGAAAAACTTCCAAAACAGGCTCCAACGAGAAGCTAAGGAACTGGAATTAATTTTCAAAGTGGAACCTATTAACCAAGGGCTAAACAGAGATTGCGAATGGTTCTCTCATTACACTAATTGATTGCATTTCCCTAGTTAATTTTCCTTCAGTAGTTGTTATCTCCTGTCAGACACAGAGATCCACATCAAAAGGTACTTTTTTCTCCTGCTGATAATGGCCCATCCAAATTAAACAGCCTCTTAGAATTGATATGCTAATGTATGGCTTTTTTTGCTTTCTGTGTATATAAGTACTTCTTACTTCTGTTCCATTCTATGCATCCGATGAAGTGGGCTATAGCCCACGAAAGATTATGCTGAAATAAACTGGTTAATCTCTAAGGTGCCACTAGTCTCCCTCATCTTATTCACAGATACAGACTAACACGGCTGCTAATCTTAAACCTGTCAGCTCATTTGGGCTCCTTTGAAAACCCGGACCTTAATTTCTAGGTTCCAGGAAAGTAGAGTGGTGGACTGTAAAACACCCTTTCTTTAGAGGTTTTTGAGTTAAAAAAAAGCTCCAGGAAGTCATGTTTTATTTGATTGCTGCTGTTCAGGTGACCTGCCATACATGCATAGAGATCACAACTTCACAAACAACAGCGTTCTTTGAGGCAGTCATGTTGGCCTCTATGGAGAAATAAAGGTGATCAGAGGTTTCCAGTTCTACTGATCAGATTTTAGCCAAAGACATTTCCATAGATGTGTTATTTGTGCGATCACTTACTCAAATAACATTCATTCCAATAGTATGTATGGGACAATTCAATAGTCTGTTGCACTATACCACCTTCAATCATAGTTTGGTATTGGTATTCTGATAAAGTACCATGTTCAACTTCCAACGTAGTACTTCTACAGCTCTTAAGCAGCACAACCTTATTGTGATATTGTCTGCTAATTGGTAATACTATTTTAGTGTACGTTCTGATGAAATTGCTTCATTCCATTACTTTTCATCATACAACTGCGAGGCATTGAGGAATATTTATATCTTTAAATTGAGAATAGAGTGTCTGTGATTAAGTTAAAAACCTTATTGAGCAGTCTTACTTTTTTTGTTTAAACTAATAAAGGTTAAAAAGTCATTGACGGTGAGCAAATGCACCACTGATAGTTACATCGGCCCAATCATCCAACAGTTACTCTCTCCCAAGTCCATTTGCTCCACCAAGAAAAGAATGTGTTAGCTTTTTCAGAAGGGATTATATTGATTGACAGCTCTTCCTGGGAATAAAGCATTTACTGTCACATGTTTCTGTCAATAGTAGAGTAGCAGATTAGGAGCTTGAGATCAGAGACCAGTTTAAATACTGTGAATATCGAAACTTTTATTCACAATGAGCTTGTATTTATTTTTATATTTTCAGAACTCTAGAACGCTCATTACGTAGTCCTAGTGTCATAATATTACTTAGCTGTTACAGTAGGCATCACTTTCCATCTTCACAGCGCTTTGCAATCATCAACTAACCCTCACATCGCGCCGAGTAAGATAAATAGATAAGAATAATGATCCCCATTTTGACAGATGGGTAACTAAGGCTGAATGGGAGTGTGTCTTTCAAAGCTAGAAGTGGGGAGAGTCAGTCAATGAAGTGTTAAGAACAGTAGTTTATATATTTATTGCCAGTTAACCTTAACAGCTAAATTACAAAATGACTTGTAACAGACATTTAACTAATAGTATCATTTACTGGATGAAAACAAGAGGCTAACATGTATTAACAGATTTATTGATAACTTTACCAACTTAAGATACAATTGTATACAATCTGCAGCAGTAACATACATTATGAAAAGCTATACTCCTAAGAAACAATGGCATACACAATATGAATTTTACTACAAGTTTTCAAACCAGGCTTTTACAGTGCTAAACAGACCACTGCCATACTTGAATTTTTCCTCAAAACATCAGGAATAATGTTGTTCACTTGACAAAGTAGCTTGTCTATTGTTAATGTAGTTTTAGAAATCAGCAAGACAACTTTAAAAGATTTAACCATCCATAACATTGTCATTACTTTAACATTCACACTGATAAAGTGATATATTTAATACTTTATAGCATTATTAAACAGTGTAAAAATATATTGCATATATATATATATATTTGTTTCCTTTTTCCTGAAAAAAAAATAGTAGTATATCATTCCCTTTCAAGTTTCTTTCTTTATTTTTTTTGTTAAATTGGATAGTAGTTGAAATGAAACTAAGATATGGGAACAGAGAATCACTGATGTGCTCCCCCATAACCTCTGTCATAGCCACTAATCCCTTGGCACGCTGGTACGTCCATCGTTCCTGCCATTAAAGCCAGCAGATGAAATCCTGTCCCCATTGAAGTTAATGGGACTTTAGCCATTGACTTCAATGGAGCCAGCATTCCACCTGTTGTGTTCTGCAGTGAAAAATGCCTGGCTCCTGTCATCAAGAGGTTAAAATACTGCAGTATGTTTAGCCGCTGCAGTAAAAATTAAGAGATGCTAAACTCAAATTGTTCATTTACAACAGTGAAAAAAAATCAATGATAAATTAGCCAGAAAAAAGTGAACTTGTAAGGTTAAATGATCTTAGGTTTTTACAATGTTGAAAATTTCACAGTGGACACAGTATGCTAGTACAGATGAATGTTAATGTTTACAATGTTTGCAATACTAAACATTGAGTATAAGGTAATCATAAGCACACAGCAGCTTCCTGGTTTTCTGGGCCAAGATGAAAGACATAACAAAACAGGAACAAGAAATGTTAATTTTAGCTATTTATCATGCTGCACAGAGCGCCAAGAAGGACAAGAATAAGACCCATTTCCATGTTGCAAACAACTATCTGACAGAGATTGTGGCCACTACTCTAGCCAAAGCAATTCTCCTTCCACACCCATGGGCAGATCCTGACAGTAAGCACATCCAGGCATATGTAGATCTGAGACAATATAAGCCAAATCAAATGTGTATACTGGAACAGGATGAGACAGATAAAAGATGTAATTAAAGAGCAAAGGATAATATGCATAAATAAATGGCCATGGCTGAAAATGAATTATAAAAAAAAAATACCACTCAGAAACTGAATTCAAAATATACTCTCCTGTTTAAATAGCTAGTTTTCCAGTGATGCTTACATTTATGACATGATTAAATCTTGGTAAGGATATATACACACACACACACACACACACACACACACACACACATATACACACACATGCACGCACCTATATATACCTATATACCCATCATTTAAGCTGCAGCATTTCTAGACAAACCAACCCCCTTATACTATTGGCAGTACAGAGGGGAAAAACCTCCCAGTGGAGTTGTCTGCTGAGGCTAATATAGTCTGAATCCAGCAGTGAGAAAAACACTCACATAACCCTATAATTTGTTGTTGTCTTTGACTTTGTGACTTCATAGTGAATGTACTTTGTCAACAGCGTTAGGCTTTTCTGTGTGTGTCCAGACTTTTACATGAGGCCTTTATAAAAGATGTTTATATAGTTGGTAAGAATAATTTAGCACAGAAAGATAAAAAGCTATATTTAATGGCTCCATTAACACCAACTGTCTGTAACAGAGCCCACGCTGAACTATTTCATGTTTTTACAATTACTTTGTTTAAAATAGCACTTGAGCAAGTACTAACACAAATTCATCTACTGTAAACTGGAACCTGAAATAATGCACCATCATCTGGGAGTAGATCACCTTTCTGTCTTTTCTCACTTTTTAAACCATGCATAGAATAGCTCCTGGTTAAAATGGAGAGTTATGTAAGGTATGTGAATATGTTTTTTCAAGGCCATATTTTTAGTTTATTTGAATATAACTTTATTCAGGTGGCACTAAAAACCAAAAGTAATTGAATCATGAGCATGCATTACTGAGAATAGTGGCTGAAATAACCACCAAGTGACAGGTCTCTTTAAAACATATATTCAGGGAAAAATTAACACTATAATGAAAACGGCTTCCCTCAAGTGCCATGTGCTTTTCAGTTATTCAGGAAGTTAACAGAGGCTTATACATATATTTCAAAAATTAACTCATCACCTGATGAGTGATTGACTTCAGTGGAGAGTGCTAGATGATCAGCACTTTTCAAAATCAGGCCAATTATTTGGATACTTAAATAGACATTTAGGAGCTTAAGAACATAAGAAAGGCCATACTAGGTCAGATCAAAGGTCCACCCAGCCCAGTATCTTGTCTACCGACAGTGGCCAATACCAAGTGCCCCAGAGTGAGTGAACCTAACAGGTAACGATCAAATTTTAGACACCAACTTTGGATAATCTTGACATTTGTTTATATGCTGTTTACACTTACACAAATAGATCTGTATACATGAGAAAAGATGGTGCAGTATAATAGCCATTTTAGAATGGCATTAGAACACTTCAATAATATCATCCATATAGCAATATCCAGCAAATGCACTCATGGTTATTTTCCCTATTTTTAATCAAATTGCTTTATGTTATAGCAAAAAACCACTTACCCCACATAAGCAGGAAAGGGGAAGAGGGTTTGAATGAAATAAGAGTTAAACCAAAACCCAAACTAAATCCTACCCTTTTCTCAAGGTTAACAAAAACTAAAATTAAACTTGTCCTTTTACCTTGTTTTGAAATCCACCTCTCTGGTTTCAGAGCAATATAGATGAAGAAATACTGGAAAACTATGAAAAATAGCTGTCCTTTGTGATACAGCATGGCCAGAGGGCAGCAGAAAAGTGTTAGAGGGAAGAAAATTTGCTAGAAGTTGGTTGGAGCACCTGGAGCCAGTTAAGACCTCTGAAGCCAGTCACCTGATAAAACCCCCCTGCTTCAATCAGACAGGGGAAGGAGTTGGAGCAGAGTGGATTGGTGTGGGAGCAGAGAGCAGTTTGGAGGAAAGCAGAGGAGAGTTTGGAGAAGTGCTGTGGTGAGCTAAGAAGACCCAGACTCTAGGTAAAGGGACACCTGGCTTATGTAGAGAGAGGGCAGGAAGCCCCACAAGCTGAAGGTAGGAGGTGAAGTAGCCCAAGGGAAGGAATAGCTAGTTCAAGTGGTTTACTGCTATCCTCAGGGTCCCTGGGTTGTGACTTGGAGTAGTGGGTGGGCCTGGGTCCCTCACTCTCCACTCCCCTCCTCTAGGATACTAGTGGGACAGTTAATACCCTTTTCAGGGGCAAGAAATGGCCCCTGAACCTTCCCCAAGAAGAGAAAGTACAGGACCCATTGTAATAGTGCTGACAATTTGCCACGCCTTGCAGTATTCCCACAACTCCTGATGCTATGATCAGTTCTTGGGCAGTGGAGGTTCTGTCAGCAGCACATCCAAACCTTCAGAGACTGCCCCATCACTAGTCTGAAAGTCAAATTTTCCATAGCTTCCTTCTTAAATTGCTATTGCTTTGGGGCCCCAGCAAGTGATTGTGATTGTAGTAAACTGTCTCTTGCTGGCTTTATGGATAAAAATATTAAAACAGCCTAGACCCTATTTTTAAATATGTGAGTGCTCCAATGGGACTGAGGGCACCAAGTGCTAAAGTGGGATTTATTTAGGTGTCCAACTGAGGCACCCAGTTTAATTATGTGGCTTGTAGTATTTCTGATGAGTTTAGTGTGAGTTTGATCTCTCTGCACTGATGTTTCATATTTTGAATGTTATTTTGGGGGCTTGTTTCATCATTATGGGCCAACACCTCAGACCCAGTTCCCCAAGAGTAAAGAGACACATTATTAGTCCTTCCCCCCATGAATACATGGGCTCTTCACTGACCTGATTGCTGCTGAGGATGGCTGGCCTGGTGTAGTGTTCTGTACAGTAACTGCATACCTGCTTAACAAACAAGGGGTGCAAAAGTGCTCAAGGCCAAAGAGCTCAGAGTATGAATTGGGGGGCCCCTCTGCCATGGATACCTGTAAAATGTTGCCGGGGGACATGCTAGGGCATCCATTCTGATGACCTAGTGTCCTTGCCCTGACCGATGGCAGTTTCCTTTCATAGTGGAACATCAGGGAGGAAGTGCTCCTCTGATGGTACCTCTTCTACTCTGCAGCTGCTCTGCAATTCAGTCCAGTGAGGAACAGAGTGGTGGACACTGCCCTCCAGAATCAGGAACAGATTAGACATCTGTGCAGGACCTGTAGAGTTGACCTGACAGGAATTTCTGGCCTCCACATGTCAGCATCAGAGACAGGCCAAGCCACAGAGCTCTGGTCCAGTTTTGTGGAAGGGCCAGGATTTGGCCCCGATAACTTTACAATTTGGATAAGCACCCATATGGCACAAATACTAATTACAGCTACAGTGCAGGTACACACACATACATACCTGCTAACAAACATGTACACATCTTGTGTATTGTATTACTCACTACTAAGCAATTGGCAGGGTAAGTAAAGTACTTATAGTGTGCACTACAAATACAATGTACAAAAAGGTGTGGTTTACTCTGGCACACACTCAAGGCTAATGGTCAGTTTGGAGGGTGTGTGCTAATGCATGCAACACATTACATTATTATGAGGTCAGAATGGTGTTTCTTGGCCAATGCAGGGCAGAGAACACCTATTCATGATTACAAACAGGGCACAGATAGATGCCCCCCAACAAGAACATACATACATCACTGTAAGGCAGGGTTATGCTTTAAACAGCAAGCAATATGGCATTGCACGCCGAGGCACAAAGAATCGAACTTTATTTTGTAACAGTTAATAACCTAAAAGAAATAAAAATTGAGTTTCAAATTAGTTTTAAGATGTTTTGGGAAGGATAATGCATCTCTAGAAAAAAAATCTATGGAGGTACACCCAGCACTGCAAACCAAGTCAGTAAAAATTGCTTCTAGAACTGAAGCATGAAATGAAAGATCAGATGCTGTAAATTAAAAAAAATTAATAGAGCTGCTGGAGGTAAAAACCAAGCCTTGTACAAAATATTTATTCAGAGTTTAGGCCTTCTATGACCCAGCATGTTTTCTTGTCCACATAGAGTCCACAAAATGCACTGGTGCCATGCATTAGCCAAAAGTACCTTCAGATGAGAATCCCTAAGCTGCTGAAAACGATGCACTTTGAAGAGGCTTTTGAGTTTGAAGATATCAGACAGAAACCCAACCATAAATCTCTTCCTGAAACCACACAGTTACTAGGAAATGTTGGTGAACTACAAATATTAAATCTGGTGGCCTTATCCTGGGTCAGTCTCCCCTGTGTAAAATATTTACTTAGTCTGGACTCGTAAAAATATTTGATTACAATTCATCATGCAGAAGAGTTGTTAAAGCAAAATTGCCCTTTTAAATGCACGGGATATAGTAAGGCAGTTTTAGCTTCCATGGCCATACATAAAAGGACAAACTTTCATTACTGAATGCTCTATATAAATGTGATTACTGGGAAAAAATCCTAAAGAGCGAGAGAACTACACATGACTAAACATTAAAGCACATCATGTACTCAAAATAATTTATTGAACTAGCACTAAAGCAAGAATCAAACATGATTATTTTGTTTCCCCCAGTCTGCACTTTAATTTCTTGGGCCCTGATCCTGCAAAGACTAATAATGCGTGTGCTTAACTTTGCACACAGGGTGTAAAGTTAAGCACATGTATAAGGCTTTGCAGGACTTGGCCCTGCCTTAGTGTTAATGGAATCATAAGCATATTTAGGGGGGCAGGTCCAGCCAGGCCAACAGTCCTTACCCCAGACATACAGTTTGGGGGGGAATGCCCCCTAGTACCCCCAAACTACCCCCATGAATGGAATTTATTTTTAAATTAACTGTGTTTGATTTGTTTTTAAAATAGAGATTCTGAAATCTGCCACATCACATTTGAAGTATCTTGTCATGTTTCAATACTATGAGCTTCAAAGGATGCAAAATCAAATTATAAATGAAAACAAAAGGTGAGAACTGCAAGATCTGTACAGTGATTTTTGTGTGTGTGAACTGAGAAGCATTGTGTGCTTCAAATCAGGCTGACATGAATGCACAGTGAGATGGAACGGACTTAGACGCATGGGAAAAGATCACAAGCAGAAAACCTTCAATGTACTCCAAGTGCAGGGGCTGCAATTGTGCTTGGCCTTCCTGCGGACTCCACAAGGGGCAGGCTCTTTGCATCCTCCCCACACCGAGCACCTTTGTAAGAGCTGGGCAGACAATGAACCTCAGCAAGTGTCATTGCTGAGTGTCAAACACACTTTTTTCAGTGTCAAACAACTGTTTTGTTGTATTCTCACCTCCAGTTAGCAGCAGAGAAAAGACTCATCCCAAAAGATTTTCTTTCCTACTATCTCCCCTTTTCACCCTCATTTCAAAGTAACTTTTCTTCACCTGTTCTATTTGGCTTTTAAAAATTGACAATCGAAACAAGCATTAAAATAAATTTCCATTTAACATTTTAAAGGGAAAAATATAAATGCTTCTGTCAACTTATAATGTGCTGTTGGTGTTATTTTCTTAAGGCCTGATCCAAAGCCCATTGAAGTCAATAGGAGAATTTCCATTGACTTCAATGCTCTTTGGATAAGGCCTTATTGAGCATGTTTTTTTTCAGTAGGAACTGTGGTAGGCCAGGAAGGATTCAATTTTTATCTGTAAATGTTGGTAAAAGTTAATTTCACTGCACACACACAAACCATCAGAAAATGTTTCCATAAATAATCATCAAAATTTATCAATAGGCAAGGCAAGAAAAATGCTGCTTGAGAACTTTACTAGAATTTAATTCAAGGATATTTACTTTGTGTATTATGAGATACGATGTTTAGAATTTGTGTTTTAACTTTTTGGACTTGTAACATCAACTGTCATTAAATAAAGTGTCTGACAATGGCCAACTGGGAAAATTTAAAATCAACAAAAATTGGGGGGAAAATGCTTTAAACTAAATATTGATATCTGATGAAATTAGAAAACAATAAAAATCTAATTCTGCCAAGCCTATTTGTAAACCTAAAGTAGTGTGCAGTAACTACAGTCATAGTGTTGTTGGCACTATCAAGCTTGTCTATGCAACAAAGAGTAGTTCAATATTTCTGTTCCTTGTCATCATGTAACTATGACCTGCACCCACTAGCCTTAGGGTCAGGACCTGCACGCACTCCAAACATGGAACTCCTGCACGCCTTCTGTTGTAAGGCTTCTCAAGCATCCACAGCCACAACTTTAAATCTCTTCGCTACTGTGCCCTGCCACACTTGCGTAGCTGTAGAGCACATCAGCACTCTTTGAAGCCTTGACACTCTGGGGGATAAGGAGCATTTCAAAGGGCTGGTCTTCACTAGGGGAGGGGATCGACTGCAGATACGCAACTTCAGCTATGTGAATCACGTACCTGAAGTCTGCGTATCTGCAGCCGATTTACCTGCCGTCCTCACGGTGGTGGCAGTTGGCCACCTCACATCAAGCTGGAGTTCCGGAGTCGACGGGGGCAGCGCTGGCAATCAATTTCTCGCGTCTTTACAAGACGCGAGAAATCGATCGCTAAAAGATCGACGGCTACCTGCGGTAGTGATGACGTACCCAAAGATGCAATAGCCCCTACACCTCACCCTGCAGGAGGTGGGTACAGCCTGTCACACTAGCTGAAGCAGCTTCCTAGAGATGAACAGTGAAGTCAACAGGACTTGATGGGGCGCAGCAACTTGCAGGACTTGGCCTTCAAGTTGGGCTTGATGCAAATCCAGTTGACTTCAGGTCAAGCTCTCAACAGCCATGTGAACTAGGCCTGTCAAGTGATTAAAAAAATTAATCGCACTTAATCGTGCTGTTAATAATAGAATGCCATTTATTATGGATGTTTTCTACATTTTCAAATATATTGATTTCAGTTACAACACAGAATACAAAGTGTACAGTGCTCATTTATTTTTGACTACAAATATTTGCACTATAAAAAACAAAAATAGTATTTTTAAATTCATCTCATACAAGTACTGTAGTGCGATCTTTTAGCATGAAAGTTGAACTTAGAAATGTAGAATTATGTACAAAAAATAACTGCATTCAAAAATAAAACAGTGTAAAACTTTAGATCCTACATGTCCACTGAGTCCTACCTCAGCCAATCACTCAGACAAACAAATTTGTTTACATTTGCAGAAGATAATGCTCCCCTCTTCTTGTTTTCAATGTCACCTGAAAGAAAACAGGTGTTCTTATGGCACTGTTGTAGCCTGCTTCACAAGATATTTACATGCCAGGTGCACTAAAGATTCATATGTCCCTTCTTGCTTCAATCACCATCCCAGAGGACATGCGTTGATGCCGATGATGGGTTCTGCTCGATAACCATCCAAAGCAGTGCGGACTGACGCATGTTCATTTTCATCATCTGAGTCCGATGCCATCAGCAGAAGGTTGGTTTTCTTTTTTGGTGGTTGAGATTCTGTAATCTCCACATCAGAGTGTTGCTCTTCTAAGACTTCTGAAAGCATGCACCAAACCATCCTCTCAGATTTTGGAAGGCATTTCAGATTCTTAAACCTTGGGTTGAGTGCTGTAGCTATTTTTAGAAATCTCACATTAGTACCTTCTTTGGGTTTGTCAAATCTGCAGTGAAAGTGTTCTTAAAATCAACAACATGCTGGGTCATCATCGATGACAGCTATAAACATGAAATATATGGCAGAATGTGGGTAATCCAGAACAGGAGACATACAATTCTACCCCAAGATGTTCAGCTGCAAATTTAATTAACCTTTTTTTTAAAAAAAAGGCAAGCATCATCAGCATGGAAGCATGTCCTATGGAATTATGGCCAAAGCATGAAGGAGCATCCAAATGTTTAGTATATCTGGCATGTAAATATCTTGCAACGCTGGCTACAAAAGTGACATGCAAACACCTGTTCTCACTTTCAGGTGATATTGTAAATAAGAAGCAGGCAGCATTACGTCCTGTAAATGTAAACAAACTTGTTTATCTTAGTGATTGGCTGGACAAGAAATAGGAGGGAGTGGACTTGTAAGCTCTAAAGTTTTACATTGTTTTGTTTTTGAGTGCAGTTATGTAACAAAAAAAATTTCTACATTTGTAAGTTACTTTCACAATTAAAGAGATGGCACTACAGTCTTTATATGATGTGAAATTAAAAATACTATTTCTTTTATAATTTTTAGAGTGCAAATATTTGTTATAAAAATAATATAAAGTGAGCAGTGTACATTTTGCCTTCTGTGTTGTAATAGAAATCAATATACTTAAAAATGGAGAAAAACATCCAAAAATGTTTAATACATTTCAGTTGGTATTCTAGTGTTTAACAGTGTGATTAATCATGATTAATTGTTTTAAGTTAATCACGTGAGTTAACTGCAATTAATCGACAGCTCTAATGTGAACTTCGCGATATTCAGCTTTGATAGTGTTTTACAAATAATTCAAGGTTGTTACACATCTGTTTGTTGTAGTCAAATGACTGTCCTTGAGCTCTATCCAGATTTGTAACTTTATGGGACATTTCAGGAAGGAATGTAGTCTCTACACTTTACCGGTTACTCTGTGTTCCACTGCTTTTCTGGAATAATTTGGCCATAACAAATATCTGAAGGTGAGTTTGTGCTGTTACCCTTCCTTGAAGGGGAAGCCAGGTAGCCAGTATGATGTGTAAATGGATAACTAACCTTTCCTTTTCCAGGAACTGGATCGTTCAGGAAAAATGGATAACTTTGAGACACTTGGAAAGGCCTCACAAACAAATACTTCGACACACTGACAGTCTCGGTTTATCTCTAAAATTGTGTCAGGTAACGAGAGCCACCAAGAAGTGCTTAAAGGGGAAAAAACACAAACAAGACCCTTTAAAAGCATGCACTGGGTTGAGCAGACTTCCCTCTCTCCTGAAAACCAAAAATCAAAACAAACTATAATCAATCAATCAATCAATCAAACAAACAATTCCAAGCCCATGAGGGAGTTCTTCCCTTTATTTATTATTGTTATTTTGGTTTCACGTTCATGTGTTGGTTTGAAAGGTCAGTGGTGGCAAAGTTACAAAAAAGGCTTCTATAGAAAGTCAGCAGAAAACAAAAGACAGTCTGTTCAAAGGCTGAGAAGTTGTGTTCGGTATCTGGACATGTGCCAAATACAGGGTGTTGGCCTGCATAAAAAACTAGCATCTGTTACTGTTTACTGTATGTAAGTAGTTCATTAAAGCTAGCTGTTCTGTATACATTAGAACCCTGACCCAGATGATGGCAGAGAGGCAACAGAGGTGATTAACCTGTACTAGCTGGAGTTATAAAGTTAATGCTTGAACTCCATTTAATAGAAAGCAAAGCAGAATTTTAAACGGGTTGTCATCAAATACCCAGCTAAAAGTCCTCCTTTGTCATTTTATATTATACATTGTGGTGCTTATTCTGCTTTGTGGAATATCAATAACCACATGTAGAATATAGCTATCAGCTAATGAGCTCTAGCACTTTTTCTGTATGGATATTTCTCCTTACTTTTTAAGCGATATCAAATGAGTGAGGTTTTTCAATTATTTATCAGTTAAGACCACTTGTTATGGTGGCCAGTGTGTTAGATCATTAAGACTGTGGCCCTGATTCCCCTCTTACAGCAGCTCTAAACCAGTGGAAATTTATTGCCTTCAATTAATTATTCCTTCCAGTGGACAGTCCAAATAAGAGGAGAATAGAGCCCCTAGTTTCAAACATAGAACTCCTAATGAATCATTTAGGTACCTTTAGTAGTATATCTCTAGAGGGGGTGAGACACACCTAACTGTAAATAAAAGACTAACAAATGACTATTTTGTGGTGATAATTTAGTTGTCCTTACCTGAACGTACGTAGTTCAGAGCTGTCACAAACCTTCCTTAATTCAGTCACAACTTAAAAGGAGCATGTGCCTGTGGGGATGTGTACATGTGCATGCGAATACGTGCCTAGCTCAATGAAAATCTGATCAGTGGTGTTTAGTTCACACTTAACAAAGTTTAAAAAGTACAATCCATCATCTTAATGCCCCCTTTACTTCCACTGTGCAAACCAAAAACCAGATTGCAACCAAGATTAATATTTCCATCAAGACCTTCTTAGCAATATATCTAGTTACTCTATAGATCATGTTAGTACATTAGCGCCTTTTCTGTCCTGTGGTTTCAGTTAGAACCATGCTACCAATACACACAGTAACTCGCAGGAAGTACAGTATTGGTTTTGAGAAGTCCTGGGGTTTGGGGGAGGTAAGGAGACGAGGGCTAGTATCTTCCACATCCTTCTGCTGACAAATAAATTGGAACCTAAATAGTCTCAGCAAGGAAGAATAAGTCTTTTGTTGTTCACAAATGATATAGGAAAATCTATTTCTTTTCAGGATAGCAACCTGTTATATTACAAGTATTTACTTCCCAATTCAGTACAATACTGAATTTTTGTCTTTGGGGGCAGAGCTGGGTCCTCTTTAAGACATCTTTCAAATAAATAAGTGTTCAAATCAAACTACTGGGAGTTCTCTTCAGAACTATTGGGGTTCTCTTCAGAAAGGCTGCTATCACAGGAAGATTCACAATGACCCTCTTGTCAACTATCTGGAGAGCGGTTTTCTTCTATACCCAAGAAAGAACTGGACATTTAGGAATGTTTTGAGATCTTTTACCAGTACTGACAATGTGTGGTAGAACAGCCCTTGCATTTGGTTTCTTGTCTAAAGCTCAACAACTTTGCGTTTGATATTTTTGCCAATGTAAGCATGAGGAATGTAATGAAGTGTTGCTGTGCTGCTAGTGTCTCAGCTGTTGAAATCAGTTCCAGTTCCTGAAAACACTTCTCGCCAACATAGTCTCCGCATTCACGATAACTGAAACATGGGATTCATCTACATCATTCTTACAGGTATATTCTCTCTCTTTTGAAACCCCCCCAGGCTTACTTGCTTCCTTGTACTTTATGATCATATGTGCCTGCATGCTTGTACCCAGGCACGTAGCCCGACGCGTCAACCAGGTCTTCTCGGCCTGCTTTGCCTCTTCCTTTCCCACTTGGATCAAACCTCTCTTTGTGGGAACCAGTGAATTTTGATGTGTCTGTAAGTCGTGATACAGTTGGCGATGAAATGGTTTTCTATTGGGAGAAAGATGACATAAGAAAATACATTTAATTGAAAAGAAAATAATCTATAACATTAGTTGTTAACTACTGTTGATATTGGAACTGCAGAGTAGTGACACCTTTTAAGAGACCAAAAATAAATGAAAAATGTTAGTTCTGTGGCACTGGATGTAATGACTTCATTAGTTACAAATTGGAGTACAGAACAGCTTTGGGCACGAGGGCCAAAATTTTCAAAGGTGGCTCCAGATTTGGGGTAGAGAGAGTGGAACATCTGGATTCATGTCTCTTCAATGAGTATCCAGGTAAGTGCATCTGGCTATGGAGTCACACTCTTTCTAGCCTAATACATACTTTTTTTTAAAAAAGGTGGAAAAGCTTCAGTAGAACAGATTTAGACATGCCCCAGAATAACCCATAGCCCAATGCTTAGGTGGTCTGGGTTCAAATTCCTGTTCCACATGAGGTTAGGAGAACCTAAGTCTCCCACGTGTTGGGTGAGTGCTCTGGCTACTGGGCAAAAGGGGTAGTGGTGGTATCACTAAAACCACATTCTTTGACAAGAAATAGGTGTCCTGGCTTTTACTCAACAGCTGGGTGAAAGGAGAGAAAAAGGTATTTCACAAAGCCACATGGGATCATGAGAACTTCATTTTTGACCAGAAGCAGAGGTGAGATAATGGCCATCTTTGACAATTTAGTTTTGTAGATTTATAGTTAAGTCAGAGGAGAAAAGAAAAAATACAAATATGCAGTTTACATCTCTGTGTTTTCTGCACTGTGGCAGAAGACAGAGAAGGTGTGACATCTTTGGTGCTGTCAGTTGATGCACATGGCACTAGGACGATCAGCGTCCAATACTACTTGCTTATCTATCTCATGTGGGTGCTGCAGTATTAGTAATTGTATATACTATATTTTAAAGACAAAATGCCAATACTGTTTGTGTGTAGTCCACTGCATGTTAGGGGAAAGAAAGTGCTTTCTTTGAGACAAAGTCTCCTTCAGGACAAAAGATAATAGTTAACATACAATTGTTTGCTGTCTTTTATGTTTCTTGATTTACAAAATACTCACAGCATAAAGGATTCTTGACATGAAACACACTCTGGTAAAAACACTCACGAAAGATTTCATAGTTTCAAAGTTTCTGTTTGCAGTTTTTGAAAGACTTTTTTTTAAAAAAAATCAAAATTTGCTTTTATCTAAACCCAATTTTCAGCAAACCAGTGTTGATAATAATTTTGATAACATTGGGAATACAACTGATAAAAATCACCAAGAACCCCCACCTCTTGGCTAGACTTCAGCAATGCAATATACCGTCAGCCCTGCGGAAACTTCAGCTAGCACAGAGCGCTGCAGTGCATTCCTCAGTTATGCAGGTGACTGAGAGCACACCAGACCTGTCCTCTTGCTCTCTACAATGGCTTCCCAGAGAATTTCTAATCAAGTTCAAGGTCTCAGTCCTTATCTTCAAAGCACCATGACGTGGGCTCGGGATATCTAAAAGACTACCGGCCATAACTGATAATTACACTTCTCTGGTATGATGGAACTCTCAACAACAAGAGGAAAGCTTTTCTGTGCAGGAAATAAAACCTTCTCTAGGGGTGGTCTCAGATCATGGGATGAACTCTCTCAGGAACTAAGGACCATCACAACTCCACCACCCGCCTTCTCTAATATAAACACATAGCAACACATTTAACACCACCACCCTGCCATCAAACCAAGACACTCCATCACACACACTTCTCCCTCTGGGAAGCAGATGAGAGAACAAACACCACAACAGATGTGTAATCACACTGCTAACTGCACTACTGGAAGGCGTTCAGATACTACAGTAATAAGTACAGTATAAAAACCTATATAGAACAGAAAAAAAATTCACAACCCCCTCCTTCCCCCTCCACCATCCCAAAATACCCCAAAGTTATTTTCCTTTTTATAAAAAAAAAAAAAAAAAAACCGGGGGGGGGGGGGAATTCATGAACAACTTTTTTGATTTTTTTTTTTAATAAAGAAAGATAAGGTGATTTCTCTACAAAATTTGACCCGTCTACCTGCTCACAATAACAGGTTTTAAAAATAACACATTGTAGAAACAGACAAGCAACTTCCATGATGTACAACACAACTCAAATACATCCCCTCTTTGTCAAGAGAGCTGAGAGAAGAAAAACACTACTTTCACTTTGTCCTAAAGGTCAACACACTCAGGTGTTAGTACACCAAAGGCACAGATGGATTCCAATGTCAAGGCCCCTCCACCACTGAGAGCAACGTGCCCCCATCACCAGTTAAATAATGAAGCTGAATGTTTCCAAATCTGCATTACTCAGTTAATTTGGAGAGACTCTCTATCAGTCTCCATGGATGCTACTTTTATGTTTCTTACACATACTTCCTGATTCCCTTGATGCGGGAACTGTTCTTAATAGATGGCTCCAGTTTCTGATGGAAATCCACACAATGGGTGCGATCACTATTTTCTTTGTTCTAAGACTGTGAAATTGATACACTGTTTTGAAGGCATCTGGCCTGATTTTTCAGAGGTAATGAGCATCCTCATTTTCCAATGGCTTCATTGGGAATTGTGGTTGCTTGGTGACTTTGCAACATGAGAGTTTAAAATCACTAGCAAGTTGATGTGAAGGTCAATAGCAAAGTCCACAGATCTGAATTTATTGGAAAACTAAATCAGTGGTTTTCAAACTTTTTTTCTGGGGACCCAGTTGAAGAAAATTATTGATGCCCATGACCCAACAGAGGTGGGGATGAGGAGTCTGCAGTGTGGGAGGGGCTCAGGACTGGGGCAGAGGGTTGGGGTGCAGGCTCAGGTGGGGATGGGGGAGGTTAGGGTGCAGGAAGGGGTTCCAGGTTTGGGGGAGCTCAGGGCTGGGCAGAGGAGTGGAGTGTAGAGCTGGGGCCCTGGACTTACCTCCAGCAGCTCCCAGTCTGTGGCACAACCAGGGTGCAGAGGCAGGCTCCCCACCTGTCTCGGCACCATGGACCATGCTGTGCCCCAGAAACAGCCAGCAGCAGGTCCGGCTCCTTGGCAGAGGTGCGTAACTCTCACCCGCATGCACTGCCCACTCCCCATCCCCAGTTCTCAGCCAATGGGAGTGTGGAGCTGGTGCTTGGGATGTGGCCCCC
The DNA here is from genome assembly GCA_007922305.1 of Dermatemys mawii. Lineage (NCBI taxonomy): Eukaryota > Metazoa > Chordata > Testudines > Dermatemydidae > Dermatemys > Dermatemys mawii. The sequence goes on along the minus strand of ML677371.1, from coordinate 3,817,374 downwards.
CCCCCTAGAAGCCGGACCCTCTGTTGGCCGCTTTCGGGGTGCAGCGCAGTGTCACAACAGATAGGCACTAGCCTGCCTTAGCTGGGCAGCACCGCTGAGAGGACTTTTAATGTCCTAGTCGGATGTGCTGACCAGAGCAACTCAGCACTTGATATGCCGCGATCCAGTAGTTGGTCGTGACCTGAACTTTGAAAAATGCTGAACTAGACAATTTGAGAAATGAGGTTGAGTGTTAAATTGTAGGACAAGGCTTTTATTACACCTATTGATATCTAGCACACTTTAGAGAAAGTATTGCTATGGCACTGAAAATAGGTTTGATCCTTACTGATGAAGACGACGTATGGACCTTTCTGTTGATGTGCATTAGACCTAGCATTGGGGTTCCAGGAGATAACAATAGAAAATTGTGTAGATACCTGGGGGAATAACTCACAAAATGAAGGAAGGCCTTAGATAAATGACTAGCAACTTCTGAAAACAAATGTAGCAATATTGTTTGTGCATTGTAACATTGACACTGGAGAAATTCTGCACCGTTGTACACTTTCTGCAGTCCCATTGAAACCAATGGGATTAAATAAATTGTACATCTGCTCAAAAATTGACTTTGGGTGTGTGTGTTCCATTCTAACTTCAGCAATCACAGGGCTTGAATTGGATTCTTGCCATGAATGGACAAGTCTGCTAATACTCTACTTATCACTACTGTTGATGGGGGAAAAATTGGGGGTGGGAGGAAGAGAAAAAGTTGGAGCATATCATTTTCATCCAACTCTTTAATTTGAGATGTGCTCTTACAACCCATCAGAACTGAATTCTGTCCTGTGGATTAATCTACTGCAGTTTAAGGAAATCACCTAAAATGTAGAGGGCATCTCATAACGTATAACGTGGAAAACCTAAGTTCAGCAAAGTAAGCAAAGATGAGGATGAGGTGAGTGCTACACAATGTGCGTGTTTTAAAATAGGGACAGTGATCTTAAATAATTTCACATTGAAAAGTTTGCCTCTTTTATGTCGATTATTTCTGTTTACAAAACAAACAGCCTTAATTGTTGGTTGCATCCTGTGGTGTGCGGGTAAAGAACTATTTTAGCAACTATGTTCTATAAACACATATGGGAAAAAACTAAGTTTACCCCTTTGACTACTTACTAATAAGCTTTGCTTTTTGCAAGTTTCCAGCCCCTACAGCCCTTGCTTCCAGTGTCTGGGGAGATTGAAGGATACTTTGGCAAACATCACAGCTGAGTAACTTTTTCTGTTTACTTGGGGTCATTCGCTCATCCCACAGACCATACAATCTGCTCTGGCTTCTTTATATTTTTAATGAGCTTAGGTCAGCACTGTCCAAATGGGCAGGAGATGCTTGTAGAAGGAAGCTCCTGGTTCTTGCTTACAGAGAATTAGGCACCTATAAATAAACCTAACAAATAAATGCCCCAACTGCATTTTGTCTTACAAGCTGCCTTTTGCGGATATGCTGCTGCAACTGTTGTTCTGAGCAGCCAAGGCGCTGAGATGAGGAGGTTCTCCCCTCCACTTCCAGCCAGTATAACAGATGGGGACACATGCTCACCAACTGCCTGATTTAGCTGTTCCTTGTCCTGAAAAACATGTGTCTGTGGGTGATGGAGGGTGGAGAGGAAAGGGCCACATGTTTTGCACCAAAGCCCTGACTAACCCTTTGCTCACACCTGTTGCAAACTCTGTGCACTGTGTAATTACACTGTTATTTTAAATTATTTTTGGCCATTATCAATGTTTTTTGGCCCACTGAAATCTTTACAGCAAGTGCTGTGGGGGCTGCAGGGGAGACTTGACAATACACAGGAGCCTGGGTAACTCCACAGTAAACTGGTCCTGAATTCTACAGCAAGAATCCCCAGATTCCTACTGCGCTTGACGAGCACGTCATGTCCTGAGAGTGCTGCATTTGCAGTAGGTGGTAATGTATTGTGTATGTGCCGAAACAGCTCTCCCCATAGCACACAGGTATGCAAGCATTCTACATGCAGTGCAAGGTGCATATAGACGCCAGCCTGAACCCACAGCCCGCACAACAATCTTGTTCTTACAGAACAATTTCAAAATCACCCTGCATGGTGTTCCGCCTGGAAGAAAGCAGAACTGGGTTATTTGCTACAAGGAAATGAACAAGCTAACTATCTGAGCTCTAGCATGTCTCCCATACCAGTCAGCTGTGAATTAGAACAGCTGCAGGAGTGGACAGTTATGGTCAGCATTAATACAAGAAGCTGTGGAGTATCTAAGCTGCCCACACTCCAGCATGTGACTATCTATATACAGAGTACATGTCAGATTCAGTAATGCTTTGGGTACATATTAAGGACAGTAAGATCCTTGTTGGGCATCAGGCCAAGAGTCCAACTCTGCTGCCCTGTTGTCTGAGCTTATTCATTTTATTACACTTTGGTTTTGTCTAGCAATGCAGCTAAAACAAGTGCAGATGGGGGTGTATTTCCTACTATCTCTGTGACTGCAGTGTCCTGGTGATCTGTGATAAATCAGGACAAACAAAATAAAACCCCATATAAAGTACTGCCATGCCAAAACAAACCAATAAAATGTACATATCTGTAAGAGTGGCACTTCTTCCTAGCCATCGTTGTCTCATCTGTACGAATCCAAGGGAAAAAAACATTTTGGAAGCTCTACTTTACAAGATAGTAGGGGGGAAAGGCCCCAAATAGCTTTCAACAAAATTACTGAGAAATAAATGCTCTAGAAGCCTCATTCTTGCAGTTGTTACCAACATTTTGTGCAATGCTGGCCTATTTCCTCATGATCTAACCCTTCTGTCCCAAAATCAAGCCCCAACATTGCACTATAGAACATCTTATTCTGTGTAGTAGTAGCCGAAAGCCTGTTCTGTCTCCCCAGTGTAATTAGTAAAGTCATAAGTATAAAAAAGCCACAAACATGAATGATATTGGGAATTATTGTGTGTGCTGGTTGTGGCATCATGTGGGTGGGTTTTGTGGGGGTGAGGTTGCATTGTTTTGGGAGAATGGTGTTGATTTGTGTGGATGGCAGTTGGACCAAGTCATCCACCATCTGTGCAGTCTCCCTCATACAATCAATTAAATTGTTCCATGCAAACTAACAATAGAGTAAGGGTGGTGATGGGTTGAGCTACCTCTGATCTCACAATGATTTGACTCTTGTCATAGCATAGCACCATGTCTTACTGTAGCTGTACACTGCACAGGTATAATTCAGAAAGTGGATATGGCTGAAAGCTTAAAAAGTGGGCAATAGGAGATCAGGCATTTCAGTGATGATTGAACCTGGTAATATTCTGAACAGAGAGCTCAGAACTGCAGCAGTTTCCATCATTTCACCGTGACTCAACAGACATTTCAGGTGTGTTGGGTTTGTTGCCAGGGACGGGAGGGGAGAAGTGTATAAACTGGTTTATTCAATAGCTAACCATTTTTAAGGCCACCTCCACTATGTTACTATGGGCTTGTCTTCACTGTAGCCGGGAGAGATCGATCTTATGGCGATCGATTTATCGCGTCTCATCAAGACGCAATAAATCAATCGCCAGCGGCGCCCCCGTCAACTCCGTAACTCCAGCTCGCCAAAAGGCACAAGCTTGAGTCGACGGGGGAGCGCGCCGCCGACCGCCGCCGCCATGAGGACAGCAGGTAAGTCGGCAGTAGATACACCGATTTCAGCTACGTTATTAACGTAGCTGAAATTGTGTATCTACAGTCGATCCCCCGTGCTAGTGAAGACGAGCCCTATGTTGCACGTCCCCATCAAATGTCATTAGTGTAAACCAAAATGTATCTGAAGGTATTCAGAAAAATCCCACCCTTGTTTGTATTACAAGCAGGTGATGACAAGCCTGTCTGGCCTTCTGTTAGCACAGTTCCCCAAGAGACAAATTGATTGTCCACCATGCTTCCAGAAGTGTGAACATCCAACAGACATGAAATTGCCAAGGTAGAATTGTCTTTTTCTTTTGGATTTGTTCAAAAGACATTAGCGATAATAATACAATAACATCAGTTTCCATTTCTTTGTCTTCCAGGTTTTCTTGGGCCAGGTATGTTCGCAGATTGTGAAATTTGTATATGCTGAGATAGATGAATACTGAAACAATACTACTCCTACTACACTTACTAGTTTTTCTAAATGCTTTGTTTACATTAACAGAACAGTAAAGAAATGGTGAAGTTCACTGTAGACCATGTCTTAGAAAACATAGGCAGATAGCATAGGCAGATTTAGTTCCTTCCACAATCTTATTTGCTCTCACTCTGTAGTGATTAATGAATGGATTTCTCATCCTCATCTAAAAATCAATCCAGAGAATTTCAGACTCGCTGCTATACAGATTTAGGATATGAAAGATGCTCCTTTGACCAAACTCATTTACTTCTAATGAATTCTTGGTTAATATAAGAATAAAATACTTTTCTACATCCATGAAACAAATGTCATTGGAATGTGGGAATGGGAGGATGCGAACAAAACTATCATGGTAACATGTACATTTTCAGTGTTTTCCTACAGAGACAAGGTCTTTCATCTTTCCAGGTCTCTTCTGTCAGAGCTCAGCGGAGATACCACAGAGCATGATTTAGTTAAGGTCAACTGTTCTTTATATACCCAGGTATTTAAAACAATTAAGCAGTCCAATAGAAATACTGGTCTTCAATAACTTTTTAGGCTTCTGACTTAACTACACTTATACTAAGTCTGAACTAAAAAAAAAAAAAAATCCCAAGTACCTGTAATGCAGGGGGCCTGAATGAGAAGATTTTTTTTCAAAACAAGCATGTAATTGTTTACACAGAGACTTATTTTAGCCTCCAGAAAATCAAACTGAGTCCCCCATATAGCTTCTTCATCCCTGCTATTCTGATGCAAGCAAGGAAAAGAGGAACTCTTGCCTTCAAATGAAAAGGATCCAATGGACACTAGTTTGTTATAAGTAAACCTGTAGGATATTTATACAGGTTCTCCAGCTGGCTTATAAGACATTTCAAATTTCAACAGAACTCCCTATATGTGCTGTTATGTATACAACTTGCTCTGTCAAAGTGCTGTCTCTTCAGCCATGGACAAAACTAAATATGGGGGTTGGACTGGCAATTGGTCCATGGGTAAACCATAGGAAGGAGCATGTTAACTCTTCTCAGTATCACATCTGCACTATACAGTATGGAGCAAAGAAACAGCCGCCCCTGATGGACTCTTCTTCTGTACGAGTTGTTCTTTTAAATTCACATTGTAAATGGCATGCATGTTTGAGATGATGGAAAATGTATTTAGCTCTGATTTTGTTTTGCCATGTGGACTCTGTGGTTACTTTAAATACAGTGCTACTTAACCCACTTAGCAAGCCATGTATCTTCTCCTTCGTAATGATGGTTTTTAGCTGAAGAGCAAGCAAACACTCCTGCTCTTTAATTTAGCAACCCTCCCAGCTGCTTGAATGGTATGATAATTAGCCACAATTTTTTTTTATTTATATGGTGCCTCTCACTAAATTATTCTCAAGATAATAGTTCACATACAACTGACCTTTTGTTGTCAAGACACCATTTTATGATCCATCCCCAATGAATATTTTCAATCACATAAAAAAACGTGTGCATGCACGTATCTATATATCTAGGCTATGTCTAGTGAATACCCATTTGCACATGTAATTACTCCACCTTGGAATGGCACAAAGCTGAACAGAGCTCCACTTTTTAAAAAACATTAAGTTATTGGATCCAGCATTTTCCAGCAGAGCGAAGTTAAACTTCTAGTCCTTCTACGAAGAATCCATTCTGGATTGCCAAACTAAGCTGCCCAAGGCATTTTCTGAAATATCGAGAGCTGCTTGGTTTAGAATGGGTAGAGAAAGTGCTGAGGGACACAAACGACCCACGACAAAGTCTGGGTCATCTTGATTTGACAAAGGCACTTTCCCAAAATACCTCTTACCTCTTTTACCATCAGAATTGGAATGGAATTAATTGATGAGATTCTCTGGACTCCCAAGAATTACCTCTCTTCCCCTCACTCAGTTATCTTCACTCTCCCAAACATCTGAGCCACCAGTTGCAATTTCAGTTTCCATGCTTCTGCCAACAGGAGGGAAAACCGCGGCACAAAAATCAGTGTTCCAACACATCTGTTTGCAATGCATAACCATGTTAGAATGTTTTGCTGGGATGCTGATGCAGCTCACATTCCAGAATACAGATCAGCATTTCCACTCATCTTTGTATCTGGCTGCCAACTGTTGTCTTTCCAATCATATCAATCAACAGATGATTTTGTCAACTGAAAAACATTCTGAAGAAAAAAAAATATGAATTCCTTATAGCAAGAGTTCCTGTGCCCAATGCCCTTCAATCTCAAAAGCAAGGACTTGTAGATCTCACTGCTGAAGCAGAGATCTCCCTAAGCAAGAATGGGCCATCCTTTACAATAGATGTGCCCCACCATAAAAAACCTCAGCCAAAACTCAACCCAAGAAGGTAAGCCATCAAAAGCCCTTGATCTGCCTCTGAAGTCTACCAACATCTGAGTCTCACTTCATATGATTTACATCATCCAGCAACTGAAAGAGTGGAATATGCCCAAAATATTATTTAGGCCCCCAAAATGGCCCCCTGAAGCCTAAAAAGGGCCATCAAATACACATACCAAGAAATACAGATTAATTCTGTCTTCAGCAGAACTGATATGCAAACACAAAATCAGTTAAAACATGAACAGCCAAAAGCATAAAACAAAAAAAAGTAACGCTTGGGAAATATTTCATAGGTCACTCCACTAATATCTTAAAACATACTGCTCCTCTCTGCATGGTGGTAAATCTCAAACTAGACTGGCATGAAGAGATGGTTGGATGAAATCATTTCTGGGTGCCATTGCAAACAACTTTGCATCTCAATTAAATGTCATTCTGGCTATTAGCTCTCAGAATAAGCTTTCCTCCTAGAAACCTGATGACTGAGGAAAGTATCTGGAGTTACTGGATTAATAGACAGACTACTGTGGAAAGCTTCCAGCTCAGGTTTACATGATATTGTGGGTTGTTGCATCTATTAACGCGTCATGGTCACCAAGAACAACAGGCACATTATAACCCCTCCTTCAACATTCAGGGGAACAGAAAAAGAACTGGGTTCCATCTCGATCAGAGCCCTCCCCAAAGCAATGATGGAGAGCGCCTCACAGCATATTTTAAGAGTGACAGGATGCCATCTGAGTTTTGCTTATGAGATCATACCTGTTAAATGTTTCAGTTTAGAAGTCCTGCATAAGGAATACAAACTAATTCAAATTGGCCCTCATTCCCCAGGTTTGGTCTTCTTCCACCCCATGCACCAAATTCCGTTCTTTTCCCCTCTTTACTTCCATGTTATCTATGCTATAACTTGTAGATACACACGGGAGTAATGCAGGGGAGAGTCGGTCTGCCTGCATATCACCACCATTGTGTTGGCATATCTCAGGGAAAATACTAAGCACTTACACAGTGCTACACGGTACATCTGCAAGCCACTCAATGCCCCTCAACACATGCAGGAAGTAGGTATGTGTGCATAATTAGCTATTGGTCATTTCAGTACCTAATTACTGACAACACCAAAGACTAGAAGGGGCTTAGAGTAAGCTTTATAGAATGTGTACAAATCAAAGTAAGTACTGAGTTAGTTAACATAGTTCACAAAGTTAAGCACTCCAGTGATGCTGAAGTCTAACATCATTTTGGCAGATGTCAAATACAATAAAGGGTGAACCACTTATCCCATTTAAGCCAATTGCAAAGTTACTACTGATTTCAAACAAAAACAAGATTTGGCCCTTAATTAATCGAACCCAACCTTACTACTGCAGCATCATTATAGCTATCACAGATTTCAAAGATCCTGTAAAAAACTGTAAGTACTATAAGGATTATGAAGATTGCTCTCTCTGAATCTGTCTCTTCTCCAGAAACTCTGACTGTTTATTGGTATTTGTCCCAGAACCTCTCCTTGGAAAAGGCTGTCTAAAATTAAAGTTTTAATTAAAAAACCTAGGCTCAGTTTCAGTAAGATAGTTGAACATATGCCTAACTTTAAGCAAGTGAATTGTCCCATTGACTAAACTTCAGCAGGAATACTCAGATTCTCAAATTTAGGCATGTTTTTACAAGTCTTTCAGAAACTGATCCAGAACTGGTTACTTTTTATCATGTATGCTGCCTATTTCATTCTGCATTTCACTCTGTTTTGATAGTGAAAATAAATGAGCTCATGTAACTGGGTCAGATGCTGCATTGTTTGGGTGACAACAGTAGGGAAATGAGGTGGATAGGAGGAAAGCAATCAAACTCGACATTAAAAATAAACAAATCTATCAACACTAGGCTTTGTAAAACTTGGTTTTGTTACAGAAAACCTATCTATTGGGATTAAGTGATCTAACAGTATCTCTACCAATATCAAAAACACTTAACAACGTTATGGGTCTGACAGTCTTAAGAGGGGAAAATAGATTTAAGAACAGACCATACAAAACAGAGAATTGTGCCCTTAACATTCCCATGTCCACATGGCTCAGATGGCGCGTTAGGTTTACTTTAATACTTCAGTCCTTGCTTTCTTTTGGTTTTGTGGATTTAATCAAAATCTTTTAAAGTTGTTTAACAAGTCTTGTATTTAGCTCCTGTTTTTCTTGCAGCTCAACTTATAACTAATATTTCTCTGTTCAGATCACATACTAGGGCTTTCTTGACTATTTTGACTTTTCTTTCTTATTGGGTGGTACTAAGCAGCATAGCACTGCCAGCATAGGAGGACTATGTAGTATCCTTTGTAATAGTGTGATACTGAGATATTGCATGAGCTTTGTTGCTGTTTATTTCAGCACAAATACATCAAGCAGGCCCATTGCCAATGCCCAGTTCACCTCAGCAGCAAATATTTGCAATGATCAGTGATAGACACTAGGCTCTGAGTTACTGCAGAGAATTTTTTCCCCGGTGTCTGGCTGGTGGGTCTTGCCCACATGCTCAGGGTCTACTTAATCACCATATTTGGGGCTGAGAAGGAACTTTCCCCCAGGTCAGAGTGCCAGAGACCCTGTTTTGTTTTGTTTTTTACCTTCATCTTCAGCAAGTGGTATGGTTTAAACTAAAGTAAATGGTGGATTCTCTGTAACTTGAAGTCTTTAAATTATGATTTGAGGACACCAGTAACTCAGCCAGAGGTTGGGGGGTCTATTTGAGAAGTGGGTGGGTGAGGTTCTGTGGCCTGCAATATGCAGGAGGTCAGGCTAGATCAGTGGTGGGCATCTGATTACCCTGGCCCATCAGGGTAATCAGACAGTTTGTTTACATTTGCATGGCCGTCCACAGCTCCCAGTGGCTGCAGTTCGTGGTTCCCAGCCAGGGAGCTGCAGGCGGCCATACAAATGTAAACAAACTGTCTGGCTGCCCATATGCTGCAGGTTGCCCACCAGTGGACTAGATGATCACAGTGCTTTTCAACCTTAAATAAAGTCTCTGAGTCAGTGTTTAGGCTCTTAAAAGGAAACCGCTTTGGAAAGGAGAGTGAGATTTATTTTATGTCACTACTAAAGTACTACTGTACCGTTACTCCAGATATGATCGGGGCTTTTCCTTCGATTAGTTTATGTATTTCTTGAACTGCTTCCTCATTGCTCTTGTCTTTAAATCGTTTCTTGGAGAGTTCTTGGAGAGCTTCTTTAAATTGATCAAAAGTAATCGTCCTAGAAGATTTCCCCCTGGCAAAACACACATAAAAATTAGAAAACATTACCAAAGGGATACACAGTACTCCAAGAGAAGGATAACAGGTGTGGTCTGCAGTAGTGAAGAACAGCCTTTTACTGCATAAAAGGAATTGACCTTCCTCCCATTAAGATTTTCAGTACAGCGCCTCCCCAGGACAGCTTTATCTTGCTTTCCTGAATGTCGCTAGAACAGTAATGAACCTCACCTGGCTAGGTTTCAGAATTAGAGAGAAGTAGACTACTGCTCATACTTCTCTCAGAATGCTTGGACCTGTCTAGGCCAAGTATAAAACCACACCTAAAACTTAGCACAACCTAACTATGTTTCTTGGGGGTGTGAAAAAAATATCACATATCCCTGAGAAAAATATTTAAGCCAACCTATAGACAACCCTAGGTCAATGGAAGAATTCTTCTGTCAGCCTAGCTAATGCCTTTCAAGGGCTGGATTTACTACAGTGAGAAGAAAAAACACTTCCATTCCTGTGCTGTGGTAGCACTTGTTGTGTAGACATAGCTGAAGATGTAATCGAATTTGGGTAATTATTTTTAAACTCCATTTGCATAAATGAAATGAGTGAAAGCAGCTTAGGCCATGTCTATACTAAAACCTTAGGTGGACCGAAGCTACATCACTCAGGGGTGTGAAAAATCCACACCCCTGAGCAATGTAGTTAAGTTGACTTAACCCCTGCTGTAGACAGCACTAGGTCAACAGAGAATTCTTCTATCAACCACGCTACTGCCTCTCAGAGAGGAAGATTAAATACTGTGATGGGACAACCCCTACCATCATTGCAGTGAGACTGTCTCCACTCAAGTGCTACACCAGCGCAGCTGCAGTGGTTTGAACACAGACATAGCCTTAGTGTTGAACGCAAAAGATGATTTTAGATGATACTGCATAGGTCTCCTCTTTGAAACGATTATGACCTACACAATCATACATTTATTTGTTTTGTGATATGAGCATTGTGCAAATCAAGCTTACACAAACCATAAAGAAAACATGTCACTTAACTCCTCTTCCTCCTCAAAAAGAAGCATACAAGCCATTAGCACTGCATGTCTGATACCATATCCTATTAAGCAAGTTAAATAATAACTCTCTGTGACTGTCCCACTTATGAGACAACATTCACAAATAGTAGTTTATGGAAAAGGTTATTTGAGGGCATGACATTCATGAAAAGCACAGAAATTCATAGCTGAAACTGAAACTCTATTATTAGTTCTTTGTGTTGTCTTGATAAATGATTAAAAGTGAAAATGAAAGGTGCACCACATTTCCAGGCTGGTGACTTGCTTGGTTGTTTTTATTTGCTAGAGTGGAGAAGTGTGCTGTAGAGGTGCCTATGGGTAGATTTTGATAGATTACTGCTTCTGAAAATACCTTTTTAAGAAGTCAATATATATTTAGACACTTTCATACATTATATATACTCTGACAGACCATAGTGACCCATTTAGAAGAGCTCTGAAAGCTCCTAACAAGAACGTCTGAATAATCACTGTGAAGATGTGTTTAGTCAAAAGGAATTTATGTAAATCTGCCTTTTGGCAGTTTAAATAAAAGTGCATTTCAATAGAAAGGATAACTTCAGTTCACAGATCACTTTCTAATAGCAAAGTATGAGCTGACTTTTAAATAAGACTAATTTAATTTTAAAATGAAATTTTTAGACCATAGCAAGCGGAAATTACTTGCCATAGCTTAATTAGTATGGTGGTTGTTTTGAATTTTGCTAATAACAAAAAACCGACACCTCTTAAAGTGGATATAAATATATATCTTTCCACTTGCCTAATTTAATATCCCCAAACATTCAGACCAAAATTTACACTTTTTGCCTTTGAGATTTAGCCATTTAGACAGATCCCAGGCTAAAATTTAACGTACTAAGGGTATATCTATGCTACAATACACTGTAGTACAGATCCTTCCTACATCAAGAGAAGACATTCCATTGATGTAGGTAATCCACCTCTCCAAGAGGCAGTAACTAAGTCAACAGAAGAATTCTTCCATCAATTTACCACATCTACACTGAGGATTAGGTTGACCTAACAACAGAGCTCAGGGTGCAAAAAATTTTACAGCCCTGAGGAATGCAGCTACGTTGATCTAAGTTTTAAGTGTCCTAAGTATAAAATCTTTCCAGAAAAGCTGATAGTATTGTTGATGCAATGCCAAAAAACAGCATCTCTAATAGAGAGGGATCCATTCCAGTATTTACAAAGTTAGGAAACTCTCAAGGTCATAAACTGTTTAATGCAGAGATCTGTGTTGCTGGGCAACATCAGTCAAGTTTGCAGCCCAAGTGTTTCTTTTTGTGCCAATTTAAAGAAGGGTCTTGACAAAATTAGCAAAAAGCCAGACGAGTCCTTTCAGTGATGACAGCTGTTTATACAGGTGTAGGTGATGGATGGTGAGGACAGGGAAAGTGTGTGCTGGCAACAGAAAAATCAGGCTAGACAAACCGCACTCAGAAATCTAATTCGACTTTAATGACTAGATGTCATTATCATCATAAACAATGTTAGGTCCTTGCAAGACCTCAAAAAGATGTTAGCAAACATATCAGATTCAACTGCTAATGTCATTTTCTGTGCAACTATCCTGCCATGTAACATGACTAACACAAGCAGGCATAGTAAAATGAGGACAATTCATAAGCAGATTTGTAAATATGCACTCCAGTCGTCTCTTGTCAGAAGGGATCGTGAAGAAATTGAAGCTAGATTTTGCTCTGAATTAAGGAAGGCAGTTTGTTAATGTATTCCTAGGACAAAAAACAAACCCCCAAAACCATCCACCTCCGCCCCTCCCCTCCCCCAACAACAAAACAAATACAATTCAGTGCACTAGAAGTGACCTAAAACACCAAAGTCCAACAATTCTTGTTTCACTTTTGTGCACTCTAGTAGTATACTATTTGATACAAAATAAATCTGAAATCCTCAGGCATGAGGAAAAGCTTTCCATGAACTTAGGCCCAAAGCCCACAAACAAACTCCTAACTTTTTGGCGTGTAGCCAAATAGAATCCACAAACCCCATGTTAGGCTCCCAGGCTCCCAATACAATGCCTGGGGAGAGTGAGAATGAGATTCATAAAAGCCAGCAGGCTAGTTGGGGAGCTGCCTGAGCTAGCCCATAGCAGATGCTGAGGAGCGGATGGGTTCTAAGCCCCCCTCCCTCCAGGTAGTTAGGCACCTATATCCACTCACACTCCACAGTTGGGATCCCTCTCCTGGGGTCAGGTACCAAAGCAGTTTCTTGTAAGAAGGCAACAGCAGACACCTAACTTTACACAAATTAGCCAAGGGAGGACAATGACTTCCCGCTTATAACCTTTAGCCAGTGATTAGGGAACTCACCTGGGACGTGGATCCGATTTCCCCCTCTGTCTGAGGAGAGAGGATACGAACAGGGAATGGCCACCTCTCAGATGAGTGACTTACCCACTGTGCTAGGGATTGTTCCCATGTAGGGCTCCCTCAAGAGGTGCTGTTGAAGTGGTTCTTCTGTGCATAGGTAATTAAATGGTCACTGGGCCAGACAAAGAGCGAGAATGACTCTATAGTCCAGTGGTTGGGGCAGTCATCCGAGAGGTGGGGAACTCGAGGCAATGCCTACGTTCACGTGGTCTGCTGGAGCTGAGGCATGAGATAGATGTCCAGGCACCTAGACTTAAGTGTTGTGCACATGCTGACGCACAGAGACTTAGGTGCCATGGGGCCTTTAATGGCATTTAGGTACTGATGGATTTTAGGCGCCCCCATAGGTAGGTGGCAACTGAGCAGGGGATTGATTTTGATGGCACCTAAATATTGGACTTTGGCACCTAATGCCCTTTTGTGGACAGTTGGCTTCTCACTTCACATTCTTGTAAGAAGGCAGCAGTAGACACCTATCTCTACACAAATTAGCCGAGGGAGGACAATGACTTCCCCCTTATAACCTTTAGCCAGTGTTGTGCACATGCTGACGCACAGAAACTTAGGTGCCATGGGGCCTTTAATGGTATTTAGGTACTGATGGATTTTAGGTGCCTCCATGGTTAAGTGGCTGACTATATACAGTCATTCCAACAGAATGACTGCATATAGTCAGCTCATTAACATATTTTTGCATTTGAAGGAACAGGTGTTGCAAGAACCTGTCAAGCATGATTCACTTATTCGGTCATATTTAAGAGGCTCTTTCTCTGGTCATCATTGAAGATGAGCATCTACGACAGGATTTGTGCATGTGGATCCAAAAGGGAAGTTGGGGAGGGAAAGAAGAGAAAAGAGCAAATATAGGCCGAAAGAATAAACTCAGTAAAGACGGTGTTATCTAGTGATTACATATAAAACATTTAGGGTTTTTACCGCAAAGAGAAAAAAATTGTTTACAAAAAGTGAACACGTTTATGCAATAATATTTTACACATGCTTTATATAGGGAGCCTTTCATCTCAAGAGAACCGCAAAGCACTTAATGTTGGCCAAGTTCTGCTGTATGTATACACACACACACAAAATGACTTCAGCCAGTACTGAAATGCCTCCATCTTTGCAAAAGAACACAGTATCTGTTTATGACCACTCACATGATAACAGAACACAGTAACACTGGATAGCATGTTTTTTAAAAGACAGGAAGTGAAGAATATGATCTCTAACAGACTGCAGGGGAATAAGGCAGGCAGAATGTACTGTAATTATCCACCTGGAATTTGGCCAGGAAGCTCGTTAATGGGATTAACATCCCTATTCTTATCAGAAATGGCAAGGGATCTTTAATGAGCACAACAGGTCAGCACCTTGTCTTGTGTCTCATCCAAAAATGCAGCACCTACAGCAATGCAGTATCCTATCATATTGCCACACAAAGGCACTAGTTCAGCACTGACTCACAGCAAAAGGGGCTGTAGCGAGAATTTCCAGCACTACTTTTTAGAGGCGACATATACCTGGAGGTCTCCCTCCAGCTATGCCAATACTGCTTAGCTCATGAGGTCTGACAGAATCACAGTCCCAGTTCGAATGACTGCATATAGTCCGTATAATCCATGGAAATTAATAATATTGACTCTCTGCCAAACAAGTTCTATTCTGGCATGGAAAGACCTTTTATCAATTACAGATTTTTAACAGCTGCACATAGCTGATAAGAGAGTTACACTGATTTACCTTTTCTGTTTGGTTAAATGGGGAGTGGTAGGGAAAGGGATATGCAGATCTGACTCCTTCCAATCCATGAATTGGACAACCCTATCTCAATAAGTCTACACTGTTCACTCTCACATTGTAAGACAAGAAACACCTAAGACATAACCACAACATATATTCTAATTCTCCACCCCAAAAATATATGCTGGAGCCACCACAAAGAGTTGCCCTGAAAATAATGAAAGAGTTTAATTCAGCAAGATGTATTCCATATAAACAGTGAAGAAATTAATGCATGATTGGCATTACGATCTATGCTTTATGGTATGCAGTGTTGTAGCTGTGTTATTCCCAGGATATTAGAAAGACAAGAGGGGTCAGGTAATATATTTTATTGGACCAACTTCTGTTGGTGAGAGAGACAAGCTTTTGAGGTATACGGACCTAACGAAGAGCTCTACATAGCGCGAAAGCTTGGTCCAATAAAAGATATTACCTTACCCACTTTGTCTATGCAATACTGGCAGATACAACTGGCTTCTAGGGAGCTCCCCACCAAATTAACCTCTGGGCTGAATTCATTTCAGTTCAATTCATTTCAATTCTTCTCAGTCCCAAAGATGTTTTGAACCCTCCCCCCCATTTTTTTTAAGTTGGCAGAAAGTCTGTTTAGCTGTAGCGTCTAGCGTGAAACCCTCCACTACTCCACAACCACCCCCGATATTATTCAGTTATATCTAATAGCTTCACTAAAGCAAAAAACTCTGGATGGTATTTTCAAAGGAAAATAAGGGAATTAGATGCCCAGTGAGATCTGGGCACCTTAGACTATGAAAATTTGAGCTTCTGTGAATTTGACTACACAGATGAAAGAGTGAAGCTAACTATTATTATTATCATTATTATTATTTGCAAGGTGATAGCACCTAAGAGCCTTACTCAGAAATCAGGACCTCACTGTACTAGGTGCTGAACACACACAAAACAAAAGGACAGTCCCTGCCTCAAAGAGTGACAGTCTAAGACAATACAAGACAATACCCAAGTGGTTGTCAAATGCACAAAGCAAAGACCCCAAAGAAGCCAAATATTTTCTCTCCTGTCTTTTTCAAGTGTGGTCATCTTAGCTGTCATGTGCAATGCTTGTAAGTAAAATACACATGGGATTTAAAATGAAACTTGCTCATTTTTAGCTCAGAAAATGTAAGATTAAGAACAAATTTTACATGTTATTTTCTTTACTGATTTAGGGCTTAATTCTACCTCCATTGACTTCAGTAGAAGTTGTGTCTGAGCCCTTAAACTGCAGCATTGTTTATCATTCAGAAGCATCAAGTAATGTGGCTACTCCCGCAGATGCAGTGACAACTTCTGGTTTATGGGTTAGGGCAGGCCTGCACAACATGTGGCCCATACAGGCTCACTGTGCGGCCCGCAGGAGGTGAGTAGGGGTGGGGCAAGCCAAGCGGTGAGGTGGGGGGAAACGGATGGGGGTGGGGCAAGGATGAGGCTTTTCAGCCCACAGCTGGTTTTTTTGCAGTAATATGGCCCTCGCCGCTTTCTGAGTTGTGCAGGCCTGGGTTAGGGGCTCCGCCCTATGAACAAGATTAAATGTCAGTGCTAGGTTTACTGCTTATAGACCAGTGCTGGTGGTATTAAAGACAAGCCACTTCATGCTTACTGTGATGTCTCTGATGTTATGAGTCTAAATTCAACCCAGGTGTAATATCATTATAGTAAATGGGTTAATACCAGGGATGAATGTGGCCCAATAACTTGAGCTCCTTGGGGAATCAGAATATCACTTCCTTTAGCTTAACTTTGGCTGGACACATCCCAGGTGTTCTCTCCCCACAATCCATTTAATAGGAAACTTCCATCTACTGTTCCTCTCACTCCCACACACAACACACCACTTTTTATTTTGGTGCATCCGATAGAACTAGGCCTCTTCCAGCTACCATGGCATACTAGTTTGTGAAAGATGGAAATAGAAGAAAGTTGCACACTTGATTCTGAACCTTACAGTTAAAGGTCCAAATCAAATGAAATTGGAGGAGCCCAGGTTTGCCTGATCCAACGCTCTCTCTCTCTCTGAGACTTAGCTATGAAGTTTCAAGGTTTGTTTTCTGAGGCTGTAAGTACTGCATAAGGCTGACAGCTATGTAAGAGCCTTGTGACCTACTGAGGGGTCCTGACCCCCAGTTTGAGAACTCCTGACATAGCGTGCTCAGAAGGACAGATTCTGGATTTAGGCCTTGATCTTTCCCCTGGCTTTCTAGGATCTAAATTTATACCAGTGAAAATCTTAATTCAGCTCCCTGACATCAGTGCAGTGTCTCTGACCATACTCAAGAGTAAAAAAGATCAAGAACTAGCAGAGGGCAGATTGCAATTGCAAATTCTATTTCAGTGATTATTCAGGTTTAACTTTCAACTTTTGAAAACATCTGCACTAATATAATACCAGAGAGAGAGAAAAAAAATACAAAGTGAACCAATCAAACAGAAACAGACTTAAGTGGTCAAAAGATCTGCCAACAACCTTGGATAGGACTTGATGTATATACACTGGTGAGTCACCTCAATCCTGCAGATTCTGTCTATTTACATTTCAGAGGATGTTAGAGACGACCCAGCAGAACTGGCTGTCTTTCTACTGAGACTTAGCTATGAAGTTTCAAGGTTTGTTTTCTGAGGCTGTAAGTACTGCATAATCAATGTACAAGACAGTCAGGGCCTCTGGGTGGTTCCTGCTTTTTCAAAGGCCCCATTCACAATACAGTTGAATCCATTTCCATCCATAGGGTACACAAGAGCCAAGGAGTTAATGTACTAAAATAGAAAGTTTCCATTAAGCAATTGTTATAAAGAATCAGACTCCCTGTGTATGTTTGTAACTTGTTTTTAGGAACTCATTACAAAATAACTATCTTGTTTCCATGGGAATAACAAAACAAATGTATTAACTTCCATGTGTTAAAAGTTCATAGGACTGTCTCTTCCCACTCCAAATGGGCTGACTCCAATCAAGTATCCCAAAGAAGAGATCTGAACTGTTTGGTCTCTTCTCTTTGGTTTCTTATTTCAAAGGGGTTAATGGAAGTCTGGGGAAGAAGATAAAATACTCACTGAAAAGAAAGGACAAAGAGGAACGCACTGGAAGGAAAGCCTAAATGACCCATTACAATATAAACACTATGACAAAATCAGATAGAGGAAATGCAAATTCAAACTCATTGACCAGAAAAAGAAACCAACAGGAAAATCTTTACAGTCGGGTGTGCAAAAACACAAAGACTTTTATGAAAATATTGAAATAGTAGAGGTGGTGTGTTCAGTTAAGAAAACAAGAGAGTCATGAAAGGGAACATGAATATCATCAACTCAAAAACCTCTCTGTGCTTGTTTATGAGGAAACTTTTATCTTTAGGAAGGATACATTCTTACATACCATTCTATTTTAAGCTCTATTTCTTACACAAGCTGAATCACTCAAATATATCACTCTGGTACACAGTAAGTACAGCAGAGCACATAATTCACAATACATTTGATAAATGCAGGTTTTATCCCCATTTGTGAACAGATTGTACATTCTTAACATTGGTTATTCAAAATTATTCATTCATTTTTCCTCCTCTAGTGGCTGAACTACATAGCACAGGGGTTCTCAAACTTTTCTACTGTTGACCCCTTTCACTTAGCAAGCCTCTGAGTGTGACCTCCCTCCAAACATTAAAAACACCTTTAACTATATTTAACACTGTTATAGATGTAGGAGGCAAAGCAAGGTTTGGGGTAGAGGCTGACAGCTCGCGACCCCCATCCCCCATGTAAGCCTTGTGACCTCCTGCGGGGTCCTGACCCCCAGTTTGAGAACCACTGACATAGTGTGCTCAGAAGGACAGATTCTGGATTTAGGTCTTGATCTTTCCCCTGGCTTTCTAGGATCTAAATTTATACCAGTGAAAATCTTAATTCAGCTCCCTGACATCAGTGCAGTGTCTCTGACCATACTCAAGAGTAAAAAAGATCAAGAACTAGCAGAGGGCAGATTGCAATTGCAAATTTTATTTCAGTGATTATTCAGGTCTAACTTTCAACTGTTGAAAGTATCTGCACTAATGTAATACCTGAGCAGTCTCACATCACAGGATGTGAACAACTATGCTGAAATTTACTCTCAAACTTTTGTAAATATTCATATACTATTTCCACTCTTTATTACAGGAGCTGAGCAAAGAATTTAATTTCAGGATAATAGATAAAAGAAATTAAGCAGATAATGCCAAGGTGAAGTGCATCTAACACTTTCCAGAGCAACCTTAGTTTTAAAATTTCCTGATTTTTAGTGCCTGATCTAGCAAATTTAATATTTCATAAATGGTAGGTTTTGCACTTAATTTCCTAGTTTTAAGAGGGAAAAGAAAATCTGGGAACAATCAGAGAAGCTTCCCATTACCCCGTAGGTTTCTACATTGCACAGTTCACAAGTTCCTCTCTCAAAACCAGCAAAGCCTGTACATTTTATGGCCTGGGTGCACACTTAAACAGAGATTCACTGTACCTGCAAAGGCAGGATTCATGAATCTGGCCCTGATGTGAAGGGGCTCATTGACCTACAAAGCGTGGTTCGGAGGGAAGCACCACCAAAGTCCGACATGGGGACTGGGGCACCAGAAGGTAGTGTTAGTAGAGCTGGGAGGCCATAAACACTTTTGCAAGTAGAGAAGGAGCTTTGTATAGCCAGGGGTTCAATAGAGCAAAGGAAAGGAGGCGGACAGCTGCTCCAATCCTAGGGTTGTGGTGTGGGCACAGAACTCCACTGGTCCCAGGGCTGCCATGGAGTCACAGAATTCCTCTGACCCTGGGACTGTGGCAGAGAGAGAGTGAGTTTTTCTGGTCCTGAGTCCACAGGATCTCTGTGACTCTCCTGTGGCCCTGCGGCCAGAGAAGTTCTGTGCCCCTGCCGATCAAGTGGGGCACGGGGACCCATGCCACTGCCTGCCCCCCTTGTGCACGCCCCAGCGTACATCAATATTTGGAGTGTTCCCTAGATTTACTGTAATGAGAGCCCAAGGAAGGTAACAAATAGTGAGGCCATTTTATTTCGTTATCCATGGCATCTGGCAAATTTAACAGCAACTGATGAAATTCTAGCCATAAGGAATGTGATGTATTTGTTCTTCAGTGTGTGCGTTCAAGATGTAATTTGTAGG
The DNA here is from genome assembly GCA_007922305.1 of Dermatemys mawii. Classification (NCBI taxonomy): domain Eukaryota; kingdom Metazoa; phylum Chordata; order Testudines; family Dermatemydidae; genus Dermatemys; species Dermatemys mawii. The sequence goes on along the minus strand of ML677371.1, from coordinate 3,797,207 downwards.
CAATAATCTCTGTTGTTTTTTGCCCCTACAACTAACAAAGGCATAAGTCGTCACTGAGGACAATATTCAAGCTTGATTCCAAACTTCAGCTTTAGCTTTGTCTAAAAAATATGGTGAGGGTACATATGTGGGCTTTGAGTTTTGGGGGTTGGAGTGTTGTTTTTTGGTTGGTTGAGGGCTTTGTTTTTTTTTTGTTTTCTTTCCCATCCTCAACAAAGTAAAGAGCTGAAGGGATTTTGCTCAAACTTTCCAAAAAGCTCAAACCTTTGTTAGCCTGAGTTTAACTTTTTATCCCTGTATGAAATCCAGGAGTTAAAAGTGCAACTTTTTTCATCCCTATCTACAGCAGCACTACCAATCCCCTCTGGTAGTATTTCATAGGGCTGGTCCTCACTAGGGCAGGGGATCGACTGTAGATACGCAATTTCAGCTACATTAATAAGGTAGCTGAAATCGGCGTATCTACAGCCGACCTACCTGCCGTCCTCACGGCGGCGGCAGGCAGCGACGCACTCCCCCGTCGACTCCAGCTTGCGCCTTTTGGCGAGCTGGAGTTACAGAGTCGACAGGGGCGCCGCTGGTGATCGATTTATCGTGTCTTGACGAGACACGATAAATCAATCGCCATAAGATCGATCTCTCCCCGCGCTAGTGAAGACAAGCCCATAGTGTGCAAAAGGCTTCAACTTCTGTTCATTCATCAGTATCGTACCTCTTTCAGGTATTTTCTAGCCTGTTACTGCTAAGAGCAGTGAGTCTCCTTGATGCCATCTGTAAACACAAAGTACATTAGAACCAATACTTTGTGGCAGGTGCTCTGGACTGACTGGCACCAAAATGGGATTTGAAAGAAAAGAGTTGTATAGATCAGTGAATAATGCAAGCATTTGTTTGGCAAGTTTATTCTTTTTGTCAGGGGTATTTGTTTTAGTGGCACTGGCATGGAGTCCAAGGTTAATTTGTCTGTGTAGAGGGAAGTAGATTGTACATCTACCCACCTTGTTCTGTTTCTCTTTTCATTGTGTGGCTTACACGTTCCACTTTCAGCTCTTTTGAGGTTAGTAGCTCAGTACTTCTACAGCCGTGGACTCAACAACTATGACTGCTAGAATCAATGATACTCTTCCTGCAAGCCAGTTAAATCTTTGGTGTAGATAAGTTAAACTGCATTGGCAGAGTACCATTATCTCAACTGGCTGTGTTTACATGTCCCGTGAAGCTGCATTTTGTATTTCTGCCAAAAGGAAAATCACCAAAAAGTACAAAGGCCACAGTCATAAAAGATGAACATTTCCAAAGGAGAAGAAAGTAACACTGTACACTTCCTCTGTTCAAACTGATTAGAGCAGAACCCACCCTAAGCAAGAACTTAATAAACAAAACAGACAGAAGTGAAGAAGAAACTATTCCAGTGATATAACCCTTTCAGACCCTGTTAGGCAATACCCTTTATTGCTCCTCAGAAGATCAGACTAGGCTGTCAGATAGATCAGCAGGCAGGAACATGTCAATGAAGGCAATATAAAGAAAATCAAAAGGATGATAAAACCAAAAACCAATGGATTGCCCCCGTCCAAAAGCCTCGCCCCACAGTCTATCCCCGGTGGAGACCTGGATTTCTGAAGGTAGGCACCTGGACACTGGGGCTTGTGGAGTCTGGATGTGTCAGTAGTCAGTACTGGGGGGACAAATGAGAGTCATCCTGAAGGCACCTGCAGCAACTGATTCCAGGAGCAGACTTGGGTTCATAAAGCCAGCACCAGTATTTTTCTGCTAAAATAAGTCAGTCAAGATGAACAGGCAGCCTCGAGTGTACAGCTCTTCACAGGCGCCTGCCTGCCCTACAGCAGCCAAAGAGAAGAACTGGCCTAAAGTACAGAAAGCCGTTATTGCTTCTTTATATACACATGATCCCTCTGGCTCCAGCATCTCTGCCTAGTCAGAGATAAGGTGCTGTGACCTGGAAGGGAAATAAAAAGGCTTCTTTCCTTATCACTGTGCAGTTCCACCAGCTTTCTCACTGCACTAGAGGAGAGAGGCATCAACTACAGAATGTGAGAGGAATGTACGATGCTCATCCCTGATAACAAAGGGATTGGAGATCCTCATATGTATTTTTAAAAGGGATGTTAGCGCATACAATAAGGAGCTTCTCCTTTACCTACTGAATTCCTGACCTAGATGCAAAGGGCTCTTGAGGGCCATCACAATGATAGAATCAGCGATGTAGAAACCCCTTTGGGGTCAGTGTCTGAGCCGCACAGGCAGGAGAACATATGCCATATAGCAAGGCACTGAACATCATGGCATTGTTTCATCCTTGCCACCTGAAGCCAGGAAAAGTATTGCACCCTCTGACATGTTAAGTTTCCCACAATGGAGTCATTGTAATGGAAAGACCCATTCCAATCCAATCCATAGGTCAGGCCTGCACAAATGCGGCCCACACGGGCTTACTGTGAGGCCCGCGGAGGGTAGGTAGGGGTGAGGCAAGCCAACCGGTTGGGTGGGGAGAAGCAGATGAGGGTGGGGCAAGGGCAGGGCTTTTTGGCCTGCAGCTGGGTTTTTTGCAGTAATATGGCCCTCGCTGCTTTCCAAGGTGTGCAGGCCTGCCATAGGTTTTAACCCCTTTTAGTAGTGTTAAAAACTTCTTTCAGCTTGTGACTTGTCATGCGCGGGCTCAGAGCAGATGTGGAAGCGCTTGGAAAATTTGAAGCAGGTAACCCAAATGGATGTTGGGGACCCACCAATAGCAGTAGGGATCTTTATGCTCTTCTCATGCTAACTGGGAAAATGTTTCTTCGGAGGATTCTCCTATAGCCCCTTCTCTACTTCACTTTTCTTGTGTTTCCTTCCCCTGTGCTTTGTTCATTTCATTCACATGAAAGGCTAAAAATACATGATGGGTGAGGGAGAAGGTGGCAACTAAACAACAGTCTATGAAGGCGGGCAGGGAAAAACAAAGGGAGTGCAAAATGCAGACTGAGTTCAATGAAAAGGATTAAGGGGAATCATGAGGGCTTATCAAGTGAAAAGGAAACCCAGGCAGAAAATAGGTCAGTTAATAAATGATTAGGTTAGGGGTTGCTAAATGAAATCAAATGAATCCAAACTGGCTAGAAACAATTTTTTTTTTTTAAAGAAAAGAAACCTAGGAAGTTAAGAAGCAGGGACCATGTCATAACAGCTATTGATAAAGAGAAGGAAAAGGAATATCTGGAAAACCCAAATAAAAATGTAAGGCAGACTAGGGAATATACATGCAGCTCTGCTGCTAAAAAGATGTGCTAATTAACACACTACACCAGTGTTGTATTTGACCCCAACTTATCTTTGGGGAGAGATGTTGACCTGGGGAAGTACCAAAAGGCTGGGGAGGGAGGTCCAGGGAGAAAAAAGAAAATGTGGCACCAATATTCGAAAAAGTGAAGAGGAGACATTTTGACTGCCATCACTCTGGCCTCTCTCCCCTAAATTTCCACCCTAATGAGAGGCTTGCAAGAACTGCACAAGGACAACAAACACTTGCAAATAATAAGAGGGACACATACAGTAAGGAAGTCATAAGACTAAACATTACAAACGCTATCCAGGGTACCTCACTTTAATCCTCAAAATGCTGCCTACTATCTGGTGCATTAGTCCTAGAAATGGCATGTTCTTTTGGGCAGGTCAGGAGGGGGAAATTTGGAAGGTGGGAGCAAGGAGGGCTGGCATGGCTGGCTGGTGCGACTGGGAGGGCAGGTAGTCAGACCAGTGAGTGTGCTGGGGGCGGGGGAGGGCTGATAGTCACAAGAGAGTTTGGCAGGGTGGCCTCAGTTGTCAAGGAGACTGTGTGAGAGTTAGACAAGTGAGAGAGAGGACTGGAAGCAGGACCTTGCCATGAGATGGGGGCTACTAGGTGGATTATTAAGTAGCACACTGGGTGCTTCAGGGTTTGAGAAGGGTGGTGGCAAATCAGGCATTTGCCGTGTCCCACTGCAGAGACGAGCAGAGTCATCCTCCATTATTAGTAAGAAACAAAAAGAACTGCGCTCTCATTGGTCTCCACCATGTCTGGAACACACATGTTGACTGCATGGAAAGAGGGCAGTGTTAGTAAACTGCACAGACTGAACAACCTACCATGGTGACAGCTGCCAGAGACATCTTTAAACACACCAAAAATATGAAAATCCAAAAGGATGAAGTCATGGTGCCCCCTGCAGATAAAGACAGTGGTGGAGACTGCTTTCAACAGCTAATCATTACACTATTCAGTGTGCCTCACAATGGCCAAGTTCTGAATAGTTCCTACATGTATTAGTGATAAGAAACTCTTCTTTTATAATACTACTACTTAGCACTTATACAGTATGACAGATATTGCAGCCTTAGTGTCTTTGGGAGCCAATGTATTTAATGTACGAATTGTTTATGTCTGATTGTGCTCTGCTCCATGGGGAGAGGGTTGTCACAGCTCTTCCCAGGAATTAAGAATACAGGGGTATGATTAAGGCAAGTCACTGAGACTAAACAATTCTAGAAAGATACCAGCCCCTGGAGAGATTAATACTAGGTTTTCCAGAGACTAGGACACAAATAAAGGGCTTTTGGTACAAAATGATGAGCTTTAGTTCACACAGGGTCTCCTTTCTGAACCAGCAAATGGACAGGATCTTCTGCCCAAGGGCGGCCCCCTCGGGCGGAAGGGTTGGAAAGCCTTGGGCCTAATAGGGCCTAAAAGACTAGTGAGCGGTTCTGGGTATGGATAGTGTTGGTTCTGTATATTTTTGTCTGTAATGCTTTTACCTCAAGAATAAATGTGCTTGCTTAGTAAGATCTGTGTGATAACTCAGCTGCTGACAGTACACTGTTCATAGCCCTTGGAGAGAGAAAGCAAAGCAGAGACACTGGCCTTTAGATAGACTGGCTTGCTGGAGATATCATAATATAAGGCAGGGAGATGTGCAGCCTTAAAACCCATCAGAAAAGAGTGTGATGCAGGTGTCTACCCAAGAGAGATGATGGCTGGAAGCTGGACATCTTAAGTGGGTGCCCTTGAGGGACTATGGAGGAGAACCAGAGGTGCAGCTACCTGAAACTCTGACATACAGCACTTTACATTTCAAAGTGTTGTGCTAACGAGTTAGGAGACTAATACAGTTACCATGGGCTTAGACTGCTCTTTCTGTGATTGGAAAGCTACAAAGCAGATCACAGCAAAAGACATTACTCTTAAAAGAACAGCTGAAATCCCAGGGCAGATGACAGACTAAAGACCCAACATCTGTACTTTGTCTGCCAATCAAATAGTACATGCATTCCAACACTGAATGTGTAGGGAAAGAAGGTCGGCAGCCACAAATAAGGAATCATTCTAGCGTTAATGAGCAGTTCAATGAGAGTTGATAAATCACGGCCCTATAATGGAAAAATAAAGACAGGTTAATACGTGCATTTTGATTCATTCTCTACAACAGTGTGAAAATATTTGTTTAAAAAGGAGCCCAGTCGACATACTAGTGAAAATATGCTCAACACAAACACTGCTGAAAGGAAGCTGGAATACCATCACAGGCTGAGTAAGGATAACTTTGAATAACCAAACTGAATGCTCCAGTAACAAGGAATGCCATTTGCCCCAAGCAACAGTCAACTATGAAATAGACAGACTACAGAATACAGCTTAAAAGTAAACAAAACAGGAAATAAAATTCTCAGAACAAAAACGTCTGATCAGCTGTTTTCCATAACTTCTGGTTTGTTTGTTTTTTATCAACCTCTATATTTTATAGATACATGGAAATTAGAGATGGAAAGAACCTAGCTGAGTGGTCCCCAATCACTAATATCAGTGTTGGCACTTCAGCCTTTTAATGATCAGTACCGTTGCCTACCTTAACGCAGCGCTTCTGCATGCTACAACTCTCCATGTCCCAATCAGTTGTGCTTGTTTTACACCGGTTACCTAACATTTGGGGTCTTTTGGTGTGTTGTTTGCATTGGAGAAGAAATGGAGGATGGAGTCAGGTATTTCTTTGATTTAATCCTGTTTATTTAAAAGAATGTACATAAGTCCTGTTTCTCTCAACACAGTAGAAATCAAACAGGAGATGGTGCCTTGCATGACAGTACAAAACCTCTTTCTAGCCAACACTCCACCCAAAGGTGCTCTCACCCAGCTTTTTCTCAGATTTGTGCTACAAGCGCTGTCTGTCTGTTTCTAGGGCTTGCTTGCATGTTACCTTCTGCGTGTTCTTGTGCGGTATTTCTACTTTTTTCTCCCTCACTCACATGCACAGTTCCCTCAAACAATATCCAGCCCTCTGTGTTTGCCATTCAGTGCTCCCTAGTGAAACATCTTCCTCCATATAGCTTAGATTCTTAACTGGCCTTTCATGGCTCCTATTGTGTGGCAGTTCCTATTGTCTCAGATATCTACCATAAACACAGTTACCAGCTTTTTGCATTTATCCTGAATGAAGGACAGCTATTACAACCACCAGCTTCAACAAGGTTTCAGCTCCAGGGCTGGAGCACCCATGGGGAAAAAAACAGTGGGTGCTCAGCACCCACTGGCAGCCTGTGTCAGGGCAGGGGTAAAAATCCCTAGAGTGCCCTGCCTCTGCACAGTAAACCCTGCTTGCAGGCAGGAGGCTCCAGGGCAGGGGCTGGCCCCAGCCATGAGAATGCAGAGCTAAAAGCCCTAGCAGAGGGTTACTGCAGGGAGCTCAGCTGGGTTAAAAGGCCCCAGCTGTAGCTGGGATCAGGAGGGGGCGGGAGAGGAGAGAGGAGAAGAAGGGCCTAGGCAGGGAGAGGAAGGCTGAGTTGCTGTCTCCAGGCTGTGAGATAGGCACCTTAGGGGGCTGAGGGGCCAACAGCCCAGAACTGTGGGGTCACTGTTGTGGGGTGCACTGATGGTTTCACAAGGACACTGTTGTAAATAAAGGACACGTGGGGCAGCACTAAGACTGTGTGGAGGCCTTTGTTGAGCCCAGAAAGACCACAGGGGGCACGGACCCTGTGACACAGCCCCACAGATCAGCTCCTCTCCCTCCCCACCAGTGCCTCCCACCTGCCAAGATCAGCTGTTTAGCGGGATGCAGAAGGTCTTGGGAGGAGGGGGGGAAGCAAGGAGGGGAACACTGCAGGGGTGTGTGCCCCCCTTGCTTCCCCCCCTCCTCCCAAGACCTTCTGAGGGGGTGGAACAGGACTGGGAGAGGCAGGGCAGGAGCAGAGAGGGGGCTGGAAAAGGCAGGGTGGGGCCTTGCGGAAGGAGTGGAGTGTGGCGGCGGTTTGGGGGTCAAGCACCCCGGGGGAAATGAGGAAGCCGGCACCTATGGCTTGGACTGCTATAATCCTGGGGTTCTAGCAGTGTTTCTCAAAGGGCAGGATACATACTTCCCAGGACTTGCTGGAGCCCGCTCAAGATGTATACAGCTCGGGGAAGTAACTAGGAAGGAAGAGCTTCATTTTCCCAAATTGTGCCTCAAGCTTTCAAATGGTTGGAAAAAAGCACTGGGTTAGAGCATGCACAGATGAATGGGAAACAACAGACACTAGCTAATCAGCCTGCTCTGGACTCACAAGACTGTTGGTGTAATGCCCACAAGTCTTTAGTTGCCCTCCCTCAAGAGACCTGTAATGAAATTCTGCTTTGCACTGCAAGCAGGTGGGATTCCTATCCTGCTTCACACAGATTATATACACACTGTATATATCACACATTTACCACCTCCTTGTAGGTTAGCTTTATGGTAATACAAGCAAAGACAACAACATTTCCCACTTCCCCCCAAATCTGGATCTTCCTAGCATTTTCCCTAAAAAACATTATCTCTATCCTTAGCTCCTTCTGCCTCGGAAAGACATCCCCAGTGCTTCTATATAGAACTCCTCGCTTGGAGCGCATTGGATAGATTTGATCCAACTTCAGTGTCTCAGCAAAAACAGCTCCACATCACTATACAAGGTTCAAGCATCTAACATCAGGATACTCAACGGAAGATACTTACATTCCCATAAAGGGTCTTAGGGCTTGTCTACACTACCACTTACTTCGGTATAATTTACATCACTCAGGGGTGTGAAGAATCCACACCACTGGGCGATGCAAGTTACACCGACCAAAGCACCAGTGTAGATAGCACTGTGTTGGCAGGAGAGCTTCTCCTGCTGACATAGCTACCACCACTCGCAGAGGTGGAGTAATTAACTTGACAGGACTGCTCTCTCCCGTCAGCTTAGAGTATCTTCACCATACACGTCACAGCGGTGCAGCTGCACTGCTGCAGCTCATCTAGTGTAGACTAGCTCTCTGGAACCTGTCATGCTGGTAATTATGCCTGTAACTGTGTTAACCCCTTCCACATCTGAGTAATATGAAAAAACAAAGCCAGGATTCATTTATTTTTAATTGAAGCTAATCATGGCAAATACAACTGCAAGGTCAATTTGAATATTTTTTTGGTCAAGAGCAACACAGAGTAAGAAAGCAAAGTTTGTTCTCTCAGGGAAAAATGTCTGGAACCCTTGATTCCAGCAAGGCCTTTGACAAAACTCCAATTTTTCCCTTAGAAGTCACATTGTTTGGTGTAAAGAAAACAAAAATCATTTGTCAAAGACAAGGAAAATGAAGAGGGGGGGGATGGAAAAAGAAGTCTTTAATTCATATACACTACATTCACTCTGTTATTCAAGCACTGCATGTGTGTGTCAATGAACTGCTGACAAAATGCACCAGTAAATCTAGTCATATTTCATGCTCAAGAAATTTAAACGAAATTTAGCCGTGTGGACCAAGATCTATTTATTTCCCCTAAATGAACATTTTAATTTGCAAATATGATTTCTTTTTAATTTTCCATTTTTTGTTTGAGAGCATAAGTATTGGGACAATGATTAACACTACATGTAAAATAACCACCACCCTTCCCCAAAATACTCCATAGAATATTATCATTTGAAAACTTTGTGCAAAATAAATTAGCACAGATTGATGCCCACAATCTGTGTTTTTTGGGAGTTCTTTGCTTATAACAAATCTTGCAGCCAAAACTATAATGTCTTGGTCAAATCCAATGCTGAATTTCCTTTTAAAATTTAGTGACCTGTATCCTGAAATAAAATAGTTTTAGTGGTACAAAACTAAGCAATTTTTTTTGAAGTTTTATATGAATGTTTCTGTTCCAGATGATTTTACACACACAACATTTCACAGGATGTCAGAGGAATGGATATTTTCGTATAAAATCACATGCATGCAGGAAAGCAAACTTCTGAACAAAATGCTTCCAAAATATTAAGTGGGATTACAGCCATCTTTGATTATTTTTGTTTGTGTGTGGTTTGGTTGAAGCATTAAGGGGCATATGAATGTTTAGCATATCTGGCATGTAAATACCTTGCAATGCAAGCTATAAAAGTGCCATGCAAAGGCCTGTTCTCACTTTCAGGTGACATTGTAAATAAGAAGCAGGCAGCATGATCTCCTGTCAATGTAAACAAATTTGCTTTTCTTAGCGATTGGCTGAACAAATAGTAGTACTGAGTAGACTTTTAGGCACTAAAGTTTTGCATTATTTTGGTTTTGAGTGCAGTTATGTGACAAAAAAATTCTACATTTGTAAGTTGCACTTTCATGATAAAGCGAGATCGCACTACCGTACTTGTCTGAGGTAAACTGAAAACTACTATTTCGTTTATCATTTTTACAGTGCAAATATTTGTAATAAAAATAACAATGTGAGCACTGTACACTTTGTATTTGATGTTGTAATTGAATATATTTTAAAATTTATAAAAACATCCAAAAATATTATTTAATAGTGGAATTAATCGCAATTATTTTTTTTAAATCACGGTTCATTTTTAGTTAATCGTGTGAGTTAACTGTGATTAATCGACAGCCCTAGATTTATCTTTTATTTTCTTGTAATCAGTTCTGACATATGACTCAATACATATAGTCAGTTAAAATCTATCTTTCTGTAGTTAAATTTGCTTTGTTGTTTTCTTTAAACCAGTGTGTTTGAACTGAAGTGTTTTGGGAAGCCCCATTTGAGATAACAAGATTTGTGAATATAATTTTCTATTAACAAATGACAGAATTTGAGCTTGTATTGTCCTGGCGGGTGTTCAGCAGTACAAGACACATTTCTGGGGGAATTCTGGGACTGGAGAGTTTGCTGGTGTTGCTCTGCAGTGTAATTCATGGGCTGTCTGGCTATAGCACTCATACAGTGTAGTTGGGAGTGATTTACATGCAGTAGGCCGTGTCTGAGCAGACCAGGAGTGGTTGTTCTCACAGAAAGGCACCCCAGGTTGGGGAATACAGGGAACACAGCTGTCCATCAGTCTAGATAGGTACCCTGACCAAGTTTGTTTTGCTATTTGGTTTATTATGTAATGACTTGTATTATTCCACAGCTCTTCTTTGCAGCTTTAATAATAAGCCTTGTGAACTAGTCAACGTTTTCGGGCTTTAGTGGCATTTTATTGATGGGTTGGTTTTGGTTGTTTTTTTTTTGACAGTGGAGGAGGAGAGACCTATCTCAGGTTCCAGTGTGGAACTGGTATGCTGGTAATGACAGGGAGCTTGAGACTGATGCATACCACCACTGACCTGTGCTGACTGTGCAGGAAGGGGTCCAGGACAGTTCAAGATGCAATGAGCAGTGATCAGATGGAGTCTGTGGACACAAAACTTAGGTCAGGTGTGTTTTCGTTCTTCCATCAGGCTGAGTGGAAGGTACCCTTTTGCTTTGCATCAAATAGCAGGTACTGATCCTGTGCTGATGCTCACTCAACAAACTGTTTATGTGAAACATCATTAATTGAATAGCCCCATGTTGTATGGTGACTGTTGAAATCACCAAGGTACACAGATGGATGTTATGATTTTGGTAGGCCCGGTAAGGGCCACTGCCAGCTGGGTAACTTATACATTGTCAGCTCACTGGCTGGGATATCAATCATTAAACAGTTGTCCATTATTGGCAGTGCTTTGGATTTGTCTTTTAGGTGGCCATGCCATTTTGGATAGTTTTGTTTGGAGGGAAGGATGCCTCCAAGTACCTTGAGGTGTGCTGAGCCTTCTTCCGCAATGCGTGTTTCTTACAGCACCAGGACATTGATGTTACTGTCCATCAGCAGCCTCGCAATGACATCAGCCTTTGAACGAGATAAGCCCTCTACATTGCTGGCACAGACAAATCAATGGGCCTATCAGTGTGGCTCTGAAAAGAGCCTTTCTTGGAATAGTTGCTATTTTGACCTGGAGGTCAATGAGTGATCTTCCATCCCCAAAGTGGTAGCATTACAGTGGACACAGAGGTTAAGGTGAACTTAACAGGGAGGACCACGTGAAGGTTGCCACCATCACTCCCTAAGCTCCTCCATGGCTACAGGGGCTTCTCAGTTCCCCAATGGAGGCCAAAGAGCGAAACACTCCTAAGGGAGCATGAAGCTACTGGTGATCTAGATTTAGCCACTGCTCTTCTTCAATCACTGCACTCTACAAGACAACAATGATGGATGGAAATGGTGGAGGCCACAGACTTGACATTAAACCCATAGTGAATGGGCCCTGTAATGGGGCGGCTGTCCCACTTCAGCAGAAATTGGGTTAAAACAGCCCTTCAAAGGGTTGTGGCTGGGGAAAGGCAGCCCAGCAGAGGGCTGCAAGTGAAAGCAGCTGGGGCGGAGCAGCCGCAGCTATGGCTGGGTCAATTAGGGCCCAGCTGACCCTGATAAAAGGGCCCAGGGTTTGGTGCACAAAGAGAGTCTCCTCCTCTAGGTGTGGAGCTAGACTTGCCTGGCTGCTGGGGAAGCTTGAGAAGGTACCTGGAGTAGAGCAGGGCTGGTGGAGAGAGGCCAGAGAAGCTGGGGAGCTCCAGGTTGGCAACTCCCCAGGCTGCAGGGCCTAGTCTGTGGCCAAGAAGGGGTACTGGAGTTGCAGGGGGCAGCCCATGGGAAGGCAGAGGCAGCAGGCCAAACCCTCCTTGCCTATGATGACTGGCTGTTACATTGCAGTCAGCCCCAGTGAACAGAGGCTTGATGGTGTCTGGCAGTAGCCCATAGACTGAGGCAAGGTGGGGCTCAGTGGGTTAGGGGTTCCCCAGGGAGGGGAGACCCAGAGCTAGACTGTGGGGGTTCTGCAGGGGTGCAGCACCCCAGGGAAGAGGGCACCGGGGTCCAAGAGGGACACGGGGCCTGTGGCAAGTGGGACATTGGCCTGCAGAGGGTGCTCCAGAGCTGGAAGACCAGCAGGAGGCGCCGCAGAGTAAGTCCCCGCTCCACTACAGGCCCTTCTGTGGCACCCAGGTGGAGCAGAGCCACCACACATACACACAAGCACCCCAAGTCACTGCTGACAGCATCGCCAGCCTCTGGCTAAGAAATTCAAAGATGACTGTAACCTGACAAACAAAGAGGAGAGGTGAAAACAGCTCTTAAGGAATCCTGCGCAAAAAGTTTTCCTTCATCGCCTCTGTCAATCCTTCACAAGATTCAAGATCGATGCTGCCCTCTTTGCTACCAAACAGGAGAAGCAGCTGGCAGTGGTGGCATCCTTCTGGACTTCCTTAAATATCTCGGGCTGAGAGGACACGAACGGATGGCAGCACTCATCACAGAAGTCATCACTACCAGCAAACTCCCAGCAACTTGAAATCAACAGTAATGGCCATTTTAAAACCTGGAAAGCTGCCTGGTGACCCCAAAAACTACCGCTCTATATATCTCCTGTGTACAACATGCAACTTATTGGAGTAGGTGATCCTGGCAAGGCTTACCTCCATTCCGGAGAATGCAATCCCCCCAGAACAGGCAGTTTTCAAAGCAGGGTGAAGCTGCTGTGACCAATTGCTTGCACTGACTACACATTCTGAAGATAGATTCCAGCAGAAGCTTAAAACGACCATAGCTTCTATTGATTTCCCATCAGCTTATGACACGGTCTGCCACAAGGGCCTACTGCTGAAGCTATCCATCCTAGTTCAGTGCGATCAGACATTTTGACTCGCAGGTCAGGGCTTTCAGACAGAACATTGTGTGTCCATCTCAGAAGTCAGATCAGCAAAAAACTGAGTCTGCACAATGGACTACAAGAGGGATCACTACTAGTACTATCCCTTTATAAATGATGTTCCCATAAATGACATGCTGCAAATTCATTTATGCTGACAGCCTGGTGCTAATGATGTAGACTACAACACTCAAGGTAGCCAAAGACATCCTTAATGTTGATCTGAAGAGGACAGAAAACTGGCAGCTCAAACCCAATCCATCAAAAACCGTGTCATCCACTTTCCATTTCAGCAATTCTGAAGTGAAAAGGATGCTTAACGTAAACGCCTGCAGCAAGGCTATCACCCATGATTCTAACCACTGCTATCAAGGAGTCTCTCTTGATCGCAGCCTGACCTATCAACAACATCTGAAGCCAGTGAGCCATAGAACGAAGAACAGATGTATCGATATCACCCAAAAGCTAGCAGGTTCTACGCTGGGGCCATGACACCCAAATGCTACAAATGGCGATGTTGGCTTTAGTTTATTCCACAGCCAAGTACTGCACACTTGTTTGGGAAAGGAGCTCCCATATGGACCTCTTTGATGTCCAGGTAAATGTGGCAGTGAAACTTGTAATTGGCGCACCGAAGTCCACTCTGGTGCTTAGGCTTCCAGTTCTCACGAACATCCTTCCTCCAACCATTGTGACGGAGTCAGACCAGAAGGATATAGGAGAGTGCTGGAAGGCAGGTATATTAGTCTCAGGATGTGCAGGTCCTTGTTCCCTGGATAGCCAAACAAAGGCTACTCCAGGCCAATCAAGACACCTGGGGCCAATTAAGAACCTTCTAGAAAGGAGTAGAAACAGCTAGCCTAATTGGGACACCTGAAGCCAATCAGGGACTGGCTGAAACCAGATAAAAACCTCCCAGTTAGTCAGGTGGGTGTGGGTGTCAGGAGCTGTGGAAGGAAGTTATGCTGTTGGTGAGACTGAGTGTAGGACAACATATCATACTGAAGGAAGGAAGCCCTGAGGTAAGGGTGAAGTGGAGTTTGAAGAAGCAGGGACTGCTGTGGGGAAGTAGCCCAGGGAATTGTATTGTGTTTTGTGCCTAAAAGGTCAGCCATCTTAGCTGATACTATTAGGGTCCCTGGGCTGGAGTCCGGAGTAGAGGGCGGGCCCGCGCTCCCCCCTTTTTTCCATCTTCCATACTGGCCTGTGATGAAGGCAACTCACTAGGTGGTGACTCTTGCCAATTATACTGAGAAAGGGAGGTCACTCTGGGGCCTAGATGAGTTTCTGAGGCCCCTAAATCTGCCAGGAAGCGCAGGACCCACAAGTACAGACTTGGAGCTTTGTCACACCATCTTGTGAAAGATGGCTATGTTGTGAGAGTACAAGAAGCCTTTAATTAATCCAAAGCTCCTGTTCCATGACCACCTTGTTCACCTGCCTCTCACTCATCTTAGGTCCCACCACCCATTCTGGCTAGCTGGAGCAGCTCTTGTCATCCAACTTCAACCGAGAAAACACCCGGCAGATTCAATGGGCAGGCTCTAAAACAAACAAGCATCTCAGAGATGATCCCAGCATCGAACTGTCTGGTTTCTTGCTCCAGGAAAGACAGCGGACAACTATCCATGGTATTAGGATGTTCCATGGAAGATGTGCATACCTGATACAAGGTAGAATCAAGAACTCACCAGAATACAAATGCAGAAACTTCAAAACCAAACCATTGTGAACAAGTGCCCCTTCTTTTCTTTTCCAGGAGGTAAAGCAAAGGTGCACTCTGTATCTTCTGAAGCCCTCAAATGGATTTCAAATTTTTCTATTAACTTGTAAATGTTGTTATTTCCATATAATATAAAATATTTCATAGTTAAGGCTGCAGCTGACTTTCGCATGTTTCTTAAAGCCCATCAGAACAAGAGTCAGATTAACCTAAAAATGGTAGGTCAAGTCAAGAACCGGAGTAGAGTCTGGGAACAAAGTCTAAAGTGATTGAACATGGGGGTCTCAAGTCAGCATCCTAAAAAACACTGAATGGCTTGCAAATAAATCATTAGAAGAGTGTTTGCTTTGTTGTCTACATCTATAGAACACACACACAGGAGATAAATGAAATTTATATCACTGGTATCCTCATACTAAGATCCAGTGCACAGAACCAAATACAAAGCACATAACCTAAAACAAGAAAAAAAGGTTATTTGAGCTTCACTTTGGAACACTCCAGTATCAGCGGAGACCAGGGAAGAGAGGGAAAAGTGCATGGTCAGAAGAGATCTGCAGACATACCAACCCCTTCGGAGTGCGCCAACCCTCTCACCGTAATCTGAATCCCTCTTAACACAGTTCTAGGCTCACTACACTCCTCCAAACCCAGAATAGTCCTGGGCTCCCCAGGCCAAGTTTTCATGTGCTCCAAAGTTTGCTCTGCAGCTTTAGTTATGAAAGTTTTGGCACAGACATTTTTGCAAGTTCAGATTTTTGCATTAAAACATCTAGCTACCGGACTATGTACATAAATCCAGATTTTGGAACAAGTGAAGCATTGCAGTTACTCTCTGAACACCCCACAACCTGTGTAAGTAATACTGTGATCCAAAAGGACAGGTCATTTTGAAAAGTGCTCCCTGGGAGTTTTCTTTAAAAAATTTATTTCAGAAAGCAAATTTTAAATATCAATGTATGTACAGTTTGCTTATTTTCTGATATTTTAATCTAGAACTATGAAGAGTTCTAGCCACAGTAAATACAGTACCTGCATTGGTACCAGAACAGATGAGCAAGTATGTCTACAGAATAGTCATGCTAAATTCTTCTTATAGGAGATCATATAATACCTGCACATTAATCTCAAACCAAAGGACAAATCAGAAATAGTTAAATCACGTTTCTATGAAAGATACTGTCAAAAGACAAGTCTACACAACAGTTGGAAGTAGTCTACAAAAAATTGTAAAGCTGCTTCCATTCAAATCAAGTGATAATGTAAAAAAAGGTCTTGTCAAATGAAGACTTATTTAGACATTAAACAGCAGTGGTAGTTAGCTGTTCTTTTCTGGATCAGAGAAGTAAATTTGACTGTTTGTTTTCAGGTCAGGCATGTGCTGTACTCCTTGGAAAACCTTAACTGAACCATATTACAAAATATCAGTATATACATTTCGTGTGGGTTTTTCCAATGCATTCAGCATTGGCCTAACTCCTCCTACAGAAATCAATGGGAGTTCTATCAACAACTCCAATGATAGCAGAATTAGGCCAGTGCTGAGTGTTTTTTTGAGGGGAGGGAAAAACACCCTTCATCTGCAGGGGCTGTAGTAAAATAACCATGCGAGCATGACCTCAGGACAGCTGGAAGGTATATGAGTCCTCAAAAGTATCAATAAGCCCTTGCTAGCATTACATACTGAGGCATTTCCAGCTCTCTCTGAATCACGTGTGTAACAGAAATGACCAAACTCATCTGTCCTCATCTCTTACTACATCGGGCCTTCTGCTCTAATGATGCTGGCCTTGTTTTCCCATTTGCCCACTTCTCCCACTACTGTCTGCACACTTTCATCCATCCTCCCACCACAAACAGATGATCCTCTCCAGAGCTACTCCACAAAGCCATCAACGTCGCTCCTCATTTCAATCTCTCCTGAAGACACCCACTTGTTCTGAAACGATGAGCCAATTTCTTTTAACAAAGTTGCCCACTTAGTTACTACATTTATTTCAGCAGTCAACTGCTCATTTATATATGGACTTCTCACCCCCAAATAATGTAACAAGTTGACAAGGAACGCTTCAATTGAACTAGATAAAGACACTTCCTATTCCTGCATCCGACGAAGTGGGTATTAGCCCACGAAAGCTTATGCTCTAATACTTTAGTTAGTCTTTAAGGTGCCACGGGACTCTTTGTCACATCTACACTTCCTGTTGTAATCAGGATGCATTTCTTTACAGTGCTTAACCTAGCCCACAAGCTCCAAGAATAGGTCCTTAATCTACGAGGCTGACATCATTCAATGGAGACAAAACTGAGTTTGTTTCCTGCAAACTCCTGTCCCTACCGCACCAGCACCATTACCTGGGTAATGCTTCTTTCAAAGGCTCTTTCCAAGTCCCTTTTACTCATTAGGAGCAAACTGTGTCACACTGGGCATGGTTAGAAACTAGAGATATGATCTGAAAGAGTTAATTTAGCAGATAAAGATAGATCAAGCAAACTAGAGCAAAGTCAGTCCTAGAGCCTGTTTTAAGAACAAGTTTTGGACAATTCAAGATCCAAAACTTTTTCAAAAGTCATCTGGATTCTGGTGCAGTCCTTGGATTTTTTTTTAAGGAGAGGCTGGTCCTGTCTTCTTTGTGGATACAGAAGGAAACAGAAATTCAGAGATTGGTAATGGAAGGCATCCTTGTATAAAGAGGATTTGCAGCTGATGTCTGTGACACTTTGTGAGGACTACAAATGGGCAGTGAACAAGTTGTATTATGGGTGTGTCCACACAAACATTTAGTTTGCAGCAAGCTGGGGTGGGAATCAACTGGATATTAACTGTGTGGACCCTGCTGATGTGCATTAATAGTTTATTATTAATGCACTCTGCTCTAGTCCCACTTCTAAATTAGCACAGTGTCACTTCCCCTGGATTAAATTCTTGTTTACCATTCCAGCTGGAGCTGAACTATGAACAGTTGTAAGTGAAGTTGGACAAAGAATTGAGGAAATTTACCACAATTAAGCACAGATGTAAAGGTCTATTTATTCCAGACAGCCTCTCAGAATCATACAAATGCATTTGAAAGGATAACAAAGGTTAATCCATACAGCCATCTACTTTGATGGCATCATCATCATGAGCTAAAATGACAAGGAACACCTGGAAGCTTCCAAGAAGATGCTGGAATGCACTCTGAAAGTAAGGGTGAGACCACAGTAGAACAAGTGCACATTCTTGTGGGATTCTGTGACTTATTTAGGGCACCAGCAATCGAAAGAAGGTATCAAGTCAGTGCCACAAAAGATTCCAGCAATTTTGGAACCGTCTGACATGACGTCAGAGACTGCACCGAGGAAGCAGCTAGGGTTACTGAACTATTATGGGAAATTTCTGGCAAGTTTAGCCTCCTTGTTACATCTGCTGTCATATCTATTGGGAGACAGGGGGTAGGGTTGAGGCAGAGGCTGATTCGTCAAGAGTCAAATTGAGCATTTCTCCCCACAGACATTTTGTTGCAGTGTCATTGCCATTAGTATCCTCAGGGCATTAACAGCACTGAATTCCCTGGAGGCTAAACAGGAATTACTCTCCTCAAAAGAACAGAAATGGAGGAAGAGCACAAACTGCCCTTCAGGTTTCCACCCCCACAAGAGAACATTTTTTTAGTCCAAACTGACAGGATATTTAAGTGCCCTCTCCTCTTGTGGCTTTCACAAAGAGCACTTCCTGTTTGGTTGTCATGGAGCTGTAAGCAATATTCAACCACTCTTGGTTGCTTCCCCACCATGCAAAATCAGAAAGAAAAGCTTTACAAAATTTTCAAATACGCCATATGGAAAGATAAATGATTTCCCACTGCAGGAAGAAGCTTTGCGGCATAGATGGCTCTAGTGAAATATTATTTCTGCACACTGTGATTTGTAATTTGCAAGCATTATGGCAGCATATGGTGAGAAGGTGAAAGAGGTTACCATTTGACACTACCCACTTCCCACAAAGCACTTACCTCAAATGGGTTGGCCTTTCAGCTGCTTTCAACTAATTATCTAGTGAAAAAGCTAACCCAGAAGATGCTCAATATTTAGAAGTTAAACTTTATAAAAGACTGAGTTAAAATTGACTGCTGGAAGATAAACTGCTGCTTAAATGCCAGCTGGACATCTGGGAATACGGGCAGGGAGAGAGATCCAAATAGTCCATAGAACATCAAAATGAAAGAGTTAGAAAAAACTGATGAATATGTTCAAAACAGAAAATAATAAGGGGTGTTCATAGTCTGTTCCCTCCTATTTGATAAGGAACTGACTTATCAGACAGGAAGCATAGATTGCATAAAGCCCACTAAAATGGTGATTTATTTAAAAAATGAAATGTAAAATCAATAAAACTTATTGTAATAGCAACAAGTCACAACAGGGATTGCATTAGTAGATTAGTGAACTTAAGTGTCTGAAACACACTTCCATATGCACCAATCACCTACTAATAGGATGCAAGTCTTTTTCTGTTAGAAAGAAGGAAGGTTTTTTTACGATTCATTATACTTTTCACAGTTAGGCTTTAAAGTATGTTGTGGAAAGGCTGGTCTCCTACAACCTGACATGCCAAATTTTGCCCTCAGTTCTCTGCATGCACATATTGAACTGCCACTGAGCTCACTGGGAGTTAAGAGCAGGCATGCAAATGAAAAATTTGCCTCCTACTTTCCTAGCCTGTATTTCATAACAGGGATTCTTGACTATACCTGACTAAGGCTATTTTTTCCTTTCACCCTCGAACTCCATGCATGCATGTCTTTTTCTATGCAAATTAACTGCAATTCAGAATCCTAGGTTGGAAAATAAATCTGGCCAATTTGTCCAGGCCATAAATGCTGCAGCTGTTTCATGTTCCACTGAATTTTAGAATGAGATCATCATCAACCATAATCGTGTTTTACAATTAAAACAAAATAAAATTCTAAAACAAAACATAAGGTTGCACTCAGTTCATACTGGAAATGGTAATGTCAGTCGTGAATCTCTGTGTGTTCTTTGAGACATGACAGTAGTCAAAGGTTTATGAGCACTGGTACATACTGTACAACAAGACTGAAAAGTGACTTCTGCAGGGAGTTATGGGAGCTGGATTTAGTACAAAACAAAGCCTACAGACTTTTTTTCACTACAATAAAACTCCAAACCCACCCAACTTCATTTTAGACAAACAAACACTGCTCCTTTGTTACCAAGGTAATGGCTCCATAGCCCTCTTATTCACTTCAGTCTGTGGGTCAGTAGTTTTCCACTAGAACTCTTATTTCCAGTCTTATAATGTGTGTCTATTCAGAGCTGAACACTTTTCAGTTGGCTCATTCTCACTCTGTACATGAGTGTCAGATATAAAATGAGAGCCAGTGGAATGACTGGATACACGGGGCCAAACTGTCAATTACACTAGACTAAATCTGAAGTAACTCCTCTGTTATCAGTGGAGTTGTTCTATAGTTATCTGCAGTGTAATTGACAGCGAAATATGGCCCATTGTAATTTATACTTATACATTTAAATGTTTGATTCATTTAAATTATCTGAATGTGGAACCTCCTGATTGTTTCCTTCTGAAGTTTAATTCTTTACCTGGGCTGGTCATCACTCAGTCTAGTACAGGGGTGGGCAAACTTGTTGGCCCAAGGACCACATCAGGGTTGCAAAATTGTATGGAGGGCCGGGTAGGGAAGGCTGTGCCTTTCCAAACAGCCTGGCCCCGCCCCCTATCTGACCCCCACCCACTTCCTGCCCCCGACTGCCCCCCTCAGAACCCACAACCCATCACAACCCATCAACCCTGCCCCTGCTTCTTGTCCCCTGACTACCTCCTCCCAAGACCCCCAACCCTAACTGCTCCCCCAGGACCCCACCCCATACCCAATTCACCCCGCTCCCTGTCCTCTGACTGTTCCCAACCCCGATCCACCTCCCGCCGCCTTCTGACAGACCCCCAGTACTCCCGCACATACCAAAACCCCCCATTCCCCATCCCCTAACTGCCACCCCATCCAACCGCTCTCTGCCCCTTACCCAACCCCCTCACCGGCCCAGCCCCCTTACCATGCTGCTCAGGGCAGCGTGTATGGAGGCTGCGCAGCCCGCTGGAGCTCGCAGCCCCACCCCCTTACCATGCTGCTTAAAGCAGCAGGAGCTGCAACGCTGCCCAGGAGTGGTCCAGAGCGCCGGCGGTACGGTGTGGCGCACTGAGGCTCCGCAAGAGGGGGGAAGGTGGAGAAGGGGCAGGGGGCCTCAGCCTCCCCACCTCAAGGAGGCAGGACAGGATGGTCCCACGGGCCGCATGTGGCCCGCAGGCCATAGTTTGCCCACCCCTGATCTAGTAGCATTTACTGTAAAGTGGGTCACTTCATTTTAAAAGGTTGCAAATCTGCTCTAGTATCCCAATTCTGCTATAGCCACCACAAGATATCAACTCTTGAACTGCCTGAGTAACTTGGCTACTTGTGGGTGGACGTATGGATGTAAATGTTTAACTGGTTTCATGACTTTTAAATGACTGCTTCTTAGAGCAGCTGGTACAGGAATCCACAAGGGGAGAGGCAACTCTTGATTTAGTCCTGAGTGGAGTGCAAGAGCTGGTCCAAGAGGTAACTGTAACAGGATCGCTTGGAAATAGTGATCGTAATATAATAACATTTAACATTCCTGTGGTGGGAACAACACCTCAGCAGCCCAACACTGTGGCATTTAATTTCAAAAAGGGGAACTATGCAAAAATGAGGGGGTTAGTTAAACGGAAATTAATAGGTAAAGTGACTAAAGTGAAATCCCTGCAAGCTGCATGGACACTTTTCAAAGACACCATAATAGAGGCCCAACTTAAATGTATACCACAAATTAAAAAACAAAGTCAAAGAACTAGAAAAGAGCCACCGTGGCTTAAAAACCATGTAAAGGAAGCAGTGAGAGATAAAAAGGCATCTTTTAAAAAGTGGAAATCAAATCCTACTGAAGTAACTAGAGAGGAGCATAAACACTGCCAAATTAAGTGTAAAAATGTAATAAGAAAAGCCAAAATGGAGTTTGAAGAACAGCTAGCCAGAAACTCAAAAGGTAATAATAAAATGTTTTTTAAATACGTCAGAAGCAGGAAGCCTGCTAAACAACCAATGGGGCCCCTGGATGACAGAGATACAAAAGGATACAAAAGGAGCACTTAAAGATGATAAAGTCATTGCAGAAAAACTAAATGAATTCTTTGCTTCAGTCTTCACGGCTGAGGACGTTAGGGAGATTTCCCAACCTGAGCCGTCTTTTGTAGGTGACAAATCTGAGGAATTGTCAGATTGAACTGTCGCTAGAGGAGGTTTTGGAACTAATTGATAAACTTAACTGTAACAAGTCACCGGGACCAGATGGCATTCGCCCAAGAGTTCTGAAAGAACTCAAATGTGAAATTGCAGAACTATTAACTAGGGTTTGTAACCTGTCCTTTAAATCGGCTTCTGTACCCAATCACTGGAAGATAGCTAATGTAAAGCCAATATTTAAAAAGGGCTCTAGAGGTGATCCCGGCAATTACAGACTGGTAAGTCTAACGTCCGCACTGGACAAATTAGTTGAAACAATAGTAAAGAATAAAATTTTCAGGCACATAGAAGAACATAAATTGTTGGGCAAAAGTCAGCATGGTTTCTGTAAAGGGAAATCATGTCTTACTAATCTATTAGAGTTCTTTGAAGGAGTCAACAAACATGTGGACAATGGGGATCCAATGGACGTAGCGTACTTAGATTTCCAGAAAGCCTTTGACAAGGTCCCTCACCAAAGGCTCTTTCGTAAATTAAGTTGCCATGGGATAAGAGGGAAGATCCTTTCATGGACTGAGAACTGGTTAAAAGACAGGGAACAAAGGGTAGGAATAAATGGTAAATTTTCAGAATGGAGAGGGGTAACGAGTGGTGTTCCCCAAGGGTCAGTCCTAGGACTAATCCTATTCAACTTATTCATCAATGATTTGGAGGAAGGAGTAAACAGTGAGGTGGCAAAGTTTGCAGATGATACTAAACTGCTCAAAATAGTTAAGATCCAAGCAGACTCTGAAGAACTTCAAAAAGATCTCACGAAACTAAACGACTGGGCAACAAAATGGCAAATGTAAAGTAATACACACTGGAAAAAATAACCTCAACCATACATACAATATGATGGGGGCTAATTTAGCTACAACTAATCAGGAAAAAGATCTTGGAGTCATTGTGGATAGTTCTCTGAAGACATCCATGCAGTGTGCAGCGGCAGTCAAAAAAGCAAACAGGATGTTAGGAACCGTTAAAAAAGGGACAGAGAATAAGACGGAGAATATCTTATTGCCCTTATACAAATCTATGGTGCGCCCACATCTTGAATACTGTGTACAAATGTGGTCTCCTCATCTCAAAAAGGATATACTGGCATTAGAAAAGGTTCAGAGAAGGGCAACTAAGGTTATGTCTTCACTACCACAGGTAGCCGTCGATCTTTTAGCGATCGATTTCTCGCGTCTTGTAAAGATGCGAGAAATCGATCATCAGCGCTGCCCCCGTCGACTCCGTAACTCCAGCTTGACCGGAGGCATAAGCTGGAGTCGACGGGGGAGCGCGCCATGAGGATAGCAGGTAAATCGGCTGCAGATACGCAGACTTCAGCTACGTGATTCACGTAGCTGAAGTTGCGTATCTGCAGTTGATCCCCCAACCCCCTCCCAGCGAAGACCAGCCCTAAAATGATTAGGGGATTGGAACGGGTCCCATATGAGGAGAGATTATAGAGGCTAGGACTTTTCAGCTTGGAAAAGAGGAGACTAAGGGGGGGATATGATAGAGGTATATAAAATTATGACTGGCGTGGAGAAAGTGAATAAGGAAAAGTTATTTATTTGTTCCCATAATAGAAGAATTAGGGGCCACCCAATGAAATTAGTGGGCAGCAGGTTTAAAACAAATAAAAGGAAGTTCTTCTTCACATAGCGCACAGTCAACCTGTGGAACTCCTTGCCTGAGGAGGTTGTGAAGACTAGGACTATAACAGGGTTTAAAAGAGAACTGGATAAATTCATGGAGCTTAAGTCCATTAATGGCTATTAGCCAGGCTGGGTAAGGAATGGTGTCCCTAGCCTCTGTTTGTCAGAGGCGGGTGATGGATGGCAGGAGAGAGATCACTTGATCATTACCTGTTAGGTTCACTCACTCCGGGGCATCTGGCATTGGCCACTGTCGGTAGACAGGATACTGGGCTAGATGGACCTTTGGTCTGACCCAGTTCGGCCTTTCTTATGTTCTTATGTTTCTGATGATCCCAGCTACTGGCACTGGGGCTCGGCTGCCACCCCAGCCCCAGGATCTCAGCTGCCAGCCCCATGCCTTGGTCCCTCCTGACTGCTGCCAGGGCCTGGGGCTCTGGTGCCTGCCCTACTGGATCCATTATTATATGTTATAATATATATATTGTTGATTCAGACATATTACTTACCAGTGAAGTTTATGAGATCTCATCTTGCAGGGTTTTTAGAGAAACTAAAAAGCACAAGTGACCAGAGTCTTCATCTTGTAATGGCATTAAATTGATCTTGTGATCTCTGGTTAATCTTCTTTTGAAAGGTGAAAATGGTCCTATCAATATGTTCTTGTTTTCCCGCCCCAAATACAGCAAGCAGTTAATACTATGGATGTGAGTAAAAATCACTGCAATAGAACATCTAACCTTATGCTCCTGGCCCCTGCCCACCCCTAGCTGTGGCCCCTGCCTCCATTCTTACCCTTGTCCATGTCCTCCCCCGTGGAGACATGACTCTGCTCCGAGCCCTTGCTGGGTGGAAAGGACAATAGGAAGGGGCTGGCTTTCAGCACCCCCACTACTAAAAATGTTCCAGAGCCACTGGATCACACTGAATCTACCACGCATCTATATTATCTTTGTCAAGTGCCTTTATGAACAACAAAAACAGTCTTATGTGTAAAACTAAAACCTACTTTTCTGTTTAAGTTTTTACATAAATATCCCTGAGTCATCCAAAACCACAAAAAGTCTGGTTAGACTGTCAACTCTACTGCTGATTTTTGTTAAGAAAATTAACATGTTTACATGCTCTGGTGTCAGTCTTATGCACAGCCAATTAACAGTAAGGCCAGCATTGGAAAACACATGTTCTGCAGGCACAGACGATCCTGGAATGCACAGGAAAATCTTTGCCAGTTTTCCAAGGTCTGGCGTAATCTTTACCTAAAAGCATCACTGTAGCACCCCTCTCAGTTTCACACATTTTTTTCAGCACCAGCTTCATTGATTCATCCAGTTCAGCATGTCTCAGTTCAGCCCTGGCACTCGGAGGTTCTTCTATTTCTAACGTCGATGCAAGTTGCAGAAGCGTCGATTTAGCAGCTATCTGGACAACAGGTGAAAGAAACTGTGCGTGTTTATGGTGTGGATCTAACAAGGAGGCAACAAGTGCAAGTTTGGCACTTATAGAAGGATCATTGGCTTTCATGAGCTGCTCCAGAGAGCAACAAACAGCGACTTTTCCATTTTTGACAGGAGCTTCGCTTCTGAGGTGAGCTTGGAAAAGACTGTTGCAAATTGGATAAATATTTGAAATTGACACTGACTGTTCAGCATACATGGCAGTTGTGGTGCATTTTAAAGCGGAAGGAACTGGTAAGATATCCTCTATTAATTGTCATTGCTTATCTTGCAGCTGAAGCGTTTGGGCATCAGATGGTTTTGTTACAGAGCCATCTGAAAGCGCAGCGGTTACAGCCCACTCTGGGATCGTGGGCGGCAGCAGAGCCCAAGGCGTGGCGCCGGCGGTGGGGAACCCCAGGTGCGGAGCCGGTGGCGGGGCCCATGTAAAACGTGAGAGTGCTTCAGTCCCCTCTGCCCCCCCAACACCCGAGTTCCCCGGTTAAACATTTAACTGTTTAACCGATAGAATTTTAATCACTTATACGGTTAGGTTTTTCACATGCTCTTTACTTCCCTAGATGGAACACAGGCAACCCTGGCAGGTTAAATCTCTCTCACCTGCAAGGCCAGGACCAGACCATATAGGTTCCAAGGCAGCCTCCCCTGCAGGTACTAATCCAGCCTAGAGGGCCAAGGTGGTAACCACAGCTCTTCCCAATCATGCAGGATATTGGGTTCAGTGGGTCTGCATAAACTGACTCTATATCAGGCTATGCAGGGCTAGTGCAGAAACCCCTTCCCCAGTGGGTGGAGGAGGTCGACGGGCACTTTCGTGTGGCCGCTGCAGTGGTATCGCCATCACCCAGCCCCAATGCAGGTGTGAAGTGTTGCAGAGGACCTCATTCTGGCTTTCTGTACTACAGATGAATTTCATTCTCTGTGACCCTGGCTGGATCACTAAGTCACACTCTGTGCCTCTTCGCCTACTTGTAAAATGGGCAAATTACCTACCCTCTCAGAGTATGTCCACACGGCAGTGTGTGTAGCACCAATGTTAGCTTTGATCTAGCTAGAACAGGTAAAAACAGTAGTGAAAATATGGTGGCATGGGCTAGTACTTAGGATAATCACCCAAACACAAGCCAGTCAGGGCTTCCAGTGCATATTCGGGTTCCTAGCCCACACTGGAGTCCACAAGGCTCGTTCTTCTAACTAGATTAAAGCTAGCATGCGTGTGGCTGTCCATGCTACAATTACACCTTCACTTTGCAGTGAAGCCAAACCATCCAAAGCGTTGGAAGAAGTAAATCATTTACATAACATCCCAAGAGGAAAGGCACATATACAGTAATACTATTCAAGTCAAGTCCTGTTACTTTGATTCACCCAAGTAGTCCCACTGATTTCCAAAGGGACCAATATGTGGAAACTGAGCAGAATTAGAGCCAGAATTTCTTTTCCCCCCCAAAGTGATTTTTTTGGAAGGGCAAATCAAGTGCATGTTACTTTCTTCACTTCCTTTAAATTATAAAGTTTTAAGTTAAGTTATAAAGAGAAACCAACAACAACCGTTGTCAAAGGGATAGTTAGCCACCAAAAATATCTATATGAATTTCCTATTGTGTCCCAGAGAAGCGGTGCTGTTCAGTAAATGTGACCATGTTTTTCCAGGATTAAAAGCAGTACTTGCAGCAACTATATGCAGGAAATGACAATATTTGAGATTATTACACAGAAAATCATTTGGGTAAACGTATCCTAACACTTCATACCAACATCTTATTATCTCAGCACTGACAAATGCAGATGAAAATACTTTTAAAAAACACAAATGCTATGACATATACAAAGCACAAAGTGAAACTGATAAAATGAAAAACGCCTTGTACACAAGATGGCTCAGACACGTTTTTAAAATAAAACCATCATTCCATTTCTAAGCTTATAGCTGCTTCACTGCTGTTGAACTCCCCTCTAAAGAAACCCCGTTCTTCACAAGCAATCCTTATACCTTGGGCAGTTGTTGAAACTGTGGTGAACTTTTCTTTTTCTTTTTTTCCTTCAAGCAGAAAACACAAAGCAACCCCAAAACAGAAGAAATTCAGATTGCCCTCTGACTCCAGATGGTCCTTCTTCACCACACCTTTCAATGTTAATATTTATTATCCCTAGAACTAGGGGAAAACCAACCAATGACTGACCTGTGTGTTATGACTGGACATCTGTGCTTTCGGCTTTAGAATAAAGCATCAAATTCTAAGCAGAATAATTCAACCCAGGCAAAATGGCTTTGTTTAAAGTGACCAAGTTGTGTTTTGGGGATGGAGCCAACGGGGTTAGGTCAAACTCTAAAAACAGACTTAGAAATCAAAGCAGGGAACACTGACTTCTTATAAGTAGTGTGACAGGGTGAAAGCAAAGAAGCTTCTTTAATTGGCTGCTATGGGGCCTTTCTACAGACCTTCTTGACTGGGCTGGAGGACAGCCAATACATTGGAGACGGTTGTTTTGGCAGAAACTGGGACCACGCTAATTTTATATTGTGTGCATTTTGCTTTAATAACCATCAGCTCCTTCATCCTACTCATTGTGATTTGAAGTGTAATTCTCCTACCAAACTACATTTCTCCTATATCATTCTTCTCTGGAGATGGGTGGATTAGTATACAGGTATCTGCAGTAGCAATTACTAGGAAAATCCAGTTTAATCTCCAAAATTGGCAATCATGTCTTCTAAACATGACTAAATGATTTCTTTTGTTGATTACTAAGAATTGCTTTAAGATCTGATGAAAAGGAGATGCCAGTTTGGAAAAAGATCTGACATTTCCCCCTCATTTGTTTATGTAAAGAAATAATTTGTATCATCAACAATTCTGTTTATCTTTAGGATAAAACTACTCACTAAAATGCAACTGACAGCTTATAGACCCAAACCATTTATGGTCATACAAGTGAAAACAGACCTACTGGAACAGAATGTTTTGGTTGGTTTTGTCAAAATCCCATCAGTTATCACACACACACTACAATGCAGTCTCAACTAGTAGTAGCTCTTCCATTTCCTAATGTGAGCAACAAGCAGATTGCATTCTACTTAACCACTTAAGAGGCATCCCGCTCAGATCTGCACATGTGTTTATCAATGTCCTTACCACTCTTAACTAATGGGGCAAAAAGCCACAAATTCAACCATAAACAAAACCACCACATAACTTCACATAATCCCAATTAAAAAGGGAGGAGAGTTCATCACAGTGCCTGATAGGGTGCCCAGACAGCAAGTGTGAAAAATCAGGACAGGGGGTGAAGGGCAATAGGAGCCTATATAAGAAAAGAGCCAAAAATCGGGACTGTCCCTATAAAAAAAGGACATCTGGTCACCCTAGTGCCTGAAAAAGTTACCTGTTCACCTTTGGATACATTCAGGAATATCATCCCATATGGTTATCAACTATGGAGTATTTATTTCCCTCCATCTGATCTGCTTTATAATACCCACTCATCCCAGTCCAACTTTCAAATTGGATGAAATTCATAGCAGGTTTTTTCTTTGGAGAAATGGGTTGAGGGCAAGTCACCAATTTACATACCACCCTTGATAAAATAACTCGTCCTGAAATGTCTAACCATCCCCTTTTCAGTAATCTTTTGAGCTAAATACACACAGCTTAGCTTTTTCTTCTTTTCCTAAGAAACTGAGGAACCACCTGATCAGCATCCTGTACAGCAAACAGGAAAACATCAAAAAAGAGCTTTCTAACCTGGAGACCTTGATAAACAACCAACCCTCCACACAAACAGACTTTACTAAAATAAGACAGGGGATCTATATTACACACTTCACCTCTCTACAAAAGAAAAAGGACTGCAAGCTATCTAAAATCCTGCCTGCCACATGGGGCCACAGCAGTGGTACCCCTAACTCACCCAGCAGTATCGTCAATCTATCCAGCTACACACTCAGCTCAGCAGAAGAGTCTGTCCTATCTCAAGGACTCTCATTCTGCCCCACCACCCCCACAAACATGATACAATTCTGCGGTGATCTGGAAGCCTACTTTCGCCGTCTCCGACTCAAAGAATTCTTTCAAGACTACATAGAACAGCGCACTGATACACAGACACCATCCCACCAGCAGCACAAGAAGAAGAACTCCACATGGATTCCTCCTGAGGGTCGAAATGACAGTCTGGACCTATACATAGAATGCTTCTGCCAACGTGCACAGGCAGAAATTGTGGAAAAACAACATCGCCTGCCTCACAACCTAAGTCGAGCAGAACGCAGTGCTATCCACAGCCTCAGAAACAACCCTGACATCATAATCAGAGAGGCTGATAAAGGAGGTGCTGTTGTCATCATGGACAGGTCTGACTACCAAAAGGAGGCTACCGGACAACTCTCCAACACCAATTTCTACAGGCCACTTCCCTCAGATCCCACTGAAGAATATACTAAGAAACTGCATCGTCTACTCAGGACACTCCCTACACTAACACAGGAACAAATTAACATACCCTTAGAACCCCGACCGGGGTTATTCTATCTTTTACCCAAGATCCACAAACCTGGAAATCCTGGACGCCCCATCATCTCGGGCATTGGCACTCTCACTGAAGGACTGTCTGGATATGTGGACACTGTACTCAGACCCTACGCCACCAGCACTCCCAGCTATCTCCGTGACACCACCGACTTCCTGAGAAAAACTACAATGCATTGGTGACCTTCCAGAAAACACCATCCTAGCCACCATGGATGTAGAGGCTCTCTACACAAACATCCCACACAAAGATGGAATACAAGCTGTCAGGAATAGTATCCCTGATGATGCCACAGCACAAGTGGTTGCTGAGCTCTGTGACTTTATCCTCACACACAATTATTTCAAATTTGGTGACAATATATACCTCCAGATCAGTGGCACCGCTATGGGCACCCGCATGGCCCCACAGTATGCCAACATCTTTATGGCTGACCTGGAACAACGCTTCCTCAAATCTCGTTCACTCACGCCCCTCCTCTATCTGCGCTACATTGATGACATCTTCATCATCTGGACCCATGGCAAAGAAACTCTGGAAGAATTCCACCATGATTTCAACAGCTTCCACCCCACCATCCACCTCAGCCTGGACCAGTCTACATGGGAGGTCCACTTCCTGGACACCACGGTGCAAATTAATGATGGCCACATCAACACCACCCTATACCAAAAACCTACCGACAGCTATGCCTACCTTCATGCCACCAGCTTCCACCCCGGGCACACCACACGATCTATTGTCTACAGCCAAGCACTGAGGTACAATCGTATTTGCTCCAACCTCTCAGACAGAGACCAACACCTACAAGATCTCCAGCAAGCTTTCTCAAAACTACAATACCCGCACAAGGAAATAAGGACACAGATCAACAGAGCCAGACGTGTACCCAGAAGCCTGCTGCTGCAAGACAAGCCCAAGAAAGAAAACAACAGACCACCACTGGCCATCACCTACAGTCCTCAGTTAAAGCCTCTCCAATGCATCATCAGTGATCTACAACCCATCCTGGACGACAATCCCTCACTTTCACAGGCCTTGGGAGGCAGGCCAGTCCTGGCCTACAGACAACCTGCCAACCTCAAGCATATTCTCACCAGCAACAGCACACCACACCATAATAACTCTAACTCAGGAACCAATCCATGCAACAAACCTCGATGCCAACTCTGCTCACACATCTACACCAGCAACTCCATCACAGGCCCAAACCAGATCAGCCACACCATCACTGGTTCATTCACCTGCACATCTACCAATGTAATATACGCCATTATGTGCCAGCAATGTCCCTCTGCTATGTACATCGGCCAAACTGGACAGTCCCTACAAAAAAGGATAAATGGACACAAATCAGATATCAGGAATGGCAATATTCAAAAACCTGTAGGAGAGCACTTCAACCTCACTGGACACACCATAAAAGATTTAAAGGTCAGCATTTTGCAGCAAAAAACTTCAAGTCCAGACTGCAAAGAGAGACTGCAGAGCTGCAATTCATTTGCAAATTTGACACAATCAATCAAGAATTGAACAAAGATTACGAGTGGCTAACTAACTACAAAAGCAGCTTCTCTTCTCTCGCTATTCACACCTCCAGTTCAGCTGCTAGAGGAACACCTCACCCTCCCTGATTAGAGATAACAAGCTGGTTCAGCCTCATTGGACTAACCTTGTTATCTCCCACCTGGTTCTTGTCTACCTATTTATACCTGCCCCTGGACACTTCCACTGCATGCATCCGACGAAGTGGGTATTAACCCACGAAAGCTTATGCTCTAAAAATTTTAGTTAGTCTTTAAGGTGCCACAGGACTCTTTGTCACTTCTGCAATTCCAGACTACCCCTCTGCTTCTTTCCTCGTAACTCAGTCCCAGTGAATTCATTCATAATTTTTGTTGCTTTTCTCTAAAAAACTTCTAATTTGACAATTTCTTTCTAATGTTATAGTTCTAAGAAATAAATAAGAGACACTAGATGGACTCTCACCAGACCAGTAGGGAAAGCTTCGTATGTAAGCCATAATTAACTCTTTTTTTAAAGTGCTATTTCAGGTTGCAAATTAGTTTCTAAATTTGCTTTTCGCTAACACCCCCATGAAAATATTTCAGCAAGAACTTTCCAGGCTCCTCCAACTCACTGAATCAATGTGTTTCTCTGTACGAGGGCTTGTCAAACACTTCTGTTGAAAAAAAACTTCCTCTACCTCAAGAAAAAAAGTGATATTACTGATTTACAGTTTCATATAAAAGTGATGAAAATTTTAAAAATTATGCAAAATTTCCCACACTGTTTTTTTAAAAAATTATTTCGAAATGGGAAGGGAGATAAGAGCGTTACTTTCTTTTGTATTTTGAGAGACTTCCCACGTGCCTACAGACACATACTTTTCACTCAAAAAAGGGGATGAATAAAAATAATCTTTAAAAGCAAGAATTTTCCCACAACTTTTGAAATGAAAAAAGAAAGGAGAATCAAAACATGAAACAAAGTTTCTTATTTCTAAAAAATTTCATTTCAAATTTTTTTGGCAAAAAATGAAAAGTTAAATTTTTAATGTTAATTTACGGGAAAAATTTTTATTAGCTCTACTTTTCACTTTTTAAAATAATTGTATTAGCTTGAAGTAAAATCTCATTTTGTAACTTTTTTCTTCCGCAGCATTTTGCATCCAATTTACATAGGAGTAAATCACTTCAAAGTGCGAAAAAATGGAGAATCAGGTGCATACGGTACAATCAAAACTCAACATGCAGGCCTCTATCCTTAATCCCAGCCAACAGTGATCCTTTGCTTGGTTCTTTAACATTTCTAGTTTCTCTAAGCTACCATATTTGCTGGACTGATAGTAAAGAATCTCCCCACGCACAACAGATTTTGTTCCTAAAATTTATTCTTTTCTGCATTAGTCATTAGATTCAGAGTTCAAATGCACCAAAAAAAAAAAAAAAAAATCATCTACCCTACAAAACTTGAAAATTATGAGCTCAAAGCTCTCTCGGTTCACTGGCACTAGATTCCCAACAGCAAGCCCCAGAATATCCTTTTTCTGCTGAACTGATCCCACTTCATTTCCCAGTCTACTTTATTGTAATCAGTAGCACCTTCTAATAGATATTGGTGCAATATCTAAGCTTATACCCTTCTCTCTTCTGCTTACCTTTAGCAGATACCATTTACTAACTAGATGGAAACGTTTTACAACCAGTTAATTATGGGCTTGGATACACTCAAGAATACCACCCAAATGTGATTCACATATACAGGGTATCTATTTTTTTTTCAGGTCATCTGGAAATACAAATGATCTCTGCACTGCCTTCTGAACTCCTTTATCTGTGTCTTAATTTGTCCTCTTAAGAAATGCCAGCACTTTTCTGTAAGGGACAGAGGTGAAAGTAAGCCAGTACGCCCCGGTACGGCGTACCAGCAAGAGCCGGTGTGCCATACCAGGGTGGCCGGCTTCCCCGGGCTGCAATTTAAAGGACTTGGGGCTCCCAGCAGTGGCTGGAGCTCTGGAGGCTATGTAAAGGGCTGGGTCTCTGGAGGCTATTTAAAGGGTCGGGGCTCCCACTGCCTCTTCTGCCCTGGTCCTTTAAATAGCCGCTGGAGCCCCGCTACCGCTTCCCCAGGGATTCGGCGACTATTTGAAGGGCCAGGTTGTTAGATGCAGGGGAGCCTTGGGCCCCTTAAATAGCCCCCAGAACCCTAGGGGAGGGTTCCACGGGCTATTTAAAGGACCCAGGGCTCCCCTGCCTCTGCCGCCCCAGTTCTTTAAATAGCTGCTGCTTCCTGAAGTGGCAGTTATTTAAAGGACCGAAGTGGCAGAGGCAACGGGAGCCCTGGCCCCTTTAAATAGCTCCCAGAGCCCTGGGGTAGCAATGGGGCTCTGCCGCTATTTAAAGGGCCCAACGCTCAGCCACCACTAACGTCCTGGGTCTTTTAAACCGCTATCGGAACCCCCGGCTGCAGGCTGTTACCCCCGGGGGGTGGGAAGAGAGGGACTTATCGGTATAGGGCGGGCTGGGGCTGGCTATGACCCCCTTCCACCTGAGGCCCCGCCCCTTCCGGGGCAGAGTCGGCCCCCAGCCCAGCACCATACCGGTAAGTGCCTATAGTTAGTTTCACCCCTGGTAAGGGAAAGTATTTTTCGAGTAGATGCCCATAGTAAAATTGTAAATGCAAAATTCTGAAAGGTGCCGAGCACCTGTGATTTCCCAGTGAAGATGCGGAAGATGCAGCTGCTCAGTACCTATCAGAATTTGGCCCAGACTGGTGGAAGCTCTGAGCTGTTATTCCCACTGACCTTGGGAGCACTGCTAGGTGCTCTGCCCTTTTAAAAGCAGGCTACTTATCTGTGTCTCTAAAGATGAATTTAGGAACCTAAAATTGTAAATGTATTTTGGGAAATCTTGGCTGTATTGCTAAAAATTATCGCTGGACTGTGGCAGTGGTATACTTTTAATAATGGATCCTTGTTTAAAGTTAGATCAGAATCTCCTATCTTCACTTAAAATGACTATCAACTATACTTAACATTTTCTTTAAAACTGAATTTTTTAAAATCTTAATCACAAGAAACTCTTGATTGCAAAATCCTCTTTGAAGACTCACACAATTTAATAACATTTCCATTGTTTTTCTTTTTGGCAACAGCAGATTAGACAGACGGTTTGGGGAGTTTACTGTATTGCTATTGCAGACACAAACATACCCAGACACCAGCACTGTGGCATTACTGAGTAGGTCAGCCAGAATGTGCCCAGCTGTAGTAACTAAGGGTATGTCTTCACTACCCGCTGGATCAGCGGGTAGTAATCGATCTTTTGGCAATTGAGTTATCGTGTCTCATTAAGATGCGATAAATCAATCACAAAAGGCACTCCCGTCGAGAGGCGTAAGCTGGAGTCGACAGGGGAGCCCGCTGCTGACCACTGCCGCCATGAGGACGGCAGGTAACTCGGCCGAAGATGCACCAACTTCAGCTACATTATTCACTCAGTGATCAGGCAGGCCGGTGACAAGTTCAGGCACTGTCTGTCCTGAGACAAAAGCTAAGAGGCTGCACTGGGGGAGAAGAGCATACTTAGCCCTTTTTTAAAGTGTTAGTACACGTCGGACACAATCCTATGGCTGTCCCCAACACTCCTGAAGCCATCTGCCCATCTCTGTCCTCTGCAGGCCAAATGCCTCTGGCCACTACTGCTCACGCTCTAGGCCGCCTCACACTGCACATCACTCTGGGTCTCAAAGTCATAATTTCATGCTCAGTTATTAGTGAAAAATGCAGTTAACAAGGGTAAAGGGTTGAATGGCTAGTATGGGGTAATGCCAAATAATCAACTCCTCTGATGCACAGCAGGCAGCCAAACTGTGGATTAACTGGCATTATCCTGTGGCTTGTGGTGCTTTAATGATAAGTATATCTAAAGACATTGTACTTGGATACATAATCTTCTTCTGATTATTAAGAACACAGCCAGTCTGTTTTCTAAACCAATCAGAACTCAGATTTTCAATAATGGCACAATGAGCAGCTGTCACATTACAGTACCATTCCACGGATTCATGGCTTTTGCTTGCTGCAAGAAACCATTATCCGGTGACACACTTTTGCTGATGATGTTAGAATTTACCATCTTTACTGATAATAGGATCCACAGAGCCTAAGAAAAATACACCCATTGATTCCACAACTACTTCTCTTATTAGTCTACATTATTTTGAACTACAATATTTGCAGATGGAGAGCATGAGAACAAAGATGTTTTATTAGAATACTGGATGGTGCAGTGAATAGGTGTAATGAGATGCACGGACTTGCATCCATCAGTCACTGGTGCCCATCTAACCCAGTTTGCTAACCATCACAAAAGGCACTAACTGTCATCCTTGCTGGCAGGCTCAGCAAGGACAAAGAAATAAGTGACTATGGAGAATTAATTTCTCTCTAACTCAGTTATGAATCTGTGTCCTCGTAGGGGCCTTCCTATACTCTTTTTCAGGGAAGCTCTTTTGCATGTTAGCTGAATAGTGGCCAGTATCTGCCATGGAGTCTTAGCTGGATGCAAGAGAGCCTCATTAAGAGGTAGTGCCATTCTGCAGGGTGTTGTGGACTGCGAAGTATCAAGCAGTCTATGCTGCTGATCTCCTACTTTCTCCAGAGGGATCTGCAGAGTGTCAACTACCAATCTAATGAGGTCCTGGAACCATCTGACATCGTCAGCAATGGAAGGCGGGGGCAAAGGGTATTCTCACCTCATCTGGTGACAATGACAAAATGGGAGACCCCAGGATGATTTCCTCATCTACACTAGCCTCTAACTCCTCAAACATCATCTGCTGTGAAAGAGTAGAGGGAGGATGTGAAACTCTGATCTCCCACAAGGAAGGTACCGTTATTCTACTGAATTGTTGTCAATAGGCAACCCACAGGTCACAATATGGCCATTGCAGAGATGCATAAAGGAGCAGAGGTAGCATAGAGAGTTGGCTCCACCATCCTGGATGAGCTGGAAGTCCTCCCTGTGGAAGGGGGCATTCCCTAAGGAGCATGTAGGAAAACCACTAACAGAAATCAACTGGGAGTTGACCGACTGGGAGTCCACTTCTTCCTCCATGTCCTCACATTGGGGGGCAGCCAATGAGAACAGTCTTGTGTCAACTCAGTGAGCAAGGTCTTGATACCGTGACAACAACGGGGACTCTGGTTCATCTGACACTGAGAGATCCTGGAGTATTGGAATTCCTGCATTATCAGAGAGAACCCTGGTACCAACACCATGGCAGAGGTTGCCATGGCAGGAGCGGACAGTAGCAGTAACAATAAAGGTACCATAAGCTTTGTCAGACACTTACTAGGTACCGAGGGTACCACTTGTACAGGCATCCCCAGCTGAGCTACGTGCACTGGCATTAATGGCTGGGTTAAAGCACACAGCAGAACCAATGGGGGCTGCTTCAGTACTGATGAGGGGGCTGAACTTGACGATACCCTGTGCTTACTCTCCTTACTAGTGGAGGGTACAGACACCTTATTAGAGACATGCTTCTTCTATTTGGATCTCTGGGGTTTCGCAGGCCCACAGATAGCAGAGAAAAAGTGTCCTTGACCTCAACAGTGCTCTTGAAGGCTAGGGACCTGGTCTTTTTTGGAGCTGACTCCTCAGATACAGAGTCCATGCTCCTCTTTTTGTGACTCTTCCCAGGTTTTCCAAAGGCTTCCCGTTCCTTAGGAGAAGCATTCCTCAAGGTTGACTGGCCACTGGATCTGTTCAGGGACAGATGTATGGGGCAGAGGGCAGATGGGGGTCTACTGACCTGGCTCAGAAAGTAGGGAATGTACCATTGCCAGCATCCTGAGCTTTATATCCCTGTTCTTCCTAACTCTGGACTTAAGGGCCTTACAAAAGGAGAACTTATAGGAGATATGGGACTCCCCTGGGCAACAGATACACTTGGACTGTTCATCACTCACTGGTATAGCCTCCCGGCAGCATTTGAAGCCCAGCAATCTAGACATATTCTACCAGGAGAGGACAAGTCTCCTGGGGTAAAAGAGAAGGAAAAAAAGAGTCCTCTCACCTTAACTAATTAACAACCACTCTAAACTAAAAGGAGGGTCAGGGTTGCAAAACCATGCTCTGAGTGTCTCTGGCCTCTGGTTTGTGAGAAGCTGGGAGTGGATGACAGGGACACTAGTCAAAGAAGAAAAGTAGTTTTTAACCAGATACATTTCCAACTGTGTCACAGGCATTCCCCCCACTTTCCTTTTCCAATACATGAGATTCAGCTTCAAGAATCCTTCCTTATTATCCTCTCCACCTTTAGACAACATATAAGCAAACCGAGAAGGAGGAGGCTGGAAGGAACAGCAGGGTGAGATGGATTCAATTTTAGTCAGCCTCAAGAAATGTACTCAAGGGTTTACTGCAAAGGGACTAAAAGTAAAAAGAAATTGGTGGAGTGAGGAGGGGGAAGCTGTGAGGAAGACATGTTCCGACTTTAGTGCAGCTTAATTTGGTAATTTCCCAAAGTAAATTGTACCTGTTGTGACAAAGCTCCAAGTCTGTACTTGTGGGTCCTGCGCTTCCTGGCAGATTTAGGGGCCTCAGAAACTCATCTAGGCCCCAGAGTGACCCTCCTTTCTCAGTATAACTGGCAAGAGTCACCGCCTAGTGAGTTACCTTCATCACAGGCCAGTATGGAACATGGAAAAGGGGGGAGCCCGGGCCCGCCCTCTACTCCGGACTCCAGCCCAGGGACCCTAATAGTATCAGCTAAGATGGCTGACCTTTTAGGCACAAAACACAATACAATTCCCTGGGCTACTTCCCCACAGCACTCCCCGCTTCTTCAAACTCCACTTCACCCTTACCTCAGGGCCTCCTTCCTTCAGTATGATATGTTGTCCAACACTCAGTCTCACCAACAGCATAACTTCCTTCCACAGCTCCTGACACCCACAGCCCACCTGACTAACTGGGAGGTTTTTATCTGGTTTCAGCCAGTCCCTGATTGGCTTCAGGTGTCCCAATTAGGCTAGCTGTTTCTACTCCTTTCTAGAAGGTTCTTAATTGGCCCCAGGTGTCTTGATTGACCTGGAGTAGCCTTTTTTTGGCTATCCAGGGAAAAGGGACCTGCACATCCTGAGACTAATATACCTGCCTTCCAGCACTCTCCTATATCCTTCTGGTCTGACTCCGTCACACTGTGTATATTAGAAGTTAGTACTGGTGTAATTAATTCAGAAATCTAGAGTTGGAAGGTGTTGGACTACAACAATATTACACATGAAAGCTAGAAATAGGGCACATTTTTTAAACAATGAGGGTATTTAACTATTAAAACAACTTCCATAGGGACGTGGTACATTCCCCATCATTTGCAGTCTAAGTCAAGACTGAAAACTTTTTCAGACCTATCCAAAGCTCAAACAGAAGCCATGGGCTTGATGCAGAGATTACTGGGAGAAGTTCTTTGGCCTAAATTAAGTAGGACATCAGATTATATGAGCATCATGGTTCCTTCTGGCTTTAAAAAAAAATCTCTGAATATCATTTCAATCTCAAAGGAGACGACTAACAATGGAGTAGTGGAGGCAAGAATTACAGTCAGACTGAAGGAGTGGCCTGCATACATATACCACCTTTTAAACTTTAGCTTGCAGGATATAACAAAAAATAAATTTAAAAAACTTTTTTAAAAAAAATTCACAGAATAAAAAGTGTTGGCTAAGTTAGAATGTGGATGGGAGAGCTGCAGGAAGCACTACTGGTTACTCAACAGGTGGTTTTATTCCTCTAAGGGTATGTCTACACAGCCCGTGACAGTGAGCCTCCCAGCCCAGTTTGCCAGACTCCTGTTTGTGGTGGGGCTCACACTAACGCACTAAAAATAACTGTCTAGATGTTTTAGATTGGGCTGGAGATCAGGGTCAGAAGCTTAAAAAAAAGGATAAATATATGGAGATATACCTATCTCATAGAACTGGAAGGACCTTGAAAGGTCATTAGTCCAGCCCCCTGCCTATGCTAGCAGAACCAAGTACTGCCCCCTCACAGATTTTTTGCCCTAGATCCCTAAATGGTCCCCTCAAGGATTGAACTCACAACGCTGGGTTTAGCAGGCCAATGCGCAAACCACTGAGTTATCCCTCCCCCGTCAAAAAAAAAAAAAAAAAGGAGTGAGCTTTGAGCTGCAACTTCAAAGCTCTGTCTACATGGCTATTTTTAGCATGATGATCAAGCCCTGCAAGTCCAAGTATGTCAAGCCAGGCTGGGAGGCTCACTGTGTAGACATACCCAAAATAACTCTTAACCCAGGAACAGCGCTATATTGCACAATAATAGCATGGTGCTTGTTGGGACTGCATTGCTGAAAATGCTGATTTTGGATAGCTTGGTCATTAAAAACCCTGTAGCGTTTTTTTCCCCTGGAGAAGAGGTATGCTAATCCAGGTGTCCTGGCTACACTCCAACTCTAGTAATTATATACAATCTACCTAAATTTCCTCATTAAGTTTAAATTCAATAGCTTTCACCATTTGCTGCTCTAACCTATTGTTTAGCAATGGTAAAACAGCTGCTGTATTTTACCTTAGAAGGGGTTGCCACAGAGACTCCTATACACAGTGTAAGTATTCTGGGACCTATTAGGATTACCACCACCAGATAAGTGCAAGCAATATCAGCATTATTATTACTAGATTTATATAACAATAGCAACTAGGAACCTTAGTGAATAACCAGGGCCTAGAGTTGATGAAAAATTGGGAAGTTTTGTTCCCATGGAACATTTTTGAAATTTTTCATTTTTCTGACCAACACTATGAGGCCCCCATACAAAAGATGTACATGCTTCTTTAAAAACAAACCACAGCTGCATAAGGTTTAAGTCTTGAAAATTACTTGAAAGGGGTAAGAATTATCCATATTACTAAAGTCAATGCAAACACCCTCAGAGGAACGGTTTCAAGCAACATTAACTTCAGTGTTTCAGCACTGCAAGTAATTCTATATACAGCCTCCAAAACTTCTCACCAACAAGTACCAAGCTAGCACATGACCAAATTATGGAAAGAAAGTATCTTCTTTATGGCATCACTTCCAGTAATATGCTAAAATTAATAAATTATACTTCACTCATTTGGCTTACAGCCAGCACTGCCGATCTAAGATCATGTAGGGTGCAACTCTAAGGGCCGGATCATGTGCTGCACAGTTAGCATTTACAAATGAACTTTTCCATTCCTCCTCTGTAACACTAGCTCCAGATTCCTGCTCTCAAGTATCCCAAGATCCCTACCAGTTACTAACCAAGGGTTCCAACAGCATGATTAATGTCAGCTTATATACAGCTGAAAATATTCTTCTGCCAACCTATTTCTACAAGAGAGCCTCACATTCATTCGTGACAGAAACGGAAGTGGGAGCCCATGTAACATAGCAGCTCCAGCAATCACTCAAGCTGGGTTTTTGGCTTTTACTAGTGCTATCAATATCTAAAGATGGGTTCAGAAACACATTTGAAAATAGAGGTACAACACAGCCTCTCTCACTAAGCATGGCCAGGCAGCCTGTTCTGGTTCCATTACAAACACCCTAAGCAGCTCTAGATTACTGGAACTGCACAACAGCTGTGCCATTGACTCAGGTTAGCACATGCATTTTCCCCGTAGTACAGTAACATACTTTTTCCCCAGAGAGGGACAATATCTTTTATTTCTTTTAGCAGTTATCTGGCCAAAGGCAGATTAAATAAATTCCACATTACTACTCTAATGATATGTTAAAGTATCTATTTCAAGTGTCTAGTATCAGAGGGGTAGCCATTAGTCTATAAGGTGCTACAAGACTCTTTGTCGCTATTTCAGATGGTTATAGTAACCTTTCCTAGTTGATCTAGTTACTTTATGATGCATAAACATTAGATACATCTTTCTTCCACTAATGTTTTCCCTCTAAAAAGCAACATGTATTTAGATCCTATAACTTCCAGATAGTACTTAACCTTTTTTTTTTTTTTTCCACAAACCATCAGGAATAGCGTGAAGCATACAATCAGGAATACTTGCAACTGTGGCTGCACATGCATTACATACTGTCCGGAAACTTTATTTCAGATCTAGTCTAGATTGTTGTATGAAGCAACTATGGATTACTAGGTTTAGGTATAAATGCAAGACATTAATTTGGTTAATAATAAATCCCACCACCTACAGTTATACTTTATGAGGATCTCAGCAAGTCATCTGAGGGAATTTTAGAGTAAACATTTTTATTAAGACTCTAATCAGAATTCAGGAGCAATGTGAGTTTTGAGCATTCTTCTTTTTCTAGGTATATGAATTCTACCTACATTTATCCATAAAATAACCAACATTTTTGTAAAAAAGATGCTTAAGGAAGGAGCAAAATGTTAGAGACAGGCTATCCAGGCAGAATTTGTTTTGCTAAATTCCTTACAGGTAGACTAATCCTGCTAGGTTC
Organism: Dermatemys mawii; assembly: GCA_007922305.1. Lineage (NCBI taxonomy): Eukaryota > Metazoa > Chordata > Testudines > Dermatemydidae > Dermatemys > Dermatemys mawii. The sequence continues at coordinate 3,755,521 of ML677371.1, read as the reverse complement.
CTTATAGATTGGCCAATTCCTTATTTTGTTTTGGTTTTGTTTCCATGGAGAAGGGGAGGGACACAAACTTTGTTATTGATCTAGAAAATTCTTATTGTTATCGTTAAAAAGGGTTCCAACCTTTTAGCTTTTATAGTCAAACACACATTTTATTTGGCTGATTAAATAGGTAAGAAAAAAGTTACAGTCTAAGAGGAGCAATATGCAAATGAAGTTCTGCTTGAAGTGATGAGAGCTATATGAGAGCTCTATTCTTATTCCAAACTAAAAATAAACCCTTATAATCCAGAACTGCTTCATGCAAACTGTACTGGATAGCAAAGCTGTTGGACAATACATACTGTATGTGATGTCATGTAAGCACACAAAGGAACTGGGAAGTTCCAAGAAAACACAAATACAGCCAGAGATCAGTATTCATGTGAAATATGTTTACACAAAATACTACAGGATTTTTAAAATCATAACTACCATACATTACTGACATACATTTTACATTTGTACAAATTAGACAGTGTGTGTGAATATTTATCTACTGTCCCAGAACTGCCCACTTCTATACTTGAACATACTTAGACTGCTTGGGTTTTTATTTTAAACAATAAACCCCATCACCCTCACTAACATATGCTGGTATACATACATAAGAACAACCTTAATTTAAGTATTTGGTTTCTTGGATACTACAGTGGATCAGGCAGCCCCATCTGAATTGTAGTTTCAATTAACAAACAAATATCTGATGTGTGCTGAAGGAAGAAATAACTATTTTGAATCACTTCCTGATGTAATTGACCTGCTTTTTCAGCCTTAAGTGCTGCCCTTTCTCAGTCAGCCTGAAAGTCAGAGATTGATTAACACAGATAATTCCCTACATACCATTCCAAATCCAATTAGTACTCATTTCCCCATATAGTCAGATATGGTGTGCAAAAATCACATAAAACAGATAGAACAGTTATCAGGTGGGATTCTAAAATCAAAATATTAATACCACTTTGAAAATAATTCCAACAGGAAAGATGACAATTTTCAGTTGCGTATTACTGTAATATGCCTCATTTACCTAGCAGAATTGATTTGGAAGTCTCACTGTACTGCACAATGTATTTATAAAAAGCCATAAGAGGCCTCAGAAAATGTCTATTAAACAAAACATACTTCAGTCCAACTTCTTGGGAGGACTTCTGAATGAGCACAGGTTTCAAAGTGCTGCTCTTTTACAAGTGTTTGAAGTAATATTTTTCCATGCAAATAAACGACAGCTGTGGTTGTATTCCGATTGTCAAGTGGGAAAAGCATATTCTCATCCTTGCCAGGAGTTTGAACTAAGTAGCTGTGTAGGCTGATCACATCTGGTTTAATTTGTCCATGATTTTACCACAGCAGTTAGCTACTGTTGAATTAAAACCCAGTTGGCCTCAGGTAGAAGCATTACTTGTGAGACTTAGTTGACCCGGACTGTGGGAATGAGGCTAAACAGCTGACTTGCAAGTATGATTGAACATGGGTGGATCTGTTCAGGTCAGGACATAGCACTGTATATTGTGAAGGTTCTCCATGGGAACAAAAAAAAATCCTCTCTTAAAAACATGGAGGAGAGGTTTCTGGTCTTTAGAATACATGGCTTCCTCAGCAATAATGAAACATGTCAAAGCAATGTCAGACGCTATTACTGGAATTTCAGAGTACAATTATGCTTTTGATTGATTTTTTGCCACACAATATTTTTGGAGGGTAGGAAAGGTAAAGTATATTTACATGATTTCTCTAGTTTAAACAGGATCTTCAGTAACAAACCAGTATAGAACCACACAAAAAAAATTGTTTAAAATTTAACACATAGTAACATCAAAACAAACAAATGTTTCCATGGAGACAACTACCTAAATAAATGCTCACAAGAAAGCCAAGGCATGACGTCACCCAGGCCTGGCTGCATCCATAGTAACATGCCAGTATAAACAGAAATATTTTGATTTTTTTATAAAGTAATGTCATAGAATTAGCAATTTTATGGCAGTGCATAAACTATTTTCTTACAGCGTTTAGTGCTTGCACTTCTAAAATAAGGGCAAAGATATTTATATCAGGGCTATTATTATCACTACCACATTAACTACATCCAACAAGTGGAGCATGTGTATGGCATATCTACTGTATCAAATTTTCCTGAGCAGTTGCTGATCCCAATAAACAAAGAAATTTATGTTCCCAAAGCAACACATCGGAATGCTGGTCAGAGGGCAATCACATCTATTCTTCTTAGATATTTTGCTTTCCATAGCATGAAAAAACAACATTCCCAGATCTGCTCTGTCACAGCTTCAATGTTTTGGTGGACTAACATGAAAATCCAGACACATTTTGTATTTTTCCACTTCTAGTCAGTCATCAATTGGCCAGCTTTCTCTAGGACCACAAGACTCACCAAACTCATCACACTTTCCCTGCACGTACATGTATTAGCCATTACAAGAAATGCACATGAACAGATTTTACAAATCAGCTGTCAGCACTGAGGAAGTGACATAAGACTAGAAAAAAAAATCAGTGAAAAAATGGTTACTAAACTTTCTCCAGTGTTGCTCTTTGGGATGTGTTGCATGTGTCCATTCCAATGTGGGTGTGCACATGGTCTGAGCACAGATGCCAATTTTTTTTCCACCTTACTGGTATCTGTTGAGTCAACTCTAGTACCCCCTAGTATTGCACACTCATACCATTGACATAAAGGGCCCTGCCAACTTCCGAGAGAGGGGACAGAGGATAGATTTTGGTATGGACACGTGCAACACATCTTGAACAACAACAGTTACAGAAAGATTAGTAACTTCATTTTTCTTCTTTGCGTGCTTGCATGTGTCCATTCCAAAGTAAGTGACATATGAGCAGTTGTACTGGAGGTGGGTTCGGAGATTAAGGACACGCTGACCATAACACAGGCCTAGCTGAAGTCAGCATTGCCTCTGGCTGGTTGTGTAATGGTGAGGCGTGCCATTAACGTGTGAACCGACAATCAAGCTGCCACCCTGGAGATGTCCTCAATTGGAATTTATGCCAAAAAGGTGAAGGAGGAGGCTTGAGAATGTGTCATCAGGTTAGCCGGGGCAGAATATCCATGAGCTCCTAACATGCTCTGATACACAAAGTAATTCACAACGGGATTCTCTGAGCTGAAATGGGGAGACCTTTCATTCTTTCCCCTATTGCTATGAACAGGTGAGTGGATCCACAGAACAGTTTGGTTGCTTGTATGTAAAAAGACAGGGCACACTGAACGTCCAACAGATGGAGGTGCTGTTCCTCTCTATTCTCATGTGGCCCAGGATAGAACACTAGCAGAAAAATTGCTTGATTGCAATGGAACTGCAAGACCACTTTTAGAAGGAACAATGGGTGTGGTCTCAACTGGACCTTGTCTTTGAAAAAGACCACATATGAGAGCTCCAAGGTGAGGGCTCGGATTTTCAAAACCTGCCTGGCTGAAGTTATGGCCTCCAGAAAAGCTACTTTCCAGGAGGGTGTAACAGCGAACATGTTGCCAGAAGTTCAAATGGGTCATGAGCTTTGACAGGACAAGATTTAGGTCCCACATGGAGGTGTGATCCCTAACCTGTGGGTATACCTTCTCCAGACCCTTGAGAAACTGGATGACCATGTTGTGTGAAAAGACAGAACGGCTGTCAATCTTGAGATGGAAGGCTGAGATAATTAAGGTCCAATTAGTGGCTGAGGAAAGGGTTAGACCTTGTTGTTTGAGCAGAAGCAGGTAATCTAGAACAGAGATGAATGCAAGGGCAGGACTTGACGGTGGGAACATCAGATGGAGAATTGCTTTCATTTCGCGGGGTAGGTGGCTCCGATGGGTGGCTTTCTACTACCCATTAGGCCCTCACAGACTTGCTCTGAGCAAACTAGTTCCTCCAGAATCAGCCCTGGAGCTTCCAGGTCACCAAATGAAGGATGCAAGGTTTGGAAGCCGCAGCCAGCCACAATTCCTGGATATCCAGTCTGAGTGCAGAGGAAGCTGCAGTGGTGTCTCCATGGACATGCCTAGGAGGATGGAGAGCCAGTGTTGCCTGGAGGACGCCGGGGCTATGAGTATGACCTATGCTTGGTCCCGCTTGATCTTCATCAAAACCTTGTGAATCAGCGGAATAAGAGAAAATCCGTAGTATAGGCGCCTTGTCCACAATAGCTAGAATGCATCTGTCAGAGACGGGGCTGTGACCTCTCAGAGAGCAGAACTGGTAGCATTTCCTGTTGGTTCGGGTGGTGAACAGATCTATAAAGGGAGTCCCCCACCACTGGAAGATGTCCTTCACAATGTCTGGATGGGGATACCACACATGGTGAGAGGAGAAAGTTCGGCTGAGGCCATCTACAAGCTGGTTCTGAGTCCCGGGAAGGTAAGATACCTCTAGGCTGATGGAGTAATTGATACAGTGCTCTCACAGGCAGATTGCTTCCTGGCCTGGGAGGAGGAACGCGCCCTGGCCTGCCTGTTCATGTAGAACAAAGAAGTCATATTACTTGTGAGGATCAAAAGGCATCTGCCCATCAGGCAAGGCAGAAATGCCTGGCAGGCTAGACATATTGCCCTGAGTTACCTGACACTCATGTGCAGAGAGCGCTCTTCTTGGGTCCAAAGACCTTGAGTTGAGAGGGAGACCGCAGGGAGCGCAGGGAGACTCCCCAGCCGAGGACAAGGATGACTGGGGATTCAAGAAGGGTACCCGCACACATACTGTCTGGCTGTCCAGTCACCATGTCAGCAAGTTGAGGACCTGTACCAGAACCATGAGCACTGAGTCCAGGTGATGGCAAGAGGGGGAACAGACGGCGGCTAGCCTGGCTTGTACAGGTCTGAGGCTTAGTCTCGCATGTTGTACTTTGTGAGCATGATGCCACATGACCCACGAGGTTCCAGCACTTTTACATGGTCGTGATTCAATGACCTTGAAGAAATCTTATCAGTAGGGCCCTACCAAATTCATGGCCAAGAAAAAGGCATCATGGACTGTGAAATCTGGTCTTTTGTGTGCTTTTACCTCATACTATACAGATTTCACAGGGTGGACCAGAGTTTCTCAAATTGGGGGTCCTGACCCAAAAGGGATTTGCAGGTAGGTTGAAGGCTAGTGGGCGGGGGGGTCACAGTATTGCCACCCTCACTTCTGTGCTGCCTTCAGAGCTGGCCGACTGGCACTCAGCTCTGAAGGCAGTGCCCTGCCATCAGCAGGGCTATCAGTTTGGATGAATGGGGTTCTACTGCACTAATAGGGAAAAACGTGTGTGTTGCAAACCTGAAAATGTATGCAAAATTGTGGACTGCATAGTAAGATAATGAAAATCAAAATTGTGGTGGAAGCCTAATATTGAGAAATCCACAATTTCTGCATATCACAAATTAAGTAGGGCCTTACAAATAATGCATTTCTGGAATGAAATTTTAGGGGATAGTAATTTGTGCTAAAATCCATCAAACATCTGGGAATTATGAGTGTTTTCTCACCTGTCTGCAAATATTCTGATGATTATCGAAACAAAAAATACATTCTCATAAATAACAATGAACTCAACTCACATCATCTTGTAACACACACCTTTTTTTGTATTTTTCCAATCATCTCAACTTGTGTGTGTTCTTCTTACCTACGCTTCTCCTTCCTCTTACCTTAATGTACATTCTGAAGCCATACACTCCCAGATCTGTTCAATTTCTCTTCTATCCTGTGTATCACCCTCTCACAAGAGGCCACCAGCATAACTACAATCTAGTCTGAATCTATGTCCCCATCTGGAGACTAATAGTGACTCTGAATTTTTCATTTTAATTGAAATAGCTTAACTAAGCTACCACATGGCTTCACCATCAGTGCTGAATAATATATTAATATAATGACCCTTAGCTCAGCTTCCTTTAAAAGCAATAAGGGAAGAGAGAGAGACATTTCCAGCCTTTCAAACAGTGCAGATGCACTATAACTTTCATAGATTACGTTTATTTAGTCCAATAAAGGCTGTTAATGTTGAGAAAAAAGATTACTAATCCTACAAGGTGTTCTATCAGTACCAGCACTGTACAGGGAGGAGAAACCTTTTTCTGCTACGGGTAAGCAATAACTGAACAACAGAACCAACTCTATCACTGAGATGACTTTGAGCAAAGGAGTCAGTAGTGCTCACCTACTCCTTATTTTCAGAAGCAATCCCTCATCCCAGAGTAGCAGCCATACATATGTAGATATAGTGATTCTAACTGGAGACTGATTTCACTTAGCTTAAATTGTCTCCAGATCGCACAAAGTTTTCCAGTTATACCCTAAGAATATAGCTGATCAGAAAATTGTTCCTGCTGAAAATTTCCGCTGAAAATCCAATTTGGAAATGCCTCCATGGTGCCTCATGCCCCCACTGTTCTATAAGGGCGTGGCTCCCTAACTAGACTACATCTCCCACTGTGCACCATGGCTTCCCCAATCGCTGAGCCATCATAATGCACCCTGGGAGTCCTTGGCCATGGTGCATCATGGGAGATGTAGTCCAGCAGGGGAACCCAACCTATAAAGGAGAATAGGTGCCTAAAGCTCCCAAACTACAACTCCCATGAGGCACCACAGTGTTATTTCCCTATCAATTTTTTTCCATTTTCAGGTGTTTGATGTTGAAAATTTTCTGTTGAAACACAGTCTGGATTAAAACATTTCAACCAACTCTGCCTAGAACCCAGGTACCTTACACTGATTATTATACCTTTCTCTAGAAATAATCCCACTGGGGGAAAACGGGACTATTCACAACGATGTACGGTTCTACTCAATCTGTGAGTAAGGATCACAGAATCTGCCCATTGATTTTTTGGTTGGGTAAGGAGGGGAAGAGAAGGAAAGGAGACGTTACCATTGTTAGAGCACAACCAGTACAATACACCAAGCTTCCACATGTCTCCCAGGTATCCACAACATGAAGACGTTGCCAGTGTTCCAGCAGCTGAGCCTGTTAGCCTTCTACACATGCAAGATTTCATTCTAGTTTTTATTTAACGTTTTTAATGTGTGCACTGTTCAGCACTTCTGAAGATTTCACTGATCCTGTTAATACATCTGTCATAATCAAAACACTACATGAAATATATATGTGACCTCTAGTGAAAATAAAAGCTTCCATCGCAATGAACCAACTCCTCAAAACAAAACAAAAAATACAAATCACAAAAACTAGCTGGAAAAATAACTATTGAAAAAGGGTATACAGAAATGATGTGGTAGACTCTTAAGGAAGGCTTGAATATTGAAATTTTCACAGTTAGATATCAGTTATTGCCTATTTCTCCCTCCACTGATAAAATACAAAAAGAAATGTCATAGCTAAAAACAACAATTTACAGAGAGGGAACTTTCAAAACTTATGCTGTACTTGCCGACAATGGGTGGGCAATTAGTGAATAAGGAATTAATATTGTAAAATAAATTATTTTATCTTCCAACTATTAAAAATGCAGCAACTTCAGGTATCAACAGACAACAGTGCCCGAAAGCTAATCCAGGGTCCTGGCACCTTTGCGTAGGAGCCTTTGAAAGCCACCCAATCAGCAGTGGCTGCTCAACACTTACATCCTACTCATGACTTCACCCCCCCGGGGAACTGAGGAATGACATTGAAGAGGCAATGACCATGCACACAATCTCCCAAGATAATGGAAGAATGGTTTCTCCAGTTGATTGACGGGGGGAAGAGGCCAAATCCCCTTGTTTCAGCACTGTCCTTGGCTGACAGCTCCAAAAGGAAACAAGATGGGTGAGGTAATATCTTTTATTGAGCCAAGTTCTGTTGGTGAGAGAGACAAGCTTTTGAGCCACATAGCGCCCTTCCTCAGGGCCGGGAAAGGCACTCAGGAGTCTGACAGCTAAATGCAAGGTGGAACAGATTGTTCAGCATAAGTAGTTAGCAAATATGCTAAGGGCCCATTCAAGGTGAAGTGGCTCATTGACACCTCGCAGTCATAGGACAAAAGGAGGCAATTAGTGGATTATAGGTTGTTGTAATAAACCATAAATCCAACATCTCTGTTTAATCTATGATTTTTAGTGTCTAGCCCAACTAGGAGTTTAATCTCCCAGGATTGTCTTTGGAACGTGGATGGGAACTGAGAGGTCAGATATGAAGCGATTACTGAAATATGTTCACCCACAGACTGGGAGGGTAGTTTTGTCTTTTATCATTTTTCTGTGTGAGTTCATTAGAGAGCATAGTGATTGTTTGGTTTCACCCACACTGAATAGATCTGGGACAGGCATGGCTACAAATTACAGTGCATAGTAGCTCCAGCAGAAAGCAGACAGCCAGGAGAAAAGACAGAAGACAGGGCTCTCTCAGGCAGGAGAGCGCCAGCAGCACCCCAGGACAGTCATGAGAAGAACCACCCAGTGATCCCCGTTCCTAAAGTGGGGAAGCAATTAACCCTGTAATAGCCGCATGGGAGTTACTGCAGCTCTGTCATTCCATCAAAGACCGAGACATCAGGAATCCCTGGGACATTTTTATACAACAACAAATGTATTGGTTACCTCCTTGGGAATAGGGATCACTTGGGAGTGGAAGTGGCCTGTTCTTATATCAATGCATTCTCCCTCCAGCCCCATGTCCCTAATGCCCACACAGTGGTGCAAGTAGAATTTATTTCTTAACGGTATATAACAGCTAAGGGGGGGAGGGGCACATGAGACCTCCCCATGTGACCCCCACCCCACCCTCAGCCCGGGGCCCCACACTCTCCACCTCCCCATAATCCATCCCACGTTACCTGGGGAGGGGAGCACTCCCAGTGGGTGTACACAGCACAGCTGCTGTGTGGGCTGCTAAGAGACGAGGAGGGCTTGCTCTCTGGAACAATAGCCACTTCACAGACACCCCTGCTGTGGAAATTGCCAGAAGAGCTTCAAAAGAGCTTCCTCTGACAGCAGAGAATATTTTTTTCAGACACGCTGGCAACCAAGCCCTGCACCAGCAGCTCCTCCAGCACAGCTGCATTGCCGCCCGCCCCGCCCCCAGCCTTTCCACGCAGCTGCGTCTTCCGAGTCCTGTCCGGGGTCTGTACAGCAGCCCCGCCAGAGGACAACGCTGGAGGGACAAGGTGGGGGGAGCAATACAGCCATGCTAAAGGAGCTGGCGGCATGGCATTCTGCTCCTTTCGCGCTGCGGTTCTGAACTGCAGAGCTCTCCTGGAAACTGCAGGAGCTAAAGGAGCAGACAATGGGACCACTGGGTGGCCCCAGGCCGGCAGCTCCTCTGGTGCAGCAGCCCCGCCCCCAGCCCTGTCCTATGGCAGAGCTGCTGTACAGACCCAGACAGGGGATGCACGCATGCAGCTGTGTGGAAGAGCTGAACATAAGAGAGGCCGTACTGGGTCAGACCAAAGGTCCATCTAGCCCAGTATCCTGTCTACCGACAGTGGCCAATGCCAGGTGCCCCGGAGTGAGTGAACCTAACAGGTAAAGATCAAGTGATCTCTCTCCTGCCATCCATCACACCCCTCTGACAAACAGAGGCTAGGGACACCATTCCTTACCCAGCCTGGCGGCGGTACAGCTGTGCCAGAGAAGTTGGTGGCCTGGAACCACGCAGCTGCCCCATGTTTTGCTCCTCCTGTGTCTTTCCTGTACACTATACTGGCTACAAACCACTGGATCCGCACCTTACTCCATACCTCACTCCCACAGAGCACAAGTGAAGCCACTCCACCCCAGTAGGCATCAGGTCTGAGTCCTTGGGACCTATCAACCTAGGGCACAGCCAGTCTCTGCAATACTAAGGGCCTATCACATCATTTACTGCATGGAAACTGGTCTGAGAAAGTAAGCCTAGGATTTGTTATTTCCTGTTAGGCAAGCAACAAACAAATATTTAAGTTTATCAAAACCAAAGAATACTTGAAAATAAACATTGACATCGTCCATCAAAATTCATTAAAATGCAGAACTGAAAGTCCAAACACCTCCAAGCTTAGCCATCTACTGCAATGGGCTAATTCGCTGATAAGATTCCACTTGAAATATAGAACTTGGCTATGGCAACAGAATCTCCAGGGAAATACTGTCACGGGAGCCAAGATGACAAGAGGGTAACCCAAGAACAAAGGGTTGGAGTGCCTACGCGGGCTTGTCAGCTGAAGACAGAGCAAGAAGCAAACAGCCATGAGAGGAAACACACTCACCACAAACAGCATTTTTTCCCCACTCAGAAAATGACAAACACTAGGAAAAAGCCAGTGGATGAGGTTGTTCAAGCATTAACAATGGATTCATTCAAGAATTAATGACCTGATGTCCTACGACTCGTGTACATCACATTGGACAAGCCGTGAAGGGCAAAGGGTCCTTTCTTCTCTGTATTTCTCATCTTTCGTGGGCTGTAACGGTCACATTTTCAGCAAGTCTCCCTAACTGAACCTGCAGCTGCCTCAATTTGCGTGGTCCCAAACCAGCATTTACACATGAAACTGTGGGTTAGGGCACGTGCAAATATATACTCCTGAAAACTATTAGCACAATTAAGGAACCTTGCGGAAAATTGGTCCTTAAATAAAACTAACTGTCCTACAACTTAAACAACTTCTGAAGGGCAGATGACCTAAATAGCCAATATGTTGTGTCCCCACAACTGATCAAACTTAAGCAGTTTGGAGGAGGAAGCAAGTAAGATAGCAATTTTAGGGCTCGATGCAAAGTCCGCTGAACTAACTGCCTTTCCATTGACTTCATAGGGTTTTGGTTCAGGCCTTCACTAATTTTTCCCATTGGAGGTTAGGATTCCAATTTGGCTGCGGTAATAAATAAAATTTGCTTGGCAGTGACAATCTATGAGCAGCGTGCACCTTAATTACCAATACACCATCCAGCTTTTTGTAACTGATAAGCAGAAGGCTTCAGCCACAAAAAACTGGATGGCATATTTGTGATGTAGATGCATGCCCATGCCAAACAAGATTGGGACCACCAAGAAAATCTTATTTATTACCTCAAACTAGATTCTTAGCCTCCAAGGGGAAAAAAAACTAGTGAAGGCCTGAGCCAAAACCCAGTGAAGTCAATTAGGGGGAGAGAGAGCTCAGTGGTTTGAGCACTGGCCTGCTAAACTCAGGGTTGCAAGCTCTATCCTTGAGGGGACCATTCAGGGATATGAGGTAAAAATCTGATGGATGATTTAGTTGGGGATTAGTCCTGCCTTGAGCAGGGGGTTGGACTAGATGAGCTCCTGAGGCCCCTTCCAAGCCTGATATTCTATGAAAAAAACTGGTGAGGGTCTGTGGCTGCTCTTTGGACTGCCCCAGCCAGTGAATCTATCCTCTAGCTTGCAAGTGTGTTTAAAAACCTGTAGAGCTATGCATGGGTTACCCCTCATTTACCAACACTACAGCCTGACTTGAGCCAAAGTTCCTTTAGTACAAGCACTCACGGCACTTACCCAACACTTTCTTTCCATTAAAGTTAGCAGCTTGTGGTGATAAACATGCATCTTTCCTGAACATACTGCAGTTTAAGACACGGAACACTCAACCCAGCCCAGGACAGCTGCTCAGAAGTTTAAAGGACATTTTCAAACAAAGTGTCATAAAGCAAATATGAAAGGGTGTAATTGTGGCAGAGGTGCATGTTGTGTGCTGTACCTGCTACTGCTCAGAAAATGTTAATTCTATGAGTCACACCAGCTGTGAGGGGGGAAGGTGTGAAGTGTAACAAGACGAGGGGCAGAGAAAAGGGAAGGAACTTACTTGATTTTACTGAAGACTATGTCGACATCTGTGATTGTCACATTCTTCCCATCTATCACATGACAGTCCTTACATAATTTTGACCAGTTTTTCCCATGCATTTCTTTTCCTGTGGCTCTGGTATCTCCGTGGATGGCAAATTTTCTAAAAGCCTCTTCTAGAGCACTAAGCTCTGCTGCCATGGCCCCTTCGTGGGAACTGTTGGACTCATAAGATAGCCTTTTGGCTGCTCTCTCTTTTGCCGGATCTGCAGGAGACTTTGGAGGAGTCTTGTTTGCAGGTTTAGTGGACTTTGTTTTATTGTCAGCCATCATGCTGCAAAGAGGAGGGGAAAAAGATCATTACATTCCCTGATGATTAATTTGCATAGCTTACCCTCTTTGTTCGGTTGTCCCTTGAGAACTAGATTTTCCACATGCTACAGTCCATGTTACAGTCTGTGAAGAGAGCTTAAGCTACACAGTTGGTAGTAATTTGATACTTTTTAGTAGGGTTTATGGCCCTCTGGAGGGGACAATCAGGGAGCAAGGGGGGCAGGATGGGTCTGGGATTCTGAAAGAGGCAATCAGTTGGTGGGAAGTGGGAGGGGGCGGGGCCAGGTTGTTTCAGGAGGCACAGTCTTCCCTGACCCAGCCCATCATACAAGTTTTCAACCCTGATGTGGCCCTCGGGCCAAAAAGTTTGCCCACCCCGGTGAAGAGAATACCACATGTGCCCAAGTGCGGGGTTTACTTCTGAATTACGTGCAAAATCCTTTTTGTTTGATCCCAGTGCTCACATATGACAGCAATGAATATGATATAATGCCTAGATTAGATTTTTGGCTCAACTTCTGCCTGCCCTCAGGCCAGTCACCAAATTATCTGATGTAACCTCAGAGAACTCAGACATACCCACATTTCTCCTTTTCCTACTCAGCCTGGATCCTGCACTCTGCAACAGCAGCTGACCATCAGCTATTTGTTGTGCAACACCTGCTGATCTATTTGGGGCCTTTTCCAGGACAGAGCCTGGGTCCCAAGGACATGCCCTTAACCTGCCCCAATACCGACCAGAGACATAGCAGAAACTAGGCTGTATTCAGTCTCAAAGTGTGGGTACAGGTTGTAACAACATGCAACTAAAGACCGTACCCCTGGAATTCACACTCTCAACAAAACACACAAATATCATGTTGCCAATGATTAGCATCTCCCACCCTTAGGCAGAAGCGGGGAGAAAACAGAAGGACAAAGTTCAGTATTGGAATAGTAAATTTCCTTTTTTCTAGTATTTCAGATTTGTTGTTTAAACTATAATTATGTAATTGTCATTTGAATTTTCTACCTTAACTCATTCTTAAATTTACTTCCCGACAAAAATCTTTAGGAAACCACTATATTATTTCACATTTACCAGCACGACAATACTTTTTCAGAATTCATACTCTTAATAAAGCACCTAGGTTAGTTCTGCACAACTCTCAAGACCCTCACAGGTATTCTGACATCACTTTGGCTGCGTTAACAAAATCATATACAACTATTGCATATATCTTACCTCTTTTCAACAAAGTGCATCTGCTCTGAAGAAGTCTTTGTTGGGAGCTGAGAGAGCAGGCTATCGTGAACTTCTTGAAGACAGAATTTTGTAGCCCTATACTATAGGCAATCTTGTAACAAAGACTACTACAACAAAGGGAGCTTTGTATTGTCATTACATAATAAATTTGCACCACGTAATGTGTCCATAAGTGATCCAGCTCAGACTGTGAAGTAGCACTGTATATTTTTAAAGGTTTAAATAAAGACTTAGAGATCCAAATAAATTACATTAAAAAAGGAGAGGTCTTTATACTAATAAGAACAGCCACAATGAGTCAGACCAAAGGTCCATCTAGCTCAGTGTCCTGGCTTCTGACAGTGGCCAATGCCAGGTGCCCCAGAGGGAATGAACAGAACAGATAATCATTAAGTGATCCATCCCGTCGCCCATTCCCAGCTTCTGGCATAAAGAGGCTAGGGACACCACCCCTGCCCATCCTGGCTAATAGCCATTGATAGACCTATCCTCCATGAACTTATCTAGTTCTTTTTTGAAACCTGTTACAGTCTTGGCCTTCACAACATCCTCTGGCAAAGAGCTCCACAGATTGAGTGTATGTTGTGGGGTAAAAAATACTTCCTTTTCTTTGCTTGAAATCTGCTGCCTATTAATTTAATTTGGTGACCCCAAGTTCTTGTGTTATGAGAAGGAGTAAACAACACTTCTTATTTACTTTCTCATTCTTTCTGATTTTATAGATTTCTATTATATCCCCCAGTAGTCACCTCTTTTGCAAGCTGAAAACTCCCAGTCTTATTAATCTCTCCTCATATGGCAGCTGTTCCATACCCCAATCATTTTTGTTGCCCTTTTCTGAACCTTCTCCAATTCCAAGATATCTTTTTTGAGATGCGGTGACCACATCTGCATGTAGTATTCAAGATGAAAGCGAACCATAGATTTATATAGAGGCAATATGCTATTTTCTGTCTTATCTATCCCTTTCTTAATGATTCCCAACGTTTCGTTCGCTTTTTTGACTGCCACTGCACACTGAGTGGATGTTTTCAGAGAACTATCCACAATGACTCTCAGATCTCTTTCTTGAGTGATAACAGCAGATTTAGACCCCATCATTTTATATGTATAGTTAGGATTGTTTTCCAATGTGCATTATTTGCATTTATCAACATTGAACGTCCATCTGTCATTTTGTTGCCCAGTCACCCAGTTTTGAGAGATCCTTTCGTAGCTCTTTGCAGTCAGCCCGGGACTTCACAGTTGCCCTGAGTAGTTTTGTATCATTTGCAAATTTTGCCACCTCACTATTTACCCCTTTTTCCAGATCATTTATGAATATGTTGAATAGGACTGGGCCCAGTACAGACCCTGGGGGACACCACTGTTTACCTCTCTCCATTCTGAAAACTGACCATTTATTCCTACTCTTTATTTCCTATCTTTTACCAGTTACCAGTCCATGAAAGAATCTTCCCTTTTATCCCAGGACAGCTTACTTTGCTTAACAGTCTTTGGTGAGAGACCTTGTCAAAGGCTTTCTGAAAATCTAAATACTCTACATCCACTGGATCCCCCTTGTCCACATGCTTGTTGACCCCTCAAAGAATTCTAGTAGATTGGTGAGACATGATTTCCCTTTACAAAAGCCATGTTGACTCTTCCCCAACAAATTATGCTCATCTGCATGTCTGACAATTTTGTTCTTTACTATAGTTTCAACCAGTTTGCCCGGAACTGAAGTCAGGCTTACCGGCCTGTAATTGCAGGGGTCGCCTTTGAAGCCCTTTTTAAAAATTGGCATCACATTAGCTATCCTCCAGTCATTTGGTACAGAAGCTGATTTAAATGATAAGTTATAGAGTACAGTTAGGAGCTCTGTAATTTCACATTTGGGTGAATATCATCTGGTCCTGGCAACTCATTACTGTTTAGTTTATCAATTTTCTCCAAAACCTCCTCTAATGACACCTCAGTCTAGAACAGCTCCTCAGATTTGTCACCTAAAAAGAATGGCTCAGGTTTGAGAATCTCCCTCACATCCTCAGGCATGAAGACCAATGTAAAGAATGCATTTTGTTTCTCCACAATGGCCTGATCATCCTTGAGAGCTTCTTTAGCATCTCAATTGTCCAGTAGCACCACTGGCTGTTCAGCAGGCTTCCTGCTTCTGATGTACTTGTCACATTGTTTGCTATATTACTTTTTGAGTAAGTTCAGCTCTGTCAAACCAGTAGGAAAAGTGAATTCTGGAGTGGAAGACACTTCAGTAAGAATGTCCTACTCTAGGCCACAGAAGTGTTTGAATCTAGGAGCTATTAACTCAGGTGCCCCAGCTGACCTTAACTGTCACAAAGGTTTCCTAGAGAAAAAGAATGGTCTCTGATAGCCAACACTACACCAAATAGGATTTCATAGGTCAATATTAACATTTTTAATTGTACCCAGCAACAAACAAGAGAAGGGAAGTTGTCAAAGACCTGCTGTAGTAGGACACCGGCAGCTGTTATCATTCAGCAGCCCCATGTTGCACCAACTGATTCCTTCAGGAAGTTTTCAGTGGTCATTCCATGTAGAGCACATGGCAGCAATCCAATCTAGAAGCCATATAGGTGCAGAGAACTAAGCTAAGGTCCCCATCTGCAACAAGATGAATGTGCCTGTTTATAACAGATTAAAAACAGCAGTTTTTAATTTTATTTTTATTTTTTTTGCCCACTGAGGTCTTTTGGTGGTCCAGAATCAATCTGGGATTCAAAAATCAACACCACACTGAAATTCTCTTGGATAAAGGGTAAGCCAGGCCTCACCACCCCCACATAATGCTTCCCCAGCTGGCCAGCACTGCTTTCATTCTGTCCAAATGGAGCTTCATGTCAACTTAGCACTAAGCAAGCACAGACACCACAGCCAAGCTTTTGATTACAGCCTAAACAGGCACTAGTGATGCTGGGTACCAGTTGAAACACATCAGAGAGGCCTACTTTTAAGAGAGCAGGTGTTCACCATTTTCTGAAACAAGTGTGATTTTTTTTTTTTAAAGCTGCTGATTTTCCTTTAACTTACACTTTTTTCAATGAGTTAATTACACCTTTGAGACTCTCATGCACATATTGGTAAATCTGCATAAGTGCATTTCAGAGTCTAACTTACACATCACCTCTGACTTCTACCACAACAATTAGTCATAAAAATATTCCCTACAGTATTCTGAGAAAATCATGTTTGAGATTGGTCTGTGAGCAAATCAGAGATAAAATATATCTAATAAATGAACAAGTTATTGGCATAGCTAAATGAAGGAATATCCATGGACTTGAAATAATTCCTTTCTGAGGTGAACTCTATTTCTCGCCCATAAATAAATCACCCTCATATAGGGTGACCAGATGTCCCGATTTTATAGGAACAGTCTCGATTTTTGGGTCGTCTTCTTATATAGGCTTCTATTATCCCCCACCCCATCCTGATTTTTTATGCTCACTGTCTAGTCACCCTACTCATACCACATTATTTTCAGTGAATCTAGTACAGCTATCAGAAGGGCTCCAAATCCATACATTTTGAGAGTCAAATTTCAGATGAAAAGCAAGCTAACTTCAAAAAACTTCTCTGACTGACTAAAACACAAGATCCAAAATCTTATAATTAGGGCGGTACCTTTCCCCATAGCTAGCAAATTTCCATGGAAACACCCTTTTGCTCAGACCACCATATATCTATAATTAGGGCTGTCAGTTATTCACAGTTAACTCACATGATTAACTCAGTATTAATAATGATCAATTTTTAATCACAGTTTTAATCGCACTGTTAAACAATAATATACCACCAATTGAAATTTATTAAATTTGGGATTTTTTCTACATTTTCAAATATATCAATTTCAATTACAACACAGAATATGAAGTGCACAGTGCTCACTTATTTTTATTCTAAATATTTGCACTGTAAAAATGATAAAAATAGTTTTTTTCAATTCAGCTCATACAAGTACTATAATGCAAACTTTAAAAAGTAGATTTTGTTACATAACTGCACTCAAAAACAAAACAATGTAAAACTTTAGAGCCTACAAGTCCACTCAGTCCTAATTCTTGTTTAGTAATTGCCAGGATAAACATGTTTGTTTACATTTACAAGAGATAATGTTGTCTTCTTTTTATGTACAATGTCACCTGAAAACGAGAACGGGGGTTCTTATGGCACTTCTGTAGCTGGTGTTGCAAGGTATTTACATGTCAGATATGCTAAACATTTATATGTCCCTCATGCTTCAGTCACTGTTCCAGAGGACATGCATCCATGCTGATGATGCATTCTTCTCAGTAGCAATCCAAAGCAGTGCAGTCCGATGCACATTCATTATCATCATCCGAGTCAGATGCCACCAGCAGAAGGTTGATTTTCTTTAGTGGTTTGGGGTCTA
Source organism: Dermatemys mawii (assembly GCA_007922305.1). Taxonomy (NCBI): domain Eukaryota; kingdom Metazoa; phylum Chordata; order Testudines; family Dermatemydidae; genus Dermatemys; species Dermatemys mawii. The sequence goes on along the minus strand of ML677371.1, from coordinate 3,737,774 downwards.
CAGTTTCTGTATTGGACTGTTACTCTTTTAAGACTTCTGAAAGCATGTTCCACACCTCATCCCTCTCAGATATTGGAAAGTACTTCAGACTCTGTGTTGTAATTGAAATCATATATTTGAAAAAGTGGGAAACATCCAAAAATATTTAAATAAATGGTGTTCTATTATTGTTTAACAGCATGATTAATCACAATTAATTTTTTTTAATCACTTGACAGCCCTGTCTATATTTTATCTGTACAAATCCTTGGTTACACTAGGAAGCTTAGACAAAAAGGCTATCCTGTACCTTGTTTAGGAAAAACACTGATTCATCATCTATTGAAGCTACATCCCTACAGGCAATACAAATAAAATACTTTTGTAAGCTTTTTCAAGGACAAATGTTCACAAACCCTTAAAAACAAAAATTAAGAGATTTAATCAGGCACAGAATAGCACAACAAAAAGATTCATGTTAGAACTGAGATTATAAAGTGTTCCATGCCCAGCCCACTAGATCATGTTCCCTCCCATGTTACTGAATTGCCTTTCCTTGTGATCACAGATTGCCCAGATTAGTCACTGCAGAGGTGCCAACTCTGCTGCAGGCAACCAGCCCAGAGCATAGTCATCCTAGTACCATCAATGCAAGACACATAATGATCTGGAATCCTCCCAAAAATGCAGGAACCTACAGCTAACATTTCCATGCATCCCAACTGCCACTGCTGGGTAGCCATAGAGGATGCATGAATACCCTGTCATCTTTGGGACACTAACTTTCAGCTCTAGTGATCAGTTTACAATGATTTACATGTGTTTATTTTGCAAGAAAGAGGACTGTACACTTACTGCTAGAGCCTTGGGATTTTTTAAATGAAAGCAGAGGTTGTCTTTTCTAGTTACTAATCCTCAAACATGGAAGACCTGTGGGCTTCACTGGCTTTAAATGTCCTGTGGGGGTTATAATTTCAGTGGCTTATAAACCCTGCATAAACATCTGTGGGTCTTGCATATTTTAATGCAGTTACTGCAGACCATGTCCAACCCAGCCCCTTGTGACTTGCTGCACCAAGGCCCTGATGTATTGTTTAGGAACCAGCAGAACAAGTCAGTATAGTTTGTGTAAAGCAGGCTTGAGCCAGCATGATGTGTTTGGAACACTGAGGTTTCTAGGATAAGTATTGTTCTTTCTCCCACCCCACACCGAACTAGACAAAGGTATCATTCCTCACTAAGGGCAGCCTATTAACTCCAATGCAAGATATCTACACCAAACCATTTTTGAGTTAACATTACAAAACAGCATTAGAAAAATCTCTAAAGTGATATTGCCCCCATTTTTGAGCCTCCCCAGTTCCTTTCCCAAATGCCTTGTCCAGTGTGTCTCCAGCTTTCCAGAAACGTTCTGGCCTGGCATAGGACCACACCTAAAGTCTCAAGTAACTTGCTTTCAGATGGCATGGGTGTAGTGGGTGTCACCACAGGTTTATAATGAAAGCCTTTTTTCAACATTAACTGTGGAGAGACACTAGCTTTTGTATTAATTGAAGTGTACTTTCTAGGGTAGTAAATAAGACGAGGAAGACTTTGTAGCACCTTAGAGACTAACCAGTTTGTTTCAGCATAAACTAAACTGGCTAGTCTCTAAGGTGCTACAAAGTCTTCCTCGTCTTATTTACGGATACAGATTAACACGGCTGTTAATCTTAAACCTTTCTAGGGCAGAGGAGTCAAGGGGTTAGAGCAATCCAACCAGTTTATTCGATCAACTATGCAGTGTATAATTATTTACAGTGTCAGTTTCTTAGACACAATCCAGCTAGCTGAGTGAGAGCTGTGTATCTTAAAACAACAGTTTTAAATTATTATTCTCCTCACTGATCAGTAATTTTTTTTTCCTTTAAAACTATTCACCAGCTGGCTTCAATAAGGTCAAAAGTCTTGTGAACTAAATAAGTAAAGCTTTCAGTCCACATTATTTACAGGAACAGAAGACATTTTTAAAGATAGGCATGTAGGAACAAATCCTGGTTGGACTCTCCGCTGAGGCTAGGAGAAAAGAATCAGCAGTTTTACCAGCTACAGTCTCCCTTGCAAAGGAATTACTGTGAGCTTATCCACCTCACCTCCAGCCCTTGCTTACTCCAAACCCTAAATTGCAGTGACACAGATGTGAACCACTGCGCCATGGGAACCACTGTGAACCACTGCTCCATGGGACACCAAAGAATGCAGCTTCCCTTGACTGGCCTCTACACAGCTTGCTTCCCACCCAAAGGAGAGAACTGTGGCAATTCTGCTGTATTTAGAGCCTTCCAGGCCTGTAGAGCGGAACAGGAAGAGTTGAGCCCACAGTGAAAAAGATTACATCTATTAAAAAAAAAAAATCTATTGCCTTACAGGTTGGAAAACTTCATTTCCAGAGTGCAACCATTCCTTCAAGCATTATGTCCTGGGGTGGTCATTTTCCCCCCTAATTTGGAGAGCTATAGGTTTCTACTATCATCTTCACCTCCAGTCAATAATGTATGCCTCCCAAACAACTGTAAGCCTCAGATCATGGGCCTGCTTTTACTTCCACCAAAGACAAAATTGCCAGACATATATGCCAACCCTCTGAGTTTTCAGCCCCTGCTATGAGTTTATGGAGAGGAAAAAAACTAGTCTATGGGGAAATCCCATTTGATTGGCTGCTCTTCCTCATTTCTCTGCCTGCTATATAGGATACATGAAAATAGTCTTTATGCAGATCAGTGAAAACATATGCATATTTGTTTAGTTGGCTGAGTGGCAACTTGATGGCTTTTCTCTTTCTGTAGCATGAGAACTTTTGAAAACTGCAGGAGATCAATTCCAAAATGGTAGGGAATATCCTAGGCATCAGTGAGTTGAACTCTGTTGATTTAAGTGAAAAGGTAGGCAATGCGTGTGGGGATATGCATACGGTATGTCTACACTGCAAGTAGACACCTGTGATGCCAGCTGACTGGGGTTCAGGCCAAGGGGCTATTTTACTGTGGTGTAGACAGACCCTCCCACGTCCCTGGGTCTTTAGACTCCTGGCCAGACTTGAATGTCTACACCACAATTAAACAGCCCCTAACGGCTTGGCTACACTTGCAGCTGTAGAGTGCTTTGGTTAAACCTTCAGAGAGAGCACTAGAGAAAGCGCCCCAGTCCATCCACATTGACAGCTGCAAGCGCACTGGCATGGCCACATTTGCAGCATTTGCAACAGCATTGGGAGCAGTGCATTATGGGCAGCTATCCCAGCATTCAAGTGGCTGCAACGTGCTTTTCACATGCGGGGGGTGGGGTGAAGTGTGTTGTGTGTATGCGGGGGGGGGGAAAGAGAGTGGGTTTTTGGAGTGCTGAGATTGTGTCAGCACGCTGTCTTGTAAGTTCAGACCCCCCTGCCCCTCACTCACTCACTCAGTAAACGTTTGCTTTGCCCAGTAGCAGGTAAGCAGCCGCTGTCTGAAACAGAGCTTTGAAAAGGCACTTCTGCATTCCTACGGCGATTTCACAACAAAGGGAAGAATGACCACTTGACTTAAAGGATTATGGGGTGTTTCCAGAGGTCAATCAGAGCGCAGTAACTTAACTCTTGTTCACACTGACCCTGAAGCGTCTACCCAATACGCAACAGCCGTTAATTCTCTCAGAGAGGTGAAGTACCAGCAGCGCTCCAGCCAAGGAGTCAGAGCGCTCCACATGCCTTGCCAGTGTGGACGGGGAGTAAGGCAGAGTGCTCTGAGAGGCTTTATTGCAGTATAACATGCAAGTGTAGCCAAACCCTTAGACGGAGCCCCACAAGCAGAGGCAGCTGAGGGGGGCCAGCCACAGGCGTTCAGTTGGAATGTAAATACACCCACAGAGCCAGCAGTTTCAGCCACCTCAGTAATTCTCTATAGATCAGAGAAATGGTTGATAGCAGCCATTAACACCTTCCAGCAGAATATCTGCCCATCCTTTCAACAGTTTAACATGCTCTCTCCCTCTCCCTCTCTCTCTCTCTCTCAGAAAAGGAGTTAAAAAAGCAATGGGGAGGGGCAGAAGACTGGCCCAGCTCCTGGCCTGGGGCAGAGGACAAATAAGTAGAGTTACCATATTTGAACTTTTGAAAAAGAGGACACTTCATGGGGGGCAGAAGGGTAGCCCCACCCCCCCTCCACTCCCTCCCACTTCCCACCCCACAACTGCCACTCACAGAACCCCCAACCCATCCAACCCCCCACATCCTCCTTGTCCCCTAACCACCCCCTGGGACTCCATCCCCTATCAAAGCCTCTCTTCTTCCTGACTGCCCCCTCCTGAGATCTCCCCACTCTAACTGCCCCACCTAGGACTCCATCCCTTACCTGTCCCCGACTGCCCCGATTCGTATCTACACCCCCATCCCCTGACAGACCCCCGGGACTCCCATGTCTATCCAACCGCTCCCTGTCCCGACTGCCACCCTGGAACTCCTCACCCATCTAACCCCCACTCCCTGCCTGCCTCCCTTCAGAACCTTTGACCCACCCACCCTCCCCCGGCTCCCTGTCCCCTGACTGCCCTGACCCCTCTGCACACCCCAGCCCCAGACAGGCCCCCCCCCGACCCCCAACTCCTTTCCCCCCATCCAACCCCCTCGCTCCTTGTCCCTTGACTGCCCCCTGGGACTCCCAAACCCCTTCTCCAACCCACTGGCCCCCTTACCGTGCCGCTCAGAGGAGCTCTCCCCCCCCCCCCCCGCTGCTGGGATGGTACGCTGAGGCTGCGGGCGAGGAGAGAGCAGGGGAGGGGCTCTGGCTGCTGGAGGCCCCAGTGCAAGCGGCTCAATCCAGCCGGGCTGCCTTATCAGCCACGCCGCGCTCTGCACTGGGAGGGAAATCCCAGACCTTTTCAGATTTTTACAAAATTCCTCCTGGGTGGCTATGTAAAAACCAAAAAAACGGACATGTTCAGGAAAATCCAAATGTATGGTAACCCTAAAATAGGTAGCCCTGGCATAAAGGAAAGTAGGGATGAATGGGGGAAAATGGTATGGGGGCAGGAGACATGGGGTCACACAGAACCCCTTGTATGTGGCAGGGAGGAGAATAGTGGGAAGGGAGAAATAAGGGAGGCAGGCGGAGTGCAGTGGAGTGCCCATGGCACATGGCAGGGATTGCAGGGAGTCCCTGAAAGGGGAAGATAGGGAAGTGGTAGCACACAGGGAGGATGGGTTTTTTGTGGGGGTGGGAGGTTGTCGAACAGATGCATGCAAGGCGGCCAGGTGAATGCAATAAGCTCAGCCTACAGAAGCAACAAGGAGTGCCTAATTTTCTGTCAGGACATTTTTCACCTCGCCTTCACAAATCAATTTTACTCCCATTCCAGTCTGCTTGGAGTTTTCTTCTCCTTGTCTGATTTCACTATCACAACAGTTCCAGCGTAACTTTCCACAGCTACACTGTAAGTTTTTGAGGCCAGCCAAGCAAATATTTCTGCCCCACAAATACCTTCTAAGATGGTCCTTAAACCTGAAAAGTCATTTGTGTGGATAACACAAACACCTTCATCAGTAGCAAAGTGTGCGACCCTCTAGTTTTAGGTTCATTACAATCTTGTTTGTTTATTTTCAAGTATTGGCAGGTATGCCATTGACTTCAATGCAAGTAGGATCAGAACCCATATTTTGGGGCAATTTGTGGAATATATAGGCTAAAATTTTCAATTTTTTCAAATTCTGAAGCAAAATAGTGATCAAAATGTCACATTTGTCAGTCTTCATTTTAAAAAATTATTAGGCACAATTAGCAGGTGTATCCAACACTACTTACATCCTTCCAAGCAATCTAAGCAAAAGGCAGAAACATAATTTTTAGCAGAGCATTCTAGATGCTGTTTATACAAGAGAGATTTTAATTGTATGTAACTATATTGCCTTTGTGGCCAAGATGGAGGCTGCTCTGTGGGCAGGTTCTTCCCAAGAAACTCCCTTTCTCCCCAGCAGCACCTATTCCTAAGCCCCCAGAGTAAATACACACACACACACCCCGGAAGAGTACAACAAATATAGGGAAGGGAAATATAGATTTGCAGTCATTAATGGGGAAAAACAAGAGAGGTAGAAGAAAGGGGGAGAAGTAGAACAGGGTAACATCCAACACGAGGACCGCTGGGACCAAGCCCTGCATCTAGACTCAGAGTTGTGGAATACTGGACAGAGTTCCACTCCCGCAGCGAGTCCCGTTGCCCATGTTCAGCTGCTTTGCTAAATGAGGGCCTGCTCACTGTAGGGAGTCTTGTCTGAAGCTACTGGGACACACAAGCCCCTCTGGGTCCTTCTCCCTTCCCTCCCCCAACCCCTGGAACAGACAGCCCTTCCTCTCCCTCAGGACAATGTTTTAAAGGGGCCATGCTCTCTAAACCTCAACAAAAAATAATCCTTGTTGTCCACAGTAAGGTGGGAAACTTTAAGCAGCAGATCCCCAGCAGCAGACCCAGGTCCCCTACTGTCAAGAGCATCCCCAGCATCCAACCCACTGTAAAGGACCCAAACGTAAGTTGTCTGGTGTAAAAGTCTCAGCTGGGATGAGGTCTGACAACCAGGGATGGGAGTCGCCGGGCAGAAGTTGGAGGAATGCCAAGACCAGGTCCCATAAGGTCCTTCTATACGGATGAACACTACAGCTTGGGGTCCTGTCAGCCCATTCAGTTAACCTTTGTCTGTAGTTTTTCCTGGGGAGCTTTGGATTTTCAGGACTTCCCTGAAGTTCCCCAATAATTTGCTACAGTTGTTGAGATACAGCTGCATGGTCGGTCTCATTCTGGTAGTCCAAGGCACAGTGCCCATCTCTCTCTGTTGTTACAGATATCTTCTTGTGGACTATCACCCCTTCGACAGTCCTCCCTTTGCAACCCCCTCCTGCAAATTTCCCCTCTTGCAGGTGGCAGGGTATGTCCCTGACTCTTCACCATGGCCGCTTCTCAGGTCAATTCTCTCAGAGCCACCACCACTGATGGGGCTTTTTCCCTTTCTTTGAGCCCTACAACAGTATAACTCCCTGCCTTCTTCAGCTGTGCCTCCGAGTCCACCCACAATGATCACTCCTCCTCTTTGGGTCTTCTGAAATAAGATCATGGAACGGGGAGGGTGTGGGGCCTGCTTCCACATCATCATCCCATCTTGTTGGGTGCCCCGAAGGATCTGGTCCAACCCAGCAGAATCACTACCTGCTGCAGCAAGTCCTCTAGCCTCGTGATGAAATCTGACAGACATTCACAGGGCTCCTAATAGGTGTGGTGGAAATGATAATACAGATCTTCACCGCTGTCAGTGTTGCTGTAGAGACTCTCAAGAGTGGTTAAATAGTCTTGCACCGTTGAGGCCAGTAGGGAATCTTTCAGGGTTTGGACTATTCAGATGATAGGTCCACGCAGACTCTTGAGCACGCATTTCTGCTTCTGGGCACCTGAGCATTGTCAGTCTTGGACAAGGGGCACTGAAAAAATCCCTCTAGGTCTCAATCATCCTTCCTAAGGATATGGGTGACACCCCTGAGAAAGAACTTAACTCCTTGTATGGTGCATTTTCACATGCCGGCTTCAATGCATCTTTGAGGGCCTACAGCAGCTTGTTAACCCACTCCAACACTCTGGATGCTGCAGGTGCCAGAGCACCTCCCAATGGTGAGATTAATTCCTCTCTAATGACTCCACCTCAAGTGATGCGAGCGTGCCAACAAAGGGCTGTTCTGATCCCAGGATTTTCTAGGGAGTTACTCCCACCTACAGCTCTTTGGCAGCCTTGTCCAGATACTTCCTTCGAGTGAGTACATAGAGATACCCAGGCTCTTCACTACACGGATGTAAATACAGGTATGGATCTTCACTCTCTCCAGTATTCCCACTGCATTTAGGTTCTCCTCAATTTCACCGGGTTCCATCTTTTCCAGAAACCCCATTAACAGCACCCCCTTAGTTTCTAAGATCAGCGCCCTTTGCCACATATCTTCTAGTAATACTCTCTCTTTATTTTTCTGACACAGAAATCACTCAGGGGTCTCTTTGCTCCACAAAGGACTGCTCAGGGTGCATGATGTCACTGTGTTCAGGTGTGTATTGCACATACCCATATGAGGTTGTCAGCAGCAGGGATCAAACCTGGGATCTCTTGATCTTAATGCATGAGCTCAAAGACATTCCTCTATTAGCCAAGTCTGTAGCGGGTTCATGGAGCTATAGCTGGCCTAGCCCCACTGATGGGGGGCAGAATACTACACCAAGGGTGGGGAAGCACTTCCCGAGCTTCAGAGACTTCCCAGTTGAAGTCCCCATATGGGCCACCAGATGTAACAATAGCGCCCCTGTGGCCAAGGTGGAGTTTGTTCTGTGGGCAGCTCTGAGCAAGAAAAGGCATGCCTTGGAATGCAGCAAAACTCCCTTCCACCCAGGGGCACCTGTTCCAACCCCCATGCAATAAACACACACACCAAATATAAAGAAGGGAAATATTTATTTACAGAGTAATGAATGGGGGAAAACAAGAGAGGCAGAAGAGGGTTACATCCAATATGAAAACCCACAGGGGCCAAAGCCCTGCATCTAGACTCAGAGTTCAGGAATCCTGGGCAGAGTTCCAGTCAGACAGCAAGTCTTGGGTGCACTGGAAGGGTGTGTTGAGGAAAGTTTACTGGCACTGAAGACAACCAGGAGTACCCTTCTGCCGTACTCTGCAAACCCAGAGTGATAACCTCCCAACTTAGCTAGCTACAGCCTCCCTCCTTATTTCCAGTGCAAAGTCACAAGCCCCATTACTCACAGCCCCATACAGCTCTGGGTGACAGTAATTCTGGGTTGTGCTTCTCAGGAGATTCCTCCCTGACATGGTGCTCCTCCTGGCTCCTGTCCTGGGGTGTCCCCAGTCGGCCGCTCTGTCCCTCCTGGGCTTCAGACCAGTTCTCAGGTGCTTCACTACATGAAGGCCTGTTCACTATAGGCCCTTTTTCTCCTTCTCTCCTCTCCCCTCCCCTCGTAATAAGCAGTGCTTCCTCTCCCTTGGGATGAGGTTTTAACAAGGTCATGCTCTCTAAACCCCAAAATTAGCATATAGCACTAATCCCTTTTTTTTTCTTGATTGCATCTCTCTGTTTTGCTTAAATATAGACAAAATTTGATCTTCTGTTTTAAAAATATTCCATAGTGCATTTATAGAGAATTTCATTTTCTGTCTGTAATTATTTATGTCACATTAAAGCAACAGGGACAGAACTCAACAGATGGAATTTTTTTCCTCATTTCTGGGCCAACATTTATACCGAGTAAAGGGATTAGCAGCCAGAGAAATGAAATCTTCTCCTTATTCGAATGTAGTTGCTTGTGGCAATTCAGTGCAAGCTTCCCTTGCAGTGCCTCTACAGCAGTGGCATCTAATACATTCGCCACTAGCCACATGTGGCTAATAGGCTATTGAATTGTGGCTAATGCATGTGACTTTTTTATAATGTGCGTAATAAGAAAAATTCAAAACCACAAGTGTGGCTAGCATCAAATTTCCATTGGACACCTCTGCTCTACAGCCATCATAAGAATCGGAGTTAATGCAGTCCCTTTTTGAGCTCTGCTCTGGACTAGGTTTCTCCAGTTTGGGCCCATATCTGCAGGATGCTGAGCACTCAACATGGTCAGCAACTGTCATGATTGCTCTGAGATGTGGGTCATGTACTGTCCACTTCAGAGTGAAGCCTAAAGGTCTTTTCCACAATTTTTCAAAGCACTGTAAAGGACTTAGCCATGCAACCGTCATTCATTTCATTGGCTTTATGGGGAACAGTGTGCCTAAAAGCATACTTGTGCCTAGCACTATGGACAGGGCAAGGGAGGTAGACAATACAGAGCTGCATAAAGGCAACTGTTGAAATGCTCATTGCCGCCAATTTACATATACAGTAATAATAATAAAACTGATTACACGCCTTTCCTAATGCTTCTTTTAGTTTGCAAAAGAGAATTTCAGACTTTTATGAAGTTACACATGCCATTCAAGAGAACTGCTTTAAATAAAACAAAACAAAAAAGGAGACCTGATTCTGATCTGAGAAACCAAATGGTTGTTATTGTTTTATTACAAAAAGCAAAAGCTAGCTACCCTTTATAATTTATAAATGTTGCAAGATTGCTGATGTACATAAAGTTCAATTATTATATTTCCACAAAGAAAACAGAAACCTCATCAGGTTGCTTAAAGGGGAACATACCCCTAAGTAAACCCTTAAAAGCAAGGATATATCCAGTTAAGATAGTCTTCTTTTAACGTACCTTAATACAACACACACACATACATACACTGCTAAACACCACCCCTCTGTAAATAAGTTACATACACCTCTGGCATGTACAGTCATATAATATACACACAACATTCCTCACAATCACATTGTAACAAAAAATTTTTACTCTAACTTGGCAACATCAACACGTCGGTATGCAGGTGAATTGTATGATGAATTATTCTCCATCTTACTAGCTCTGCATCACCTGAGGATTCCTCCTACATTGAGTCAATTCCCAGATCTGCTGGGTTGCCATTCGCTGGCAAAGTAGCTTCATTGGACTGTAGTGGAACAAAGAATCAAGCCCACAATATTCTGCAGTTGTCCATGCATAGGAAGGAAGCAAGCAAACAGGTCCACTACAGGTTTCACAGAAACATATGAACAATATTCCCCTATTTGCAATTAAAAGTCTGGGTCCAAATTCACTTGACTACAATACAGAATGAAAGGAGCCACAACTGTTCAGTCAAGTCATTTCCTTGCTATGCTGTGAGGAAGCAGCTGGACAAAATAGTGATACAAAGTGATAATTTCAAGCATTTCTTTTCTGTTTTAACCTGGTAGCTCTTCTCAACAGTCTCCTGTATTTTATTAAGCCAAAAGCTCTGGAGTTCCAGCAACAGTAGCCTTTAATTCCAGATAAGGCCTGAGCCAAATTAAGTCAAGCCACTAACCTTGGGAGACCTTCCTTATCAGCCTAAACCACTCATGTTATGACTGCATTTCTGTAGTATACTACTATTTTGAACTTCTATAGCACCTTTTCATCCAGGGATCTTAAAGCACTTTTCCAAAACATTGCCTAATGAGGACTCAGCTCTCCAGGAGGTAGATAAAAGATCATTTCACTCACCACTAAAATGGGGAGGAGCACAGCAGCTGTTCAAAAGCATAGAGTAATTCTATACAACTATTTAGCACATGGAGTACTGTGAACAAGTAAAATCTAGAAGGAAATCAGTCTGAGTGTAATTAACAGAAATAGAATTTGGTCAGGAAAATGGAGTTAACAGCCTTATTATTACAATAAGCACCGTGGGATTTTTAATGGCGATAGTCATGACCTGTTGAAAAATTGGTCAGGATGCAGAAAGGAGACAAAAGTGATTTGAGGATTGGAGAAAATGCCTTACAATGAGACACTAAGAGCTCAATCTATATAGCTTATCAAAAAGAAGATCAAGAGGTGACTGACTTGATCACAGTATTTAAGTACTTTCATGGGAAGACGTTTCTAAGTATAAAGGGCTCTTTAATCTAGTGGAGAAAGGCAAAACAAGAATCAATGGATGGAAGCTGGAGCCAGATAAATTCAAATTAGAAATCAGGCACACATTTTTAATAGTGAGGGTGATTCATCGTTGGAACAAACTATCCAGGGAAGCAGTGGATTCTTCAGAGCAAGACTGGATGGCTTTGTACATCTGTCAAACACAAGTTATTGGTCTCAAAACAGGTGTAACTGGGTGAAATGTAATGGCCTGTGATATAGAGGAAGTCAGACTATATAATCTACTGGTCCCTTCTGGATTGAAACTCTATGAATGAATGGCCTCATCAGTTTTACCTCTAATCCATAAGAGCAAGTACATTTAGCACAGGGGTAGACAAACTTTTTGGCCTGAGGGCCACATCGGGTTTGCGAAATTATATTGAGGGCCAGGAGGGGAAGGCCCCGCCCTCAATCCACCCCTTCCCACTTCCTGCCCCCTGACTGTCCCCTCCCACTTCCCTTCACCTGAGAATCCCTGACCCATCCAACCCCACCCTTCTCCCCTAACTGCCCCTTCCATAGACCCCTAACCACCCCCCAGGATTTCACCCCCTACCCAATTCCCCTGCTCCCTGGCCCAACTGGCCCAATCCCTATCCACCTTCCCACCCCCTAACCACCACCCCATAACCCCACCCCCATCCAATCCACCCTGCTCTGACTGTCCCCTCCAAAGCCCCCCCCAACCACCACCCTGAAACCCCCCCATTCCCCTCTTACCATAGCTGCTGGGGGGGAGTGCACAGCCCCGGCCCCCAGAGCGCTCCCCGCGTGGTGCGGCTTTGGGGGGAGGGGCCAGCGCGCAGCCCCGGCTCCCTGGAGCGCTGCCGGTGCGGCACAGCTCTGGGGGAGGGGCGAGTGTGCAGCCCCAGACCCCAGAGCGCTGCCCCTGCGGCGCAGCTTCGGGGGCGGGGGGGGAAGTATGCAGCCCCAGCCACCGGGGCACTGCCCGCGGGCACAGCTGCGGGGGAGGAGGAGGCCCCGCAGCGTGCCCGAGCTGCGCAGCTCCGGAGGAGGGGCCAGGGGAAGCCTCCCCGGCCGTGGGCCGGATGGGACGGTCTCGCGGGCCGGATGTGGCCCGCGGGCCATAGTTTGCCCATCCCTGATCTAGCAGCATACTGTGCAGGCAGTGGTTCAGTACCAAATAAGATGGTGGGGGACATTAAGATCAGCCATTCAAGTACTGGTACAACCCAAAATCGCTTCACTGGGGAGAGTGGGGGTATGTCTGAACTGCAAGTGAAGGCATGCTCATAGCAGAGGTAGGTATAGCCTGTGTTAGCTTTAGTCTAGCTAGTGTAGATGATAACATCATGCAGATGTGTCGGCACAGGCTAGCAGTGCAAGTACAGCCCACCAGCAACCATGGGTATGTACTCCAGTTGCTAGCCTCTGCCACTGCATCTATGCTGCTCTCGTTACCTGTGCTAGCTAAATTAAAGCTAGCATGGTTATGCCTCCCCGGGTTACCCGTATAGACATACCCTAATACAGGCTGCCTGAGGGATTCTATTCCAGTCCTTTTCTTTTGAGAGAGAAGTCAGACTGTTACCTGCTGCAGACATTGGGTATGTCTTCACTACCCACCAATCTATTGGCGATCGATTTATTGCGTCTCATCAAGACGTGATAAATCAATTGCCAAAGGCGCTCCCACTGACTCCGGAACTCCAGCTCACCAAAAGACGCAAACTGGAGTTGACTGGGGGCCCCGCTGCCACCGTGAGGACGGCAGGTAAGTCAGCTTAAGATGCGCCAACTTCAGCTACGTTATTCACCGAGCTGAAGTTGTGTATCTTAGGTCCCCCGACTGCAGACGAAGCCATAGTCACTAGTAGGTGCTCCTTTATGCCCTTTCAAGATAAACAGTCGTTAACATTTAACTTCAAAACCAAAAGGTCTCAGGCCCTTCCAGTATAGGGATTCCTTTCTCAGCAGAGTTTGTTAGGACTTGCACTTTCAGAGCACTAATTGGGCTAAATACTCCATTCAATGCTGTACTTTAAATTTGCCTTTAATATCTTGACAGGAACAGGCATACTGTTTCTACACGCTTCCCTCAGTGAAACAGGCTGTTACCTTCGGGAGCTTCACTATATGGCGAGTCTTCGTCAAACCTCTGTCTGTCATTTTGTTTGATGCCCCTTATATTTAAGCTTTGAGACACAAAAGTATACTGAAGCAAGCAATATTTGCCAGCAATTAGCTCTATGAGAGCTGTAGTAGAGAAAGGGTCTCAACCTTTTTCTTTCTGAGCTCCCCCGCCCCCGCTCACCCCCCAAAACATGCTATAAAAAATCCACAGCCCAGCTGTACCTCAACAATTGTTTTGCTGCATATAAAATCCAGGGCAGGCATTAGGGTGTAGCAAGCAGGGCAATTGCCCAAGGCCCTACTCCACAGAGAGCTCTGTGAAGCTAAGCAGCTTGGGCTTTGGCTTCAGCCCTGGGTGATATGGCTGGTCACCCTGTGCTGTAATCCTGCATAGTGGGATTTTGGCTTTCTGCCCTGGGTCCTAGTAAGTCTAACACCAGTCATGCTTGGAGGACCCCCTTAAACCAGCTCATGCCCTGCCCGCCCCCCCAACGGGGCTCCAGAGCCCTAGTCAAGAATCACTGGGGAGGACAGTAACATTGTAGATGCAGGGAAAGCATCCGCATCTGCATTAACTACATGGACCTTGAAGTCTTGCTTGTCATTCTTGCTCTTTGGCATTATTCCAGTACCAGATAAAGTCCATGTTTAAAGCTTCCAGACTGCACAAAAGCCATGTGCATGCACCTATGTGCTAAAATAGCAGCAGAAAAAGAAGAAACAGCAAAGAGACCTATAAGAGTGGCAAAGTTTAGGCTCACCCTTCTTTATTTATCTTTTAAAAATCCAATTATACACCTGCTGCCTGGTCTAAAGTCCTGAAACAGCTCCTCTTCTTGGGAAAAGCAGATTTAACTGCCCCACCCTCCTCTCTCTCCCGTGCACATGTACCACAAACACACAGAGAATGATTTTCCACTTGTTTAGATGAACTCAAACTTAGGTCTGGTCTACATTTTAAATCTAGGCCAACATAGCTATGCTGATCAAGGTGTGTGAAAAATCCGCACCCCTGAGTGGCACAGGTCTGCCGAGCTAATCTCCAGCGTAGACAAAACAAGGTCAACTGAAGAATGCTTCCATCAACCTAGCTACTGTTGCTCAGAAAAGTGGTGTTCCTGCACCAACAGAAAACCCGCCCATCACTCTATGCTGTGTCTACCCTATAGAGTTATGCCAGAATACCCCTATAGTCCCTGGAGAGTAGACATATCCTGAATTACTGCATGCCAAGAAAGCAAGGCCAGCACAAAATCAGCCTGAGAGACACTGTATCACTAGTACTGTGGATAAATCCCCTTGGGCAGAAAAAGGCCCTGGCAGCCTGGCAAGGCTTGCTAGTACCTGTGCATTCCAATACTCAGCCACATACCCAACCCAGCAGATCTCATTTCCAGGAACAAAGCAGCTGACCATCCAAAGGCAAAAAACCCCCAAACACAGAGCAGAAATGGTGTATAAGAGAGCAGAGCCATTTGGATTCTAGCACATGCACATCCCACCATGAAAGCTATTAAACTCAAGCATTTTAACTGGCTAGTAGAAGCACGTAAGAACCTCTCCTGCCTACGTGTACAGCAATGATCTCCATTTTTAATCTGATAAAGTTCCTCCTCAACCCACTACACACAATCTATTTCAGTCTTTTGCCAATTTGAGACCAAAGATATCTTCTCTACAATGAAAGCTGTCTGAGTGCATGAGATTTCTAAAAGGAACAACAGAATTAGACTATAGTAGGTAGTAGATGATAGCAGGTCTTTAGCTCAACTAATATTAATCTTTTCTCCAGTTTGAAGGCTTTTAAAGCAAGCATTTAAAACATAAGCGTATCAAAACTCTCTATTCATGACAAGCAGAGGGTGATATTAATTGTTGCTCTGACCCACCAAAATGACATACATGCCATAATACAAGTGAGTTACAAAGAGAGGCATTTCAAGTGAATAAGAGAGATACTTGTTTAATTTCACTGAAATCCACTGTATGACAAGCTCTTTTTGGGGAAAGGGGGAGGGATTTAAAATATTTTGCTGAACACTATAGTCTCTTCCTTAAATAGGGTCAACAGGTATGCACAAGTAAGATGCTGAAGTAAGTCAGCCAATCATTATGCTGAAGAAAGCGATGTTCTTGTTATGGTGACAAAGAGTCCTGTGGCACCATAAAGACTAACTAAAGTATTAGAGCATAAGCTTTCGTGTGCTAATACCCACTTTGTCAGATCCAGGGGCAGGTATAAATAGGTAGGCAAGAACCAGGTTGAAGATAACAGGGTTAGACTAACCCTGGACTAACCCTATTATCTTCAACCCGGTTCTTGCCTACCTATTTATACCTGCCCCTGGATACTTCCACTGCATGCATCTGACGAAGTGGGTATTAGCCCACGAAAGCTTATGCTCTAATACTTTAGTTAGTCCTTAAGGTGCCACAGGACTCTTTATCACTTCTGCAATTCCAGACTAACACGGCTACCCCTCTGGTTCTTGTTATGGGAACCATCACAAAGAAAATCAGAATTGGTTTGCAAATATTGGCACATCCTTATACTGCAGAAAAATCAGATATGTATGACAAGCAAACTATGTAATGGAAGAGAATGCTTGAATTTCTATGGTGCATTGCTATTTTACCTGGCAACAACACTTAGCTTTTCCTCTCAGAGCCCACATTTCAGTCCAGCTAGTTACTCAAATAGAAACATTAGATGGCTTATCTGTTAGTCAGTCTATACCTAGACATACTATTAAGTCTGTACACAGATGATACACATAACCGTCAGATAGGCTTAATAGCCTCTCCTCCTCAAGAGCACAAGTTTGTCTTTGTTGTTTTAGTACAAAGTTGAGGGCTCTAACAAAACAAAGTTTAGGAAAAGCCACACTGCATCTGGCTATATGTAGTGTAGCTAGAATGTCATAAATAAGAATAGCTCAATTTTCAGCACAGTCAATCTGTAGCCTAAAACATGTATTAAGATATAATGATAAACAACTGCCATACATAAACTTCAATGTATACAGACCTTTTCCCAGTTACAATAACCTTAAATAATAATAGTGGGAGGATCTACTTTATCTGTGAACTGTTCTATGCATGGCTCCATAAAACCTAATGATATTTTAGTACTTAACAGTGGACATTGCACTTAGGCAATCACAAGTGATACACTGGCTGCATCATATGGCTGTGGTCCACAAACAGACACAAAAGAGCTCAGTACAACCATTAGAGAAAAAAAAGCTATAACTAATTGTGAAAGGCATGTAGCTACTGGCAAGAAGAAATGACGATTGCTGAAATTTTAAGAACCAAAATTGAATCTTTTCATATCTGTGCTTTTGTTAACAATCATTTAAGCCTGAGAACACAATAAAAATTCTTTACACTGCCCCATTTGTTCTCAATTTTTCATTTTAACAGAAAAAAGTCTTTAAATCCCACTGAAAATGGATGTGCAAATGTTATAAAAGGAGGACCAGTTATCTAAAGACATAAACAGATCTAGGTGAAAAGATTCTCCCCCAGCAGCAAGATCAGTGAAAATAAAATAATGTTTTGTAATCACATTTCAAAGTTTTCCTGGTTTATATCAAAATGAAAGACAAGCCTTTGCACAAACTGCCCTGGTGACATTTTGAAGGGTTCATGGTGAAAAAGCTGTGGTTCCCAAGGAACAATTACAAAATTATGCACTGTACCCAATTTCTGACCTAAAAAAAATCTGTTTTCATACTTGATTATCCAAACACTAATATTTTGCAATACTAATGGGGGAAAAAAATCCTACTTGCCTAAAGTAGAGCTCCAGCCATTCACAAACCACCAGTTTTACCAGAGTTTAAAGTAGTCATTTCAACTACTTACTTTTATAATTAATTAGCACTGAAATAGATAATTGGTTAATTTAAAACATTGTGCGTATTCTCCCTTTTTTCCCTTCTTATGTACTGTATTTTGCTTTTCTATCTGCTGTCAGTCTGTTCTCTGGGAGCATTCTTATATGCCAGAAGCTGGGATTTTGGGAGGGCTGTTTAGATCTGCTTTGTGTAGCTTTATATGACAAAGCTCTAACGAATACTAGAATTATTAAAAACATTGGATCCTTTCTACCCACCAAATGCTTTATAAAGTGACTGCCTGTTCTGTATCAAAACACAAGGGGTTTCATAATGAGAGACTTAAGAAGCGCTGGGTAAACAGAAATACATTGTTTTAGATTAATAAAGGGGAATCAAATTAAAACATTTACACAATTAATGTAGGGCCAGATCTCAGCTGAAACATTTGGGTGAACAAGTCCGGTGAAGGCGGCACTCTCTTCTGCGGGGAATGAAGGGAGCAATGCTCCACTCGGGCTAACTAGTCCCCCATGGAGTGCTACTAACATCAACCATACAAGAATCCAGCTCCCTTCAGGGCAGGTGCAGTTGCATGTCCTCCAAGCAGGGGAGCGGGAGGAGTCCTACTCAAGGATGCAGCTGCCAACGCTCACGGGCTCCATCCTGCAGCGTTAGACAAGATGCAGCTGGAGCAAGATCCCAGCTGCAAGGCACGGGGCTGATAGCCCATCCAGAGAAGAGAAACAGCTTTACACTGCGCCACTCTCTGTCCTGCTCCTAGCCCCGCCGGGAGAGGGAACGTCGCCCAAATAAAGGCGAGGCTGGGAGGTGGCTGCAGACGAGCTCCCTGCCCGGTTGTCTATCCCTGCGGGGCGGGGGTGGTTAGATAACGCCGGGAACGTGCCCCGAGCGCACCTAGCTGCTCTGCCACAGGCGCCTCGGGCAGGTTGCGCGCCGCGATCGCATCCTGCGGGGGTCGCTCCAAAGGCGGCCGCTGCCTCTGGCGCAAAGTCCGGCGCGGCGGCGGCCCCCGGGGAGCCGCCCCACGTCCCGCCGCGGGGACCGCGCAACGGGGGCTGCAGCCCCGCGGGCACCCCCGGCGCTGTGCCTCAGTGGCCCCGGCTGAGCCTTGGCCGGGAGCCCCCCCAGTGCCGGCCCCCCGTGCCAAGGCGCCCACTTACCCCTCGGCTCTGAGCGGGCGCGGGTCCCCCCAGCCCAGCCTGGCAGCCACCCGGGAGCCGACGCGCGCAGGGAAACTGAGCCGGGCGCCGCCGCCGCTCCGCCCCCGCCGGGCTGGCATTGGTGAGCGGCCCGGCGCCCGCCCGCCCCCCTCGGGCCCCGCCCTGGCTCCCGCCGGGTGTGAGGTAATGAATTAGCGCGCCCCACGCCGCTGCCTTACATGGCTGGTTGCAGGCGCGGGGTGCCCGGCCCGCCGCGCCTCTTACTGACACCCTCGCGCGCCTCCGCGGCGCTGCTGCTGCGCCCGGGGCCCCGCGGCAGGTGCCCGGGCAGGTAGGGGGGCAGGCGGCGAGCGGGGGGCCAATCACAGCGCCGAGGGGCGGGCGGTGGCTCCGCTGCGGGAAGGCTGGAGCCTGGCTGCGTTTTGCATCCAAGCCCTAGCGTTGCATGGGCGCCCCCTGGGAACAAGCCTCCTGCAGCAACCTCCCTCCTCGCCCATCCATCCTTGCAGATGGGGGCACCTCGCCCTGGGATCACGGTGACCAGACAGCAAGTGTGAAAAATCAGGACGGGAGTGGGGGTGGGGGGTAATAGGAGCCTATATAAGAAAAAGACCCCAAAATCGGGACTGTCCCTGTAAATCGGAACATCTGGTCACCCCTGGAGGCTCCCAGAATCCCAGCACCACAAAACCTGGGACCTGGCCGAGTTTGGCCACAAAGGCAGAAATGGTTCCATGGATATCAAGAACAAATGTTGCTTCTACTATTCCTCTGAAAATCACTAAGCACACGGCCAGCACGTTTTGGTCCTGGAAGGTGGGAAAAGGGCTAACCTGGAGTTTGTGCCCTAGGGGGCAGGGGGGCAGGATTTTTAGGATGCAGCAGAAGCAGCTAAACATGTTTAAACAGTTGAAGTGATGGGACTAGAGCCAAAAATGGGCAGGATCTAAGTGCCAAATCCTGGATTTCATGGTACTGCAATGCTGGGACGCAGCAGGTGATGCCTACACGGTTTTTCTTTTTGACAGTACAGTTCAAGGACTTTTATCTAAAATTTGGCAGGATCCAGGTAAATCTAGCCTCTACCTTTCTTCCTCACATTATGGGCATGGGAAACCTAGTCTCAGAGGCAATAGCTAGGGGTAAGGAGAGGTCATATATCACAGGCGTGGTTAAACAGCAAAGTTACTCATGGAGGAGCAGCCTGAAGCTGGAGCCCTTAAAGGCAAGAAAAGGGGAAGTGTAGAGCAAGTCTACGTAATGAGGATACTCAGCCATATGGTCCCTATAGAAATGCCATTGAATAGCAGAGAAACATGATATGGGATACACAGAACATCCTAGAAATCACCACTTGAAGGAGGTGTTGTCTTAATGCTTAATAAAACCTCAGAAGACTGTGCACTGCTGATCAAAGTTCTCTTCCCTACCAGACAGGTTGGCTGATAATTTCTTCAAGACTGCAGAGTAGTTCCTTTAATAGTCCCGTGACCAGGCTCTTGGATGGGCAGGAGTTGAAGTAATGTGGTGGGGGGAAGGTTAGAACAGCTCTCTCTTCTCTACTCAAATTTGGTTTGGGTAAGCAGTGCTGCCTCACAGCTCAAGCTCCTCCTCAGCTGGTACTGTGAGAGCTCCCCCTCCTGTTTCAATCTGCTTTAACCGCTGGCTATAGATTTTATGTACCAGTTCTAGCAATGAGTCAGTAAACCAGGGCTGGATTACCCACTAGGCAGATTAAGCACGTGCTTAGGGCACCAGCAAAGCAGGGGGCACCAAAAAAAGATTTTTTTTAAAAAAAATTGATATTTGATATTTCAAAAAAAGCATCAAAGTAGTCATCATGGGAAAAACCAGAACTTTGTTAGACTTCCTTACACTCCACTACACACTCTTCCACTGTTTTTCTGTTCTCTTTTTATTACTTCTCCCTGCCTAAACCAGGTGTCCTAATGTAGATCAAAATAATGTGAGGAAATCAGAACAAATGAAAGGGGAGCGTGATTACTGGCAACATGTCTTGCAGCGTGTTATAGCTATTATTCAAACATTAGCTGAATGTGGTCTGCCTTTCTGGGGATCAAATGACACATTTGGATTAGTACAGAATGGAAATTTCTTGGGATTGTTGGAGCTTGTGGCTCAGTTTGACCCATTTTTAGCAGGCCATATCTCAAAATATGGGAATTCTGGCAAAGGCAACCCATCATACTTATCCAAGACAATACGTGGTGAACTCTTTGGTCTAATGAGTGACAAAGTTTTTTCAGCTATTGTGGATGAAATAAGTACTGCTGGGTACTTCAGTTTATCTGTCAAGTCTACACCTGATCTTTCACATATTGATCAATTGAGTATTGTACTAAGATATGTGTCTCCCAAAGATGGAAAACCAGTTGAATGATTTATAACATTCCTCAATTTGAAAAGCCACACTGGTGAAAAAATGGCAAATCAATGGCAAATGGTACTGCCTTATCTGTGCCAAGTTTGCAAAATAGATTTCTCAAAGTGCAGAGGTCAATCTTATCACAATGCTGCCATCATGTCAGGGCGTTATCAAGAAATGCAGAAGAAGCTTTTAGAACAGAACAAATATGCCATATTCATACCACGTGCTGCACACACACACAGTTTTGTTGACTACAATGCTGTTGATTGTTGTCCGGTGGCAGTAACTTTTTTCTCAACAGTCCAGTTACTTCATACATTTTCTCTGCCTCAACACATCGATGGGCAGTTCTTAAAACATATATGGACAATGATCACGTGTTGAACTCTCTTTCTAATACTTGCTGGGAGGCACATGCAGTGGCAACAAGTGCAATTCTGGAGTCCTACTGAAAGAATGTGGATGCATTACTAAGTATAGCTGAAGACCAATCAAAAAGGGAGAAACTATACAAGAGGCAGAAAACATTGAAAACACGATGCAAGAACTAGAGTTTGTATTCATGTTGACGATGCGGAATGAAATTTTACAACACTTTTACCACACAAGTAAAGCTGTCCAAGAAAAAGAATTGGATTTGAAAACATGTGCAGACCTCTATCAATCATTAACAGAACACTTACACACTTGGAGGAATGATTTTGAAAAATTTGAAGACATATCAAAAAATATCTGGCCTGATACTAACTACAAAGAAGCCGAGCCCCACAAGCGAATCAGGAAAAAAACAAGTAAATGATAACAGTGCAACAGAAACAGCATTGAATCCTAGAGACAAATTTCACGTATCTATTTACTATGCTATAATTGATACACTTGAAGCTCATATGAAGAGGAGAGGTGAAGTGAACAAAGAAGGATCAAGTAGATTTTCTTTTCTAAATGATATGGACTTATCTGATGGACAATATTCACAAGGTTCCCAAAAGCTAGTTGACTCATATCCTGTTGACTTGAACATGAATCTCTGTGGAGAAGTACAGGAGTTCCACTGTTATATGCATGCAAAGTTTAATGAAATAGGAAAAATGAAATTCAGTCACATTGATCTTCATGACACAATATTGAAAGATGGAAAACAATGCATATTTCTAAATGTAGAGATTGCACTACATCTTTTTCTAACATTGATGATTACTAACTGCTCCACAGAACACTCTTTTTCTCAGCTGAAAAGAATAAAAAATCCTCAGAGAACAACAATATTTCAGAATAGACTTGATTCACTTTCCCTGTTGTGTATGGAAGTGGACATGCTTCATCGAGTCAGCTTCAGTGAACTTATCCAGAATTTTGCAATCAGAAAATCTAGCAAGAAGCTATTTTAATTTCAGCATACATGTAAGTTTTGTGTCATTTCAAAAAATAAAATTTTATTTTACAGTATACTATTGTTTTGATTTTTAATTACATATGGGGGGGGCACCATAATCTTTTCAGTGCTTACGGCCTCAAAAGGTCTTAATCCGGCCCTGCAGTAAACCCTCATTCTGCTCAGAAAGTTTTCTTCCACTTTTTAGAAGACTGAAAGTGGAACCTCAGGTCTAATAAAAAGGAGGTCATG
The DNA here is from genome assembly GCA_007922305.1 of Dermatemys mawii. NCBI lineage: Eukaryota > Metazoa > Chordata > Testudines > Dermatemydidae > Dermatemys > Dermatemys mawii. The sequence continues at coordinate 3,715,079 of ML677371.1, read as the reverse complement.
ATTCTTAGTAATGCTGAGAACCTGCTTTCAGAAGGGTTACAGCAAGGGAAGGTAATGCTATAGCAGTCACGCCAATAATTCTCTAGATCTGTGCCAGATCAAGACCCTATTAGCATCAAGCAAGTTTCTCTCCTTTAGATTTTGTTACTTGATTGACTTTGTGGTTGATCCTATCCATATTCCTAGTCAGGTGCCAGTATACCTGGTGTTCTGGTAAATTATATTTCTTGAATAGGACTTTTTCATGTATCTTTTTGGTAGTGAATTGGATCTGATTCATTACACACACTCACAAGTATGCCCTCACCTTTTAGTTTACTCTGAGTTTATGTTTTGCAGGTATCAAAATACCATCAGTTAGAGAGAAGCAAGCCATAAATGTCTTTGCCCCTGCTCTCCTATTCTGGGAAAGGGACATAGCCAAGCCAATAGAGGGAGAGTGCATTGCAAGGGGAGAGTGAGCATCAGCATAAGTCCCCCTGGCCAGAACTTAGGCATCAGCTGTGTTAGAACAATAGGCAGAACCTGGACAAATATGTGGGGCATTCATATGCAAATGAGCACACCAAGCTTCCCACAGCAGTTGCCATAATAGAGGCATTCATTCAGTAACCTTGCTCCAGCAGTGACCTGTATGTGATGCTTCAAAGGAAGGTGGAAAAAAGAAAATAATTGCACTTTCACAAATACACCAGGATTTCTCATAGATGGAAAAAAAGTCTTTCTGGCCCACTGTGAGCAATTAGTTACTATACCCTGAAGCATGAGAAAAGTGGGTCACTGTGATTATTGCCTTTTTATTCAACATCTTAGCCTACAATAATGTTTTTATGATACATACAACAAGTGTTCTTTCCAATCCCACTAATTTTCTCAAATCTCACTGATTTTCCTTGGCGCTGAATTCCACAGATGTTCCTATATGCTGTGTAAATTAGTATCCTTTCACTATTACATTTGGTAGCAGACAATTGTTATTAAGTGCTCCTTGTTCTTAAGAGATGGGATGAAGTGGGTGGAAGTACTTTTATGGAGTACTTTTAAACTAAATCATTCATTGTTTTGTGAGCGGTTATCGTGTCACATCTTATTTTTTTTCCTTTTTAAGATATCCCACAACCACCCGCAGAACTCTTAGCTAAGCTGTTCTGTACCTTTGGCTACTTCTCAATGTTCTTTTGCAGGTAAAACAAATAGAGTTTTGTTAGTGCTCATCTCTTCAGCATGAATGTACACTGATACAGCATGGGCTTATTTTAGATTAAATTAGATACACAGGAGGTGAAATCCTAGCCCCATAGAAGTCTGTGTGAGTAGCGCCATTGACTTCAGTGAAGCCAGCATTTCATCCTTGATATGTAGCCACCCCTTGCCTCCACATTTTAACATTTGTAACTTTATGGAGTGTAAGTAGGTTAATGACATTACAAACCTGTATGGGTGAGGTTCATTTACTACAGTGACATTTTATTTCAGTAGTGTATGTTGCTATTAAATGTAAGCCAGAGGAAATCCAAAGCATTAAGAACTTCATCTTTTACCACAAAGTATCTTTCTCAGAGAGTCAATGGTTCCACGTAATAAGAATCCAAAAGCTATACACAATCATTTATCCACATGGTGAAGACCTTCTAATACATTACAGCATTATTTGATTTAGGAAAAATGTTCAAATGTTGATACCTGAAGTGGTATTTTCAAAAAGTATCCAACTAAGCACCTGTCTCTTTAGGTGCCTAAATACCTTTAAAAATCTGGCCTCATGATCCTAGATTTAGGCTCCTAAATAAATGGCCAGATTTTCAGGGATGCTGTGTGGTTATCTAGCTAGGCTAGGCTGGATTAGGCTATGCTAACTGTGAGGAGTGGCAGAGGCAAACCAAGACAAAAGCGATAAAAGTTCTAAAAAATTAAAATTATAAGAGAAAACCCCAAAATTGTACCAGAAGCATAAATAATATAGAACATTACCAAAGACTGGCTGACTTTTAATAATAAACTATGATCTAGGTTAATGATTCCTACCTCAGCCCTACATTTCTATGGGCTGGTCTTTACTAGCGCGGGGGATCAACTGTAGATACGCCGATTTCAGCTATGTTAATAACGTAGCTGAAATCGGCATATCTACAGCCGACTTACCTGCCATCCTCACGGTGGCGGCGGTCAGCAGCGTGCTCCCCCGTCGACTCCAGCTTGCGCCTTTTGGCAAGCTGGAGTTACGGAATCGACGGGGGTGCCACTGGCGATCAATTTATCGTGTCTTGATGAGACGCGATAAATCGATCGCCATAAGATCGATCTCTCCCAGCTCTAGTGAAGACAAGCCCTATGATTCTGTGTTGTTCAGTTAGTACCACATGCATTGTTATTAACATGAACCAAAGAAATTACAACATACTGTAATCAGAGAAGAATCAACTTTTCTTCTCCTTGGCTGGAAGTCCAACTCCATTCTTGCCTGCACTGCACTACACAGTTGTGTCGCTAAAAGTTGGGCAGTGTAAACACTCTTGACACTTTTGCCAACAAAATAGTTCCACCCCCTATGAGCTGGGTTCACGTTGTGGACAGGAGAGTGTGCCTGCTGACAACAAGCCATTTACACCACCACTTGCCATGGCAAAACTTTTGTCTTTTTGGGAAGGAGTGGGGGGGCTCTTTTAATCACCTGTGAACAACAAAAATTTTGTCATTCAATTAGCAGTGAAGACAAAGCCTTGCTGTCCTGTTCTTAGCTTCTCTTCCACTTGAAACGCTCCTTAGATTCAGTGTTCCTGTGGCCGTCTCTCTTTTCTCCAAGTTTGTCCACAAGCAGGGTTTCTTTAGTGGTCCTCACTTGCTCAGTAGGCACCTCTGAACTGTATTCTTTCCTCCTTCTCACTTCCAAGTCCTCTGCTTTTATTCTCCTATTCTACTTTTAATATATCCCCTCACTTTTTATCCCAGCTGTGGTTCATCCAGTAGCTCATCATCTCCACCCTTCTCTAACAGTGTTTTTTGACTGTCCCTTCGGTTGGTTTCCAACCACCCAGCCCAGCTCGAGCTGCGCTTTCCTTGGAACATCTCTCTCCCCAGGACAGCATTCTGTGCTGCCGCATCACAATTATGGCAGGTGCTCGTGCAAGGATGTGAGTTACTACACTCACCACCCCTCTTAACATGCATGTCCCTGTGTATACTTAGGTGGCACTCCATTAAACTAACTTATGCTCCTATTATCATTTATGTTAACTCTCTGTTAGAACCATTCTATTCATTGTTCACTTTCTCCATAGTGTGACAAAGCTCCAAGTCTGTCCTTGTGGGTCCTGCGCTTCCTGGCAGATTTAGGGGCCTCAGAAACTCATCTAGGCCCCAGAGTGACCTCCCTTTCTCAGTATAATTGGCAAGAGTCACCACCTAGTGAGTTACCTTCATCACAGGCCAGTATGGAAGATGGAAAAGGGGGGAGCCCGGGCTCGCCCTCTACTCCGGACTCCAGCCCAGGGACCCTAATAGTATCAGCTAAGATGGCTGACCTTTTAGGCACAAAACACAATACAATTCCCTGGGCTACTTCCCCACAGCAGTCCCTGCTTCTTCAAACTCCACTTCACCCTTACCTCAGGGCCTCCTTCCTTCAGTATGATGTGTTGTCCAACACTCAGTCTCACCAACAGCATAACTTCCTTCTACAGCTCCTGACACCCACAGCCCACCTGACTAACTGGGAGGTTTTTATCTGGATTCAGCCAGTCCCTGATTGGCTTCAGGTGTCCCAATTAGGCTAGCTGTTTCTACTCCTTTCTAGAAGGTTCTTAATTGGCCCCAGGTGTCTTGATTGGTCTGGAGTAGCCTTTGTTTGGCTATCCAGGGAACAAGGACCTGCACATCCTAAGGCTGATATACCTGCCTTCCAGCACTCTCCTATACCCTTCTGGTCTGACTCCGTCACAATAGGTACTGTACAGTCATAAGGTTGATGGGGTTCCACCACTCCCATTCTTTTGGTTATTGTGCATGTATTGCCTCCTCTAGCAACTTTTCTGGAGGTACCCCTTTTGTAGTGCATTCAGAGCATCTACGTACATCATGTGTGTCAGCTGTTAGACTTACAGGTTCCTTATGATCTGGAAGAAACTTGACATAAATGTCCCATTGCACAATTGGGAAGCCTAGCATTACTGCTTCACTTCCCGATTGCCTGTTTCTCTCCTTTATAGCTCAGTGGTCAGCCTGGGTTCCACTTGCACCAGGATCCACGTCAAAGCAGCAGACCTTCAACAGGTTGCAATGTACCACTTTGGTCACAGCCATATCAGATTCCATCTGTATTCTGTAGACTGGTAACTCAGGATTGGGAACTGCAACCACAATATATGGTTCAGGTTTCCATCTGCTATCTATCTGATTGCACATCTGTCATCTCAGCACCTCCAACCATCTTTTTTTTAAAAATCACATTGTTCCTTTTGTTGTTGCTTTGCTTCCTTTAGTTATTGAGCTACTTTTGTTCTGACTTCCTTCATCCTCTTATGACGCTCTTCAGCCCATTTGGTTACCTCTCTCCTTTCTTTATATTGAGGCTCATTTGTCACTCCAAATAGCACGTCCCTGGGCAACCTGCCATATCTGCCAAACATGAGATAATATGGAGTATACTGGGTGGATGACTGTTGCGTATTGTTGTACACATATATCAGCTCAGGGAGCAATTCAGGCTAATGCATGTTATGGCCCTTCTGTAGACTTCTGATCATGTGGATGATAGGTTGGTTCATGTGTTCACACAGGCCATTAGTTTGGGGATGATCTGCAGTGGTTCTGAGCTTATGACTCCATACATGCTGCCCAATTCATGGAACAACTGTGACTCAAAAACAGGTCCTTGATCAGTCTATACCTGTACTGGATACCTATAGAGCTGCACAAAATGTCTCCAGAAGACTTTTGCCATATCAGTGTCAGAACAGCTACTGCAAACTTGGTGTAGTGATCTCTCACCTCTAATACATAGGATGGTCCACTTCTGCTGGGTTCTAATTTCAAGTGATCCAGCACTACCAGTTCTAATGGTGCATTACTTTCCAGAGAGGTTAATAGGGCATTGGCTGCTGTCCTTCACACTGCAGATTTGACAGTTTTCACACCACTGAACAATGTCATTTTTCACCCCTACCCCTAATGTTGAGCTCAGTTTGTCAGCAGTTCCAAAATGCCCAGAAGAATTATGGTATGCTTCCAATACGATTTTTGAATTTGCTGGTAATGCTGTATGGAATTTTGTGACCATTTATAGTATTATTGATACCAATATTACAAAATTGCAATGAATCTTACAAGATATGCCATGTAAGGTATCAGTGGAACAGGTATGATTTGCTAAGCATGGTAATCTGGTATATAAGTATCATCTTTGAATTGTGAGTTATAAATATGTATGGCATATTGATATCTCAAACTTGTGCGGTGTTACTGGATGACACCCCAGACAGATTGGCCTCAGCATTATCTAGCCTGTTGAGTGGCCCATCAAGGGCAATCAGCTGACAATGAATCCAGAGGCTATACCTATGAGTCAGCAGGACATGTAGGGACATGCTGATGGATAGGGGACTCCCAAGTGCTTTTCTATGCCCATGTTCTGTGGGACAAGAATGTACAAGCCACACGGCAAGGATATAAAAAGGTAGCTGCATCTTCTTCATTTTGTCTTCAGTCGTGTTTCTCACCTCTGGAGTAACTTCTCTACGAACTAATGCTCTGAATAAAAGGACTGATAGACCCATGCGAGCTGTGGATGTGTCCAGAGGGACTTTACAAAACCAACACACTCACCAATGCTGCTAAGACCCTGATATATGGACTCTGAAGTCACATGTATCAATCTGATTGCTGTGCCCATTTAACAACTCTCTTCTCTTTCTTTTCTTTTCTTTTGTAATAAAATCTTCAGTTTTAGATACTAAAGGATTGGCTGGCAGCATGTATTTTAGGTAAGATCAAAACTAGTATTGATCTGGTAATGTGGCTGGCCCTTTCAGGATCAGAAGAACATTTTGTATGGTGGGCAAAGTTTTAAATAACTCCTCCACTTACTGGACCTATTTGCTGATTGGGAGCCAGAGAACGGGAATGCAATAAAGGGGGCTGTCTGATCTCTTTTTTCAGCTTCTTGATAATCAGAGTGGGAGATCAGCAGCACAGTTTGTGACTGGTTGGTAAATCTAACTACAGTGTTAACCACTAGTTTTGGGAGAATCTGCTCTCCTTTTTGCAGCCTGCTCTGCCCTTGACATTTTTAGGGTGGGCTACCTTAGGCACCTCAGGTCACACTGCCCTTGTTAACACTATCTGGGTTAGCTCCTGGTTAGCCTTAGGATCTCAAGTTTTCCTGTGCATTCTTCCCAGTTCTTCACAGAGATACTCTTTTTATTTCAACAGCTTTAATATCACATCAGATGCCTATTGTCTGTATTCAGGGGTAACTCTGTATCCTTCCATAAGTATCCTTTTAAGCTTTTTCAACACAGAACTTTCAGATTATAATCATGCCCATACATCTTGAGACCCCCTCAGTTGCAATTGCCTCTTCTCTCATCTCATGGTTTGTAATAACACAATGCTGACAACAAGCTAGGACACCCTCTTAAAGTTGGTGGCACTTTCAAATCCTTCTGCACCTCATCATAATGTTCTGTTTCTGGTGTGGTAGGGAATCTGGATAGTGCATCTGCACTGGCATTATCTTCCCTAGGGTGATATTTGACAACAAAATTGAAGTTGGCTAATCTGGAGGCCCATCTTTCTTCCAACGCCTGTCACTTTGCTGTATTAAATGTGCTAATGGGTGGTTGTCAGTATGCACTTTAGAGGTGGTTGCCGTCAGATAATTCTTAAACTTTTCAGTGACAGCCCAGACTAGTACTCTAACCTGAAAGAGTTGTATCTCTCATCTTTTTATTCTGACCCACATAAACGTCTGCTAGCATACCAGTCACCTTTCTATACTGTCTTGCTCTAGGGCTAATAGAGTCCTGCTCCTTTATTTCTAGCAAACTGTAGTCAGGGAAGGCCAACATAGGCACTTCCATCAGCAGAGTTTTCAGCTTTTCAAAAGCAAGTAAGCAGAATTTCTCATCCAGGTCACGCGACTGCTTCTCATTCCTTTCCTCTCTTCACTTCTCCTCAGACATCCATGCAAAAGTACAGTGTCAAGAATCTCTGAATGGATCCAAAAGAGATCAATACTAGAAAAGCTGAGGACACAGAGTGGCAATGGTGCTTTCTCTGCTTTAATTCACAAAATTAGGCCATGACAGAACTTTTAGAATACGTAGGTGAGAAATAATCAGAGGCAGAGACATCTTCATAAAATAAAATAAAGAATATTAATACATGACTGAGAAATCAGGTCATGCACCAGTTACCATGGGCAGCGGGTGAAGCTTCCTCTTGGGGAGGGTAGCCTCCACCCCCACTCGCTGCTCTCAGCCCCACACAGCCCTTGGCAGGGGGGAAGGGAGGTACTGAGAGCTTGGCCCCTCCCACCCTGGCTCCAGCTAGGGGGCTGAGAGAACTCAGTCAGGGCCATGGGGTAGGGGGGCTGAGAGCTTGGCTGGAGCACTCTGGAGCTCTCTTGGCCCTGGCTAGAGCCCAGAGCTCTTTGACAGTTACACTTCTTTCCTCGCAGCCTTGCCCTGTTCTCCCCCCACTCCACCTCTTCCCTCCTGAGGCCTTGCCCCGCACTTGCTCCTTCCACCCTCCCACTCCCTCTGTGGCCCAAGACTGGAAAAGCTCTGTGCCCCAGCTGCGACCCCAGGGAGATTTTTCCAGGGGCCCCAAATCCGCCATTTCCCCTCCTCCCCTCTCCCCGGTGGTGCAAAGTTTAGGGAGGCTTTCAAGTCCCTTCTTCAATGCACGGGGGTGACGGAGCTTCTCAAAGAAAAGCTTGTGAGAATTTATTTATTGTCCTGACTGGGAAATTGTATTTTTTCTTAATCTCAATCTCGGAAACAACTGACCTGTTTTGGTTGAAATTTTCCCAAAGAATTCAGCCTGAGGCAGACACCTGGCATGGAAAATGTCAGTCCAGATAATTTAAGTTTAGCAAAGTTTTATGAACAGTTGAATAGAGTGTCGTAAGTAGGAAGTATGAGGCCATCTTAACTATAGATGCAACTGCTGTGCAACTATAGATGCAACTATAGATGTGCTGCCTTTAACAACTTAGAGGCAGAGAATTACATGAATTGCTGAAGGTCATACAGTGACTCATTAGCAGAGCTGGAAATAAAACCCAGATTTCCTGGCTGAAATTTCCAAATCCTACCCACAGGCCTTCCTTCCTCTGAACAACCTGTTGTATATCCCAGGCTTTCTGTGGTAAGAAATATAGATTAGATAAACTACTATAAGACAGATAACACTAATGGCTATAAAAAACAAATGTAGAGAATTAAACTATCTGTATACATGTAAGAGGCCAAACTCTGGAAGACAAAATGATGCAAATGTTTTCTTTATACAACATAATCATGTTGAATACAGAAAAAATTACTTTATACAGGAGTCTGCAACTGAGTAAACTTTACACATAAGCCACCTTATGGTACCATAACATATCTCCTCTGATCTTTTCTGCTTCACCTCACTTGCACAAACAAAAGACAAAGAATGGAAAATTAACAAAACATAACCTGGCAAAGCCAACCATGGAATGCTCCCAAAAGTTCATGTATGGCAGGCAAACAGGACAAGAGATAAAAAGAAAAGGTGGAGTATTAAACTGCATAATCTGGGAAATATTGATACAGCATATGGTGTTACAAGTAGCAACACAGATGTACTACTCATAGGTTGCTCCAGGTTCCTACCTGTTAAACTCTTCTCCAATTAGCACACTTGACAAGAGCAGAATTTAAAGCATGGAAAGCCAGCTGCTTAGGGTGATATGTGACATTTTGCTGAAGGAGGACTCTAGTATCAGGCTCTAATATTTTATAACTTGACACCAAATGGGGGGAATGGTTACCAGTAAACAGCATTTGAGATCAAAACAATTCTGCTCTATATAACTTACTAATAAGATGAGAGAAAGTTTTAAAAACCTAGAGAGGTGCTAGAGATTACAGCATTAGAACACAGTTCCAAATCATGGTTTTGAACCCAATTCTGTGCTCTTTTTTCAGATAAAAAGCCCACTGCAGTCAATGGGAGTTTTGCCTGACTAAGGAGTTCAATTGTCATAGGGCACAAAGGTAAAAAAAATGCAAAACCATATGAGTAATCACCATTTTTGTGATGAAACAGTCAAGTGAAATTTGGTGTCAAAGGCTACAACTAACAGAATTGTTTTAACTCCACTGGGAACATTTAAAAAAAAAAAAAAACCAAATGCCACTTGCCTTCTGTATTTGCAATTCAAATATGGCAGCATTATGCTAGTGCACGAAAACCTGAAATAGCCTGTATAGAACAGAAAACTAGGTATGTATAGCAACATAAATGGACTCAACGTTTTTGAAGACTGGCTGAAGTTCCAGTAGTTATTAAGTTCACCTCTCAGTGATGAGACGTGGTGCTTCCCCCACTTCTCTGCCAAACTGAGCTATACCATCTAACGGCTGGTCTATGATGTCAGTCAGAAGCCAGTATAGCTAAAGGGGTACAAACCCCTAGTGTGGACACAGCTGTACCAGTTTAAGGTGCTTATATAGTCCATATTCCAGAATGGGAAAAAGCTATACCAACATAAGCACCTTTATACATGTACAACTGTCTCCCAGCTAAGAGGACTATATCACTTTGTATTGATTTGTAAGCCTGTATAGCAATATAAACTCTGATTACAGTCCCTAAGGTTTGAATGGGAAGTATGTAACAAGGAAGGAGGATGACTCCTAAAAATATTTCTGAACTCCAAAGTCATTTTGCGCTAATTCAAGTCGCTCACCTCCTTAGTACAAACTGCCACTGGAGCACTTGCACGTGGCTGGCATCATGGTCTTTATTCACACTGTGAATTAGGTGGTTGGAGAAGCCAGATTTCCCCAGTCATGTATAACCTGCATACTCAGCCTGCACTTATAGACTTTAAGGGCTGGGTGAAAGTAAAATTTCTCTCTTACAAGTACCGGGGGGGAGCAGCTTTGTGGGCCTCCCCGCAGAAGGGGCGGGGCCTTGGATGGAAAGGACGGAACTGGGGGAATCAGCGTCTCTCTGCCAGCCTGCCTGCACCTCCAGGTCTCCAGCCCCAGGGTAGCTGCTCCTTTTGCTCCTCTCCCCCTGCATATCGGTAGCCTTGGGCGGGAGGGTAACAGGGGCAGAGACATTTAAGCAGGGTCCTTTTGCCGCAGCAGCGCTTTAAAATAGGGCAGTAAGGGCCGGTACAGGCGACCACTTTTTACAGGTACACCATACCAGCCTGCACCGCCTTACTTTCACCCCTGCTTTAAGGTCAGAAGGGATCATCATGATCATCTAGTCTAACCTCCTACACGTTGGAAGCCACAGAACCTGACCCAACCACTTCTGTAACAGATCCCTAACCTCTGGCTGAGTTACTGATGTCCTAAAATCATGGTTTAAAGTTTTCAAGTTACAGAGAATTCACCATTTACACTAGCTTAAACCTGCAAGTGACCCATGTTACAGAGGAAGGCAAAACCTCCCGCCCAGGGTCTCTGCCAGTCTGACCCAGGGGAAACTTCCTTCCCGACCCCAACTATGGCTATCAGTTAGACCCTGAGCAGGGGGCAAGACCCTCTAGCCAGACAGCTGAGAAAGAATTCTCTGTAGTAACTCAGAGCCCTCCCCATCTAGTGTCCCATCACTGCCCGTTAGGCATATTTGCTGCTAGCAGTCACTATGGTTGATTGGAATCAGAATGGTGAAGCTACTACTGAACCTGAGGAGCGTAGTCATCACAGGTAGGAAATCTAGGTGAAGGAATCTCATAAGATTCTGCTTACAGTATTTTACCCATATTGATATGTCCCTGGTGTAGGATTTGCCTCCTCTACCCGGAGCATGCATAGATTCTGGCCCTAAATCCCACTGGCAAACGGATTGGGATCTAGAACAGTGTAGGCCCATTAGAACTGTGTGACTGTACTATGGCCCTGCTGGATTTTATGACTGTTTTTATTTTTGAGAAGTGTTGGCAGATCTGCTCTTTCCCAGCTCCCCAGTTACCCATTATTGTATACAGTCAACAGTGGGAGGGGCCCACTTTCCATTGTGGCCTGAGGAGATGGAAATTTTTTCTACCAAACAAAATTAGGTTCTGAATTTATAGTGTGGCAAAGGAGGCTGAAAATCTTTGTTCCCAAGCAATTCAGTTGCTTGACGTAAGATCTGAAAATTATTATTCTCTCTCAATCTCCTTCTCCCCAACCTGTCTTCTTTTGGATGTCTATGATTACATTGTTTAAAAAGGTCCACTGTATGCTGGGTTGCTTTGCTGTGGTGCACACTAATTTCCCAGCATTAAGGCCCAGCACACAATACAAGTCTTAATGCTGTCAATCTATATCTCCTCATTAGCAATTCCAGCCCCTGATAAAACAATCCAGTTCTCTACTACACTAATCCAGTTTTCCACAGTATTATGACCATCTTTAATCAGAAGAGTTAGATTTAATTACAACTGATTTTTTTAAAAACTAAAATTAAATTGGATCTAGTTATTTTCTATAATCCCAGTCAGGCATTTAGTAAAATGTCATACAAAATGATAGATGAGTAAGTATAATAAATGAATTCCAATTTAATAAATGATTTCCAAGACCACCAGAGGATTTCTGAATCTGTGCCTATTTCAAATGTTTAGTTTATAGCCATTTTTGAGAAATAAATAACGAGGAGGAGTAAGGTAATTAGAGATGCATGTCTAAGAATCTGGACAGATTACATCTGGACTAAAATTTTAATTCTATTAAATTCATTTAGGAATAGCTACTGGCAGCAAAGCACATAATGTCAGTAATTGCCAGACCGGAGAGATGAGTTGGTGATCTTCAGAATACATTTATTCTCAGTCTGTTTGCCCTCTCCTCAAACCCCCATATATGATTGTAAGATATTTCTCTCTGTTGAGATCAAATTTAACAGTGTGCACATGCACACACAAACATCTTTATAGCTATTAGAAAAAATGCCAGAAAATATCAAAATATGGCTCTCCATCAAAAAGGAGGAATAAATTTCCAAGACCATGACACGTGTACAGAGACAAATTCTTTGCTTTTTCAAAGAAGGAAAGAAGAACTTTTAAAAACATGCTTTTCTTCAATATTATCAGAAAGCAAAAAGTTCTCTAGTGTATTAAGCATAAGAAAATTGTGGCTGTATCTTAACAAAGTGAAAATACAGGCCTTTAACGCCTCTAATTTTATTAGGAAGTCGGTTATGGGATAAACATGTATTTAGAATAAACAGCAAGAATATAATGAATAGACCACAGTGGAAGCCAGCAATTCCCCAAAAAGCCAACTATAGCTGATACTTGCAAGATCAGGCCTTTAAAATTCTGTGCCTCAGTCTCCCCATTTGTAGAACAGGGATGATATTTGTCCACCATTATAAAACCCTTTGGATGAAGGGTGCTATCTCAAATAACACAACTATGCTTTGGATTTCTGTAATGCTCTGCACAATGCTTTATAAACATCAATACAAGAGGCCAACAAATACTATCGATATTTCTTTTCTCAGCTGCTTTGAGCTATGCTGTGTAGAGAGGATGCCAAATAAACATAAATTATATTGTGTTCATCAGTCATTAAAAAAATTACATACACCACAATTATTCAACAGCCCTTAATACTACAGCAGACCACTAACCACATTAAACCACTGAATCCTATTGTGTATTATTTAGGATGGCACCAGAAGACTCCTGAGAGTGCTACTACCTTATTATTCAAGAACCATAAGCTTTGAAAATGATCACCAGAAGTGTTGACATTTAACTGCATACTAGAAATGTCCTATGTGCAGAGTTGTTGGAGGGTGGGGGTGGAGGGAAGGGAGAGAGAGGGAAATAGGAAAGGGAGTATATCATCTTCTTTGATAATCACATGGGAATTTAGACAAGAGTTAAGTTACAGAGAATTGAGAAGCATCTGAGGCTCCAGTGTTCATTAGTCTTTTCAGCATGTACAGAACATAGAAAGCTGCCAGCACAGATCTCCTAGGGCTACATCGCTTAATGACTTCCTGAGCATTTAATTTTGCATGTCAGTTTGTGTTGTTACATACCTCCGATCTTCTCTAAACTAGCCTGAATTAAACTCCTTTTGCCAATGTAATGGCATGCCATCCTAAAGGAGATGACTTCTCTATATTTTAAGATATTACTTGAATTGATATATGGACACAGGGTTCGCAATCAGCATTGAACAGAGACGGAAGGTGTGCAAGCAACATTTCAGGGCAATAGAATCCATTTCTATGCTATAAACTCAGCAGCAATTCCAGTGAACAGGACCAGATTGACAGTCCCAGGCAGCCTGTATGATATCGTCTAGACAGCCCTCATAATTCTGCCATAATAAGACATCTGAAAGAGACCAGGTTAAATTTTGCTCTTATTTAAACCCCTGCCCTATTAGTCTTGATCAGTGGGGATTGTATAGCCTGCTTTGTGTGTATATATCCAACGACCATCCTTCTGTTATCCTCCCCCAAGAATTAATTCCATTCACTTCAAAACCAAGCAGTTCTCCCTTCACCCCTCAGAACAGCTCTTCCCCCAACTCTGTCCTTCTTAGAACACTATAGTTAAGATGTTCAAGCAGTCTAAGGGATTTAAACATTTTCCAATAAAATTAATTGTGGAGGTGTCCAAATCTTCTAGATTATTTTGCAAATCTCAGTCTTGATCTCTTACATATAAGGGTGTGGGAAAGTAAAAGCAAGCCTGCCATTTACCCAACAGATGAAGCCTGCTACCAGGTTGGCTTGGTCATAGGTATTGGGTTTGTTGCTGGAGAGACACTGATGAGGTACAATGAAGCAGGATGGAGCCCTCGCCTGGTGAGTTTTGGTATTACACAATGGCAGGGCAAAAGGCTCCCGCCCTCCATAACTCTCTTCACACGAGTCAAGTTTGTGAAGATTAGCCAGCTGCAAACAGTCACTTAAGCCAACCACTGTGGAACCCTCACGGAGCCATAGGAGGCTGGAGCTACTGGAATCTGGGCCTGAAGAGAGGTGCCCCAGAGGTTTAAAGAGGAGCTGCTCTACTGACCACCAGAGTTTAGATGCCACTAAATACCATATAGGAACATAAAAATGCAGGGCTGGAAGAGACCTTGAGAAGTCATCAAGTCCAGTCCCCTGCACTGAGGCAGGACGAAGTAAACTTAGACCATTCCTGATAGGTGTCCAAAGAGGGAGATTCCACAATCTGGCTTAGAAGCCTGTTCCAGACCTTAGCTACACTTGTAGCTAGAAAGTTTTTCCTAATATCTAACCTAAATCTTTCTTGATGCAGCTTAAACCCTTTACTTCTGGTCCTGCCTTCAGTGGAGATGGAGAACAACTGATCACTGTCCTCTTCATAACAGCCCTTAAGCTATTGGAAGACTGCTATCAAGTTCCCCTCAGCCTTTTTTTCTCAAGACACAACATGCTCAGTTTTTTAACCTTTTCTCATAGGTTTTAATCTTTCCTAAACCTTTCATCATTGTTGTTGCTCTCCTCTGGACTCTCTCCAGTTTGTCCACATCTTTCCTAAAGTGTGGTACCCAGAACTGGACACAGTACTCCAGCTGAGGCCTTGCCAATGCAGAGTAAAGTGGTACAATTACCTCCTCTGGCTTACATACTACACTCCAGTGAATATAATCCCACAGTGATATTAGCCTTGTTCACAATTGCATCACTTTGTTGATTCACATTCAATTTACAATCCCCTGTAACCCCCAGATTCTTTTGAGCAGTAGTACCACCAACCAGTTATTGCCTATTTTCAAGTCGTGCATTGGATTTTTCCTTCCTAAATTAAGTACTTTGTACTTATCTTTACTGAATTTCATCTTGTTGATTTCAGACCAACACTCTCATTTGGCAAGGTTGTTTTGAATTCAAATCCTGTCCACCAAAATGCTTGCCACCTCTGACATCTTGGTGTCATCTGCATGTTTTATAAGCCTACTCTCTACTCCGTTATCCAAGTTATTAATGAAAATATTAAATAGTATCAGACCCAGGACTGACCTCTGCAGTATCCCAATAGATATGCCCTCCCAGTTTGATAACCAATTCCTCCCTGAGTACAATCTTTCAACCAGTTGTGCACTCATCTTATGGTCATTTCATCTAGACCACATTTTCATAATTTTCTTATGAAAATGTCATGTGGAACTGTGTCAAAGGACTTACAAAATCAAGATACATTATGGCTACAATTTCCCCTCTATCCACTAGGCCAGGAATCCTGTCAAAGAGGGAAATTAGGTTTGGTTTGGCATGATTTGTGCTTGACAAATCAAGGTGAGCTATTCCTTATAATCTTGTTATCTGCTAGGTGCTTAAACTGATTGTTTAATAACTTGTTCCAATATCTTTCCAGGTATTGAAGTTATGCTGACTGGTCTATAATGCTCCTCCTTGTTCCCCTTTTCCAAGACAGGTACTAGGTTTGCCCTTTTCCAGTCCTCTGGGACCTCATCCATCCTCCATGAGTTCTCAAAGATAATTGCTAATGGTTCCGAGATTGCTTCAGCTAATTCCTCCAGTACCCTAAGATGCATTTCCGCTGGCCCTGTCAACTTGATTACATTTAAATATTCTTTACTTGTTCTGTCTCTATTTGGTTTGCATTTCTTCCCCCTTTTTGATAATATTAATTGTATTGAGTACCTGATCACCATTAACCTTTTTAGTGAAGACTGAAGCAAAATAGGCATTATATGTCTTAGCCATTTCGATGTCATCAGTTATTAGCCCTCCTTTCTCTCTAAGCAGAGAACCTCCACTTTTCTTCATCTTTCTCTTGTCCCTAATGTATTTTAAAAACCTCTTATTGCCTTTTATGTCCCTTCCCCTAGGTGTAACTGATTTTGTACTTTAGCCTTTCTGATTTTGTCCTTAAATACTTATGCTGCTCTTTTGTACTCCGCCTTAGCTATTCATCTCTGTTTCCATTTTTGTAGGATTCCTTCTTGATGTTCAGGTCATTAAAGAGCTCCTGATGGTGCCATGTTGGCCTCTTCCTATTCTTCCTGTCTTTCCTTTGCATCAGTATAGTTAGCAATTGTGCCTTTAATATTGTCTCCTTAAGAAACTGCCAACTCTCCTGAATTTCTTTATTCCTTAGATTTTCTTCCCATGGGTTCTTACCTACCACTTCTCTGAGTGTATTAAAGTCTGCTTTGTCGAAGTCCATTGTCCTCATTCTGCTGCTATCATTCCTTCCTTTCCTTAGAATCATGACATCTCTCATTTCATGTCTCTTTCACCCAAATTGCCTTCCAGCTTCAGATTCGCTACCAATGCCTCCCTGATAGTAAGAATCAAGTCTAAAATGGCTGTTCCCCTGGTTACCTCCTCCACTTTCTGAAACAAAAAGTTGTCTCCAATACATTCCAAGAATGTATTGGAAATTTTTTGTTTTACCATCTTACTTCTCCAACAGCTGTCTGGATAGTTCAAGTCTCCCATTATGACCAGGTCTTGTGTGTTGGATATTTCAGTTGTTTGTTCTACAAATTCCTCATCCACCTCCCCTTCCTGATTTGGTGGGCTGTAGTAGACCCCTATCATGACATCACCCCTATTTTTTACCCCTTTTATCTATACCTAGAGACTTTCAAATGATCTGCTTCCTTTCTTCTTACAAGTGTATGTATTCTTGATGTATAATGCAACACCTCCTCTTTTATCCTGCTTGTCCTTCCCGAACAAGCTGTATCCCTCTACACCAAAATTCCAGTCATGAGATTTATCCCACCAAGTCTTTGTGACGGCAGTTAGTATATAAACTAAATTATGACAATACTTCCAATTCTTCCTGCTTCGTCCCCAAAATTCATGTATAGATCAGCAGTGGGCAACCTATGGCCAACGGGCTGCATGCGGCCCATCAGAGTAATGTGATTGCAGGCCGCGAGACATATTTTTTTTTACATTAATCATCCACAGGCATGGCTCCCCACTGCTCCCAGTGGCCGCGGTTTGCCCTTCTCAGCCAATGGAAGCTGCAGGAAGCAGTGGCCAGTGCATCCCTGTTGAGCAGATTTCTCCATTGATTTCTCTTGTTGTTCCTATGACCATATGGTAATTTTCCATGTCCCCACCAACATCTAGCCCTTTGTTAAGGTCTCCTTCTTTTATTCTTACCTGTGGCTTATTGTCACCTTCTCCCTTTGAACCTAGTTTAAAGCCCTCCTCACTCGGTCGGTGAGTCAGTACACAAAAATGCGCTTCCCCTTCTTGGTCAGGTGGAGCCCATCTGTTCCCAGAACAGTATCCCCATGGGTGAGGAAGCTGAAACCCTTCCAGCAACACCATCCACACCGCCATTCATTCATCTCCAGGATATGCGTGTCCCTGACTGGGGCCTTACCCTGAACTTGGCGGATGGACAAGAACAAAACCTGTGCCCCTGCTCTTTCACCCTCACACCCTTAGCCCTGTAGTCACTGCTGATCTGCTCAAGTAGATATGTTGATCAGGGTCCCAGAAAAAAGCACAACCTGAAGCCACAAATAGTAGGGAAAGAAAAGGGTGGGTCCTGTAAGAGCACTGGCTTCTGTGGCTATAAAGGGAAAAAGCCTAGAGACCTGAATATGAGTTCATATTAAGTAGTGTCTAGGAAGCACCCGTTTCTCTCTGCACCCATGAGGGGAGCAATTCCTGTCATTGTGCCATAGTTATATACAGAAGTACTCCGACACGAACTGAAAAAGCAACCAGTCAGGCAAGGGATGGATCAGACTGGCTCCAAGGTGAGAGAAAAGTATCCGCCCTCTTTCTTTATAAAGAAATGGAGAGAGATTGGGAAGCATACGTTCATCTAAAGAAGATTGGGGATGGGGGTAAATCTTAGTGGGAAGGATGAAAGATACTTCTGTAGGATACTCAGCAAAAGGCCTGGGAAATAATATCTCATTATTCTCCTCCAAACCCCAGATTTAACAACACAAGGAATCTGTTTTCACACATCAGGGAAAATGCAGTTATTGTTCTCCATAGAGGAGGGAATCCCTTCTTGTACTTGAGAGCCTTAACTGCCAGCTTGTACTCATTCCAAATGAAGGGATGATAACATTTGATGCCATTTGTGCCTAGATAAGTGTACTGTAGATACTGCCATGGAACTGGTACATCTTCTACTGAATGTTGCAGGTGCCGCTGAACTTCGTACTCGAGACTGCGCTCGTAAAGGGGAGTAGTGAATTCAAATTTGTGAAATCTCCTCCTTGGCTTTCACCTGATGGCTCTTTGAAAAATTAAGTGGCTCTAAACTCTGGTGCATGGACTACAAAGTACTGTCTTTTCCATTCTTGCAATAGGCCTCCTGAAAGGTTGATCCCATGCCTCTGAAAGAAATGCTCACCAGATTTTTCTTTCCTCAATTTTGACTAATGCCAGAGCTGGCTTGAAAGCGTATTATGTCATGCTATTAGCGATAGAACTAGTGCTGTGCTCGGCTGCCAGTTTGAGAAGGAGGAAGGAAAGACAATCAAGTTGGCCATGCACTCAGTTCATCCATACTCTTTAATTGCAAAAGATATATTAATTAAAGCTGTGAGACAACATTGTGCCAACAGCAAAATGAGCCAAATGGACATTTCAACAGTTTAAAGGGAAGAAAAAAAGCTTCGCTCCAAGGTTTTGCAGAATTTGCTTTAAAAGAAGTAAAATGTTTTGCAACAAAATCACGACTCAGTGGTGTGATTACTAGCTCTTTGCTATGCCCCTGTGGTGTAGGCAGGCCCCATGCCAGCTTATGCCAATATACCCATCTCTCACCTGGACACTGACTGGTAGGTACATTACTGAAATCTGTCTGGCACAGTTGAAAATTAGTATTGATAAAATAGGTATTAGAATGATAGGAAAGTTTTTAGTGTTTAGACTCTGTTGAATGTTTGTGGATTGCTACATGGATTAATCTTACTTGTAATATCTGTGATCCATATTGTGACACTATGTAACAGCACCCTGGAACCCCCATATTCACCACGGTGATAAGATTATGTGTTTTGTCCAAAATATGCCTTGTGAGGTATCATTTTAAACATCCTGATCTGTTGAACATTAATATCCTATTGAATTGTATCTACTATCCTTATATGTCAGGTTATGAAGTATCGCTATACATATTACTGAAATATGTTGTGAGATTGGAAACACCCACAGCCAGCCTTTCAGGTACAACAGTGGAGTAGCCACAGAGCATTAATAGCTCATCAGCACTCATGAAGAAAAAATCCACTGTCCCAGAGGTTTCTCAGAGGAAGCACACATGCTGTCAGGGATGGACTAACCCACCTCACAGCAAAGATCTTTCCAGCAAGTTAGAAGAAAGTATAAAAGAAGTGACATCATAGGCAGTGGGTATAATAGGCCAGGGGAGACTAAGCCTCCCCTGGCACAGCCACGCCCAGTTGCAGATTTTGGCGGTTTGCACAGGGGAAGCTTTTGCTTATTATATGCCATGCAGGTTCTGGGGCGGCTCAGGAGGCAGTATCTGCTATTCAGCTGGAAATTACTGATGAAACTGAGTAGCAGATACCACCTCCTCAACTGCCCTGGGACCTGGATGGCACATAAAAAATGTTCAGGCTCTTCGGGAAGAGACAAGAGCTTTTCCTGCCAAGCAGCTTGGGGTCTCAGGAAGGGAGGCGCAGCACAGCTGGGGCACATTGGGCCAGCCTGGGGATCCTCCAGCCATGGGAGTGGGGAGAACTTGGAGTTCTGGCCGGCCCAGTGCTCCAACTGGGGTAGGGCCTTGGGGCTCCAGCTACAAGGGCCTTGGTTGGAAAGGGAGGGGCTAGGGGCCTAACCTTCCTGAAAGGGGGGTACACCTACTGCCTATGAATCATCACTTGGCCTCACTTCTCCCACAACTCAACACCTGGAAACACATCTGGAGGACAAAGATTTTGAATAGGGGAGGGTGGTTCCAGGCTGGAAGGCAGTGCCAGCTGGTGTATTGAGGATCTGTGACTTGTTTGTACCATCCATCAGGGTGACACACTGATTGATTCAATTCCTGTTTAGTTTGTAGAACTCAGACTGAGAATTTATCTTTATTTTTTCGGTAACCAGCTTTGATCTCTGTAATTGTTTATAATCACTTAAAATCTATCTTTCTGGAGTTAATAAATCTGTTTTCTATCTTCCCTAAAAATAGTGTGTTTTGGCTGAAGTGCTTGGGAAATCTCAGTTCAGTTTACAAAGGCTATTGGGTAATGAACTTACACTGGCCAGGCTTCTGACCAGTGCAATACAGGACAGTTCTGGTGTTCAAGGCTGGGGAGTTAGGGGGAACTGGATGGAGCCTCTCCGGCCATGGGTGGGTGGGAGATCATCTGTGTAATTTAGTTGTGTCTGTGGATGTCTGTGTAAGTGCGGTGCCTATCAGAGGATTGTAACTTGACACAGCATCGCAATTGTGAGAGGATACCCCAGGTTGGTGGAACAGATGGCTCAGAAGTCCCACAGTCCATGCTGCACCCAGGGACCCCATCACACATTTTAATATAATATTTGAGTGGGCGTATTGTGAGTCTCTGTGACTGTCTGACTCACCATACAGGAGAGTGGCACAAAACATCAAGAGCTGCTCTTCTACATAAATTGGCGTACCTCCCCCAAAAGAGCATCAATGCCAGAGAGGCGATGGGTGGATCTTACAACTGAAAACTCCCTCCAGCTGGATTGAGAAACCATCAACAAAAGGACTAAAACCCTTGTTGTTCTGCTGTCCTCCCCGGGAAGATAAATCATGCAGGTGGTTTCCCATTCATCAGCTGAGTTTGCAGCTCAGAGCATGTGGCAGGACGGGAATAAAACCCACAAACAAAAGGACCTAGGTATCTCTATGCTGCTTGGACTCAAGAAGCAGGAGGGAGTAAGGGGTTCCTAGGCTATAAGTAAGACATACCCAGCTGTTTAGCCTGGTTTAGCCCAAAAGTCAAATAGAGCTTGCTGACTGTAGAAGCCCATATTACCGTTAGGAATTTAAGACTAACTCATTCACATGTCTGTATTTTATTTACAAGGTTAAAGCAAGTACTCTCTAGTTTCCTTTTCCTATTTAAGGAATCGTCATATCGTTTACTATAGGATTGGCGGCAAGTGTTTTCTTTGGTGTGAGACCTAAAGCACAGATTAGCTGGAGTAAGTGGTCCACTGGGAGCTGGCGTAACCAGAATATTGCTGTGATTCTGGATGCAAAGGGACATCTATAAAGATATGCTTACCTAGGTGGCAAGACAGAGGCCCGTGTATCCAAGGGCCTTTCTGTGACTCTGTTAAAATGCCTGAGGAGTTTGCACTGGGTGCAGTCGGATGGTGAAATCTAAGTTTAGAATTCACAGCCAATGTGGGATTTGTGTCCCGGTTTTTAAAGAGTCTGCCCTGGGGTGGGTACTCATGTGCTTGCGTCACTGTGGGAGCTTCAAAGCCCCTGTTGTTACAGATGTAAATTTTTAAAAAGAGGATCTCATGCCTTCTTAAGCAGGGTTTAAAGGAGTCAGAAAGAAACCCTGGATCTGTTGTCTCTCACTCATATCGTTTTAGGGCTCAGTTTATTTCCATACATGTATAAACTTCCTTTGAGGTCAACAGGATGGTATTTAGACACCACTAACCAAGTGGATACTCAGCGCAAAATAGTCTGGATACATCAGTTAACAAATGTTGTAGGACTGTCAGCCTACTGACAGGATAGCCATGGATAGGCCCAGGGCAGCCAAACATGTCTGAAATGACTCTGCCAGGTTGGGAAACCGTGGGATTTTCAAACCCAAGAATTCCAAAATTAAAAGCAAGAGTAAAATAAACCCACAAGATTTATTTTCAGCCTGATAAGTATGGAAATTTCATCCCCTTATCGTGTATTTGTGTATTAGCATCCATTGTTGGTAGAATCATATTAAGAGGGGGAAAGAAATGACAGAGAGAAAACCTTGGAGTGAAAACAATTGATACAGGGCGCTACAATTGCCAAGAAGAAAGCATTCTATGAGATTCACCACTGGCTAACCCACCTATGGCCAGATCTCTGACTCCGAGACCCAAGCTTACTTTTAACCATGCTCCAAGTGGCCTTTTTTGTAAAGTGGCCTGTTATAAGTGTGAAGTAGCCTAGAATTATTGTTTACCTGTAAGGGGTTAAGCTAAAGGTAACCTGAGAGGTGGACAACTGACCAATGAGAAATGTCTTAGGAGACAAAGGATTTTAAGTTTCAGGTTTTTGGGGGGTTTTTTTCTGTTCACCTTGGCTATGGGATGAACACAGCTATGTTTTTTACTGTAACTACAAGGTTTTATCAAGTACTGTAGTTAGTAAGTTTACCTTCTTTTTATCACTTGGAGGGTTTTTAGTGGTGAGTGTTGGCTGGGTGCTTTTTGATATTGTAAGATTTAGCAGAGATATTAACAGTGGGAGAAAGTTGCCTTGGGGGAGAGGTTTGGTTTTTGAATTCTTTTGTTGATTATGGTAGATGCTGTTTTATTGATGGTTATAAGGGATTTATTCCTTTTTTTTATTATTAAAATTTTTCTTTTAAGAAGCTAACTGCTTGTTTTTCATTGTGTAAGATCTTGGTTTTGGATTGGGCACGTCTCACAGGATCAGGCAAGGTTTGGGTTTTTTAATTTTTTTAAGCTTTTCAGGGAAGGAAGAAGTTTGGGGGGTTAGTGGAAAGGGAAAGAAGGGTCCCAAACTACCCTAAACCTAGGTTGGTGGTGGCAGCGTACCAGGTCCAGATACAGAAGAAGTTGTGTTCTGGGGAAAAACATTTTAACCCAAGCTGGTAAAATAAGCTTGGGGGGGTTATTTTTTTTATGCGGGTCCCCACATCTGTACCCTAGAGTTCAGAGTGGGGAGGCAATGCTGACATGGGTGGCAGCCGTGGGATGAAATTTTGTGAATCTAAAACACAAAATTTTGCAGGAAGCAGTTTAAATTTCCACAGTTACTAAAAGCAAGAGTTTTTCTCTAAGATAAAATGCTAATGACCTCTCAGCAAGTACAAAGCAGGTAAGGGTGTTAAGTTAAACACCACAGGGGGTCACTCTGGTAAAACTTGTTCTGCAGGTCTTGAAGCTGTAAATAGCTCCACGCTTTGTCTTTTTCAGCTGCCTAAGGACAGGGAGCTGAAGGTTTTTTGGTTGTTTTTTTTTAGAGGGTTTTCTCCTGCTGGATAGCAGAGAGTAGCCCAGGTTTGCAGTTAAAAGTTAATAGGCTCATTAAGTGCTAGGCAACCATCCCAGGGGTCCCTGGGGTGTGTGTGGGGGAACTGGTCAGTTCAGTTTTCTAAGAATCAGTGTAGGGGGTCTTTCTCCCTCTGCTGGTAGGATTAAAACCCTGCTAAGAATTTCCAAGTAATATAAAAAAAATTTGTTTAATTTTCAGTTAGTAAGTTAAACACAAAAAAAATAAAACAACAGGTGGTAAGGGCCAAAAGGATTTAGAATTAGCCATATTCCAAGCTGAGGAGAGACAAAAAAAACATCAAAAGGCTGATGGAGAGAGAGGAAGCAGCCGAAAAGAGAGAGGAAGCCGCCCCAAAAAGGGCTATGGAAGCCCAGATTGAAAGACAAAAGCATGAACTGGCTGTTTTGAAGCTGCAGAAACAATTTCCTCCAGCTGCTGACTCTACTTCCCCCAAAATCCACAAATGGAAGTGACTGTGCCCACAGTATGATGAGTCCAACAACACTGCCAAATATTTCATCACCTTTGAGAGACTGTGCACTCTACATAAAATCCCTAAAAATCAAAAAATAACCACATTAATAGCAAAATTAACTGTCCGAACTCTGGACATCTTCAATTAGATGCCTATTGAGGATGCTTCAAAGTATGGTAAATTTAAGGATTTGGTTTTAAAACAATTTCAAGTTACACCTGACACAGAGTAAAATTTAAAGCCCTTAAGAGAGGGTCTGGACTAAGTCATCTGGCTTACCTAAACTAGATGAAGGATCTGTTAGATAAATGGGTCAAAGGAAGGGGTGTAACTACCTTTGAAGGAGTATGTAATTTAGTTCTAGAGGAGCAGTTCCTGACTATGACCAGTGATGATGTAAAACAGTGGTTATGGGATAAGAAAATGGACTCAGCAAAAAAGTTCTCAGTGGTGAGTGTTGGCTGGGTGCTTCTTGATATTGTAAGATTCAGCAGAGATATCAACAGTGGGAGAAAGTTGCCTCGGGGGAGAGGTTTGGTTTTTGAATTCTTTTGTTGATTATGGTAGATGCTGTTTTATTGATGGTTATAAGGGATTTATTCCTTTCTTTTAAGAAGCTAACTGCTTGTTTTCCATTGTGTAAGATCCTGGTTTTGGATTGGGCACGTCTCACAGGATCAGGCGAGGTTTGGGTTTTTTTATTCTCTCAAGCTTTCCAGGGAAGGAAGAAGTTTGGGGGGTTAGTGGAAAAGGAAAGAAGGGTCCCAAACTACCCTAGACCTAGTTTGGTGGTGGCAGCGTACCAGGTCCAGATACAGAAGAAGTTGTGTTCTGGGGAAAAACATTTTAACCCAAGCTGGTAAAATAAGCTTGGAGGGGTTATTTCTTTTTTCATGCGGGTCCCCACATCTGTAACCTAGAGTTCAGAGTGGGGAGGCAATCCTGACATGGCCTCTGACTACTATGCTTTCCTCCTGCCCCAGTGCTGCATGAATCCGTGGGTCTGCTGGAATACCAAACAACAGGGGGACAATTAAGGAGGATAAACACCCTGCAGCAAACCTAAATGTTTTCTGTCCATCTTTATGGACCCCAGAAGATGCTGAAGAGATGCCTTCCCCTACTCTTTCCAGAAAAGAAGCGGCACTATCAGAGATCACGCAGGAACAAGCTGATAAAGAGCAACCAGTCACCAAGACCAGATATTGCATACATTTAAGAGTTCTGAAGGCAATTAAGACTGAAATGGCCAAAGCTACTAAAAATTCAACACTCTCTCCTTAAAATCAGCTACTGTGCCAGAGAACTCAAGGGCAGCAAATGATGCCTATGTCTTTACTGGAGTAGACCTGAAAATTACAAGCCAGCAAGAGTCTTATTTTGGGACCAGGTGGATTGTTGAAAAAATAATTCAAGATAATTATAACACACACAGATCATCATCATCATCAATAAAATCCTGATCTCATTGAACTTAAAGGGAGGTTTGCCATTGGCTTCAATGGGACCGGGATGTCCCCCAATATATATGATATAGGGAAAACAGCACAGCTTCATAAAGGGAAAGCATACCACTGCAGTCTGCCAGGATTGTGTGAGTCTGTATGTTGAGAGGGCTACAAAGCTAGATGATCAGGTAGCAAGATATCAGATAACGTTTACTGTTGACAAATGCAAGTACTGCTCTGGAAGAAAGAATTTGAACTATCCATCCATATTGCTGGGGTCTGAATTAATTGCAGCAGGACCAGAAAGAGACAAACTCCCCGGGGCACCATTCCAATGAATATGCCTGCTCATTATTGGTCAGAAAGCAAAATGGTGTGACGATGTAGACAGACTGAGGCAGTAAGAAATAATGGAAATATTTATAACCCCATTATAGATCTCATGGGTGAGCCTTCCTATGGAATAGTGGGTACAGTTCTGATCACCCTGCCTCAAACATACAGCAGAAATAGAATGGAACCTAAGCTGGATAACAAAACAAATGGAATCACAGAGAGACTTATATGAAGAGAGATTTAAGTCCCTACTCCTGTTTCAGAGACCTTATAAAACATAAGAGGACATGACAGAGGTACACTAAATCAGTGGTTCTCAACCATTTTTACCCAAGGACCCCGAAATTTAAATAGACAAACCTGCAGCCGCCCAGCCAGAGGCACTATGTGGGAGGGGAGCATGTGGGGTCATGTCAATGCGGGGTCCCCTAGATTTCTCCTTCCATTTGGATAACTGCAGCTTGCTTGTGAAGTCAGTGGTTGTAAAGCAACCCCTTTTGATGGCAGGGGGAGATCTCTCTTCTGCAATGATGCTGCAAATTTTAGTTGTGCCCCCGCAATGCAGACAGGCTGGGTGGTCTACTGAGGTGAGCCAGGGGATGGAGGTGGTGCTCCCTCACCCAACTCTGCTGCCCAGTCCTTGGCCGACCCTGTAACCTGCTTGCAGCCCAGTGTGGACCCCTAATTGAGAACCAGGGCACTAAATAATGAATAGCATACAGGAAGTTAAATGGTGAACTCCTGTTTAGCCTCTCTCATTTCAGGAGAACAAGGGGATCGCCAGGGAAATTGAAAAGCAACTTGTTTAAATTCAAGAGGAAAGACCCTACCCACATAATGCCTAATCATAGGAACCCACTGCCAGAAATCACCATTTAGTTCAAGAGTTTCATAAGCTCTTAGACATTTGCTTAGGTAATTAGAATACTCACAGTGTCAAAGGTATAAACCCTCATGCTTCAGGGCAAAAACCAAGCACCAATGGACAGAGATGAAGAAGACACTTCCTCAAGCAGCTGCTAATTCCATAATTGTCCATTATGGAAGTTTTAAACTTTGCTCTGCTCCATTTTTCACTGGCTGCTGTCAGCAATGGGATACCAGCCTGTGTAGACCACTGTCTGCCCCAGTATGCCTTTGTTCCTGTGAATATTCGCTTTGTTTCTGTATCAAGAACCAGATAAGCTGGCTTTGAATTTAATAGGCATATGACTGAGTCTATGGGTATGTCTACACTACCTGTTTTTGAGTGCAGTTATGTAACAAAAAAAAAAATCTACATTTGTAAATTGCCTTTCACAACAAAGAGATTGCACTACAGTACTTGTATGAGGTGAACTGAAAAATACAATTTCTTTTGTTAATCATTTTTACAGTGCAAATATTTGTAATAAAAACAATATACAATTTTATTTCAATTACAACAATAAAATATATGTGAAAATATAGAAAAACATCCAAAATATTTCAATTGGTATTCTATTGTTTAACAGTGCAATTAAAACTGTGATTAATCACGATTAATTTTTTTAGTTAATTGCATGAGTTAACTGCAATTAATTGACAGCCCTAAAAAACCCCCATTTGCTCAGAGTTTCCCCCAGAATTTCACTAACACCACACTATGTGAGTTCCCTTAAGTCTATCAAAAGATGGTATTTTGCCTCTAAAACTGAAGGGTGCACATAGCTCTCCTTTTCAAATGCAATCCATCAGACCATGAATTTGTCCTAGAAAAGAGAGAGACAGTGCTACCATTGCTCGGCTAAAGCTGGAAACTGATGCAATGAAGAATGACATCAGGAACAAATACAGCACAGGAGTTGGAAAAAGAAGCTAGAACTGTTCAGCTGAATATTTATTATTTCAAACATTTATGCTAGCCATCCAGATCTCATCCAGACAATGAAAATGTAACCACTGATCTTGTTAAACAAGCAAATACTGGAGCTGATAAAGTCTGATTACTAAGTAAAACAGGAATGGTCACATGGCCAGGTCAGCTTTTTATCATTTATGAATGGCCAGGAGATTGCCTCATTTTGAAAGTGGACCTTGTGACTGTTACGTGTTCCTTTGTCATCTCAAGATTAGACACTGCACTGCACTTGGGGCTACACCTTAACATGTTCCTGAAACCGAAGTGGTTTAGGAAACTGCAAACATGTTCAGCCAGGGTTCCAGGATCAGCACTGGCAGGCTGTGAGGTTCCAGGTGAAGAGTATTGTTGAGCTTATGAATCCCAATCATGTGACTCAGAGGCCCATTGGTAGTTCATTACTCTGTCAGCAGCTTTTGTCAGGCCTGTCATACTCATTACACCCAATACACTGTTGTCAAAATCTCTTGGAAGTCTCTAACTTCTTGGCAAGTCAGGGGGGGTTACCATGTGATTAGAATTTTCCTCCCAAGCTTCCCTGGTAACCCTGTCAGGGCAGAGCAATGGGGGTTGGAGGCACCGGCAAATATATATGGGAAGAAAAAGTTACATGATACTGTGTGGGTGGTGGGATCCAGAAGAATCCAGGCCTGTTCATCAAAACCGGTAAGCAGATTGGTGCTAAAGGATGTAACCGGTTGGATAGGGATGCTACACGATGCTTTGGCTTGTTTTGTTAAGTCTTAGCCATCAAAAAGCATATTTTACTTTACTTGCAACCTGTGTCTTTATCCTTATATTTGAATTCACTTTAAATCTCTCTCTCTTTGATAAAATAAACTTGTTTTACTTTTATTCTAAACCCGCCCAATGCTGCGTTTGACCTGATGTGATTATGAACTCCAGTTAAGGCAACAAGCTTCTGTGCCTTTGTCTCCTTAAAGGAGTAACAGACCTTATTACTTTTCGCTGTTCCAAGAGAGGGCAACACATTTCAGGGAAATTCAGACTTGTAATGACCAAGGCTGGTGGAGACCAGAATGCGACTGTAGCGTAACAAGCAGGCTGCTGCACCAGGGCTGTTCAACACACAGAAACTTAGTGCATGCTTGTAGGCTCATTAGGAGCATCCAGAAAGAGCTAAAGCAGCAGAGCATTGTAAGGCATTTGAGTTACAGGACAAGCGGTGACAGACTCTCACCGGTCTGAACTGAACATCAGACAAGGATGCCATGTGCCAGGCACTGTACCATCACCGATCAAAAAGACAGTTTCTGCCTCAAAAAGCGTACAAAGTATTAGACAAGAGACAGACGGACGGGGCAGTACAGGGAAATGATGAGACAGTATTGGCCAGCACGACAGGCAGTGATCTCAGCACCACCAAGTGTTTTTGTAGGCATTGGATTGTGGCACAGGAGAGCCTGAGGAAGTTAGAAGATGGAGGAAGAAGCTTTGAGGATGTTTACAGGGAACAGCTCCCAAGGTGCAGCAAGGGAGAAAGTGCAAAGGTGTTTGCTTGAAAATGTAGGAAGTGGGTGACAGAGGCAGACATGATAGGCCCATCAGAGGTGGGAGTCGACCTTCTGATAGTAATGAGAGAGAAGTAGCACGAGGTTAGATCATGAGGGGCCTTGAAAGTGAAGACAAGCAGCTTATGTTTGATGCAAGGGAGACAGTGGAAGGATTCCAAAAGTGGTTCAAGGGATAGTTAGAAAATGATCTTTGCAGCAGCATTCTGAAAGGGTCTGGGAAAGGCGAGATGGCATTTGTTAAAGCAAGAGAGAATGTGGCAGTAGCTGAGATGTGAGGGAATGAGAGTCTGGAGGACAGTTTATGCTATGGCATTTCCTACCATCCACACAGTTAGAGATGTGCTGCAGAAAGCATCTGCAAGATTTAGACATAGCCTGGATGGGAGGCCCTAGAGAGAGGTTGGTGTGAAAGGCCTGAGTGATGGGCAGGAAGTGGTGGTGCTCACACCGACTGAGAAAGGAGACAGGTCTGGAGTAGAGAGGTAGATCTGAGAGTCGCCAGCATAGAAATGGTAGTTGAATTTGTCATGAATTCTTCCTACGTCTGCCCAGCCTCCCCAGCTCCTCATCATTTCTGCCCCTTTGGTTTTACCTTTGCCCCTCCTGCAGCTGCAGCGGTTCTTAACCCTCATCTCCCCCACAGGCCTGGTGGGGGCAGCAGCAGGGGCTCTTTATCCCCTTCTGGTCCTTCCAAGACTACATACTGGGAGGGAAGGAGAGAGGCAGAGAGGGGGAATGAGCAACCCCTGTTGCTCACAGGAGGATAGTAGGTAGAATTGGGTGGAACTGCCCTGAGCTGCTGAGCTCTATCTCCTCCCTCTTCCCTGCTCCCCTCCCATTAGAATGAATTGGGCTTCTGAGGAGAGAGTTTGGCCTGCTTCCTGCAGCAACTCTGACTGGCTGTTCTTCCACGGTGTCGGGGCAGTGCGAAAAGCAGCCAATCCGAGGCGGTTTTCTCTGGGTGGGGCTGATTTTTGCCAAAGGGCTAGAGCATTTCATGTCATCACTAGATGGGCTCCTGCTCCGGCTGAAATCACAAGAGTTGGGAACATCGCAACTGAACTTTTTCATGCAGCAATTAGTTCTAAAGCTAGAATCTGCCTTTTATAGCATTGAGCAAACACAGCCAGTTTAATTACCGCAGTAGAGGAGATCAGCAGCTGACAGAGGAACAGGTTGGCTGGCCCTGTGCCAATCTCTCCTTCATGGCTTGGACACTGGGAGCAGAGCTAGGGAAAGGAGAGCACGGCCAGGGAGACAGTGTATCCAACTGATTCTCAGCGGCTGCAATAGCCCCTTAGGCCACAGACTGTACGAGTTGTCCGGAGGTTACTCTATCGTATGCCAGGAAGTTTAGGCCAACATGCACTCGCCAAGGATAGGGGAGCCACAAAGGCAGCTGAATGCTCAGCTCAGCTCAGCCAGACTGCTCAATATGGACCTTCACTTTTAAGTTCATGTTTTGCAGACACATATTTTTGACAACTAGAAATGCAGATCCTCTTATGCAGTTCAATAATGGAACTTTCTTAATAAAAAACAGAGCTCTGATCTAGCACTGGTCAGCTGTAGATCTCAACGCGCTTTATAGAGCAGGGCAGGCTTCTTATCCCCATTTTACAGGAGAAAACTCTGACCTGGGGAGGGAAAGTGACTTGCCCTAGATCACCCAGCAGACTGGCCTTCAGCTGAGAATTGTCTCTGAGTCCCACTCTAGTGTCCTGTTCATTAGGCAACCATCTTTAGTGGCTTAGGGAAGATAAGAACAAGCCCAAACTATTGCCTGAAACTCAAACAGAATGAGTTTTGAGGTTCAGAAAACTTACAGAGATAATCATTTAACTTCCCTGCACTTCTGGGTTCTGCCTGGGACCAAGGCTGCAGAAGGGCTGTTCCCACAGTATCTCCAGCCTGACCAGAAGTGGGAAGGATTGGAAATCTGACAAGAGGCTGCTGTTTACAATGCAGAATAATTTTATCTCCACTTTTGCACCATGAGGAGACTTAGATGGTTTGAAGAAGCATCCAGCTGTTTGGCATTTACCTGAACTGGACTGGATCTTCCTCAACTTTTAACTATCATTTAGAACCGTACATTCCTCAGTTTTCTAAGAGCACCCGACATGACCCTTGAGGTAGGACGCACCGAGTCATCTAGGAGTCCAGAACAATGAGGGACTAGTAACAATGTGATGATTTATTATTTACACCTTAACATACTGATGATCACAAGCCCATCTGAGTTCCAAGCTTTGTGAATCAGTCTGTGATTGACTGTTGGTAGGAGTGATAAAAGGGGTAACTATGTAGGTGATTAGCTACTGGACGGGGGCTGAACATATGCCTAAATAAGTGGGTGAGGGGGAAGACTTGGAATGAGGTCGTGAATGAACGAACCAGGCTTGGAGAGGAAACATGGGATGGTATCAGCAGGAAGAGTGGAAACAAAAACTTGTGTGTCTTGGCAATTTAACAACATTATGGTAACCTTTGTCATCCTTCTACATGGTGCTCTCTCCCTCCCCAAAGACATGCATGTTTTTGTTACTCACTTGTTTTGTCTCGTTGTCTTTTCTGAGTTTGTGGAAATTTTCAGGACAACAGCATGCTTCTCTCATTTGTTTGTGAAGCCCTTAGCCTGTGGCCAGAAATATATTTTGGGTGACTTCAGGAATATGCTGCAGTATATTGAAAACAGGGGATGTTTATGGTCTGAGGAAGCTGCCATTTGTGAGGCCAAATCTCATTTTCAGGACCCAGGTGGGGGCTATGGTTTTACTTTGGGCAGTTAAGGGATTATACTGTTAAATCAAATATTAACAAGACTTTTTTTTTTTAATTCTGCAGAAACTGCCCTTTCATATCATAAGTGGCACAATGCCATCAGCAGCAAGTCTGGAGAAACCCTCTGCTAGGACAAACGTTCCCTCGATGGGGTCAACAGAATAAATGAGGCAGGGCGGAGGTGGTTTTTTACTCAATAAAAATAAGATGTTTACAAGCCGACTGCATAGTCCTGTTTAGTAACGAATCAACATCCTACCTAGATGAAATGAGAAGCTGTAAAATGGCCACAGGGGCTGCACAGGATTTTCTCCTTGCATTCATTTTCCAACGCAGTTCTAATCAGAGAGCTGATGGGGGTACAGTCTTTAACCTCGTTGTCAAGAACAGTAAGGATATGCAGAGTGTAACCATGGGACACTGTGATACCAATACCCT
Source organism: Dermatemys mawii (assembly GCA_007922305.1). Lineage (NCBI taxonomy): Eukaryota > Metazoa > Chordata > Testudines > Dermatemydidae > Dermatemys > Dermatemys mawii. The sequence continues at coordinate 3,682,798 of ML677371.1, read as the reverse complement.
AGCAACTGAAAGCTACAAACAGCAGCTGGAGAGCACATTCTTTCATCATTTCATTGAATTATTGATTTGTTTTAACACAGAGAATACTGCACACATTTACAGGGATTTTTTTTTTCCAGGGTAAACAAGTCTCATTAGAAAGCTCATAAAACAAACATTTCAGATATAGATGGGTAATTTGGTCTTGGAGTGTTGCCCTGGGCAGATGTCAGAGAACACAGGGCCTTATCTCCTTTGGATAAGGAATGATGTCAACAGTAGCTGTGTTAACAAAGAGGTCAAAATAATGACCAGTAAACATAACCCAAACAATTGAATAACTGAGGAGTGGAGTGAAGGGGGGGGGAGGGAGGGGAAGCTGATGCTATCAGAACAGCTTTAAAACAAAAAACGTCATTGCTTTTGTTGGGGAAAACAAGACGGGAAAGGCTAAAGAATCAAGTTAGCTACAGATTTTATCATGGCAGAGAGATTTATAAATCTCATGTGTACACCATATTACATCTATTCCCAAACACCATTGAGGCTGAAGGTCTTACAAATAGGCTCTCACCATATAAAGTAAGAGGTGCTGTAGTAGGGGTCAGGACCAAGATGTACTGATAGGACTGGGTAGGTGAAATCTCCCACAGAGTGCCTGCTAGAAAGATAAATCTCCTAGGAAAACACTAAGATCTAATTAGATCACAACCCAGATCCTTACAATAGATGCCATTCATTTAGAAAAGCAATTCTGTCCTCACCCTCCCACCCCCTTTATCATCAGCCAGTTCTTCAAAAATATCTAGGATTTCTCACCTTGTATTCCCCAGCTCAGTTATTTCCTTTCCAGACTTTCACTGATCCAGTCCTCTCTCTATTAGGTTATGTCTTCATGGCCAATATCACAATATCCCAGGACGCAGGTGAGCAAGTGGTTTCTTTTACAAACTATGCCAGTAAGAATCTGGAAATCAGTAAAAAGGTGCTCAGAGAAATCATCACTATTGTGCAATGCTGTTTAGCACCATGGCAATGTGACAGTCACAAGGCCACTTGAACCATGCATTCATGTGCTGCCACCAAGCCACGTGGCCATTGGCCGGCATCTCTGGTCATCAGGTCAGAGTGAAAGATCATGCCCTTATTCTTGGAATTTTCTTGTTAATTGGCTGAAACCGTAAAGAAAACTAATCAATCAATCATACTTTTCACTCACAGAAGTCATTAAACCTAATTATTTGCCAGCAGTTACCACATGCTGGAATCTGAAATCCTGCAGTGTTTCCCTATAGTAGGAGACAGCAGGGTTAATTATTGGCAAAGGATAAATTTTTAATGGTTTCCATTGTATAGAACCCTTTTACAGCCTATCTTCAAATTTCTGAACATTCAAGCACACCTTTAGCTGTTGAATATAACCTGCAGTTTTCTTCACCGTCCCTTTTTCATGCCCCTCCCAAAGGTACTACATTCTAGTACCTCTGCAGGTTTAATGCATAGGCAGCTCTGCTTTTACTTTGCACATGTACTGTACCACTGAATGAGCTTTCGTGGGCCACAGCCCACGAAAGCTTATGCTGAAATAAACTGGTTAGTCTCTAAGGTGCGACAAGTATTCCTCGTTTTATTTACAGATACAGACTAACACGGCTTCTAATCTTAAACCTGTACCACTGAAGAATATGTATAGTGAGATGTTTGTCTCTTTGTCAAGAGTTTTGAGAAGTAGTTAAAATGAGTAACCAATCTTTGATGGACATGGCACTACAAAACAGAGTGGAAAGAATTATTTCGTGTGCTTTCGAAGGTGTGTACACTACAAACCCAAATATTTCAAGCAGATGATTGAATGATGTATTACTTGAGATGTTGCCAAAAAGTTCTTCAAGTGGCTAGCCCAGTTTCTCTTTTATTGTTTTATCTAACTGCCATCTAAAAGGTCTGAGTCAGGGCATACATCAGGGAAGAAGTTTAGAGGTTAGGCTGCAACTTTAAAGGCATAACCCTCAAACAGGAATATGGATTTATTTCCTCAGTTTCTAACCGTTGAAAGAACTAGACTTTTAAAAATAAAATTAAGGCCGCTCTTGTAAACACACTCAGTCATTTTATACACGACAGTTGTCCTATTAAACTCAGTGGGATTTTTCAGCTGTAGGCAGATACTCATGTGTTTAACTGTCCGCAGGACTGGACCTAAGCAAATTGATGCCTAATTTAAGAGAGTTTCCCAGTTCAGGAAAGCACTGAAACACACCTTTAAATCCCTGTGACAGAATACATCCCTGTATTCACACCCTACACACTACTGTAATCAACTTTGTGAAGGTTTGCCTTGTAAGGTATTTGAAAACTCAATTTGCTGGTCAGTATTGTCCTGATGAAATGTGTGGTAAACATTGTATGCGAAGTTATAAGAGTTCCCTATGTGATGTTATTAAGGCATGATCCAAACCCCACACCCCTGTCTAGGCAGAAGACAGGTCTGTCTTGAACAAAGGCGTATATTTTTGCCTTAATTTGCATTTAAGCAGTAAACAGAGTCATCAAGCAGAGAAAGAAAAACCAAGGAAGTTCAAACAGGTGGAAAAAGCCAGCAGGGAACATCCTTCCACATGGACTCTTTTTTGCATAGTTCCCAGCTGGAAATGTTTTCAAGATGGGGGGTTGAAACTACAAAAAAAAGGGGCAAACACCCCAAAATACCTCCTCATCTCCCACTTTCCATCTCTGGCATTGCACCTAGAATGACAAAGGAAAACAGTCATCGGACTCTGTGATGGGGGGCGGGTCCTGACCTGAAGAGTATGGTCAGTAACTTTGCTGGAAGCATGTGTTGAGAAATTCAGCTTGACTTTAATGTAGTTTAGGTTGGGCGTTTTAATTTTCTTTTTCTTGTAACCATTTCTGACCTATGCCTCATTACCTGTACTCAAATCTTTTATTGTTAATTAACTTGTTTTATAGTTTCATCTAATCTAGCGTGTTTAAATGAAAGTGTCTGGGTGACCGTATTTAAGATAAGATGGTATCATATTTCCTGAAAGGAATAATGGACTTAAAACATTTGTAGTCCAGGAGAGGGCAGGACAGACATTTCTGGGGGAAGATCCAGGACTGGGGGTATGTTGGGGTCACCCTGCAGTATAACCAAGGCTGGTGAGAGGGTATAACTGGCAAGCTGCAGTTAAAACACAGGCACTCAGGCTTTGTCTACACTACCAGCTTATGCCGGTATAACTCTGTCACTCACAGGTGTGGAAAATCAGGAGAATCTGTTCTGTTGGCATCTGTGGTGCCTTCACAAAGCATCCTAGTGATGCAACTGCACTGTGCAGCTCTGCCATTGAAGCTCTACAAGTGAAGACAAGCTCTTTGCATGGGGCTTGCATGCTGGAAGTCTCTCTGAGAGGCCCAGGTGGGAGCTACTTCGGCAATGTTTTATAAGACACCCAAGGTTGCAGGGCAGGGTGACGCAGCTCCCCCCACTAGTCTAAATTGTATCCTGATACGTCACAGTCTCTCTGCTGCAGGTGTTTAAGGGTCTTTAATGGTCAAATGCAAAACTGAGATCTGTCGGCTGCACTTGTCTGCTGTATGCATCTGCCGCACAGGTTATTGCATATGCAGGACTGCCTTAAGTGAACTCTGTCCCTCCCCTGTGCCTCCCTCTTGATCAGGCAGGACCGCAGGTAGGGCTGTGATGGGCATTTAGCCTCCACCTCACTGAAAATGTCAGTAAGCATTAGCTAGGCAAGTACTGCAAATCATTACAGCAAATATTCACTCCCATATTTAAACAAGATTACTGGATTTGTTTGGCCCTTTTGTGTGTACAGTTTCTAGGACTATTCCAACCAATTAGCTTCCTGGCAGGAACGCCTGTCAGACGAATGGATTTTAAGCCTTTAATGCAGAAGAGTCACTGAAAGTACATTTCAAATCTGTAACCCGGTTTTAAAGGTTAAATGGACTCACCCAGGGAAAAGCAACTTGAATTTTGAATGCTCAAAGCTAATTGCTCACGAACAAGGTACAGAACAAGAATCATTCACCGACAGTATCGAGGGTGAAATTCACCCAGTGCAGAGGATTGGCAAGGGCCTATGTACTACATATGGCCTCAGAATAGGCCTTAAATCCAATCTAATTGGGGCACTGACCTATGCACTAGGTACTAGGAAAGGTACTCAGAGTGTGACAGCTAAATACAGGATCGAACAGATAGTTCAGCATAAGGGACCGTTCAAGGTGAAGTGACTCATTAACTGCCCTGTGGTTAACGGGCAGCTTGTATGACTGGGAGAGAGACATTTGGAAGTACAGCCCTGTCTGCTGATGCTTCAGGGATTAGGAGTTAAGTATCATATATTGTAAACTCTTTGGGGCAGAAACTTAGTTCTAAGGTTGTACAGCACCACCTAGCAGAATGATGAGGCTCCTGAGCCCTACAGTAACACACATAACAAATAGTTTCAGTAATGGTTGATTATGGCTTGAAGTAAAATGCTTTAAAACTTACAGCTTCACATTTTAAAGAGTCCATCTCTGATTCCATAAGTAGTGCATTACAAGAAGTCTTAGTACATTGTTTTTAGATCAGAGTTTTAGAAAGTATGCCACTCCCCTTTAATTTAATGGGTAGCCAACAAAAAAGCCAACAGAAGAGTGATGCTGCCACTATCTGAAGAATATCAAATGATGAGAAACTCAGGAAATGACTGATATGATCATTCCAGTAGCTGAAATAATTTTTTAATAAATAAGTGGTGGAAATATTGTCTCTGGTTTCATTACTGAAAAAGCAGCAGCTAATCTTAATATCAGTTGCTGTAGCATGATAAAAGCTGTGTAAGTACTAGCACAAAAAATGCAGTCTAGCCTATTTAAAAACATCTATATTCATAGGAAGGCACCAACTTCTTGGGGGAAGGGTCGGTACTGTACTTGCAAATTCCCAATATTTAAAAAAATAGCTTTCCTTATTAGAAAATAATTTCCTTACAATGTTCAGTAAAAAACCCAACATTTATCCCAGTGCAACACATTGATCCCAGCTTTTGCCTTTACTCAGGACAGGAAACAGCTAGAGAAATAGCTGAGCAAATTTAATATATGGCAGTGGGGTAATTGTTCCTAAATATCGAAACAATGTATTCATTTATTATTTTATAAATGAGTCCCTAAGTTAGCCTCTAATCATATGAGCAATGAAACACACATATTCCGTTACACAATTACCTCTGAATAGGGTCAAATGATTAAGCTCAGGAGAAGTTCATAATGTGAAAAGACAGAGACCAACGTTCCCTCTATTTTTCCCCATCCATATGCGGAATGAATTTTGCTACGTGCACCAATATGAAGGTGTGGAAGGGTCAGGGCTGAGGGGTTTGGAGTCTGGGAGGGAGCTCAGGGCTGGGGCGGACAGTTAGGGTATAGCGGGGTGAGGGTTCTAGCTGGGGTACAGGCTCTGGGGTGGGGTCAGGGTACAAGCTGCCCCGGGGCTGTAGCAGGGAGAGAGGACTCCTTTCAGCCTTCTCGTCCCGCAGCAGCACCTGGACCGGGGAGAACGTCTCTCACCGCTGCAGCCCCGGAGCTGGGGGCAGGGGAAATCGTGTTCTCGCCACGCGACAGCTCAGGGATGGGGACAGGAGAGAGAAGCAGGTCTCACCATGTGGCAGCCCGGGTCTAGAGGAGTTAAGTGTGTGGTCCCCTGCACAGGTCACGCACCTTAGAGGGAATTTAGACAGAGACATGATAACAAAGAAGAACAAAGTCAGAAGTACATAAAAATACATCCCAGCCAAAAAACGAAATATCCGATATAAATGTGCAAGAGGGATGAGACGATTTACTACAACTAGGGCAGCAAAGCATTAGGGACATCAGTTTTCCCCATTTATTTAGCCCAGGAGACCCATTTCAGCCCGCCTGTAGGCCAGAGAATAGGTATAACTTAGATATAGGTGCTGAGTCTTGGTGTTCTGGGATGGGGGTGTGGGGTTAAGTCCCCAGGCACAGAAACAAACAACTCAAAAGGTTAAAAAGCTTTAACTCAAAAGGTTAAAAAGCCTATGGAGAGAGAGAGGGGGGAAGATTTACAGAATGCAGATCATGATTTTTAGTATTTTCCAAACTCTTGATTCTTCAGTCTAAAGAAACATTAGGTTCCCGCAAAATAGAAGATTTTTCTATTCATTTAATAAAAAGGAAAATTTGAATGGATCCAGAGAGCCAAGATTGCTGAGTAGTTGTAGAGCTTTTGCTTTGCTGTGTGTTAGGGGCTATTTCCATCGCAGGAAGTTACTGCAGGTTTCACAGAATCATGATAACACTGGAAAAACCTAACAGCAAGTCAGATTTCTGCTTGTATTACAAATACGCACTGCTTTTTTACTGTGGCAGAATGACAAAGCCGCCAGGAGCTCACCATGTGCTTCCAGCTAGGTGACCTTCTCAAACAGATACTACATGAACAACTGGAGGAGGGGATCACGTCAATAGTTTCCCCGTTGTTAGATTTTGATTAATAGATTTTTAAGGCCAAAAGGGACCATTACCTCATCCACTCTGACCCCCCTGTATACCAGAGGCCATTACATTTCATCTAATTACCTCTGGATTGAGCACATTTGTCTACGTATCAAAACTGTTTTCCATGCAGCTGATGTGAAAGGAAAGCTATTATACTATTAACTTGACATGTATTCCTCCCCGCAAAAAGTGTTGAAAATACTTTTCTGTTCATAATATAGACCTGATCATACTGTCAGGCACAACACAACATACACTCACAAATCATGGATAGAACCCTGAAGACACCATCCCAACAACTCACCTGAATCCACCTCCTCAGGCCAAAGACTGAAGCATTGCAGTGAGCTTGAGTGCTACAAAGAGCAACGTTTTTTCAGGAAGTTTAATCCTGACACACACCACGCAGGATGCTCCAGCTATGGCTTCACTGCAGAGTTAACCTGGGTGCTTGGCACCTGGATCTGAGCATCTGAATCAGCCTAGCCTGAGTGCCAGCAGCCACAGTGCAAAGCCATATCCAAGTTACTGAGTCCTCACTGGGGCTGCATTCAGCAGAGTGGGTCGCTAGGACTTCTGGGGCCGTATCCCATGGTTCTTTGTGCTGCGGGAAACTGAGCCCCTCCTATTCTCTCTCAGTGAATTGTGGAAGAACTCTTGTGTCTGTCTGGGCACACAGGGGGACTTATGGGAAGGCACTGAAGGAGTATCACCACTCAATGAATTAGCCCGCCTCCTCAGTGCAAAATGGGCAGGTTACTAGCGAAAGCTGAAACCCGGTTCTAAACCATACCCCCAGAAAGGCCATGTAGCGTGAGTTTAAGACATCTCCATACTCTGGGGAGATTGTTTGTGTGCGGATAGAAGAGGGATAGTGGCAACCCGGAGTAAGAGCCCAAGTTAACTCTGCAATGAAGACATATCCTGTGCAGTGCCAAGCTTCCTATTGGCTCTTACAGACTATCTTACACATAGAGACCACTTGCAAAGACCAGGAGAGACAATATGGCTAGCTAGATTATAGCAGTACTATGGCGTTTATAAGTTATTTCTTGTTGTTCATTAAATGAGTTCTTTTAAAACCATGAGCTCCTGGAGACATGTGAATAAGTGAGAATCTCAGTTTGCATTTTAGAAGTTCATTTCTAGCCCTCCTGATTGCAGAAAAAAGTTTGAAAATGTGAAACCTAAATGCTAAAGAACCTGAAGGCAAATAAATAGAATGAAAAATGTAATATTTTTAAAGTATCTTGATTTTTCGGCTGCTGGCTCATGGTTTTTGAATGGTTGGGACCCACAATACTACAAATTGAGGGGGTTTTCTTTTGAGAACATGCCCTCGCCAGCCCTAGACATACAAACCTAGTATCACAATGTGGCCCTGATCCTGAATATGTTCCTGTAATAGAAACAATAATAAAATAATAATACTGTCAACCAGCTGATCTGAACTCTCAGGATGGAGCACAAGGACACAGCTAATCTCTAATAGCCAGAACTCAAACCATACAGGGTTAAACTAAGCTAATCCACTGAGCTGCATCTGGAAATTAATTGAAAGCTAGTGCTGCTTCAGACCATCTAGTTTGGTATCTCAGGAGAACAAAATACTTGCCAGAAAATGTCCCTCTTTATTCCAGTGTCTGTGCAGGGATTTGAGTTGGCAATAGCATTTTTTTAAAAAACTAGATCCGAAAAGGAGGGCAGAAAGTTGTTACAGGCCATAGATGCCTGAGGAGTGGTCACTTCCTGTTTTTATGCATTCTTCTGAAATCAAGACTGAAATATCCCCAAAAGTACATAATCATATATTAAATGAGAAAACATAGAACAACGTTAGAATGAAATTAACCCATTAACCCATCCGTGACTCTAACTCCATTAGTAGTTCACTTTCTTTTTTTTTTTTTTTTTTTTAAGACAGAGTCCTCAAAGAATACCTAATAATACCTAATAATAATGCCGAGCTCTTAAAAGGGCACTTTTCACCAGTAGATCTCAAAGCACTTTACTACAGAGGCCAGCAATATTATCCCCATTTGACAGAGGGGGAAATTGAGGCACAGAGGAGGGAAGTGACTTGCCCAACGTTGCCAAGTATGCCACTGGCATAACTGGAAACAGAATCCAGGCCTCCTGAATCCCAGGCCTTTGCTCTTTTCAGTAAGTCAAACGGATGTAAGAGAGTCAGGGAACAGTTTGGTGATAGCTGGATTGCAACTAGTGTGCTTGTGTCAGCTGTGTTTATATTTTACATATTACCAACAACATTTTAAAATGTTATTGCCCCCTAGATGTGCAACAAGAATGTTGTTTAATAAAATAAAGTGTGAACTTTTAAAACATTTTTACAATTCATATGAAAAAACCTGAATTTATTAGATGACCACAATCTATTAGAACAATTCACTTCAACTCATACAAATAATAAAAATTAAATAATCAGCAAAACTCCTCTGTATAAATAAAATATATTTTGTCCATATATTGTGAATTTCAAATATGCCCCTTTCCCTGTGAAAAATATAGATAGATGTACATTTTCAAAATGAAGATTAATCTTAAAAAGGAAAAATGTAATTTAGAGACCACCACACTAATTGAGAGTTAATTAAAATGTCTCAACATCAAAAACAAATTAGGAAAAAAAATCACTTTTTTGTAGAAATAAAACAATCCATTTGAGAAAATGAGAAATAGTTCAAAATACAAGTACAGAGAACTTCATCCATTTTCTTCCAAAACTGGGTTTGGGAAAAAGACCTACCCTAAGGCAAACATCTCTAACTGGAATTTTGGAAATTTGTAGCCATAATTTTGAGAAACAAAGTTATTTTCTTTAAAGCAGTTTGAAATGTGCATACTGAAAAAAGACTTGTGATATCTCAGAGACCTGTCATGTTACCCAAACGATGATTATTCATCCTGGCTGCTTTGCCCATCTTATCCCCCTTCAGACCCTCCCCCTTTCTGGTCTAGTGTCCTCTCTCATGTCCTCTTCGAAATGGTCTTTACCTCTTCAACTAGCCTCTCCTCAGCAGGTGAATAGCCTCGTTTTCACTGCCCAGCTGCTACTGCCCATTGGCTACTTTTTCAGCAAGAGCTGCTATGATCTCCATGCCAAAGTCCCTTCTCAGTCTCTACAGCCATCCATCTGCTGTTGTGACAGGGCGGATGACGGGGTAGAGCCGGGCAGTGGGAGATGTTTACTCACGTGAAGAGTGCAGGTGGGAAGACAGCGTGACTCTGAACAGGGGGAGGCAGAGCTGGATAAAAATCATAGGTAGTTATTCTACCTTGGCTCTCAAAGTGGCTACACCCCCTTCTGCCTCTTCTTTCAATACCCCTTAAAGAGCTTGCATAAAATCAGGAATTCAGCCATTTCCCAGAAGATACTGTGTATCAAAATTGTTCCTCTCTCACAAGCCAATTGTAACCAAGATATCTGCTTTCCTGAAGGCCGTCTCATCTGCTTTTCTAAATTTGTACTTCTGGTTACTTCCTCAGAATGAAAAAGGTTCCAGTTGCTGAAGTCTTTACATTAGTATCTTGAATTGTTCTTTGAGCAGTCTGCCTTCAGTATATCCTAATAGTGCTGTTTCTCAGAACGGAAGACGTGATGCATCAGACTGTAAGGGAACTTTGTGTTGAAATTTGCTCCAATAAGTCATTTTGTTTTGGTGAAGAAAAAGTGGCAGTTCCACTTTGTGCCATTTCAATGCCTTCTTTTTCCAGTGCTGTCCTTTTGAAATGATTAGCAGATTCCTCTATAGAAGCATCTGGCCTTCCATTTTCAGGGGGACTCAGGACCTGATCAGAGATCGCCAAACTGTTCGCATTCATTGAACACGCTAGAAGAGAGCTGTTCCTTGTGGAGTCCTCATGGAGATTTTGCAGAGATGGGATCTGCTTCACAGAGCCAAGATTTCTCCAGTGAGATTCCTCTAACGACTGGTTGCAGTTAGACTGTAAGTCTGCTCGGAAGCAAAGTGAAAATGAATCTTGAAAGTGTTCTGTGGGCTAGCTTTCAAAAGGTGAGATTTAATCCCTGACCGTCATATACCAGTGATTTACTTTTTACTGACTTTTTACGTTTTACTTTGAAAGCAGAAGGAAATACAAAGTCTCAAGTGAATATTACTGTTCTCTTTTAGTTGAAGTGTTTAAAGAAAAAGATAACAGCATTTCAATATAAGGTAGTCCAATCCAGTGATACCCAGACTGTGGCTCGTGAGCCACAAGTGGCTCTTTAATGTGTCTCCTGCAGCTCTTTGCAGCACATGATATTAAAATACTGTGTGACTTAATTATTAACCCAAAGTTATTAACCAATCAGGATGCTTTTACTATGCTATTAACCAATTAAGTTATCAATTTCCACTAAGTTAACAACATATTTGCTGTAAGAATATACACACACACACACACGCTAAGTATTTCCCCTGTCATACTGTTTAAATATGACTAGTACTCTACTAAATGAAACAATGAATTCATGCTACTGTGGCTCTTTTGGGTAATGTTGACTGCTAATTTGGCTTCTGAAACACTTTGATGTGAGTATCACTGGTCTAATCATATGCAAGTAGCCAGCAAACAGAGCTGGAAACAGGGGAGTTTGAATGGGAATTTGTAGGACTTGGGAGGGGAGGAAGAGGCAAGTGTATGTGTGTGTTTCTCTCTCTGTCTCTCACCAAGAGCTTAGGCAGGAAGGCTATGACAGGCTACAGAGGCAGAAGTGGTAGTGACCCAAGAAATGGAAGAGACAATGTGGATGTAGATGTGGAAGCTGAGGGACGTACATTATCTGGGAGCAGGTACCTGAAAGGTGCTTTGTTTGATGTGAAGTGCTGCCTGATAGATCTGATGGAAGAGAAGATTTGAGGCTCGGAGATCCAGGCAGAAACTATGGTTGAGTTTTGAAGGGGACTGGGGCAGATGATGGAGGGAAGGCAAGTGGAGGCAGAACGCAAACCTCAAAAACTTGCAGATGCCAGCTGGACAGGGGAACTCTGAGGGTGGATTGCTGGATGAGGAAAGTGGTCAGTGGAAACGTGATAAAAGCATCAGGCAGAGGCAAAAACACAGGATAGTAAAGGAGAAACAGAGCTCAGGGATAGGTTTACTGAGTTGGAAAATTAAGAAGGGGCACAGCAGCCAGTAAAATAAGGTGGGAGGGCAAGGAAGAAGAGAAAAGCGGCTAGTCCTAAAAGAAGAGTTCAGAGCCCCAGAAGGACAGAGGATGAGTTGCAGAAGATGGCATGTGAGAACAAAAGACAAGAGGGCTTGCAGCCAGAAAGAACAGAAAGAGGAAGGCCAAAGAGCTGTACCAGGAAGAGGCAGGTCTACATGACTGGGGACTCCCTACCAGGAAGAACTGACAGGTCTGTCACCAGAGCTGATCTGAAGAACAGAAGGTTGTGCTGTTTCCTGGGAGTTAAGATATGGGATATGGACATGAGGCTGAAGAAGAGCCTATTTGGAGCAAGAAGTACAAGGGGACAAATGACGCAGCCAGTTTCTCACTGGAACGCATCAATGGAGATTATGCCAAGCTGGGGAAGACACTTAAAGAAATGGAGGCTGAGATGATTTTCAGGGAGATTTTACCTGACCCTAGAGGAGGAGAATGAAGGAGAGCCAAGATGATGATGAACAGATGGCTCAAAGAAGTGGTGCTATAAGGAGGGCTTTGGGGTGCTTGACCACTCAGAGGTATTCATGGACAGAAGATTCATGGGATGGACTCCACCTCCGTAGGGAGGGAGGTTGGCACAACTGATTAAAAGAGCTTTAAATTAGGATCTCCGAGAGACTGCTAGGAAATGCTCATGCAATTTCCACCCCTGATTCTAAGACTGAGTGGGAGGAAAATTAAAGAGAGGACCCAGGAATGGAGAAAGGAACAACAGAGGGTAAGCTGATGGACATCAAGAGGAAAGACTGTTACTGTCAGTGGTATTGGCACTGTCAGGTAGGCGATACTGGCAGTAGAATGACTGTACCTAATAGGGGAAGGAATCTGGGTAAAGCCAAGTATAAACATAGAAGATACCTGTACACCAATACAAGGAGCCTGGGTAACAAAATGAAGGAACTAGAACTACTGGTGCAGTAAAACCAGATATTATAGGAGTAACAGAAACACGATGGAATAGGAGTCATGACTGGAGTACAGTTATGGATGGGAATGCGCTGTTCAGAAAAGGCAGAAATAAAGGTAATGGTGGAGCAGCAGCATTGTACATTAATGACAAGGTAGACTGTAAAGAAATGAATAGTGATGGAATGGGTAAAGTGGTATCTGTTTGGATCAATATCACTTTGGAAAAGAAAGCTAACACAGGCTCCCCTGTTATAGTGTTTGGAGTATGCTACAGACCCCCCCAGGATCCAATGTGGGATATGAATATCTTTAATGAAATAAATACTACAGGGAATTGTGTGATTATGGATGACTTTAACTTCCCAGATATAGACTGAAAGACAAGTTATACTAATAATGGTAGGGCCCAGATATTCCTGGATTTGATAGCTTACAGATTTCTTCATCAAATCAACATTTTAGATTTAATATAAGTAAATTACAAGGTCCTCACAGAAGAACTGGTTGGACAGGATAATCTTGGTTCAAGTGATTATGAGTAATTCAGTTTAAACTAAATGGAAAGAAACAAAAATAGGTCGGCAATTAGGGTCCTTGTTTTCAAAAGGGGGCAAATTTAAAAAAATTAATCTAAGTAATAAGGGAAGTGGAAAGGATCTGAATGTGGAAGAGGCTTAGAATTACTTTGTCCAAGTTGCAGACACTATCTGAAGTCTGCAGCCCAAGCAAAAGGGAAAAGAATTCATAGGAAAGGTTGCAGACCAAACAGGATTAACAAGCATCTCAAACAGGTGATTAAGAGGAAGCAGAAAGCCTGCAAGGGATGGAAGATAGCTTTCCTTATTGATCCGTCCTATCTCTTGAAGGTCAAAGTGTAGGATTAAAGCGAGAACTGCCAAAAGCCAAGCAGAGTTGGACCTTGCAACTGAAATTAAAACCAATAGTGAAAGGTTCTTTAGCCATGTAAATAAAAAAAGAACAGGGAAAGAAGTGGGACCACTAAGCCCTGAGGACAGGGTGGAGATTAAAGATTACCTAGGCATGAGCCTACATCAAAATAAACACTTTGCCTCAGTTTTTAATAAGGGTAATGAAGAGCTATGGGGTAGTGGCAGGGTGGCTAATAGAAATGAGGATGTGGAAGTAGAAATTGCTACCACATCCAAGGTTGAAGTCAGTCTCAAACAGCTTGATGGGAGCAATCGGGGATGGGGACGGGGGAAGGAAAGGGGCAGATAATCTCGGTCCAAGAATATTAAAGGTACTGGTTCATGAAGTTGCAAGTCCAATAGCAAGGATTTTTAATGAATTTGTAAACTTGGGGGTTGTACTCAATGGCTGGAGAATTGCTAATATAGTATCTATTTTTAAGAAAGGGAAAAATGTGATTTGGGTAACTATAGGCCTATTAGTTTGACCTCAATTGTATGCAAGGTCTGGGAACAAATTTTGAAAGAGAAAGTAGCTAAGGACATAGAGGTAAATGGTAATTGGGATAAAATACAAAAAGGTTTGACACAATCCACCTTTTGTAAGACCAACCTGATCTCTTTCTTTGAAAAGATAACTGATTTTTTAAACAAAGTAGATCTAATCTACCTGGATTTCAGGAAGGCATTTGGTACAACTCCACATGGGAAATTATTAAATTGGAGAATTGAAAGGTGGATAAGGAATTGGTTAAAGGGGACACTACAACAGGTCATACTGAAAGTGAAATGTCAGGCTTGAGGGAGGTTACTGTGGATTACTGACCTTGGCACAAAAGTGAGAGTGTGCTAATAAAATTTGCAGATAACACAAAGTTGGGAGTTACTGCCAATATGAATGAGGAACGGAATATGTAAAAAGATCTGGACAACCTTGAAAACTGGAGTAATAAAAATACGATGAAATTAAATAGTGCAAAGTGCAAGATTATGCATTTAGGGACTAACAACAAGAATTTTAAGCTGGGGACTTATCAGAGGAGAAGAAAGACCTGGGTGACTATGTGCCACCTGTGTGATGTGGCCATGAAAAAGACTAATGCAATCATAGGATCCATCAGGTGAGGTACTTTTAGTAGAGACAGAAAAGTGTTAGTACCATTATACAAGGCACTGGTGAGATCTTATCTGGAATACTGTGTGCACTTCTGGTTTCCCATAGTTAAAAAAATGAACTCAAACTGAAACAAGTGCAGAGAAGGGCTGCTAGGATAACAGAGGAATAGAAAAGCTACCTTACAAGAGAAGACTCTAGGAGCTTGGTTTGTTTACCTTACCCAAATAAAGGATGAGAGGAGAGATGATCGCTCTCTATAAATACATCAGAGGGATCAATAGCAGGGAGTTTTTAAGTTAAGGATCGATGTTGGCACAAGAGAAAATGCTGATTAACTAGCCATTAACAAGTTTAGACTTGAAATTAGATGACGGTTTCCAGACATCAGAGAAGTGAAGTTCAGGAACAGCCTTCCAAGGGGAAAAGTGGGGGCAAAAAAACCCCCCTAATTGGTTTCAAGACTGAGTTTAATAAGTTTATGGAGGGGATGGTATGAGGAGGTTGCATACAATGGTATGTGGCCCATCTGCAACTGCTAGCAGCAAATATCTCCATTGGCTGGAGATGGGGCCCTCATGAAGAGAGCTTTGAGTTAATACCATCCAGTGAAGTCTTCCCAAGTGTCTGGCTGGTAGATCTTGCTGACATGCTCAGGATCTAACCGATTGCCAGATTTGGGGTTGAGAAGCAATTTTCCCTTAAATCAGATTGGCTTAATCCCAGGGGGGTTTTGCCTTTCTTAGCAGAACTGAGCATGGGTGACTTGCAGGTGTGAACTAGAGTAAATGGTGGATCCTCTGTAACTTGAAGTCTTTAAATCATGATTTGAGGACTTCAGTAACTCATCCAGAGGTTAGGGGTCTATTATAGGAGTGTATGGGCAAGGCTCTATGGCCTGCAATGTGAAAGAGGTCAGACTAGATGACCATGACGTTCCCTTGTGGCCTGAAAGTTCGAGTCTAATGTAATGTTTATTTCTCAACTGTCTATGTAATGTTTTTGAAAAAAGCTACTCTGATTTACTGTATGTAAAACAGAACAAAGCAATAATGGTGAAACTGAGTTGTGATCATTTATAGATTTTCAAGAGTTATGGTAAAATATAAAGTTTTAATTTTCAGAACCAAAAAAAATTCTTTGTGACAAAGTACACCATTGTGGAATTAGTTTTACACAGAATGTAGAAATGCAGATTTTTGGATATTAGATTTGTTACACACTCAAAAATCTCTGTTACAGTTGCAACAGAGGAAGTCTCAATAAATACCTATTAGCAATGAATGTATTACGCAGCGATTGTCACTGAAAAACTATTTGCCAACTATAACCTCTCTGTGTTATATGATACACCTAAAAATATTTCTTATATTTAAAATAGGAAATAGCTTCAGTATCTTATCTGTTGGAAAACATTGACTTTAGTCAACAATATAAAATTTGTATTAAAAATTGATTTAAAAAAAAAACAAATCATGCATGCATAGGAATTACTTTTTAAAAAGTTATCTTCATATGGATGTTCAAAATAAATACACCCCTGGGGGAAATCTGTGCAACTCCAATGAAATCAACAGAGTTGCACCCAGTTACACCAGGGCTGAATATGGGCCTCACAATTTCTCCTGAAAATACCAGAAGTGATTACCTCACATTAGCCAAGCCCATTTAAAGTTAGAAGAATGAAAAATGATTAAAAACTATCCACTTTACTTTGACATTCTCACAATAATGGATTTTCTACAAAAAAACCAAAACTTCTTGGCTAAGCCTTATAAGAAAGATGGTACCCCATAGCACAGGGGTGGGCAAACTATGGCCCTGGGGCTCCTCCTAACTGGCCCCTGAGCTCTGGCTGGGGAGGCTAGCTCCTCCCTCTTCCCCTGCTGTCCTCTTCCCCTGCAGCCTCAGCACACCACACGAGCAGCGCTCTGGCGGGGCAGGGCTGCGCACTCAAGTGATCAGTCATGGCAGCGTGTCTGACGGCATGGTAAGGGGGCCGGAGCTGGGCCGGGACTGGGGCAGGGGGTTGGATAAGGGGCAGAGGGTCTCGGGGGGCCATCAAGGGATGGAGAATGGGGGCATTGGATGGGGCATGGGAGTCCCAAGAGGCCTATCCGAGGGCAGGGGTGTGGATAGGGGCCAGGGAAGTCAGGGGACAAAAAGCAGGGAGGGTTGGATAGGGGGTGAAGTCCTAGGGGGTGATTAAAGGGCAGGGGGGTCTGTGGAGGGGGTTTTCAGGGGACAAGAAGCGGGGGGGCTTAGATGGGAGTGGGATCCAGGGGTGTGTGGTTAGGGTAGGGGTCTTGGGAGGGGGCAGTCAGGGGACAAATAGCAGGGGGGCTTAGATAGGGGGTGAGGTTCTGTGGGCCCAAATAGGATGAGGGATCTCCGGAGGGGGTGATCAGGGGACAAGAAGCGAGGCGGGGTTGGATGGGTCAGGAATTCTGAGGGGGTCAGTCAGGGGGCGGAAAGTGGGATGGGATCGGATAGGGGGCGGGGCCAGGCTGTTTGGGGAGGCACAGCCATCCCTACCCGGCCCTCCAAACAATTTTGAACCCTAACATGGCCCTCAGTCCAAAATGTTTGCCCATCCCTACCATAGAAAATATCATGGCTGTTATAAACTTGGTTTTGTATAGAATCCCACACAAACCCTGACACATAATTAACTACAGCGTTGCTAGCAGGTCCCTCAGCTATTTCTATAGTGCTTAGCTGTCAAGCAGCACCGGAGTACAGTATTCACTGTGGTGATCAGGATCTAGTATAAGGATACAGTGTGTGTATACATACATCAGTAATGTTGTCAGTATATGTCCTGTAACTAAAATCAAGTGTTATAAAAATGTCTTACCTCCAAAATTTGCTACTTCAGTATCACTTATTTCCTTGTTCTGATGAATATTTTCACCCAGAATTTCTTTAGTAGTTTTTGGCACAGTCTACAAAAAACAGATCAGATTTGTAAATTAATTCTAGCTATAGACTGCCAGGTCATTAGCATGCCACTGTGGCTTCTCTGAATGATGAAGGCCTCTCCTCTAACAGCCTCTCAGAAGTTTTCAAAAGAGACTCAATGAGTATGCAACCCAGGAGTCACCTGGACTTGCATTTTACATTGAGCTTTTACGAAGTATGCCCACCATCACTCCTTTTTAGCATGATGGTGATCTCCACAAGTTAGAGCACAGTCGGTAAATAGGAGCATAGGCCCACTGGTCAGGCCTAGTATGGTAATTCCTGTCTGACATTGGCCACTACTTACTGCTGCACAGGAAGGCTCCATAAGCACTGCTCTAAACAATTATAAAATAAGTTGCTCATCGGGAAAGTTTCATTTGAGCCCTCAGCAGTTAGGAACCAATTTGGCTCCCAGTTAAATCAGAACAAAACACCCATTGGCTTCAATAGTGCCCGATCAGGCCCTTTGGGATACAGGATGCAGCAGAGAGTCTCAGATCTCAGGTCGCCAGACACAGGCCTGCAGGGCTCAGGCTACCACTCTAAAAATAGCTGGATAGACACTGCGGCTTGGGCTTTATCTCCCTTTCTAAAAGCCTGGCTAATGTAACGTCAGAGGTTCTCATTACTAATATAAACGTCTGATCCTTTTTGAATCCTGCCCCATCACCTCCGGGATGCCGCGAGAGGCAATGTGGAAAGCTCTCCGCTACTCTACTACTCCTCTGCCCTCCATTGTATCTTCCCCTCCCCAAAATATCACCAGTATGGGTGGCGGGTGAATCGCAGGCTTGGGGAGGCTAGTCCCCAGCTGGCTTGCCCATCCCTGTTCCCCCACCAGAGCCAAGAACCCCTCCCCCCGCCAGCTCCAGGCTGCCCGAGAGACCTCCGCCCCAACCCCGGAGCACTTGGTGGGCAGGTAGTGCAGCCCCCAGCCTGAGCCCCGTAGTGGCACGTGGGCAAGCAGCTGAGTGCGGCTCTCAGTGCTATGAGCAGGCAGGCAGCACGGCCCCCAGCCCTGGAACGCCCAGCTCCCACTGTTCAGAGTCCCTGGCTGCAGATTGGCTCCCAGTAGCCGCAGCCCAGGGCAAGAGCATTGGAGCCCTCCCAAAAGTGAGGGGGGGCTAGGGGTCCCCACCCAAGGTGGGGGCAAAAGCAGCTCCCTGCCCATGTCCCAGGCCTAGTACCAAGGGCAGGTGGAGGGACCCCAGCTCCACACACATCTCTCCCCATGGCCGGGCTGTGGCTCTGAGGGCCCCTCCGGCCCGAGCTGGGCTAGGGAGAGCCGCACAGGTAGCTGGCATGGAGTCACAGACCCTCCTTCTGGAGGGTCCACTGCGGCTCCCCACAGCTGCCTGGGCTCCCGAGCCAGGTTCCATGCTGGCCTGGCCGGGGGTGAAGCCTTTTGGGGGAAGAGGCTGGCGTCCGCCCCGGTGAAAAGTGGGAGGGCTATGGCCCCCTGGTCCCCCACTGGTTCTGGTGCATTAGCTACATGGGAAGGAAGAGCCACCACAGAGCGCTGCGGGAAGCAGGAGAGGGTCTGGGGGTGGAGTGTGGGCAGGGCTACACAGGCAGTTTGGGTAGGCTTAGCCTTCCCCTGCCTGTGATACCCACCGCCCATGATCACCAGCGTCCACCTTCGCAACTTATCAGGGCTGTTCCCAGAAGCACTGGGAGGTCAACATGATCATGACAGGTTTCACACTTTTGCCCGCAAGAATCTGAATAGCAGAAGTGAAACAGACCAATGTCTTCTCATCTTTGCACAGCTGCTGCTTACAGAGCTCAGAACACCAGTAGATGCACTGGGGCTGCTTGAGGACAGCATCGCATCTGTTGTATTCACATGACATTTGGAAAGTTATTTTCATTTTCTAAAAGGTCCTTATGGTTACGAAAATCGAGTTCTGGAAAAGGTATGGACTGAGTGGATTTTTCAAGCCCTATCAATATATGGGGAATTTGTCTATGCAAAGTTTTTTTTAAAAAAAATCAGAACTGGCACACCAAGAATCAAGTGATAGTATTACTTGAATGATTACCACTTTTACTGTAATACTTTGCATATTTTTTTAGTCTTCACATATTTCCAGTAAAGAGCTGTCCACAGACTTCTACCTTTCCTTATCTCAACAGTCATCAGAAAAATATATGGCTGCAAAAATAAATAGCTGTGAATAAATCAGTGAACAATGAATGGCTCTTTTATGCTAAGGTCTGGAACACTTTATGGTTAGCCTAACTGTTGGGAAAGCGACTATCTACAATAAGTTTGCTATGACAACGAACAGACTGTTTACTTATCATTTCTCCCCTTTCCACTACTCTTCAATAATATTAACATCTGATAAGCATGAAAATTAGAAACTACACATAAACTAACACACCAGATTGTAAACTTTTCAGGGCAGCGATTGCATCTTCTTCTCAAGTCTGGAAAGTGTCTCGCACCCTTTAGACACATCCACAACCTAAAATAATGTTAGGTGAAGATCAGCAAATCTCCTTAAATGTTAATCTGAACATAAGAACACTTTGCAGACCCCAAGGAAACACTGTTCCCAGGCACTTCTATTTGTAAATTTACCCTCTGTAGAAGGAAGCCATACAATACCCCATTATTTAAAGAGGACCAAAGAAAAGCAAGGCAAGAAAGCAGAGGAGAGTTCTGTTTTTTCTCCACCTTACCATCCACTCTGACACTGGTTGGAGTGTTTTCTTGTGGCCAGGACACCGACAGCTATTTGCTACTGAAACTTCTGGGTTCTCATCAGATCATGTTTACTTTTATGTCATGAATTTCTCTTTGTGCAACAAGCACCCCAATGAAGGTGTCCATAACTCCATTATCCATGGCCTACTCAAGTCCCAGATCTCCAGATTCCAGCACAGAGACAGCTGACGCTTTCCTATTCTTCATATATAAAACAGCAGCGCTTCATCTCCCTACTTTCCTCAAATCGTTCCACTGTTTTCCCATTCATTTCAGGCTCCAGTTCAAAATACCCATCCTTGTTTATTAAAACTCTACATGGCCGTGTGCCAACCTCTCTCTTTGCTTCTGCTTTAACACTTCCTTATCCAACACCTGCCTCCTCTTTGCCCCTTCAAACAGCTGGGTCCAGGAGTCTCCTCTCCTGTAGCTCCTCCCATCTAGAATAAGATTTCACACCACTTTTCATGCCTCTTCTGCATTTCTCAATATTCTGACGTGTAGGTTCTCCTGATCTTCCCTGCCAGATCATGGTCCCTGTCCTCCTTCCTGAGATACAAAAGCAAGTGACATGACACCCTGGTTACTTACTTGTTACCTACTAATGGAGAGACAGCAACCTAAGCTCCAAAGAGATGCCACTGAGAGAATTTATGGTACAGAAAGAGCACAGGCAACATCTTACACATCTCTGTTTTCAAAGTTAACTACACATAGTGCTCCTGCTTGTTGTACAACTTTAAGGCACACCTTAGACCACAGATGCATATGGATGGTCATTATTTTCTTCTGATGCACTTCCTAGGCAATGGAGACACTCTGCCATAGTGCACCCTAAGTATTTGCTAGCAGTCAAGTAACATATGCTCTCCTGTATGTAATGCCTGAACTAAAATATGCATAGCCCTGCCCCCTGGGCTTTAGGTAAGTCTTTATTGCCTTTAAATAATCCACAGGAAAATATAAATCAGTTTTTCAGAATCAGAATAAATCAGATTCTCCTCCTAATCATTGCTACTACACTAATACTACAACATAAAAAAAGCTCATTATTCACCCGCGTGTACACACACACACACACACACACACCCCCAAGCTTCCCAGGTAAATCAGTGAGATCAGCAGTTCTGAACTGGGGTTCTGTGGCATCCTGGGGGGTCTGCAAGACCTTTCAGTGGAGCCACAGGGCCCCTCCTGCTGAAACCTGGTGCCCCGAGCCCTAGTAGTGGTGTTGGACAGAAGCCAGGAGCCCTTGTGTCCCCGTACCCCCACCCCATCTGAAGCTGGGAATGGTGGAGGGCTGAAGCCGGGAGCTCTGGTGCCCCCTCCACCCCCCACAGGGCTGAAACTGAGAGCAGCCGCAAAGCCCTGGCATCCCCACTCAGGATGAACCCCCCCAGGCTGAAGCCAGGAGCAAAACAGGGCTGAAGCCCCGAGCCCCGGTGTTTCCCCCCAAAACTGCTGTGCCTTACCCAGAGTGGGGCAGTCCCAGGGGCCTCTCCCCCGCATCTCCTCTTCCCCAGTCCCTCTCAGGCCCTGCGCTCTGGCCAGGTCATAGGTCAGAAGTCAGAGCCAGGCAGTGCAGAGCAGCTGCTCCTCTGGCTGGTGGTGCCATGGAGCAGGTAGTCAATGGCATTCCCCATTTGCTGCTGCCCAGCCTCCTTTGACTGCTCATGCAGCCAGTAAGAGCTGCTTGGGTGTGGGGACCCGGCTACAAGGTGGCAGAGCCTGGCCACCGGAGGGGGAGCCCTCCCTGCATCTTGAGATACCTTCTGCCCATGCCCCGCCCCTAGCTACACCCCTCCTTCCACCCTCAGTGGTTTTCAAATTCTTTGAACAGAGTCTTCTCTTTGAGTTATACTTTTTGGTTGTGTCCCCCATGGGTGGCCGGCTGAGGTGAGTCAGGGAGTGGAGGTGGCACTCCCTTCCTGGACTGCATTGTGCGGAGCTGGCCCAAGCCCTGCTGGCCTTTGCCCCCCACCCCCTCCAAAACAGAAGTCAAACTACACCTATGCCCAAGGGTCTCCCGTGCTGTCCCAGAACCCTGAGTCCCCCCCTCCTCCCCCACCACGGCTGGGCCCTGGAGTTTTTATAGCATGTCAAGGGGGGCCTCAGAGAGAAAAAGATTGGGAACCCCTGAGTTAGATAAAAGGTAAATGATGGAGGGATCAATGAGATGACAAATTTTCAGTTAGAGTTCCTCAATCTAATTCTGCAGTTTAGTTAGAAGGTTTACCAAAAGGAGACTGCAGGAGGCCAGTAATGGGAAACTTTAACAATATTATTTGCATGTAATTAGAGCATCTAATTACCCAGCTTGCTCTAGTTGGGTAAGATTGTTTACTGGCTAATCAATCCAGTATGGATTTGGATAATTTAGTTCATCTCTGCTTATTAGGATGTTTTTTGCTGAATTACTATGACTCCCACTTTCTCCAAAAGCCTTCTGATGCAATTATAAGAGAGGATAACAACATTAAGGATTTCATAAGGAGTCTCCAGTAATTTTATTAGCTGGCTTTCATCTCTCTAATTAAAAGTCTTGTGTTCAGCTCCAAACACTTAGAAAGTGGAGGTCGGGGCACTGGATTATGTGCTACAGTTGTAGTTCTGACTGTGTTAAAAATTAGTTCAGTGCACTCCTGCTCTTTTATCTCTGCAAGGCTTGAATCTGCCTCATAAGAAAATAAGAATGGCCATACTGGGTCAGACCAAAGGTCCATTCGGCTCAGTATCCTGTCTACTGACAGTGCCATTGCCAGATGCCCCAGAGTGAGTGAACCTAACAGGTAATGATCAAGTGATCTCTCTCCTGTCATTCATCACTCCCATGTGACAAACAGAGGCTAGGGACACCATTCCTTACCCATCCTGGCTAATAGCCATTAATGGACTTACCCTCCATGAGGTTAACCTTCATCTTTTTAAGATGGTCTGAATTCTGATGGTAAGATTCATTGCTGACATATTAACATAGAACATTTTTTGCTTTCAAGTAATAAATGTATCCTCCTCACCTCTGGACCAGGAGACAAACTGGTGAAGGACGCAATATCAGACGCTTCAGTACATATGACGCTTGGGTGTTTAATGGAGAGCTGTCCAGTTTCCTGATACCGTAGAGCACTAGAAAAAAAGCAAGAGGAAATAAAAAAGAAATACCAGCTAAAGCAAAGTCAGTTAGGAATTGAATTTCAGCCTGATTTTTACAGTCTTTATACTCAAGTAATATTTTCTGCGCAGGACAAGACTGACCCTTAATTGTGAAAGGTCACTTATGTGCAAGCATCTGGGTATTTATTACTTTTTAGCTAAAAGGTTCTCAGTGCTTACAGTACAATTTCATTGGTATCCCAGAGTTGCATAACATGTAATAAGTCTCCAAGAACAAATGCCTTTTAAAATACGATTTAAATGAAACCTTCTTCTACCCCTAACTCATCATTAGACATATAAAAACTAAGCTGAGAGAAAGTCAACATCATCTTTTAAACCTAAAACTACAAAAAAATTATACTAGACTTTAATTTTTGAAAGGTCTTTGTCATGGCAAAATAAATCACTTGACTTTCTCCACTTTCATTCTCTGGCAATATGATTCAATGATCCAAAAAAAGGTAAGTTTTATGTGGAAACTGACCGTTTGCTATAAATGTGAAAGAACAAGATAGGCTAATAGCAGAGCACTGTTACAACAGGCCATTAATTAAAATGATCATTTCTAGGGCCACTGCATGCTAGATATACAAAAGAGAAGAGAGGAAATTCGAATATTATACAGAATACTGGCCAATATTTCTAGAACTGGGCGCACTTAAATCCATATTTAGGGTCCCAGGTAAGCTGTTTGATTATCAGAGACGCTAAATACAAATCTTTCTGCTTAAAGTCGGCAAGACTTGTGAATGTTTAACTCTGAAAATCAGGACTCTTATGTATCTGGATAATTTAGGCTATTCAGTTTGCTTTGCACTTGGATTACATCTTTCATCAAGTGAACTTGAGGTGCTTTGCCTACAGCCATTAAGTTTTCTTACACCCTATGGAGGCATTACATCCACTTTACAAATTGATCAACAGGCACAGAGAGTACCATAACTCACCACAGAGATATTCTGCCAGCAATTTAGCAGAAAGCTTACAATTCCTATCTTACTGGAAGTAGCAATGCAGAACAGAATCAGGCAGAACAGTGGACTGTGAGAAGATCTCTGCAGTATCACATCTTAATATTATCAGTAAAAATCTCTTCAGTTCTCCCACTGCAAAGACACTTCTCTGATCAGAGATAATTTTATATAATGTAATTTTATAAGTACAGTTAAAAGCATGATATCTTTACTTCCTTGATTATGGGATACAATACAGGAAATAACATTTCTTTAAATAAGTTGGTTTTTTAGGGGATCTGTTACACACGTGCCTCTCTTCTAAAAGAGAATTAGAAGAATTAGGAGAGAAGCACCATTAAGACGTTTAAAACTGTGGTAGGGCAAATTTCTATAAACACTTAATTTTTGAAGTTTTTAAAATCATAAATAAGTTTCCCTGATGAGCATGATTAGCTAACCACCTCTACAAGAATTTAATATTTCTTCCTAATATGCCCTCTGGTTATTGATTGTTTAATTCATGAGTATTTTTTGTTCCCTTATGTTTCCTTAGCATCAGGAAACATTTTCTGTAATTTTGACATTTTTTGTAATTTTGTAACAAACAAAAGTGCTGTTAATACACTTTTATATTTGTCTTCCTAAGTAAAACAAAACGAAATGCAGGCTCCTATTTTAAAAATACACCTTATTTTCTAAATTTAGTCCTGATTCATTACTGATACAATAAGAAAAGCACAGAAAGCAGGAACAGAAAGCAAAAGCATCACTCTTGTTAACACAGTTATTCAACTGCCAATTTATGAGCCATGCCAAGGAGATACTATTCAATAAAAGTAAGATTAGAATCACCATTTCAAGGAACCTCAACGAAAAGTTAAACTTAAAAAAAAACTTCCTGAAACAGAAGAGAAGGAAAGAAATTTTGACAAGAGTAAAACTGAACAAAACATGTGGCAATTAATCTAATTACTTTAAAAAGTCATTTTAAAATTACAGTTAATAAGAGTGGACAAAAACAAGATTTTCCTCACATAGAGGGCTGGATCCTAGTAAAAACTTGCACGGGTCTACTGAAGTCTATGGAGTAATGCTAATTTACACCAACTGAGGATCTGGCCTACAGAAAAATGAATTTGGCACTAACCTACAGTGTATTGCATTGTTCTTTGATGCTCTGTTCATTCAATTTATTTTAAGTTACACAACACTTTACTGAATCAACAAGACTAACCCTGTAATGTTTTCAAAGAGTTATGAGAAAGCAGTCCTATAAAACCCGGGAACCAATTTGGTTTAGTGGAGAAGTTCAAGGGTAGTTTAAATCGGCATGAGACAGAATGTGCTATGAGAATACCTGGTTTCGCAGCATTCTGCTCTTACATGCACTTTTGCTGCAGGAGAACATTACATCAGAGTTAACATTACAAAACTGCAATTCCCCCTTCAGTGTTATCCTCTGTTGCTTAGCTATAGTTTGAGTCAATTAACAGTTCAAAGGCAGCCAATACAAAATAGTTGGATTTTCATGAATATTTTCCAAGCCTTAAAGACAAAGAAAACGCCTTAAAAACAAAACTTTAAAATAGCAGTTAATTTTGATATTGACATCAGCGACTTTGTATGCGGAGGTTACACATGACTAATTACAGAGCATGTTTGCGCACACACCTCTGAACACCAGACTGTTATATAATTCACATTGTTAACCTCCTATTAGTTTTAATTTTTACAAGCAGCTGAAACAATAATTCTTCAAAATACTGGTGTTATTTCACCCACAACGTATGCTGCTTCAAGTTTTGTTGCATCTGATCGTTGGAGAGTTAAATCAAGTCTACAGGAGTTATATTGTCGGAGATTGTGGGCATATTTAACATAGCCCTGCAATAGTCAGGGCCAGTGGCACAAACAAATGAAATCAAAACTTTGATTCTAGAATTTTTCCATAGTTCTTTCTGTTTTTAAATTAAATCCAAGTTCCAGTTCTTCTCTAAGCACAGAAAGCATCAGCTATCAAAGGGAAAATGCCATAATTTGTAGAACTTTAAATCAGATGTTTACTATATAAAAGCATTGAACAATTACAAAAAAAACCTTTGTTATTTCTTTCTGGTGGGGGCTTCCCTCTCTATCTATTATTGCACCACTAAAATCAACAACCAGCCATTCAGTTTGTGCCATCCATACATGTGAAAACATCCACACAGCACAGGTCAGCATTATCATCATCTCCATTTTACGGATGAGGAAACTTAAGAGCAGAGTGGTTAAGTGACTTGCCCACAGTCCTGCAGCAAGTTCATGACAGAGCTTGGAGTAAAACCTACATCTCCTAGCATACAGTCCAGTGCTATATCAACGGATCCATGCTACATTTACAATATAAGCCAGGGGTCTCCCAACTATAGCCTGGGGGCCGGATCCGGCCCATGGAATCAATTTGTCCAGGCCCCCAGCTGAGCAGGCACATGAAGAAGCCACCGCTGCCCATCCCATATAGGCTGCTGCTGGCGGCCCCATGTGCAGAGGGGTGAGTGCCCCCGTGGTGTGGCTGGAGGAGCTAAGGGGAGGTGGGGGTTGCAGCAGTGGCCGGAGGAGCAAACGGGGTGGGCGGGGGGGCATGGCAGCAGCCTGCAAAGCCCCTTCAAAAATCTAATATGGCCTTCGTCTCAAAAAGCTTGGAGACCCCTGATACAAGCTATTCAGGGCAAGGACTTCTTATCCATTTGGCAGCACATTACAACTGTACAGAGATATAGGAATTTCTGAAACTGCAAACGCAGTTAATAAGAGCTACCATTCTACTTCAAGCAGAAGATCCACTGATTTCAGTTCTCCATTTGAAAACATGATAAAGGCAGGAGAGTCTAGAAACATATTATTACATTCACAGTGTTAAATTAACTTCTTTTACAACAACGCTAAAAAAGAAAGAATAAGAGAACAGACACAGACGTTAAGTATTGTGGTATATGTTTGAATAGAAAATATATTAGTATCAATGTTAGGGCTCAGAATTTATAACTTATGGTAAATTAGACTCAGGATACAATAATACAGGTGTTACAGGAAAAGCAATATATGTGAGAGTTTTAAAATCACTGTGTGTATGATGGGAATTCTATCTAAAATGTTATTTAAAAGAAGAGGCAGAAATATAATGGAGACATAACATCTGGCTGCAGGGGGTGTCTCACTATTTGGCATTCATGGGTGAGTTTAGTAATGTAATGTTAGGTGGATTTTTACTTAATTTTACATTTTTTTTTACATTTACTTAATGTTAGGTGGATGAACAATCAAACAAAAAGGAAAGGGGTATTCTGATCACTGAAATAAGATGTTTCTAGTACAACCTATTTACAGGAAACAAGGAAAAATTAGAAATACCTGAATACTTCTCAGACACAGTTGCCACAGATCTCTGCAGGGCAATCTAACAGAAGAGGGATGGCAATACTTTTTGCTAACCATTTCTCTTTTATTGTTTCAGCACAGCTCATAGATACAGAGAACAGATGTATTTTAATTAAGGGTCCTTAAATGTTAAACTTCTCAACTTAGCCAATGTATATGCTCCCTTTCAAGGGCAAGCTTCTTTCTTCTTAAACCAATTTTTGGGAAAGGGCTATTATTCTAGAAGGGGTTTTAAAAAGGTGTTTATATCTCACTTTGCATCAATCAGATATACATACAGGGCATTCAGGAGGAAAAACAAAAAGGCCCGGTGATTGAATAGAGCTTTATTCGATGACCCTGGCTTAGAATTAAAAAGCTAGAATATTTCCAGAAATATATAGAAGAAAATGACAATGAAGGGGGTCAATAAAATGTTCTCTGGGATGCTGAAAGGTAATAGTAAGGAGGATCCTTATAAATAAAGCATCAGACCTCTGAGAGCTCTTGAAGACGACAGTTTGGTTAAAGAACTTTCTGTTATGGAAAGTAAATGTAAATCTACAGGATTTAAAAGAGTGTATAAGAAAATAATTCCAATAAGAGGGAAGATTAACCTGTTACAAACAGGTAAGAATGAGCAAACACTTAGAAACATTAAACAAAAATATTATGAGGAGGACAATAAAGCTCATAGGCTTTTAGCCAGAAAGTTAAAAAAGAAACAGGATAAATCAGCCATACATTCCTCTGATTAGAAATAAAAAAAGATTTAGTAACTGGCATAAAACAGATTTCTGAAACATTTTCCACACTTTGTATGTTTCAAAACATCCATCCTGAACTTATTAATAGATATTTGAGAAGTTTGAAACTACTTCAGCTTTTCGGGATGATGTGGCAGCCCTGGTAGGCAAATTGCTGTAGAGGAAGTTGAAGTTGTAATAAAGAATTTAAAATCCAATAAAACTCCAGGTTTCAATTGGTTTTCTGGGGACTATTATACAGCTCTAACTGTTGTTTAATGGCATCTTGCAGGGGAACGAGATATCAGATTCATGGAAAGGGGCAAAGTCGGTCATTCCTAATGAAAGAAATGATCTTACCAATTATGCATCATACTGACCTATTCTTTAATTCACGTGGATGGTAAAATTTATGCCAAAGTACTAGCAAAAAGATGAAGTCTCATCAAATATATTCACTCTAACCAGTTTGGGTCTGTTGATGGCAGGCATCTATCTGATAATATCAGAAGAACTCTGATTTTGATCTATAATGTTAATTCTGCTAGTTCTAATGTGCATTAATCTCTTGGGAGCTGAGAAAGCCTTTGACCAACTAGAGTGGGAGTACTTCAGGTAGATTTTGGTAAGGATTGGTTTGGAAATCAGTTTTATAGGGGCACACTGGCCCTATATAATCATTCTAAAGTGTCTTTTTTTGTTAATGGTCATCAATCCCTCCTTTAAATTAAGGGGATAAGGGGGATAACCAGCGAGTCTGATTGCTTTGGCAACAGAGCCATCTGCAGTGAATGTGAGAAACAGACCACCGGTAAAGGGCATCAAAACACCTTCTGGATTAGAACATAAAATAGCTTGGTATGCTGATGATGTCTTGATATATTTGCAGGACCCAGAAACCTCATTAAAAGTGACAAAACAACTGACTTTGGAATCTGGGCTGGCTGAGGATTCAGAATAAACTACAGGAAATCTGAAATGTCAATAATTCATATTTTGGAAAAGACAGAAAACCTTGTGTTCAGACATAACTTTAAATGAATAGAGAAATCTTTAAAATCTTTAGGAATAAATACTATGGAGAAACATACACATATTTTAAGGCAAATTACCCTCCAATATGGAATAAAATACTTGGAGGAATGGAACAAATCTGAAATTTCTTGGGTAGGGTGACTTTAATCAAGATGAATGTCCTCTCAAAGTTATTTTTGTTTCAGTCTATCCCTGTTTGTACCCCTGACATGATATCAAAAACATGGCAGGATGCACTATTAAAATCTATATGGAAAAAAAGAAAGAGAGTGGTTCTGTATAAGATTGTGGATACATTTACAAAATGTGGGGGAATAGCTTTCCCAAATTTGGCTTATTATTATCATCATGCATCACAATTAAAAGATGTGATCAGCTGGATTAATAGTAGACCTTCCAAATAGTGGGTGAAACCTGGAGACTGGAGTCCAAATATAGCTATTCATAGTAATCGTTGGGTTTAAAAGAAATTTAGGGCACTAAAATAATAATTTAAAAAATCACCCATTTATGCAGCTGACCATCGCAGCTTTGGACATTTTTTTAAAAAAATTTCTTGGTGCCAAGGGCTTCTCCCTTAGCTACTTTAATTAATATTTCCTTGGAATAAATTCCTTACTAGCAGAGTGATTATTCATTGTGAGTAAGAGATAAGATTACTCAAATCAAACAGCTATTCCTGGGTCCTGATTTCAAATCATACCAAGAGGTATGTAATAATGTAAATATTGAAATATGGGATCTTTATATTTACAAGTCAAACATTTTATTGTGAAATATGGATATAAGACAGCTCTATCTAGATCAGGGGTAGGCAAACTTTTTGGCCCGAGGG
This sequence comes from Dermatemys mawii, assembly GCA_007922305.1. NCBI lineage: Eukaryota > Metazoa > Chordata > Testudines > Dermatemydidae > Dermatemys > Dermatemys mawii. Next base: position 3,652,326 of record ML677371.1, on the reverse strand, counting down.
CCACATCGGGGTTGAAAACTTGCACGGCGGGTGGGGTCAGGGAAGGCTGTGCCTCCCCAAACAGCCTGCCCCCTCCCCTATCCGACCCCCTCCCACTTCCTGCACCCAACTGCCCCCCTCAGAATCCCAGACCCATCCAACTCCTCGGCTCCTTGTCCCCTGATTGCCCATTCCTGAGAACCCCCCACCCTAACCACCACCCCCAGGATCCCACCCAAGCCCCTCTGCTCCTTGTCCCCTGACTGCTCCCTCCAGAGACCCCCCCCATACTAACTTCTCCCCCCAGGAACCCACTCCCTTCTCAACTCCCCCTGCTCCCTGTCCTCGGACTGCCCCGACCCCTATCCACACCCCCGCCCCCTGGACTCCCATGCCCTATTCAACCTCCCCACTGTTCCCTGTCCCCTGACTGCCGCCTGCCCAGAACCTCTGCCCCATCCATCAGCCCCCTGTTCCCTGATTGCCCCTGGGACTCTCTGCCCCTTAACCAACCCCCTGGCCCTGGCCCCCTTACCACGCTGGCGGCTCGGTGGGAGCTAGACACTCTGTACCGCTCTCCTGGAGGAGTGGGCAGTCCCCCATGGCGTGCTGAGGCTCCGGAGAGCAGGGAAGACGGAGGAGGGGCTGGGAGCAGCCTCACCCATCATAGCTCAGGCACGCTGAGGCTCCAGAAAAGAGGGGAGGGGCTGAGAGCAGCCTCCCCTGCCGGAGCTCAGGCGGGCCGGTCAGGACAGTCTCGCAGGCCAGATCCAGCCACGGACCATAATTTGCCCACCCCGATCTAAACCTTTAACCACATTGGAGAGGAGTTAACCCAAGACCAAGCTGAAACAAAAAGTTTAATTTCTAAAATATATATAATTTTGATTGAAAAAGATGTTGATAAAAGGTGGGAGAGGGATTTGGACAAAGAAATTGATCTGGATGAGTGAGTATATCATTAAAGGAATAGACATTCTTCAATTTGTGTAACAAAAAAAATGTTGATAAATTGCTATATAGATAACATTTGACTCCAGTGAAGAGTCATCTATTAAGGAGGTGCTTTGCTGGAGGAGTTGTGGGGAAAGGAAAAATATGTGGGAACATGTGGTGTTTATGTCTAGAAATAAGATGGTTTGGGAAGGAAATTATTAGAAGAGATTCATTTTACGACAAAAATCTGGCTTTCTAGAGATCCCGATTTGCTTACGCTGCAGTAAAGGATCTACATTTTAAACAGAACAACAAATTAATTTTTTTATTGTTAGCAGCGAGACTTTGTATTGCACATTACTGAAAAATGTGATTCCTCCTCCTATGGAGTAATGGTATAGTAAGATCTGGACTGTCCTTTTAATAGAAACGTTTTCATGCCAAGCATGTACACCAGAGAAGCACCAAAAGAAGGACAAGTATTTAGAAATGTGGTCACCCTTTCTACTCAAAGGAGGGAGGCTCTCCCACTAGCAAACCAGAATCTTCAGCCAGGTTGTTTGAATAACCTGATCCTGAATATGTACAATGTAATATGTTAATGTTTTATTGTACAGTTGCCTTAATAGAAAGAGGGAAGGTTCCTAGCTTCAGGCAAGCAAGATAAATCAGGAGGTATGGAAGAAGCCAGTGTCAACTTGTCTCCTCTATTGCAAGAAGACATTTACTCTAACCTGTGTTCCCAGTGGGATGTGCCTCCCTCACTGTTTGTACCAAATTCCTCCTTTAAACCACTAATGGGGAGCTGGATTATATCAGGGAGGTCAAGCAGGGGAGAGGAGACTTGGGTTGAAATCCTGGCCCCAGTGAAGTCAATGGAAGTTTTGACATGGATTTCAATAGAACCAAGATTTCACTAGATAGTGTAAGGAGCTGGGAGATAATGCCAACAGCAGAGTGCAGAAAGCATGACAATGTCAATCATGTTGGGTGGGGAGAGTGCAAGGATAACAAACCAGCTTCTCATCTGGGAGAGATTTAAAATCCCTCCAGCAAAGAGCTTTACAAAGGAGTATATTCTACTGGGCTTATTATCCTGGACAGCTACCTTTCTTCTCTCTCTTCTGCCTCAGAAGTCCCTCTCTTGTTGCCTGCCTTCTGACCAGCCTATCCTAGTAGGCTGCCTGCGCAGAGCACAGTTGCAGCCAGGAAAGGAGGCTGACAACATTCCCAAAATGGAGACCACCATTTCCACTAAGTTCCCATTGTGGAGAAGTAAATTGTGAGAAAAAGGGAGTAATTTAATTATTTTTTTAAAAATGCAGCCATGCTTGAGACGTTACCAAAGGTGCGTGTGAAGTCTGGCGTTGGTATGGACTCTAGACTGTTAGATCCAAAGAGACAAAGAAGTGTGAGGCTCCCAAGACCAAATGTTGTAGAGGGGCCACTTTTCAATGCTTCCTTTTCAAACCTTGCAAGATGGTTGTCCGAAAACGTCACAGAAAATTCAATTGTCCTCTAAGAAATTAATATGCTAAATTTGGTGAAGCAATCTAATCTTTAATATATTTAAAAGTGGGATTTTACTCCCAAATTTCCTACAAATCACAGTGCTACCTTTACTATGAAGCTGCTACCACAATTTGGCTTTATATGACACAAAATCATTATTGCTAAATGCTAATGAGTGTGGTATTACACCACACATGATCCCTGCCCCAGACATCACACATTGATTTGAATCAAACACCAATTTTTAAATCTTCAAATAAGAGCTGTTATCTGTAGTTATGCACAGCTAAGGTAGGCTTTAAACATGGAGACATTCTATTTAATTTTACTTAACTTACCCAGATTGAGATGAAACTGAAACTTCACACTCCTTTTGTTGACTTGCTAAAGACAAATCCTAAAAAAACAAAACAAAAAAAACAACCCAACCATGTTAGAATTCTCTAGACAGTCTCTCAACAATATTTTTGTAAAATTTTATAGTACTTTGAGCAAATGAGACAAAACAAATATTTGTATAATGCTATTAAAATACATTTTTAAAATGGTAGACTAATTTATTAAACAAATAAACAAACTCTTTACTTGTTATTGAATAAGTCTCATTCTATGGGTGGGCAAAATCTCCCATTTTAATAAAATAATTGATCTTATTTATTCAGCACTCAACAATATGCTAGGTATTGTGAGCACAAACACACACGAGTCTGTGCCTCAAAAAGCTTACAATCTAAAGGTCAGAAACCATGTTACACAGAAAAAAAACCCACAAGAAATGGGAAGATGAGAGGAAAGCAGGAGGAATGGGTGGCAACATTTTTACAGTAGGTTATGCACTCTTCTTAAGATTGTAGATGTTGAGGTTTCCTTTTAAATGTTCATAGGATCAAATGTTCAAAGCAATACTTGTACCTGAAAAGTCAGAACACACAACATATAGTAGCTCTTTGCATATAAAGATGACTATTGAAGAAAGAAGTTTTTATGATGAACAACAGCATTTGCCATTTTTAAGACCAAGAGAAGATGCATTCATTCTCACATGCCTCACTGATCCAAATAACCAATCTGGGACAACAGGTTAGTCTCTTATTTGCACTAATGTTCTTTATTAGAGAGGTTAATATGCTGGTGTTCTTCCACATGAATATATTATTAGACAAACAATTCACAGTCAGCTGCAAGATTTTGCCTTCTGGTGTTGTTGCTGTTACAGTGTTGCCACTCATGATTTTAATCAGAAGTCTTATATTTGGTGCTTTTCTTAAATCTCCAGCTCTTAGACTCAAGTGATTGAACAAGTCAGCTTTCATTTAGGAAAAGAAAAGTTAATAAATGTATAGCCCTCATGATTGGGAAGGAAAGCTTAAAAACATGAACCTGAAGTTCTCAAAAACTGGAAGGCAAATAAAAAGAACTTCACTTTAAAAACAAAACAGAAAAGAATGCTCAGAATTTTTAAGCCAATCGCATACATTTTTGGGGCATGTATCCTGACTTCTGAATGCTAGGAGGTGATAAAACTGAGCGTTAGGTTAAACTGCAGAGAGTCCTCAGATCTTTTATAATGTTTGCCTTGTTTGCTTTCCTAGCTTCAGCTCAGAATTTTGGCATTCTGTGGCCCTTCGGGTGCAAACTATTAACAATTTTTAAATGTGGACACAAAGCTGAACTCTAATCAAATGACTTCAGTGTTCATGGTCTTTCTGTGCTTTAGCACCTCAACATTAGTGATTTTGCACTGCCACTTAGCATGTGCACTCTGGTGCTGGCAGAACTTGTCAGGTAGACATGCTGAAAGAAAACAACAACATGTCCAGAATGCACATCCATATAAATGGGTGGTGAGGGCAACAGCCTGGTACACCGTAAGCTTGTTTTTTTATTTTAAACCCATGCTGGATCCAAACTGGTTTTTGCAGGGGTTTTTAGGTCCATGGTTTAAGGTCCATCTTTCATCATGAGATAGCACTTAGTTGTCTTAGTCCAGCATTTACCAAGCTACCTACAGTAAGAAAATTTGCTGGGGGGAAAAAAATCCCTTAGCAGCATTTCAGCTGACTTGGTGAAAACTTTCCCTGAGCTCATCTTTTAGCTATCAAAGAATCCTTCCTTCTCAGGTGATGGAATCCCTAGATTTCTGACCCACCATATCAGTTTCCAACACTGACTTTGCAGAACTCACAAGCACCAGAAAGAAGATGGATTTCTGGATGCAAGAGGGGGTACAAGGTCCTACCTGTAGGGGATCCATTCTGACAGATGTATTTTCTGTTACTTCCACATCACTTTCTGGGTCCCTGGTATTCTGCGTGCGCCGCTGCTCTGTCATATAGTCAAAAGTACTCAGCTTCTTACCCACTGTTTACAACAAAGAACATAAACTACAATTTAATTTAAACTTATCCCATGATTTAATTTAAACTTATCCCATGTAGCTACCCAATTTTCAGCACAAGAAAACAGCACTGCATTTTAAATATGGGTTTATCCAACCTCCCTACACCACCTGAATCAAGGATCTACAATGTGTATTTCTTTGGTTTTACGTTTATATTTAGCACATTCAAAAGGCTGTGAAGTGGCCAGTTTGTTTCATCTCTATCATCAATAGCATCTAATCATCGTAGCACTTGGTAGAATTGTATTTCCTTATCGATGTTTTGTTGTGATGAACTTCAGCTTCATCATTATCATCATCATCATCATCATGTGGGATTTGGCATTAGAAACTGTAAATCAACACACTTATAATGATGTAACAGTGGAGAAGCGTCCCTGAAACGCTGCACAGTGTGATGCAGCTGCAACCAGTTGTTACTGGGAGAATGACAAACAAGTTTTCAAAAGGCTGCACTAACGCCATGTTCAGAGCACAAGAAACCCTGAAAAGATTGAAATATTAGGTGCTCACAAAGAGGGGAACACACAGTTAAGAAGCTTCCATCTAAGCTTTGAATAGCAAATAGAGCTGTTCAAACTGAGCTCTTTCATTCTGGCCATGTCTATGTGTGAAAGTTCTCTTCAGTTTCAATCCATGCCGATGGAAACTTTGAAGTTTCACTTTGGAATTTCCAGTTAGAAAAAACCCAATATCCCTAAGTACTTCTCCACACAAAGCATAGTCAATCTGTGGAACTCCTTGCCAGGGGATGTTGTGAACACCAAAAGTATAACTGAGTTAAAAGAAGAATTAGATAAGTTCATGGAGGAAAGATCCATCAGTGGCTATCAGCCAAGATAGTCAGGGATGAATCCTCAGGCTCTGGATGTCCCTAAGCCCCTGACTCCCAGTTCCTGGGATGACAGGGGATGGATCACTCAATGATTGGCCTGATCTGTTCATTCCTTCTGAAGCCTCTGACATTGGCCCCTATTGGAAGATAGGATGCTGGGCTAGATGGACCATTGCTCTGACCCAGCATGGCCATTCTTGTGTTCTTAAATAAAATACACTCAAAATGGTCAAGTTTCAACAATGAAAGCATGCCAAAAGTCTGCAGTTTTGAGACAAGCTTAACATTTACCCTAATTGATTGTTAATCTTAGCAATCTGCCTACTTATATGATTGGTATTTCAAGATGGTGATGGAACATGAAACCAGATGAGATTCATGCAGTTTTACATTTCAATAAAGCTTTCTTTTGCCAGTTTCTACCATCAAGTCTCACACAGTAACCAGATACCAGTACATTTCCACAAGAACAAGGAAAAATTAATGGATCAGGAGCCTCATTGCTTTTTCTCATCCATTGTCTCTGATCAATACATTTTGAAATGAATACATTTAAGGACAAAAGAAGTGATTTAACTTTTTACATCTGCTTGCTGTACCAGGAGTTCTAGCAGATCTGGAAGAAAATCAAGCCACAAATTCCTTTCTCCCCCGTTTCTAATCAATAGCAACAACAGGCCAAGCAGCCTAAAGACAACAGGAAAAAAATCTCTGACCCATTTTTAAGCAAGTTCTTTCACCTTTTCCCGTAGCAGTTTCTGTGCAGATAGACACTGCTCTGGAGAAATAGGCTGCATACATAGGCACAGAGGCACCCCGCAACATTTTTCCCCCTGTACACACCATTAAATCCTGTGGAGCCGTCCCCACTGCAGCTGATGGCCCCAGCACCTTGCCTGCCTGGTCTGCTCTATCATCAGCCCTGGCCTTCTAGCCTGGCACACCCAACTGCAAAGTTACTCCCCACCTTGACAGAGGATGCAGGCTGTTGGAAGTGGGGCGAGGATGGGCAGGCCCCTGAGGTGGGGAGAAAGCCCTGGTTAGGAAGAGCATCACTGGCTGCCCCACTGCCCATTCTGACCATGGATTCTCCATCACGACAGATGGGTTGTGAGGCCGGAATTGAGTGGCCTTGTGGCCCACACCCCCATGCACAAACACTATTCACTCAATTTTGGTCCCACGACCCCCTTGTCATGACAGAGAGCTGGTGGGGCCAAACCTGAATGATAGTGGGTCAGTCAGTGCTGTTCCTCCTTGCTGCTACCAGAGGTATGCGTGACTACAGGCCCCACTGCATGGACATGTAGCACATGGGACCAGACATCACGAAACCCCTCTTTCTTATCCCTGTGCCAAAGTTCTGCTTGTGTCAGGTCTGGGTGACCTCATTATCCTTCAAAAGGACATTTCTACATGAGGATTTTCAGCAAGAATCTTTGCATTCCTTCTGAAAATCAAGTACAACTGACTTGATTAGCCTGTTTGGTAGTTCCCATCCCTGGACAATCCCCATGCCTGACTTGTGGATGAACTGGAAGTGCTTGTGAAGATCTGCAGGAGCTTGATAGGAGATGACTAGGTAATTCTGACGGGTCTTTGTTATTTTTTTAAGCCAGAGTATTTTCCTTTTCCCTGCACTTGTGGAATTCCTGGAGCCGTTTTCATCGTTCCCTGTTCTCACTTGGTTTTCTTGGAGCACCTCACAGACAACACAGCTGCCATTGAGTCCAAGCTCTGCAGCAAGGAAAAGAGCCTCTCTGGGGTGGGGGCATGAGGTTCAGGTGACTCAGGAAGGGGCTTCCTGGCTTAGAAGCGGCTTCCTGGCTTGGAAGCATGCTGCCCATCAAAGTAGGAGTTAGAGCCATAAACCTGTCAATACCCTGTCCAGGAGTAGCCGACCAGCTACAGGAATCCTCTCCCATGAGCAACTCCAGGCCCATTTTAATTTTTTTCAGGGCACTGTGTAGCTTTCTCTGACAGCTTGAGAGAGAACTAGACCTGTGGTGAACAAGCAAGTCCCTCATATATAGCGATGACACCACCAAAAGTGTTCATTGTATTGCCTCCACCTGTTGACAGGGAGGTACTACTGTCAAACATCTGCATTGATTGACCAAGAATCAGCAAACTTTTCTCTAATCATAGCCTGCTCAAGAAAAGTAGATACGAATGAAAGTATACAACAGTGTAATATTAAGTTGCACTAAAATATAAATGTTTTTTTTCTTTGTCAAAGCCTTTTACATATACTAGTTTATTCTTTTTGGGTGCATTGCAACAATTAAGTGCACATACCTCAGTGCTTCAAAACATGAGTGTGGAATTATGTAGTCTCAGTGGCAATTCCATAGTTAAGGTGCTAAGACTTTTCATAAAGCTAGATTTTATACCATCTGTCCTCTAACATTCATCAAAAAGTGTCTTTCCGCTTGAATTTTTGTATGTTTGATGTCCTGACAGAGAAGAATAGTGTACTCTAAAGCTAGAGATTAACTGTACACTGGCTATTTAAGATCTGAAACCTCCAAAAATGACTAGTATTTCATTTTACAAAAAGTTTAACTTATTTGCCATCTCACATAAACAAATGGTTAACCTACCAATTCCAAATGTGTTGCATTTACTAATCCTTAGGAGAGTTAGCAAGCAAGGTTCTATTAAAAACTTTGCTGGAAAGTTAACTGAATACCGTGTGCACTGTAGGGAAAAATATTCCAAGTGCTTCACAAATTCTTCACAAAAATTATAGCTTTCATCCAGAACCATGCATCATTTTGAGTGTCATAGCAACTTTTATGCATGGATGGACATTTACGACTAGATCATAAACTACAGTGACAAATTCTGTACTGCGGAGAGTTCTATTTGATGACACAAAAAGTCACTTCCATCTCTTCTACAAAGGAGAACTGACATGAAAAAATGAAGCACAGCATTATGTTTGCATTTATAGCAAGGGATTTCAAAGGGTGATTGTGGGAACATACGATACATTCCTAGTTTTCAAAAGTTTGTTTGGAATTCAGATGTTCTAAAAAGTTTATGTTAAAATAACTCACTCTCTATTTACCACCTTTACTAAATTAAAGGTTTTCTGGGAATAGAAGTTGTGTGGCTATTAAGCTCAAAGAATATTTGCAATGGTGTGAATATCATGGATATTTAATTATATCCTCCAACCTACCTACGCAGTCCAAACAGTTAATTTTCAAGAGGTATGTGAATATCTGTTTCAACAGGTAGGGATAATTTTTAAATGTATCATGCTTTGCCCAGGCAATCAAAGGCTGATTAAAAAATATAAAAGTCAAAGTCGGATTTGTTCAGTAGTCACATGACTATGGCAAAACATTGTCAAGAAGCACATTTAAAAAGATCAGACATATTGATAATAATTATTTTAGTACTACCCCATACTCTGGACTTTAAAAAGAAAAACATGAAGAAAGCTAGGCTACCAGTGAAGTACTCTGGAACCTTTAATCTGATCAGATACAGTAAGAGGGGAAGAGAGTCACTATAAAATACACAGAATGCTGTGGATTTCAATAGAGATCAACCCACGCCACTGGTAATTAATTAGTTTCCTTCTTGAAAAACAAGAAACACTCAAAGCTCCCAATTTTTTTTTTTTTTTTTTTTTTTTTTACACTTAGGTCAAAATATCTACACAGACTAAAAACACTACAATTAAAGTATGGAATGCAGTTTTGCAAAACACACTGTACAAGAGAACCTTTCAACACTTAGTGCGCTTCTTGACCTGCCAATATCTAGAATGTTTTTCCAGCTCAGATATTTCCTGGTGGTAGATATTTCAATGGAAAGATTTGAAGCTGGTTGTTTATACACCGGGGTGAGATTCTGTGCTCCACCTCAAAAAGAGGTGAGGCACAGAACTTGCAATCCAGGGTGAAGAAAGGCTGTGATGGTATTAAAAGCCACCTTTGCGCCCTTCCAATCTGGGCAGACACAGGGTCTGGAGACTTAGGAGGGTTAGACAGGCCCCCTTTGCTCTCTGAAGTTACAGCAGCGTTCCTGGTCTGCCTTCTGGGCTACAGTGATGCTTGAAATTTCTGCAATGATGTGTGGTGTGGCCGCACCCCTGCACATTCCCATGCCAGTGCTTGCTAAAAGGTCCTTGGAAAATGGATTCCTGGCTCTCTTTTGTAGTGTCTCCAGTGGGAGAATCCTCCCACAGCTGGAACCAGGGCTTTTAGAGCTCATGTGCGCCACTCCAGTGTTTTTACCTGGCATAAGCAGGTTGGTTTTTACCCCACAAGCTTGCAAAAATAGAAAGCACAACTGGAAAAATCATATTGGCCATATGATCAAGATCAAAACGCCATTACATCTTATATTACTTCAACTGAAGTGCATGTGTGGAAGTGAGGCAGGAAGAGGTGATGATCAGGAGAGGGGTGGAAAGAGGGAGAAATAACCATAAAGGAAACAAAAGAAGCAGAGAGGCCAACTAGGCAGGTTACATTCATAAGCTTTGAAATTACATGTTTCTCTAACTGGTTTTAAAAATAATAAGAAGTACATTTTTTAAAAAAAAGTATAAATATTTCAAATGGTACTTAAAATAAATATATTTTGTAATTGCAAGAAGATTCTTCAGATGATGCACTAGCACTGAATATACTCTAGATGTTCTTCTCCACCCAAATAGCATACCAAAACTTTCGCTTTCACTGTACCTAAAGACATATGTTGGATGCATTTGCATTTTATTGCTAATGAACTGCTATGCACATCCACCAAAGCAGTGGACAATTAAAAATAAAATAAAAAAAATACCGAAGAAAATATTTGCCCAGCGGTTCTGAATGTCTGTATGTGAAATAACATGCAAAAAAGATTCAAGTTCTTCTATTTAGAAAACTGAAAAGTTGAAGGGACACAAGATTACAAATATTGGTCCGATATTGACCAAAGGAAGATACTGAAAGATAGTTAATCTACAAATATATACTTTTCATGTAGTTAATAGATTTTTAAGGCCAGAAGGGATTATGATTATCTAGTCAAAAAATACAGAATTTCACCCCATAATGCATCAGACCCAGAACTTCTCAATGAACTATTATATCTGTAGGAAAGACATACAAACTTGATTTTAAAAGGCCAAATAAAGTGGTTTGAATCTTTGATCCCTCTTTAGACCCTCTAAAAGTAAACACTTTAAAAGGAAGCAGAACTATTTCTTTCCACTATATAGGAAGAGTATACATTTCATTTTGTATGCAGGATCTTCCACAGGGGTGATGTTCACTCTTTGGTAATTAAGCTAATTCAAATAATCAATCTTTGTCTTTTTCTGTTGTTGGTAAATTTCCTGGCCTAACACTGTTATAACTCTCTGTTCTCAGTTGCTTATAATTAGCGAGCTTCAGCCATTGAGGCTGAAGTTTTCCATCTTTGAGTTTGTAGATATTTCAAACAAATCAAAAAGATGGAACCTTTAAAGTCATTGATTGCAACAGACTGAGAAGGATTTTCCCGAAACAATCACTGCCCATCTGCTTATAGAGAAATATTACATACAGAGATAAAGATGAAACATCAACAAGTGTCCCAGTAGCAGAAGTGATGCAATTCCCAGGACCACAGTGATCACCGCTATAGCCAGGATTCCAGCTGCTGTAGTCTCCGCAGGAGCAACAGGAAGAAAGGCCAACCACGTGTTGTTTCCAATGACTCCTACCAGGGTAAAGTAAAGGGGGAGAATAAAACACTTCATCCTTCTGATAATGGAAACAGGAAAAACCAAACTACCCACAGTTTCTCCTACAGCTCAAGTAACTCTCTCTTAACAACTGGACTTTTTGACTGTTATTTGCACAAAGCTATTCACCTCTTATTTGTTTTGATTTAAAAAAACTTTCTAAACAGAAGGATAAATAGACTTCCTAGCTCTGTTTACTTGGACTACTCATGGGTCCTCAAAAACTGAAGATTGGGGAGTGAGAAGAGTTCAGGAGTATAATAGATTGGAGGTAAAATTTTCCAAAGCAAGTAAATGCATTAGGAGCCTAAGTCTCATTGACAGTCAATGGGACGAAGGAAACAAAGTACTTCGTCACTTTTGAAAAACGGTACTTAGAGGTGCTTTTGCAATTTTTACCCTAAAGCACTGTCCCAGCCTTTCTGGAGATCTGGATTCACATCTTGATTCAGGTCACAAATCCAGTGGTCTGAGCCAGATCCACCTCACAAAGCTCTAGCTAACCACGGCACAATTACTTTCTGCTCAAAAAGAATCTCAGAAATGGAATGCTAGGCAGGTATTACAGATCAGGATCAGAGCGTAACTAGAAGAGTTACAGGGGGAAGCTTTGCATCACACATAGCTGACTCTAGCAAACCCTCACTGAATGAGCATTAGATTAACTTATACTTCTCCCCGATCCCCTCAACTAATTTCTGGAAGTCTAGAAGTCACACATCTCCCTAAATCTACTGAACATGTGGTAAATCATTTCAAATCGTTTTGTGTTTAAATCTCCATTTCCAGTATTATGGAAGATGGAAAAATAGATATTTATATCCTTTTTTAGAGATTACATATTTAAGAGAATTTCTCATACAGCTATAAACAAAATTTAGATTAGGGCCAGTAGAATATCTCAGTAGTTTAAGGGTATTTAAAAGCACTTTTACTTTACATACTCTTTCTACATATCTGTGTGCACTCCTAAGACACATGTGTGCAGTAAAAGTCCTCTAGTTGAATGTGAAGAAAGTTTAAATTCATATGCTTTACACAGTAAGTCAATTGGCTATACAGGAAAAACACAGTAACCGCTGTTGGACCCAGAAAGTCCATCATATACAGGGACTTGTTTTATTAACGAACCAAATCAGGAATATGATGGTCTATAAACAGGGGTTATATTCCCTAATCTTGGGGAAAGATATGAAATCTTTAACATTCACCAAGAAAAGCATAAGAGACAGGCAGATAAGAATTCACTTTAATTTCACATCTAAAGAATGACATCTTTAACACCATAGCATCCTCCCAGCACTGCACTAGTGTCAACCAACAACCTTCTGACCAAGAAGTCCTATTGACCTCTTCTTTCAATGAAGTTTATACATAACTGGATCTCTGGGAGCAGTACCATTAGATAAACTATGTAAAAAGCACACAATATATTTTAAGTCAGTGGAAAAATACTTTCAAACTGAGGTGCTGTTCGTAGTTCTGCTGGATTCACAAAGTACTGGATGAAGACATAAAGGATCACCAGTATCAGGAGGAAGACACCAAGAACAGCAGAGGCAACAGCATTGAAGAAAAACCTAGGTACATAAGAGAAACAAAACACTATCCTCAGAGGATGACCAGGCATGCAGCTTCACAGAAATGAAGCTTTCATGAACTTCCCCTGATTTAAAAGAATAATATTTGTTTATAAAATATCCTTTAAGTAAAAAAATACAAGTATGAAATTACATCAATCTCAGTTAAAATACTTCATTCGCATCCCCAAACACCCACACACAAATGAACACTTAACTCCCTCCACTTCCCGCAGGCCACCCTCTCAAGCAAAAGCCTGTGTAACCATAAGCCTTTACGCATTCAGTGAAGGTCAAATAAATAATTGGGCTCTGCTGGTCCAATGGTATGAATTTCAGCTTCTTTGGCTGCTCACCAAACACAGCCTGCCTCCAACACCCAGATGTTTAAACCTGATAGCTTGTGTTTCTCAAAGGACTTAAGCCAATGGAATAGAAGATGCAAATTTGTAAATTAGCCAAGAAGGAAGCAAACAACATAGGACTTTCATATATGAAAACCAACAATATGGGTTGTACAGTGACAAGGGAACCCAGGTTCACCAGTACTGTCAACTGTAATACTGGCTGTGATGGAAGAGAAGAAAACATTTTTGTCTCCATTATAGCCATTACATAAAATTTCAAAAGTGATTTATGAGTTGATCAAACAGATTTGGAATTTGGCTTCTGTCACCAGCACTCAGCCTTCTGCTCTTCTCTTTCCATTACCTCTCTCACAGGCTTCCTGAAGAAAAGGTTGACCTGTGAGGAGGGTGCAAAGCTGGTGATATTAGAACAACCCTACTGACAGTAGAGGACGAATAAATCCGTGTCTAACTGGACCACTGAAAGAGTAGCGCACTTGCATTGATATTTAATATTCTCCATTAAAGAGCTTTGAAACCCTATTGGACCACCTGTCTTTGTGGTTAAGCAAATAAAATGGTTCCACTGCACCAGAGAGTACAAAGGGTAAGCCCTGATGCCAAACCAAAATGAGAACATTTACCACCCCCGCAACCCCTCCAAATCAGAGATCAAATCCAAGGCAAGCTAGCTGTAAATTGAGTGCCAAAAACCATATGGGAGAGCCCCAGGGATGACACGGTACAACATGACATCTAAGGTCACTCCTGAAGTATCATTCACATTTGCACTGGAATCACCGAGAAGAATAAGCCTCTGACTCCAACACATGGTTGTGGTACTTGGGCACAGCTACATTCTAAATCCCTTATCCACCCTCTGCTGCCCAATAACCCTAATCTGTATATGCCCCCAGAGTATTTTACAATGGCTACAAGACTTTTTTTCCACCCAATGACTGCCATGCCATCTACAGCATGCCTGTTACACCATAGGATTGGAAGATTATACCCCAAAGCCATTTGCTACTAGCCAGGGTAATGGGACAAGGTCAAAAGATTGTTTCACCCACCGACCAAATTAAAACAAATCCCTCTAAACATAGCCCCCTTTCATCTCTCTAACATATACCAAGGGTATGTCTACACTACGAAATTAGGTAGAATTTATAGAAGTTGATTTTTCTGAACAGATTGTATACATTCGATTGTGTGTGTCCACACTAAATGCGCTAAGTCGACAGAGTGCATTCATAGTACCCAGGCTAGCATCGACTCTCGGAGCAGTGAAGTGTGGGTACCTATCCCACAGTTCCTGCAGTCTCTGATGCCCATTGGAATTCTGGGTTTAGCTCTCAGTGCATGATGGGGCAAAAACATTCTCATGGGTTTTCATGGGCACATCCCCTCAGTCGCCCCTCCCTCCATGAAAGTAATGGCAAACAATCATTTCGCACCCTTTTCTCTGGATTGTCTGTGCAGACGCCATAGTACCAAAAGAATGGAGCCCGCTCAGATCACTGCGGCTGTTATGTGCATTGTAAACACCTTGCGCATTATTGTGCAGTTTGTGCAGAACCAGAACCTACAAAAGAAGACGAGGCGGCAATGGCAGCATGGTGACAAGAGTGATGAGGACATAGACACAGACCTCTCTCAAAGCACGGGCCCTGGCAATTTGGACATCCAGGTGGCAATGGGGCTGGCTCATGCCGATTCTGGGCCCGGGAAACAAGCACAGACTGGTTGGACCGCATAGCGTTGCAGGTCTGGGATGATTCCCAGTGGCTCCGAAACTTTCAAATGCATAAGGCCACTTTCATGGACCTTCGTGACTTGCTTTCCCCTGCCCTGAAGTGCAAGAATACCAAGATAAGAGCAGCCCTCACAGTTCAGAAGCGATTGGCGATAGCCCTCTGGAAGCTTGCAATGCTAGACAGCTACCGGTCAGTCGGGAATCAATTTGGAGTGGGTAAATCCACTGTGGGGGCTGCTGTGATGCAAGTAGCCAACGCAATCACTGAACTGCTGCTATCAAGGGTAGTGATTCTGGGAAATGTGCAAGTCATAAGAGATAGCTTTGCTGCAATGAGATTCCCTAACTGTGGTGGGATGATAGAGGAAACGCATATCCTTCTCTTGGGACCGGACCATGTTGGCAGCCAGTACATCAACCACAAGGGGTACTTTTCAATGGTGCTGCAAGCAGAGTGGATCATAAGGGACATTTCACTGACATCAGCGTGGGATGACTGGGAAAGGTACATTATGCTCGCATCTTCAGGAACTCTGGTCTGTTTGAACAGCTGCAGAAGGGACTTAATTTCCGGACCAGAAAATTACTGTTGGGGATGTTGAAATGCCTATAGTTATCCTTGGGGACCCAGCTTACCCCTTAATACCATGGCTCATGAAGCCATACACAGGTAGCCTAGACATTTAGTAAGGAGCAGTTCAACTATAGGCTGAGCAAGTGCAGAAGGGACAGAAGGGATATTACATAGCATGGTAGAGTGTGCACTTGAACATTTAAAGGCTCACTGGCACAGTTTACTGACTTTTATAGACCTCAGCAAAAAAATATTCTCATTGTTATTGCTGCTTGCTGTGTGCTCCACAATATCTGTGAGAGTAAGGGTGAGGGTGGCGTGGCAGGTTGAGGCAAATTGTCTGTCCACTGATTATGCACAGCCGGACACAAGGGTGATTAGAAGAGCACAGCATGACGTGGTGCGCATCAGGGAAGCCTTGAAAACCAGTTTCATGACTGGCCAGACTACAATGTGACAGTTCTATTTGTTTCTCCTTGATGGAAACCTGCCCCCTTGGTCCACTCTACTTGACTGTAAGCCAACCGCCCTCCCCCTTTCAGTCACCGCTTGCAGAGGCAATAAAGTCTTTGTTGTTTCAAAATCATGCATTCTTTATTAATTCACTCTAACAGGGTGATAACTGCCAAGGTAGCCCAGGAGGGGTGGGGGAGAAGGGAAGCACCGGGTGTTCTGGTGGATTGTTGGGGAGGGTGAAGGACAAGGCCACACTGCACTTCAAAACTTATTGAATGCCAGCCTTCTGTTGCTTGGGCACTCCGCAGGGGTGGAGTGGTTGGGTGCCCAGAGCCTTCCTCCACCCCCATGTTCTTCGGAGTCTGGGGGAGGAGGATATGGAACTTGGGGAGGAGGGAGGGTGGTTGCACAGGAGCTGTAGTGCAGCGGCGGTCTGTGCTCCTGCTGCTTTTCCTGCAGCTCCACCAGATGTCGGAGCAAGTCAGTTTGATTTCCCAGTAGCTACAGCATTGCATCCTGCCTCCTTTTGTTACGCTCCTGCCACCTCTCTTCTCGATCATCCCTCCTGTCCTCACGTTCATTTACCGATTTCCTGGACTGTAACATTGTTTGTCTCCATGCATTCTGCTGAGCTCTTTCAATGCAGGAGAACTGCATGAGCTCAGAGAACATTTAATGGCACATACATTTTTTTTGCCTTCTTATCTGCGCTAGCCTCTGAGACGGAGATGATAGGGGGAGGGGTAAAACACTTGTAGCTGCTGGAGGAAAAAAAAGGGAGAGTAGTATTTAAAAAGTTACATTTTACAGAACAATGGGTATACTCTTTCACGGTGAACCAAACTATTCATATTACATAGCAAATGTGCTTTTGGTACAAGGTCACATTTTTCATCTTGTATTGAGTGCCTGCAGGTTTGGTGTGAAAGATCACACACACACACAGGGCCAGGCAACAGAATTCGGCTTGCAGGCAGCCATGGTAAACTGTAGTCTTTCGGCTTCTTCAACCTTCATAACATTTGGGAATGGTTTCAAAAAGCAGTGCCCTCCTTTCCCATATCAAGCAAAGCAAAGCTTTGTTGAGTTGGCCATCTAAAAGGAGGTGCTGCAGTTTTTGGGTTAACATGCAGCAGAAACCCAACTAACCCCCACTATTCAATTCTCTGGGACGATTGCTTCACCCCTCCCACCACCACATGGCTGGTATCAGGGAAGATCCCTGCTAACCAAACGTGAACAGATCAGTGTTAACACTGCACCCCCACTGCATAGCTAACTGCAGGGAGGGTTTCTTTTCAGCCACAGGTAAACAGCCCAGCAGGAACAGCCACCTCTGAATGTCCCCTTAATATAATTCCCCTCTTTCAACCAGGTAACCAGGAATGATACCACTTTCCTAAGGATAACACAGAAAGATAAAGAACGGATGTTGCTTGAATGCCAGCAAACACCAGGACCATACACCGCCAGGCTTTGTCATACAATGATACTAGACTACTTGCTACTGGCCTGGTGTGGTAATGTGTCCTACCATGGAGGATGGAATAAGGCTGCTCTCCCCAGAAACCTTCTGCAAAGGCTTTTAGAGTACCTCCAGGAGAGCTTCATGGAGATGTCCCTGGAAGATTTCCCCTCCATCCCATGACATGTTAAAACACTTTTCCAGTCGCTGTGCTGGCCATAAATGCATCCCAAGTCCTCAGGGAAAATTAATCATTAAACACACTTGCTTTTAAACCATGTATTATATTTACAAAGGTACACTCACCAGAGGTGCCTTCTCTGGATTCATGGTCCGGGATCCCGCTTTGGAAGGGTTGGGAGGGAATTGGCTCCAGGGTGATAAAAAGATCCTGGCTGTCTGGGATAATGGCGTCTCTGCTTGACTGCTGTGTGCTATATGCAACCTCGTCCTCCTCCACCTCCTCCTCCTCCTTTCTTGTCCCCAAAATCCTCATCCCTGCTGTGTGAGACTCCCCCCTTGCTGGTGTCCACGGACAGGGGTGGGGTAGTGATAGCCCCCCCCCCCACAGTATTGCATGCAGCTCATCACAGAAGCGGCATGTCTGGGGCTCTGACCCGGAGCATCTGTTTGACTCTTTGGTTGTCTGGTACACTTGTCTGAGCTCCTTAATTTTCATGTGGCACTGCTGCGGGTCCCTGTTGTAGCCCCTGTCCATCATGGCCTTGGAGATTTTGGCAAAAGTATTTGCATTTCTTCTTTTCGAACGTAGTTCCACCAGCACGGATTTGTCTCCCCACACAGCAATCAAATCCAGCACCTCCCGTTCGGTCCATGCTGGAGCTCTTTTGCGATTCTGGGACTGCATGGTCTCCTATGATGTTGGGCTCTGTACTGATGAACTCGCCACGCTGGGCAAAGAGGAAATGAAATTCAAAAGTTCCCGGAGCTCTTCCTGTCCACCTGGCCAGTGCATCCGAGTTGAGAGTGATGTCCAGAAAGGTCACAATGGAGCATTCTGGGCTAGCTCCCAGAGGCCAATACCATCAAATTGCATCCACACTAATCCAAATTCAACCCAGCAATGTCGATTTCAGGGCTAATCCCCTCATTGAGGAGGAGTACGGAAATCGATTTAAAGAACCTTTTAAGTCGACCGAAATGGCATCATCGTGAGGACGGGTAAATGGTTAGATCTATTTAACACTGATAAATTCGACCTAAACTCATAGTGTAGACCAGGGCTAAAGAACCTCACCTGCTTCTCATTTTCTAGAGTCTGTTTTAAAGTGTGGCAAAACAGAACCATTCGAGTTACTGTAGCTTCACTACAAAATATAGACTCTAGTCATTTTCCACTTACACTCCTTTTATTACACTTCTGTTCAAACAATTCAGCTTTTTCTTTTTCCATTCAGCTTGTGGCATTTTAAATGTGAAGAAGAATTTACAAAATTTTCACCATAAATCATATTCGGGGCTGAAACAGCTGACATTTTGTTCTATTCTTTTTGTAAGTGCTCATCTCTCTCTCTCTCTATCTTTATATATCCATAGAGTAGGTAGCAGGCTCTCACTTTAGAGCTTCTTTCCTCATGAACAATGGTTGGCTACTTTACAAACTGAAGACTGGCATGTAGAATTCAAAAACAAGGAGGATTTGGTAAAACAAATATCACATGGGTTTGCTTCAGTCTATTTTACCTTCCTTACAAGATGTAATTAGACATGGAATAGTCTAGTTAATATTGTATACATTTCTTTTATTCACTCTGTTCTATGTAGTATAAACATCCATTAAAAGAAAAAAGAACATTAATTTCTTTACTGTATTCTTTTTGGACTGATGCTGCAAATTTTAATAAAAATGAAATGCCTATAGTACAACAAAAGATATTTTTAAAAGCAAGTTTTATTAATTACAGTTTAGCCACAATACACTTAGTACAGATAATAGAATATCAGATTTAGAAAGGACCTCAGGAGATCATCTTTCTAGTCTAACCCCCTGCTCAAAGCAGGACCAATCCCTCATTAAATCATCCAACAGAGTTTTGGTCCATATCCCTAAATGGCCCCCTCAAGGATGGAGCTCACAACCCTGGGTTTAGCAGGCCAGTTCTCACACCATTGAGCTATCCCTTCCCCTTCCAAACAATAGCAACTAAGGACACTTATTTAATTGAAAGATCCAGGTTTGTAAGATAAGAACTAACTCTCAAAATTGGTCAGTGAACATATATCTGCCATCACTATTGTGGCTAGATACAGTGGTCAAGCAACTTCATGGCTAGCACATAGATTGGTACAGTGGACTTAGAAACAAACTGCAAACACAGTAAAAACTGGATGTTTCTGGGCCATATGGGGGAGGAAAGGGATACATTTAAAACTGATTTCCCAGAGAGGAGTCATTAACTTGATCTCACTTTTCCACCATTGAATAAAAGGCTGCTGACATAGGAATGTTCCCTCCAAGTCAGTCAATCCCCACCCAAGCAGTTACATGTCCTCAAAGGGGGCAGGTGGAAAAAGCATCTGGTTCATTACACTTAGCTCCCATTGATTTCTTCATGGACAAATCAATATGATCAAAGCTAGCCTGCATTGGCTTACCAGTAATTTCTGCCTCCCACACAGTTGTTGAGCCACTTACAGTGGTGATCGAAGTCCGCAATGCACTTATTACAGGCACTACAGTGTTTGGCTTTCAGCCCTCTAAAAACAAAAAGATATAAATAAAATGGAATAAGAATTAGCCAGCAAAACAGGCCACACTTATGGAGACATGGGAAGTCTTCGACAGACAGATGTCTCGTAACAGGTTTATATATTACCCCCAAAAAACAAAGAAATCACAAACAGTCCAAGTCACATAGCCCTTCCTATCCTCCCACAATTCCTCACCCCCCTGCATTCTAATCAGGATTCCTTTGACTGTCCTTGTACACAGCCTGGGCACCAGCAAGGAGAGCACAGGAGAGACAGTCTCCCTGCTCTCAGTTCGTGTCTGATGTCCCAGGATCCCTTGGTGGATGGGAGGAGCAATTGCAAGTAAAGTCCCACTAAGACTATGTCTACACTATGGCTTATGTTGGCATAACTGATGTCATGCATGAGGGGTGGAGAAATCATCCCTCCCTCCCCACTGCAAGAGCAACATAAGTTACACTGATTTAAGCATTGGTATGGACAGCATTATGTTGGCCAGAGAGTTTCTCTGGTCAGCTTAGAGCAGCTACAGTAGAGAGCTTATAGTCATGCAGCTGCAGTGCTGTAAGCTCTCTGGTGTAGCCAGGCCCTAAGTCTCTGCAGAGCTTGGACAGAGCATGTGGTCACTGTGAGGAGATATAATCTAGAACAGGTCGGAGCTGTGAATGGATGGAGCATGCTCAGGCCAGACAGACTGTTTGGGAATTTAGCTGCCACACTCCTACAGCTCTCCACTAAGTGTTTGCGAATGGAAATTATTCAGAAGCAGGCAACTTGGTTAGATTTGGGCTCATTTTCACAGGGACAGCAAAAAGCACATCCCAGGGCAACCCTCCTGCCAAATTTCAAGTCCCTGATCTGAAAGGAAGGACCCTCAGCAAAAAGGTTCTTGAGAATTTTTTTTCCCCTAAAAAATATGGACCGCACAATATATTTCCCCCTGTTCTCAGAAACAGCTGAATCACGTTAGCTGAAACATTAAAATCACCCTGGAGCAAACCCCTGGTATGGAAAATTTCAGCCTGAAAGGTGAAGTCTGTGTAAGTTAAAAGCGATTGAAAATACGGTCTTATAAAAGGAATTGCCAGGCAACCTCAACTTCTAATTCAAAGCCACAAATTTCTTACTAACAGGTCAGTTTCTCTCCAATCTGGCCAGCAAGAAAATGACTTCACAACGGTAAAGAAAAATATAAAACATCTCTGGAGTTAAAGAAAAACAATCCTGATCTTTCCGATATGTTTTTACTGCATAACTTACACGTCAACTTCACAGAGATAACAGTGTTGGTTCTGAATGACGTGCTCGTGCTTGCCTCTGTCAAAGACTGGCATGGGGCTGCTGTAGTTTTTCTTGGCCAGCACATTTTGATCTGCTGGGTCAATGGTGATGGCAACAAGGTGAGAAACTAAGTGATGCACAAAAAGGACACCAATCACCTGCGTTATTGTTAAGGAGAAACTGGGTGTTTACGAGAAAAAAATATACACAAAGATGAAGATCAAGCACATACCCCTTTCAAAAGCTTTTGCCCACCACATGTTCCTGTGCCATTTTAAAGAGTCCCTCCCCCTTATTCAGTGCTTGTATTTTTGAAGACAAAAGAAGGTGAAACTGCACTATGACTTGTAAAATGGAAGAAATGTAAGTCAAACTTCCATGGCCTACATCCCTTCTGTCCTTTGCCTCCCAGTTGCCTGCACACATTTTCAATATTACAAATGAGTAAAATGCATTTTAGTTTTAGTTTTACTTTATCTTAACAGAAGGAACAACTATCTTTCCCCCCACCCCCCTCGACAGTTTTAACTAATAAGTGGCATGCCACAGTATCAAAAGAGCTAGAAATGGAAGTCACCAGGTTTATCTACTAAGTTAGTTTAATCCCCCTGACAATACAGGTTTGTTCTTGGCAGCACGTTTTTTTGGTGTTTCATCCAGGCTATTTCTGAAAGTCCCAAGGCAATGGGGCCACCATTACATCCTTTGAGAAACTATTCTGCAACCTAATTCGCTCATCTTCAGATTTTTTCCCCTAATTCAGTATAAATTTTGCCTCTTACCACTTCTATTCCTTACCTATGAGTAGTGACAGATGCCTGTAGTTACTACCTAAAATTTATAAATAGGCACTCTTTCAGACTTCAACGTGAAGAAGTCCTGTAGACTTAACAGGGAACAAACTAACAAGGTTCTATTCAAGTTACTCTTGAAACCTTTTTAGACTCAGTTCACTCCCTCCCAAGATAAAAGCCACAGAGAAATTCTTGGGAGAAAACACCAGGAGGATTTCAGTACATTGCCCTGATAGGAATCGTATTTTACCCACACTCCAGGGTTGCCAACTTTCAGTATGATCATTAGTCTCATGATATTTGTTTGTTCGTTTTTTCCCTTGAAGCCTCAGCTCCTGGAGCCAGTTAATTATGTGAGATTTTAGGAGAATGGATTGGGAGCCACAAACCAAGGACCATGGGACATGAACTGGCAGTCAGGAACTTACTTTCCCCTTTTCCTGAGAGGTACTGATACCAGGCTTTGGAGTGTACCAATTACTTGTTAGAAATGAAGTTAGTGACAAAGATTCAGGGTATTTCTTATTCCCATTTATTTATTTACAAATGTTCACACAAGTCATGTTTACCTGGGACAGAGCAAACAGTTCCAAGAAGTTCATTTGCCAAAAAAAACCCCTCAAGTCAAACTATCTCCTGGCAAAGCAGCTCCCTCTCTAACATTGATTGATCTGTGTCCCACTTTCCACACACCGTCTTTTCCACACCTCCTTACACTCTCACCTGGCGAACTTGTCAGCCCCAAATCACATGACATGACCACAAAAATTCAAATACAGAGCATGAACATTCAGTTTCACCTGAACTAGCTAAGCACTTTATGTAGCTGCTTTGCAACATAAGAAAGTAGTTCGACTATAACCAGATCCCCAAGTCTGCCACACAATTCACCTCTTGCTACAGAAGTTAATTGTGCAATCACTAAGTACTAACACAACAGCAAGAAGCAAATGGATTATCTTTTTGCACTGGCTGATTCTAGTGACGATTAACCCCTCACACCCACTCCAAAAAAACAGTCAGACACCCCACCCTTGAGCATCACACAGTGAATAGATTATTTTGTGCTAGGCTTAAGTCACAGAGAGAGTAATCAAACTGCTGTACTTTAGAACACTAGCATAATTCATTTACAAAACACAGAGAATAGCTGTCACACCATGTTTTTGTTTTGTTACCATGGGAGCAATTACCAATACTTTTGAAGAGAATGAACAATGTGACATGACAGAGAAGGACAATGAGAAGGTGTGTTTTCTTGACCAGAGCAGGAAGTCCCATTGTGTGCCCCAAAGCAATAATTTCCTACATTGTTTAAAGCAGAATTCTTCTCTATTAGAAACAGAACAAGCACCGTATCACATTGCTAGATCTGATTCAAGAGTAAACAAAGCCCAGAGAGCTAGAAAAGAAGTTACAAGAGTGTGCCTCTTCACAAGTCTGCACTACAGTTTAAACTTTGAGAACAGAAGAAAAGGAAACTCAAACATTTTTGGTGTGATACAGAACAGAAAAATGTGCTGGACACAATATTTCTAACAGAGCACCAGTTTTGGTTAAATCTTCTTTCAAAGTTTTAAATCTTAGTCTCTGAGGCTGAGTCTCATAGACAACATCAGGATATATTACATGATTTTTTTAAAGTTGAAAATGATATATAGTCACAGACTTAAATAAACAGCAGAATTCTCAAGTGTCCCAGACCTGTAAGTCTTCCTGCCCTCAAGAAGGAGATAAAACAAAAGCCCTTGTGTATGCATAACTCGATCAATTTTTCACCCAGCAGTTCTTTAAACGGTAATTTTATCAATGATATGTTTCCCACATTCAGGAGGAAGTAGCTCTTCTACATGCAACTGGTGATAGATATCATCTAAGCAGTCTTCAAAAAGCAGAGAAATTGAACTTTGAGTGCATGGGCCAAGAAATATACATACAATATACTCTTTTTTTGTTGTTTTTTTAACCCCACATGCAGAGCATGCCACGCACCTCTGACACCCCCCCCCCCCCGCAATACATGCACCCTTTGCAAGGCACAGTCGGAACTCTGAATCCACTCCCAAACACAGTTTTTTGCTCACCAGAAGGGAGCAGCTGGGAAGGTTGCAGGAACAATTGATGAGAATGACCTGTAGACTGCCTTAACACAAGTTGTTATTGCCATAAAAAGCTTGCCAAAATACATGTGTATACCTGAGATCCAGGAAGTATGCTTTGTATAGTCACACTTTTTGATTCTAAGATATGCTGAATGAGCACTTAATAAATGTGCCATTATCTAAAGATTTCTTCTACTGAAGACTAAAATATTAGTTTTCCTTGCCTATGTTTTTATGTAATTGCAATACTTTATTATAGAGAGGTGTATTTTTAATACAAAAAGTGATGTATTCATATATATAAAGCATACATATATACTTCACACTCAGACAGCTGTATTATATACATACACACAGATTTCCTTGCATGTTACATAACAGACTTTCCCACTACCCCACTCAATGCATGCAAAATTCTTCTCAAAATGGTACATACAGTATCCAAAATGTTTCATTTAGATAACCATAAACTACATTAGACTATGCAGTATAGCCTGACACATCACAAAAATAAAATCCCCATAAAAAAATGACCTACCAGGGCAGTCAGAGCAACAAAACTTCCAATGATACATAAAGGGTCAGATCCGCAGCTGTGGTAAGTCATTGCAGGTATACTTAAATCAAAGGAGCTATGCTGATTTACACCAGCTGTAGATCTGTCCCAAAATTCTTAGCCTCTATAAGATTTTTTTTTATTTGAACATAAAAGAGGGCAAAAAGGCTGTTTTAATGAGTTTGAACTCATCTGACCTTCCACTTTCTTCCACAAATACAAATAAACCAATTCAGTTTGAAGCTAAAACATTTCTTATTTCACTGCCAAAAACTAAAAGTATAAATTTTATCTTCCATTGTCTCTGAAAATTTGGCACCAATATTTGGCAAATTCTTCCATTAGAAGTCTGAAATCTTTTGTCCTGGTTTGCATTTCCTGGACCTCATCAGGATACATAACAACATGGTGACATTTAAAATTAGCCATCTTTTAGTTTTGAACATAGAAATCTAAACTTGTGTGTTTAGAATTCTATTAGTTCTTATTAGATTGCAAAAAAATTAAAATTGTAAAAAGCCACTCTGTCTACACACCCCTCTAAAATTTCTATATATTGAGAAACAAGAAGCTTTTTCTATGGTTAAGAAAGGTTTGACTTTCACATGTAAAGCTGTTAATGATACGGACAGGGCCACAAGATGATTATCTTGATCAGCTCCACCTTAAAGTATAAAAGGCAAAGGTTGGCAGTGCTGGATTCATTATGCACAGCCTCCAAACTGAAACATAGCAACATTATCTTGAACTACTGTACTGGAGAGGGTCATATAAAAATCTGCATATTGATTTTAATTTGATTGTGGTCTTTAAAGAGATCTGCATGATCTCTCTCAGTTTGTTCCACAGAAACGCTGTAAATTTTGTAGTTATTACTATCTGAAATAAAATGATAATTTGATCAAAACAACACATTGAAAATGTGATGTCCATGTGTTTAGTGTAACCCCTCCCTCATAAGATCTAGATGAACTAAATCCAGCCAGTAGATCATCTGTACAAGAGAAAGAACCCATCTTTAGAGGGCGGTGGGGGGGAACACCTCCAGACAGTCTCTCTCACCTCTGCCCATGTCACATGTCCTGTATTACCATGAAAGTGCGTTACCTTGGGAAGTCTTTCAGAGAGGGAATGACCCCCAACTGTAGTCAAATTAGGATTTTAAAAAGCTGTCAATTTATCGAAGTAAAGGAAAGGCAGAGGAGAAGGGAAGGCAGAAATACACTTCTCTCACACTTATTAAAAGGGGAGGGGAACCTTCTCTAAATGAGAAAAAAAATTCCAAGGATTCTCAGACTCCCCAAACAGTCTTTTTTTTTTTTTTTTTAAGATCTTTCAGAAAACCCCCACCTGAACCTCAGAGCAATAGCCCTCCCTTTTCCCCAAACAAACCTTAAAGTCCCCTCTTTAATATACAAGAATATCAATTTCCTTAACAACCACCACCACCAAAAAAAAAAGTGCTCGGTTGCTCTGTTCCAAGGACCCTCCCCCCGGCAATGACAACCCCAGCAGGAATCAATAAGGACCTCAGTAGAGTGGACTTCAGCAAGGCTCTTATTCTTTTCAAACGTGTGAACATGGTATGCAAATTAAATGTAACAGCTTTTTAAAAAAATAGGAATTCCTATTTCCTATGAAGTAGGAAAAACAAAAAAATCTTTGTTCTAAGATTATATTGCATTTCCAGTGTAAATCTGATTTTGACTAGTAGAGGAGATAAACGGCACCAGTAATGCATTGTTTTCCATTATAAACACAACATTTGACTACACAAGTATTTTATCCCTTACTGTAAGAGTTATCATGCTGTTATAAGAATACTGTATTGACATCATATCACTTCCTAGCAACAATCTGTGTTTAGTATATAAATAGTATATAAATTACTGGTGTATTGATGCGTTCCCTTTCATAACATTGTTAACTTTCCTCCCACCTCCACCCCCGCCATCTCAGTCACAGGAATTTCAAACCAGTTTCAAATGTCCCTGTTTGGAGGTACTATAGAATCAAGACCCTGATTCACAATTTAATGAAAAGCAAGCACCGTGTAAAGTAATCTGATTAGAAGCTGAGCTGCTACATGTTACTGAAAAGCTCACTATAAAAACGCTAGCATTTTGTAAGCTTGCTATCCATTCGGAGCAGTTATTGCTGAGCTGAGTTTTGATTCTGCAATGTGCAGGATGCCCTTCAGTCAAGGAGCACTTCAAGTGAACAGTACACCACAAGAGTTGTGCCCCAAGTCTCTTTTGCATTAGACCAGTGGGGGCTAATCTTTTCAGCCTGAGGATCAAACATAAGATTCACAAAGGTCAAGGGGGCTACAGTTAGTATTTGGGAGCAGATTTTCTTTCCTGTTCCACTCTTTTTGGAACACTCAGGCCATGGCTACACTTCAGAGCTTAGAGCAGGGATCTCAAACTCAAATGACCAAGAGGGCCACATGAGGACTAACGCTCAGGCCCAAGGGCCACATCACTGACACACCCATCCCCGCTGCCTCTGTTCCTGCCCCCACACCACCTCTTCCATGAGACCCTGCCCATGCCCCACCTCTTCCCCCTGCCCTGCCTCTTCTCCACGTCTTTCCTCTCCCTCCTGGAAAGCGCTAAGCACTGCCAAACAGCTGTTTGGTGTGGGAAGCGCCTGAAGGTAAGTAGAGGAGCAGAGATGTGGTGCGCTATGTGGGAGGGGAGCCATGGCAGCCGTCGGAAATAACTGGGAGGGAGGCACGGGGAGCTTGAAGGCCACAGGAAATAACTCGGCAGGAGGGGGGAACTTGGCGGCTGCATGTTTGAGACCCCCGGCTTAGAGCGCTGCAGTTGCTTCGGCTCAGCTGTGCCGCTGCTAGCGCAGACCCTCTAAGCTGACAGGAGAGAGCTCCCCCATCAACTTAATTACTCTGGCCTCCGAGAGTGGCAGTAGCTATGTCGGCAGAAGCTCCCCCTGCCGCCATAGTGCTGTCCACGCTGACACTTAGAATGGTGTAAATTACATCGCTCGGGGTGGCTTACGCACATCCCTTAGCAACATAACTTATACAGACTTAAGTAGTAGTGTGCATATAGCCTTAACCTGCTCAAAAGGGAGTGGAAACTACCCTTAAGTCCCCAGCTGGGGATTTCTCAGCAGGTGTGGAAACAGTGTAGTGTACTCCTACACCGCTCTCTCCCTATAGCCCTAGCACAAAGGGCATCCCAGGGTCATGAGGGAAGGGAGAAGGGATGGAGCACGTAGCTTACCCTGCTAGCATGTGATACCTTGGCATCTCAAAGTGCTTTAGTCTGCTCTGGGACAGAAAGTCAGGGTGCAGAAACTAGCTGCTCTTTCTCAGCTTCTTTTTTTCTTTTCCCTTAAGCATTCCTAGGTGGCTGGGCCAGGGAAAGACTTTGCTGGGCACTTCCCCCAGGCTCAGGCAGAGTCAGTCAAGTGCTTATTCTGCACTTGCTAGGGCTCCCACTACCTTGGAAGGGAGCAGCCTTAATGGAGCAGCCAGAGTTCCTCTGCCCGTCCTCACCTGCCGATGGATACGATTGTGCCACAGTAAAATTAGGCAAAATTCACAGAGCAGACCTAGTAAAAATATAGAAAATCAGAGAGTGGGCACGGTGGGGCTGAAGCCTGAGCCCCGTCTAGGGGAGCTGAAGCCAAAGAAGTCCCAGAAATGTGATTTAGTCATGGAATCTATAACTAAATCACATCTCATCATTACCTATGACACAGCAGACACTCAGGGCATTCCCAAGCTGAGATCTGTGCTAGAGCTGGCCACAACTGTCAGCCAAAAATACCTTTCTTTTTGGTGGGGGGAGGGGGGTAGAATGCTGATTTGGTGACAAAACATTTTGCTGAATTATTCTGGTCAATAAAGCACTCTAAAAACCCCTCCCACCCCACTCCCCTAAAAGCCCCCCACAGCATTTCACTTTAATATGTTTGTAATGAAACTTGACTTTTTGGCTCTAAACAACGTTTTGTTTACAGATTTCCTTTACTGTTATTTAAAATGTTTTGTTGAAAGTTAAAAAAAGCCTGAAATCAAAACAAAATGTTGTGTTTCCAACTAAACCTTTGTTTGACACACAACAAATCTTTCAGCTTTTGGATTGCCGAATATTTTTTAAAAAATATTTTGATTTTGGGCCAACAAAAAACTAACTTTTTTTTTTTAAAAAAAAAAGTTTGGAATTGCCAACGAACCAAAAACTATCAGAAATTCAATCATCTCTAACCTCTGCAGATCCTAGGGCTGCAGAGAAGGGAGTGAAAGGTGGTGCTTCCTGTGCTGCCTCCCCATAATGACTGGGCTGATTCAAAACACTTCAGATGAAAAGTCAGAGGGTACTGCTCAAGGGACACATCTTCAATTCAATCAAATGAACATTTTATTCTTGATATGTTCACCTTCCAGGATCACCATCTAGTATCTCGAAGGCCACACTTTCTAATCTGAATTTGTCTGGCTTCAGCTTCCAGCCATTGGTTCTTGTTATGCCTTTCTGTGCAAGGGGAGAGGCCTTCAGTGCCCATTATTTTCTCCCTGTGAAGGTACTTATGTAATCAAGGCACCTCTCAATCTGATAAATTACATAGATTGGACTCTAAGTCTCTCTCTGTACAATGTTTTCTGCAGCCCTCAAATAATTTTTGGCTCTCTTTGGAACCCTCTTCAATATCCTTATTAAAATGTGGACACTGAAACTAAATAGACTATTCTAGCATCTAAAGACTTCCCAACAACCCTGGGTTTCGTGGGACTATCCTGATTTGAGCCACAAAACCCTATGTCCTTTCCCAGGATACAGGGAGAGAGAGCATGGCTGGGCTTGGTTCCCCATTCCACATACTGCAACCCACTTCCCCGCCCAGCTCTCTAATTTGCTCCTTGCTCTCACCCCCACAGGCCTTACCAGACCCTCTCTTCCTCAAGCCCGACAGTCATTCAGAACTTTGGAGCCGAGCCCAGTCAGCCCGATAGGACAGGAGCCACCAGAATATAGAGTAAGTGTGGGATGGGTTTGTGCTGCAATTCTTCCCCTTGGGCCTCCCATCTCATCCTCACTGGGGCAGGATCTGAGAACGTTGGGAGGTATGCATCTGTCTCACCAGTGCCGTCCATGGAGGTAAAATTAGCTCCCTATTCCTACTCCATACTCACTACTCTCCTCTTTATTCACCCAAGGATCACATTAGCCCATTATTCCCTTGCCGTAAATAGTTTTATGGCTCTTTATTTCCAATGTAAATAATTTTCCAAAAATAAAAAAAAGTGACGGAACACCCAAAGGACGTGGAAGATAGGTGACTCTGGGCTGAAGTGAGATGTGTGATTGGGAGTGTTTGTCAATACACCAAAGAGTCCTTCAAAGCAGTGGAGAATCTATAGTACCCCACCTGACTGCTGAGCAGCTCAGTTTAGAACAAGGCTCACATCAATGGCCTGATCCAAAGCTCACTGAAGTCAACGGATAGACTCACACTGACTAATGGGCTTTGGGTCATATCCAATATTAGTTGGCAAAGACAGATTTTCTTTTTAAAATATGGTCTTTTGCAGGAAGTGATTTTTTTAAATAACAACTGCTATAACAAAACCACCCTCACTAAGTGTGGCTAAGTATACAATTGGGAAAATGCAATCCACTCCTCTAATGCACTAAGCCGGGGTGGGCAAACTTTTTGGCCCGAGGGCCACATCCGGTTTGCAAAATTATATGGAGGGCCTGGTAGGGAAGGCCCTGCCCCCAATCCGGCCCCCTCCCACTTCCCACCTCATGACTGCCCCCGCAGAATCCCCGAACCATCCAACCCCCCCAACCTTGTCTCCTGACTGCCCCTTCTCGAGACCCCTAACCATGCCCTGGACCCCACCCCCAACCCAATTCCCCTGCTCCCTGTCCCCTGAGTGCCCTGACCCCTATCCACCCTCCCGCCCCCTCGCCACCACCCCAGAACCCCATCCCTTATCCAACACACCCTGCTCCCTGACTGCCCCCTGCAAAGCCCCCCCACCCCACCCCTTACCATAGCTTCTGGGTGCAGCTCCGGGGAAGGGGCAAGCACGCTAACCTGGCTCCCAGAGTGCTGCCTGTGTGGCACGTCTGGGGGAGGGAAGTGTGCAGCCCCAGCCCCCCAGAGTGCTGTCCAGCTGCTCTGGGGGAGGGGAGGAGCACGCAGCCCCAGTCCCCAGAGCACTGCCCATGTGGAGCAGCTTCAGGGGAGGGGGGAGTGTGCAGCCCCGGCGCTGCAGTGGTGCCCACACGGCGCGGCTCCAGGGGAGGGGCCAGGAGCAGCCTCCTCAGCTGGGGGTCGGACTGGACAGTCTCGCAGGCTGGATGTGGCCTGCGGGCCGTAGTTTGCCCACTCCTGCACTAACCCTTATTTAGCATAAGCACGGTATATGTAATTTTAACCCAGAACCTATGCAGAGCATGTCTTGGAAGAGAGGAAATAAAAAAAAGGATACAGCATAGGCAGCATACTTCCATCCACATGGAAGCAAAGGTATGTAGATCCCAAACCCTACAATGGCCAGGTAGGTGTAAAACAGCAGAGCAACAAACTGAAAAGTGTGGAGTGGTAAAGACCAGCCGTTCACCCTGGAATGCTGGGGTGGAGAAACCAAGTCATTTCTACTGTTCAGCTGTTCAGGTCCTGTCCGCCTTAGCCTCCTGCCATAGCAGTTCATCTGCAAGAAAGCAAAGAGAACTTTATATTCCTTGTTCAAAATATCGTCTGTGCTTTTCTGAGTAACAAAATAAATGCTACCACATAAAGGGTAAGAGATGCAGACAAAAATGCTGTAGCATTCTCTCAACATTTCTCTGTTGTGCTGCAACATTTTCTTGTTAATTCTGTTCCTGTACAAATGAGCACTGAGTTTATCTCCCATTCAGTCTCAAATCAGACCCAATATGCAAATTACATCACACTGATCCCCCTTGTTTATAATGAGCCATATAATACAAGTCTCTTATGAGGGAAGAGAGTTCACTCAGCAATGTAATCATCAACCTTTGGTAAGCAAAGCAGCTAAGCTATAGCATGGTACTGATGGTAGGTATCTTGGCTATAACAGGCAAAGCTCTACAACTATTAGACAACTCCCAATCCTCATTGACACCAATACTGTATTTATATTCTGCTTAGTTCTGTTCCCAGTGATCATTTGCCTACCATATTTTTCATCTGCTGATTTCTTCAGCATTGCAACATAGAAGTAATCCACAAACAGAATAAATAAAAATCCACTAGCATTACAAGCATGTGTTCAATATCCCTTCCATAGTCTCTTTGGAGCATTCTAAAGCAGGTGAATCTCTCAACCCAGTGTAAGGGTCACAGTTAAGAAAGCTCTTCTGGGAGGCGGGAGGGCATTCCTTTACTTTAGATGGCACTATAGATAACACGCAGTCATACATAGAATACCATGCATGACCTGCTGACATGTGTTGCCACCTATGTATAATGGGGTAAGAAAAGAGGAAGTAAAGTCCTAGTGAGTAAAACAAGCCTATATTTTTATACATTAAGACAGCTATTAAATGAAATGTCACACAAGGAAGACATGAAACTTCTATGATATGTCTCAAATGTAGACTGAAAGGACGCTCATCCTAGAGTATGTGGTTAGGAGGCTGTTTGATTTTAATTGAAAAAATAAATCATTCACAGAATAAGCTACCAAGCTAAAATGTTACTATAATATCTGCAATCAAATGTCCCTAGATTCTTAAAACACACACATAAATTAGCTATTTAAAATATTCATACACTATGAAAAAGTTAAATACATATATTCATACATAAGCCAGTAGTGAAAAGTAAGCAAATTTATTTTTCTTTAATAACCAACTAATAACCAAGAATGATCTCTGTCTTGACAAGAGTTTCGATTTGATTAAACAGATACAAATTCACTACTACTGACATCCAAGGTGACTGAGGGAGAGATAGAAATACATTCTTTTAAAGCCTCAAAAAAGAAAAGAAAAAGTAACTAACCAGTATAAATAGAGTAATACAAAACAAATATAACAAACATATACAGAGTACTCACTTCAATCATTTTTCCTTATCTTTACATCTAAAGCTTTTCTTGCTGAAGGCTGAAACCTTTCTTTGCAAAGAAAGAATCAAACCCTTTCAAACAGCATCAGGATTTTTCAATGACGGATACAAAGTTTGTCTTACAGCATTCTGCTGCTGCTCACCAATGTACATATTGCACAGAGATTTCAAGCCACTGGTTTCCATTTATGTTAGGGTATTACAGCATACAGGAAAAATCCCCATTAGCTCCAGGGAAGGAATTTTGTCTTAAAAGCAGTTTTGTTCTGGAGACTGGTAGCAAATGTCTGTCGAAGGATAGTCCGGCACATTTAGAACCTGCAGTTATATAATGCTCGGCAGAACTGACATAGCTCAAGTACTAAATTCTTTGAATTATTAATAAGAGAGCCTCCTCCAGCCACAAAGCTTCCCGATGCAGTGGTCGTACAACAAATACCCAACATTTTCAGTACTCATCTGCCTGCCTGTCTGCCCCAAGAAGACAACTCGTGCAATACCTGCTGAAATTCTGTTTGATATCTAAGATAAAAAGCCAAACAAAAACCAAAGTATTTTATCCCAGGATTGTGTAATTTCACAGAAACCTTAATAAAACAAACTGAAACCACCACACTCATCTGGAAGAATGTTTACTTCCTATTCTTTTTTTGTGGAATTTTAACCATATGGCAAAACTTTAGGGTGTGAGTCTAGAAAGTGCTAAGCTTTGTCTTAACAAATTTGACTTCTGTGGATGTATTACCATACGGGGGACTCTGGGGTGCAGGAAGAGGCTTCAGGCTGGGATTGGGGGGTTTGGAGGGTGGGAGGGGAATCAGGGCTGGGACAGGGGGGTGGGGCATGGGAAGGGGGCAGGGGTTCAGGCCCAGGGCAGTGCTTACCTCAACCAGATCCAGGAAGCAGCGGCGTGTTCTCCCTCTGATTCCTAAGCCTGGTCTACACTATGACTTAAGGTCGACTTTAGCGCTGTTAAGTCGACCTAAACCTGCACCCGTCCTCATATGGCCACCATTTCCGTTGATTTAAAGGGCCCTTAAAATCAATGTCTGTACTCCTCCCTGACGAGAGGAGTAGCGCTGAAATCGACCTCTCTGGGTCGACTGTGGCTTAGTGAGGACGCATGTAGACTTTATTGGCCTCCGGGAGCTGTCCCACAGTGCTCCATTCTGACCGCTCTGGACAGCACTCACAATGCTCCATTCTGACCGCTCTGGACAGCTCTCACAATGCTCCACTGTGACCACTCTGGACAGCACTCTCAACTCGCTGCTCTGGCCAGGTAAAAACCCCGGGAAAAGCCCCGGGAACATTCAAATTTCATTTCCTGTTTGGCCAGCATGGCGAGCTCACCTGCACAGGACACTCACCATGCAGAGCTCATCAGCACAGGAGACCAACCAGCGCAGAAGAGCTTCAGCATGGTCCACACAGGAGGTGTTGGATCTCATAGCTATCTGGGGAGAGGAATCCGTGATGGCAGAACTCTGTTACAACAAACGGAATGCCAACACGTTTGCCAGAGTCTCCAAGGCCATGTTGGATAGGGGCCACAGCAGTGCCGCGTGAAAATTAAGGAGCTGAGGCAAGCATTCCAGAAAACAAAAGAGGCAAATGGACACTCTGGGACACCGCCGCGAACATGCAAATTTTACAACGAACTGAATGAAATACTGGGGGGACCCCACCACCATTGCACCGATGTCCGTGGACTCCTCTGATGGGGTAGTCATGAGGCATGAGGATTCAGATGATGATGAAGCTGATGAGGAAGATGATACCACGCAGCAGCAGGCAAGCGGAGGGACTCTGTTCCCAGACAGCCAGGAACTGTTTATCACCCTGGAGCCAATACCCTCAGAACCCTCCCAAGGCGGTACCCCAGATGGGGAAGTCAGCGAAGGTACTTCTGACGAGTGTCCCTTTAGGGATAAGATAAGGCATGATTTAAAAGGAAGCTTTTATTAATGATTAACTTGGAATGCATGCATGGCTAGAACGGCTACTGGAAAAGTCTGTCAACGTATTCGGGGATGGAGTGGCAATCCTCCAGGGAGATTTCCATGAAGCTGTCCTGCAGACAACGTTGAATCTTTTGCAGGAGGTTTCTGGGGAGAGCAGCCTTATTTCGTCCTCCATAGTAGGACACTTTGCCATGCCAGGCTAGGAACAGGTATTCTTGTATCATTGCATAACACAGCATGGCAGCATATGCTCCTGGCGCCTGCTGGGATTCCACCAACATCCATTTTTTATCTCTCTGTGTAATCCTCAGCAGAGTGATATCA
This sequence comes from Dermatemys mawii, assembly GCA_007922305.1. Taxonomy (NCBI): domain Eukaryota; kingdom Metazoa; phylum Chordata; order Testudines; family Dermatemydidae; genus Dermatemys; species Dermatemys mawii. The sequence continues at coordinate 3,616,942 of ML677371.1, read as the reverse complement.
TTCACGGTAGCCTGTTTGAAATAGTGGATAGTCATTTTCGGACGTTTCCGCTGGGCTGCTCATATATCTGGCTGTGAAGGAATCCTCCCCACAGTATCCCATGCGGCACGTGTGTGTTTGTGGGGGGGAGACAAATCGCGCTGGGCTGCTTGCGGTGCACTAGCAGGGAACCTCCATGAGAGCAGCCACATGGTAGGGGGAAGGAGGGAGAGAAATCGTGCTGGGCTCTTGTGGTGCACTAGCAGGGAACCTCCATGAGAGCAGCCACGCGGTAAGGGGAAGGAGGGAGAGAAATCATGCTGGGCTTTTGCGGTGCACTAGCAGGGAGCCACGCGGTTGGTGGGGGTGGTTACTGTGGGAAAGGAGAGCACTGCTGTAAAGAATGTGGATCAGACCGAAAGAATATGGCTTACCATGGCTGCCTGCATGGTGATTTCTGTTGCCTGGCCCGGGGGGATGGGGGGGTGTCTGATGTGATGTCTTTACAGGAAAGCTACATGCACTCAATTTAAGGTACAAAATGCAACCTTGTGCAGAAAGCATATGTACTCTGTAAATACTTTGTTTCATCGTGAAAGACTGTTCCCATTGTGCTGGAGAATGTATCTATCTTATAACCTTTTCCCTTCTTTCCTCCTACAGCTATCTCGGTCCTCCCCCCACAACATGCCCATCGCAGAGGCTACCACAGATAAGAAAGAGAAGAAAACACACAAGAGATGACATGTTTGCAGAGCTTATGCATTCCTCCCACAGTGAAGCGGCTTGCCAAAGAGCATGGAGAGAAAAATTTTTAGAGTCCCAGAATACAGGGAGGCAAAGCCTTTTAGAGTCCAGGGCAGCAGTAGCAGCATGGGAGGAGAGATGGCAGGAGTGCGAAGAAAGGAGGATGGATGCAATGCTGCAGATAATGGAGGATCAAAGTGACATGCTCCGCTGTCTGCTGGAGCTTCAGCAGGACCAAAGATTGCCTCTCCAGCCCCTGTGTAACCACCTCCCCTCCTCCCCAAGTTCCATGGCCTCCCCACCCAGACGCAGGGTGAGAACGCGGGGGGTGGGGGCTCCGGGACCCGACCCACTCTACACCACAATACAACACAAGCAGCAGAAGGCTTAGTTTCTCACAAAAGTTTTAAAAATGTGCTGTGTCTTTGTCCCCCTACTCCCCTCATCCACCACGCCAACTGCTGGTTTTCCTCCTCACCCACCCCTTCTGGGCTACCTTGCCAGTCTTCCCCTGTGTTTGTGAAGAATCATTAAAGAATGCATGTTTTTTTAAAAAGGTGAATTTATTTACTCTGCAAATGGGGGTGGGGGGATAAGGAGGGCGGGAGGCTTAACGCTGAGCAGAGCAAGGGAGCGGGTTTTCAACAGCTCTATGAGGCTGGAGAGCGGGAGGCTTAACGCTGAGCAGAGCAAGGGAGCTGGTTTTCAACGGCACTTTGGGCAGTCACAAAACTGTTTCTCAAGGCTTCTCTGAGGCGCAGCACTTCCTGATGCGCTCTTGTACTTGCCCTGGTGTCTGGCTGCTCATAAGTAGCACACGGGTCATTTGCCTCTGCCTCCCACCTCGCCATAAACGTCTCCCCCTTGCTCTCACAGAGATTGTGGAGCACACAGCAAGCAGCAATAACAATGGGCACATTTCTTTTGCTGAGGTCTGAGCGAGTAAGTAACGTTCACCACCTTGCCTTAAGACGGCCAAATGCGCACTCCACCACCATTCTGCACTTGCTCAGCCTATAGTTGAACAGCTCCTGACTCCTGTCCAGGGATCCCGTGTATGGCTTCATAAGCCATGGCATTAAGGGGTAGGCTGGGTCCCCAAGGATAACGACCGGCATTTCAACACCCCCCACAGTAATTTTCTGATCTGGGAAGAAAGTCCCTTGCACCAGCTGTCTATAAATCCTAGAGTTCCTGAACACACGAGCGTCATGAACCTTTCTCGGCCATCCCATGTAGATGTCGGCGAAACGTCCCTTGTGGTCAACCAGTACTTGCATGACCATTGAACAATACCCCTTGCAGTTTCTGTACTCTGCGCCCTTGTTGTCTGGTGCCAAGATAGGGATATGAGTGCCATCTATAGCCCCCCCACAGTTAGAGAATCCCAGCACGGCAAAGCCATCTACTATAGCCTGCATGTTTCCCAAGCACACAAACCTGGATAGCAGCAGATCAATGATTGCCCTGATTACTTGCATCACAGTAGCCCCCACTGTAGATTTACCCACTCCAAATTGATTTGCGACTGACCGGTAGCTGTCTGGCGTTGCAAGCTTCCAGAGGGCTATCGCCACTCGCTTCTGAACTGTGAGGGCTGCTCTCATTTTGGTATTCTTGCACTGGAGGGCAGGGGAAAGCAAGTCACAAAGTTCCATGAACGTGCCCTTTCCCATGCGAAAGTTTCTGAGCCACTGCAAGTCATCCCAGACCCGCAGACTATGTGATCCCACCAGTCAGTGCTTGTTTCCCTGGCCCAGATTCGGCGTTCCATAGCATGAGCCTGCCCCATTGCCACCAAAATTGCCAGGTTGTCGGACCCCCTACTTTCAAAAACGTCAGTGTCCATGTTCATGTCCTCATCACTGTCGTCACTCTCCTGATAGCACAGTCATCTCCTGATCACCTTCCTGTGCATACAATGCAGCATAAAGTCCACAACAACGCACGAGGTATTCACAACGGCCATTACTGCAGCGGTTACCTGAGCAGGCTCCATGCTTGCACTGCTATGGTGTCAGCACGGAAAAAGGGTGCGAAATAACTGCTTGCAGTTGCTTTCATGGCAGGAGGGGCACTGCGGCGGGGGGCGGATAGGAAACGGAGAAAGCTACCCACAATGCATTGTGCGAAATGGTGCCTGCTGGGGACTCCGGGAACTGTGGGATAGCTACCCACAGTGCACCACTCGCTGTGTCGACACTTTCCACAATACTGTAGATGAACGCTGCCGACTTGCTGTGTTTTGTGGGGACGCACAAAATCGACCTTATACAGTCTGCTTTAAACAATTGACTGCAAGGCAATCGACCTAACTTTGTAGTGAAGACATACCCCTAGACACCGCCACAATGCCCATTGGCCGCTCCCAGCCAATGGGAACTGCAGGGGTAGCGCCTGCAGATGGGGCAGTGTTCAGAATCACCTGGCTGCGCCTCCACCTAGGAGCCGGAGAGGAGACATGCCACTGCTTCCGGGAGCCATGGCAGGTAGAGAGCCTGCCTTAGCTGTGCTGCACCGCCGACAGGACTTTTAACGGCCCGGTCAGAGCTGCTGACTGGAGCTGCCAGGGTCCCTCTTTGCTCTGGGGTTCTGGTTGAAAACTGAACACCTGGCAACCCTGTCTAAATTGCTACTCAGGAATGGTTGTTTCAGTTTTGCTGCCCAGATTGACAGAACTAAACACACTTTTGATCACGTCTGGCAAATTAGAGGAACACAAATTTTAAGGAGCAAGTACTTTTCTTTCTTGTCTGTATAACACCTAGAATGCTGTTGGTGCTAAGTAAATAATAAACAGGACTTGAAAACCCACTTAGCTACTCCTCCCTGGTAAGCTGGGAACTTTCCCCAGTAAGCATAGAGGCCTAATTCATCATTTTCTGTACAATTTAAGCTTTCATTTACAAACCTTACAAATGTGAAGAGTGTAAACTTTGCACTGCTGTCTTCCTGAGCCCACATAAAAACCTCTGCAAATCCTCTGCCGCAGGTCAGAGCTTTGCCAAACAGCAGCAGATCAGGACACTTGATATCTATGGTAAATATAAGCAGTAATTCTTTGCTGTTGTTCAGAAACTTGTGAGCAGCAGTGAATGTGTCGAAAAATCACGTCAGTTTCAAATTATTGTTGCATCTGGCAGGGAAAAAAGGAACTATGAGTAGAAGCACCAGATGCAGGTACTGGAGTTATTTACAGAAAATTTTATAGAAATTCCCCTAAATGCAAAGGCTGTAGGACTGATAAAGTTTCAGAGATCTTTTCCTCACACCTCCCAGTGACAGCAGCAGTGAAATTCTGTAGGGAAATGGAATTTGGGTGAAAAGCAGAAGGAGAAGTGAGAAAAAAATCTATTCTTCCTTCCAGAAGCTAGGGAGAGGTGGGGCTTCGAGTGTATCAGAGATCTACTAGTCAGCAGCTCATATGAAAGACAAAGCTTACAAGCAAGATCTACGATGCACAAAAATAGAGGCATCGAAAGATTAATAAACCATTATAATTTATAAACCCTCCTTCTTAACAGAAAAAAAAGATAGCGTGAGGAGTGCCTTCCCAACTATTATTTATTGCCATTTAATACCAACAAAGCACTCAACTTTGGACAAGACAAAAATGAAGATTGACAGAAGGAACAAAGCAGTACAAAGGAATAAGAAAGAAACAAGAGTAATCAGATGAAACCAGAGCTGGTTGAGAAAAATTCAGAATTTTGATGAAAAAAGCAGGTCAAAATGTTTATATTTCATCCTATGCAGCACCTTGGTAAAGCTTAGCTCCAACAGAGACATTAGAGTACGTCTTCACTACCCTTTGGATCGGCGGGTAGCTATTGATCTATCAGGGACCGATTTATCGTGTCTACTACAGACGCGATAAATCAATCCCAGAGGTCACTCCCCATCAACTCCAGAACTCCACCTCCGCAAGAGGCAGAAGCAGAGTCGACGGGGGAGCGGTAGCATTCGACTCGCCGCCGTGAGGACAGCCAGGTAAATCGTCTTAAGATACACCAACTTCAGCTATAATATTCGAGTAGCTGAAGTTGCGTATCTTAGGTCGACAACCCCCTCTCCCAGTGTAGCCCAGGCCTTAGAAACTAGGGGCTGATCTACACTAAAAACTTAATTTGGCACAACCATGTCTCTCAGGGGTGTGAAACGTCCAAACCCTGAGAGATGTAGCTGTGCTGACCTAACCCCAGTGTAGACAGCACCAGGTCAAGGGACAAATTCCTGTTGATCTATCACTTTGCAGGGAGGTAGATTAACTACAGCAATGGGAGAACTCCTCCTAGCATGACAGTGTCTACACGGAAGCACTACTGCAGTGCAGCTATGGCACTGTAGTGTGTTACGTGTAGATATATCTTAAGTCTACATGGAGTACAAAACCTTGGAGAATGAGGCAGAGGGGGATAAAAAGGGTAGCTGGGCTGAATATTGCTAATCTCCAGAGCTCAAACATCATGGCACTTCTCCCCCACAAATGCAATTTAAAGCAATACTTATTCTGTGTTCTTTGGGCAGGACTTCGGACTTTTGAATGTGCAATGGGAAAGTCCTCCTGACATCCCTTTCCCCATTTCTGGGCACATAGGTGACAGGGTAAAACTTTAACCTGAAACCATCAGAAAATGCTCACAAAAACGGGGCTCGGGGGCACTTCCTCCAGAGAAGGACTTCATTACTTTTAACCACTGTCATAATAGCCTTTCGGCTCCAACCTTCACATCCTCGCCAACCCTTCGAACATCAGTATGTTCATCCAGGGGAAACTCCAGCTCTTGCCCCAGTGCTATCCTCTCTCAAGGCAGGCTCCATCTATCTGCCTACTACAGGCAAGAGAAGCACAGGCTTCTCCTCCTGTGTGATCCCACCACCACTGCTCACAGGTTTCTCTCTGCCATTTGAAGAACTGACAAAATAAATATTTCCTCAGATTTTTATTTATATCCTCCCGCCCCATTCACTAAGGGAATCCAGGCTGCAGTGGAAACTGTCTCCAGTCTGTCTAAGTGGACAGGACCAAAGGATAGGGAAGTATGGGTGCCAGCCTGCAAAAAGAAAAAATCTAACAAATCCTGCCTTGGCACAGAGCAGGAAAAGAGGGAGACTTTCCCCAGAGCGCTGCCTGCTCAGCTAGTTGGACAGAGGCCTCTGGTGGCCAGCTGCACGAATGGCAACAGCTCAGCTAAAATTCTTCAGCTGCCTTCAATTTCTATCATGAGAAGCATAGAGAGGTCCCAAAATTGTGTTTGTCAGAGGATCATTCCAAAGGCTTGCAATGCTTCAAGATCCACAGCCTTGTGTTTTCCAGAGGAAAGGCCAGATCACCTCCCAGTATTGCATGCAATACAAGGCAGGTAGTGCAAGTACCATGGAATAGATGGGGCGCAGAGTGCTCTCCTCATTTACATGGACATTTTCCATATCCAGCCAAAAGTTCCTGCGGGAAGAATCTAGAGCAGTGGTTCTCAGCATTTTTAGGCTCATGACCCATATATAGACCTTGATGCCCTTTTGCAACCCAGTAAATAGCTTCAATGCAAGAAAATATCTGGGTTACTAAATATTTCTTACCCACACTATATATACATGGTAATGTAATAAGTACTAAGTAAGTGCATACCATAGTGTCCGCTCCTGTCCTGCAGGGCTGGTGTGGCTCGGCTCCCTAAGTACGGTGTGGAGCTGCAACCCCAGAGGTGGCAGCACTACACAGCACTGGCCCAGTGGGCAGATTTGTGAGAGCTGTGTTGTGACCTGACATATGGGGGTCATTGCACCACTCACTCTAATTCTGACCCTGTCAGCTTTCTCCTCTCCCTGCTGTCATTATGGAGGCGTTGTGACCGTGCACCAGGATGCAATATCCAGAGTGTGAAGCTAAGCTCAGCCTGCCCAGCAGAGCCAATGCTGTAGAGTGATAGCAGGGTGGGATCCTCAACCTCGCACCTTCCAGGGTCTAGTCCCTTCCAGGGGACACACACCCAACACTTCAACCTTGCACCTTCCAGGGTGTAGTCCCCTCCAGGGACACACACCCAAGTGACACTTTGACACATTCTCATGACCCAATGTTGGGTCTCAACTCACATGTCGATACTCTGATTTAGAGGACCTGATCCAGCCAGGCTATATAGGTCTGTCTCAGAACAAAACCATCTCTTCCCATGGAGAATTATTCTAAAAGCAGTGAAGGGGGAACAAGGCCACTGAGTTTGAAGATGACCTTCACATAACATCCCCATGCAAATCTAACTTCCTTCCACCTAACCAAATGATATCCCTCTTCCAGTGCACCCAGTATTCTCACTCATTGTTCTCAAATTCCTCCTCAAAACCAAAACCAACTTTTTATTTTGATTTTCATCACTAACTTACACTCCCGAGCTGAGAGTCATCAATAGCAAGATATTTAACTCTTCCCACCTTTTTCTTCCTTTATTAATCATCATCACTGCCTAAAATTGTTTGATGTAGATTTGTAAGTTCCTCAAGGACGGTCCATACAAAGTTAGTGTGAGAGTCAGTGCGCTCTAGCGGACAGGGCCCTGGACTGGGAACAAAGAAACGTGTCCGTTCTAAGCTGTTCCACTGACCTGTTGTGCAAATCACTTCATATCTCTTTGTTTCCTCTCTCACCTTTTGTCTATTTAGACTCCAAGCTCTCTGGGGCAGGAACTGTATCTGACTATGCGTTAGTACAATACCTAGCGCAATGGACCCTACTTGCTTGGGCTGATGAGCTGCCCCTGTGGGGTCTGATTTGCCAAAGTGCTGAGCGTGCACTGTTGCAATGCAAGTCAACAGGAGCTGTCCACTGAACATCTGAAGTGCTATACAGTGTTCAGTACTCTGAAAAAAATCAGATCCTAGTTGTCTCGCATTGGGCACCCAGAGTTAGTGGCTAGACCAGAGTGAATAACTGATTTTGTTTTGGTTCAGCCAGTAAACTGAAAAAAAAAAATCAGTTCTGTTCTAGAAATATTCTGAATCAGCAGCAAACCGGAAAAATGTTAATGTCAGGCCGAGAGAGAGAGACAGAGATTCCCACTTCAACCTTTAGTCCAATGGTCAGGACACTTACCTGGGGTGTGAGAGACTCAGTTTTGAATCCCAACTCTGAACCAAGGACTTGAACTCAGTTCTGCCCCCTGACAAGTGAGCATTCCAGCCCCCAAAATAGAGGCTATTCTGGGGTGCATTATTTTCAATGTCTCCTGTTGACGTTTTCCCACTTCCTATAAACGTGCAAATATTCATTGTGCCAAAGTGAGAGAGAGAGAGAGAGAGAGAATGACTCGATAGCCTGGTGATTAATACACTCACCTGGGAGGTAGGAAATATGGATTCAAACCTCTCCCCTGAGTTCAAGTCCTTGCTCCAGAATGGGGAAATCAGACAAACATTGGGCTAAAAGTTATGAAGGGGGGCAAAGAGACATAATTTGCTGGCCCTAAAAACAAACAAAACTTTTCCATGACACATGAGCTTTGGGGGAGGTACCCACTTTGGGTACCACTTTGGGGGAGCTTTGGGGAAGGTGCCCACAGGCAAGGGCAGCGCATGGAGCCCCCTGCCCCAGGGATGTGGTGCCGACCGCTTCCGGGAGCAGCTTGGGGCCAGGGCAGGCAGGGAGCCTGCCTTAACCCCACTGGTGCCCCAGAGAGCTGCTCAAGGTAAATAGTGCTGGTCCGGAGCCCACACCCCGAACCCCTCCTTCATCCCAATCCCCTGCTCTGAGCCTCCTGCCGAACCCCTCCTGCACCTCAACCCCCTTCCTTGAGCCTGCTCCCTCACTCTGCACACCCTCCTGTACCCCAACACCCTACCCTGAGGCCCCTCGTACACTCCACATCCCTCCTCCACCCCAACCCCTTGCCCTGAGCCACTTCCTGCACACCGCACCCCATCCCACACACCGTACTCCCTCCCACACCCTAACCCCCAGCCCCAGCCCTATATTCATGGCCCTGCATGCAATTTCCCCACCCAGATGTGGCCCTTGGGCCAAAATTTTACCCACTCCTGCGTTATATCCTCTCTCTCTCTCTTTGGCTTTAGAAATCATGATGACTTTTAGATTATTGCTATTGCCACAAACAGTTTTAGTCTGTTCTTGGAAGCATGCCCTTTATAATTTGTTGTTTAGGTGTGTGCCTTTTATACATTAAGAGACTGTCTACATGGAGAATGTATGTGAATTTACATCACACCAGCGCGTGCCACACACTAACTGGCCATAACTTTTAGTGCACAGTAGTGGAGTCCCCATGGCCAATTAGCCTGTGGCACACTCTCAGCTTACTGTGCAATAAGTCTCAGTGTAGCCAACTCTTAGTTACTTCAATTCCGTTGCCAAGACCAAGTGAGTTCTAGTATGACTTCTTTATTGCACACCCTTCATGTAACTATATCTCAGGTTCTTGACTTGTTCCCTTTCAACTCTACCTGCAAAGAGACAGTACAGTCAGATAATTTCAAGACTGTCACGTCTGAATTCTACTTAAACATATATTGAAAGTTGTTTCAAATCAGTTGCATCTCAATATAGTTTTAAAAAAGTCTTCCAGAGATGTTATCAGTAGATTCATTTGCATAAAATTGTTTCAGCCTATAATAGTATAACATATGTGACTATATATCATGCTTATATAAAGTTTATTAAAGAAAAAAAACATTGTACCTTAGACAGTCTCTTTGCTTTATCCATCTCCTGATTATAGCAAAAGTACTCTGTGGCAGGAGCCATTCCCAGGAGTGCATTTGGACCATACTTACTATGCTTCTGTACTACTTACATCTGAAGTACTCTACAACACAGAGCCACTTAAGATCATTTACTAGTTTATTCATATCCTTTACTGCTGCAGCAAACTAAGATTGCACCCCTGTGATATCAGCAGCTGCATTCACATTTCATTTCCTGCCAATAATAATCTGCCTTTACCTTGTGATTACAGTATTAGTAAACCTCTAGTATTGTGTACTGTAAAATGTTCTTTCCAGTAAGCTGTCCTGGGAATGAAATCCTGAATATTACACTATCACCTTTTGAACAAATGCACATCATTCCATATGCTCTTTTGATTATTTCCATTATATGCAGCAGAGCTGTGTCAGGAGCAATATGTAATTTTGGCAGGGGTTAACAGTGTCAAGAGAAAGTTTAATGGATTTAAAAAACACTTTATAAGCTAGCCAGGAAAACTCAGAGCAGCAGCCACACACTGGACACAGTACTCAATTTGAAAATATACTCTTTAAAACTTGGTCTTTATGCACTGCATCATTAAGTGAGGCCTGTTGCTAAGAGGGGGCACTACTCCCCAACTATTTCTCCCTCCCCCCACCATAGAAATAAGAAGTGTTCCAGATTTTCCCCCAATTCCTGGGCATGACCACGCTAGAAATGTAAGTTGACCTGTGTCAGGTTGATTTACAGCCACCACAGCAATTACTGCCATGGTTCATGTCCACACTACCCTTCTTCTGTCAGTGGTATGGATCCTCACCACAAGAACTTCCACCAACTTAAGAGGGGCTCTTAAGAGGAGCCTGGGCTCTAAGCTCCACATGTAGCTCCCTGCAGGGAGTGCCCCGGACTCCGGGCGTAGAGCTCCCCACTGAGAGCCCGGCTGCATCGGGAAACCAGAGCTGAGGTCTAGGGGGAGTAGGGCAGCCAGGCTTCCCAGGAGGAGCCTCTAGGCAGCAGCCTGGATGGCAGCGGGGAGCTGGGCAGGCACAGCCCAGCTCAAAGAGGGGAGCCCAGGCAGCTGATCTGGGAGCCAGGGTTAGCCACGATCTGAACAGAGTGGGCAGAGCTTGGTTTGGAGTGGGGAGCCCAAAGGCAGCTGGGTTCTAGTTAAAGAACCCACCTATCCTGGTGACCGCCCAGCTTTCTTGTCAATTTCACAGTTCCAGCATGGAGTTGCAAAATGAACAGCCAATAGCCTATGTAAGTAATGCAGCATCTACACAGACACTGTGTTGCCCTAACACCTTTTGTGGAGCTGGAGTTATGATGTCGGTGTAGCTGGGCACTTACATCAGCAGGAGCAAGCCTGTAACGTGTACGCTAACATAATTAGGTCCAATGTAAGCAGCAGATCTGTTCTCAAATTGTAAGTCTCTATGCATAGTTTTTCATGGGCATGAAGTGAGTGTGCTGTATGCAGACCAGCACCTGCAAAGACTCATAGAAATGAGATGGAAAGGTTACCTGAAAATCTTAGAAATAATTCTCAATAATTTGGGAGACACTCAGAGTATTTGTCAAACTTTGTGAATGGATATGACAATCTATCCATTGACGCATGAGGGCTGTTGAAAAGAATGTGGATGATTCCTCAACTTTCCTTACCTGAGATTATAAAAACAGTTTTGGAATTTTTTGCTGTTATGAACAATTACCTTCAAAAGGAATGAATGCACCTTGCTAAAAGGAGTTGAATTCATTACTGTTGCCTCTGAAAAACTTCAAATATCTCTCTAAAAAATAAAGTTTTTCCCTCATAGATTTCATCCAAGCACATTGCTCTGAAAGATCCATGTGACAAAGCATCAACATGAAGATGTGCCATTGAAAGAGCCAAAGTCTTGCCCCCATATTTTCAAGAATCCATAGTCACTGACCACTGACAGGATTCTAAAATGTAAACGAGCATTAGTGGTCCAAGGTTGATCTTAAATTGATTGCTCAAACCAGGGTGAATTCCAAAGTAGATTTTCGGAGAAGAACTCCAAGTTATATAAAAGCTTGTCAGCAATCTATTCTGCCACCTCTCCAGGCTTCTTGAAATTGGAGTCGCTTGCATGCTTTTATTGACTTACTTGGATTGGCTATTAAGAAGATGAAAGTTAAAATGACTGTATTTAAACCACTAAGAAGTAAGAGAAATTGAAAAGTATTTGAAGACGTTCTAGATCAGTGGTGGGCAATCTGCTGGGACGTGCTGGCCGCCACTTCCCACAGCTCCCATTGGCTGGGAACGGCGAACTGCATCCACTGGAGCTGCGGGCGGCTGTGCTTGCAGACAGTCAACATAAACAAACGGTCTTGCGGCCCACCAGCGGATTACCCTGATGGGCCACGTGCAGCCCGCGTGCCACAAGTTGCCCATCACTATTCTAGATGCTGCCACGGAAAATAATCTTTCCAATTTGTTCCTGAAATGTCAATTGCGGTCTTGTTGCTTGGCACATTAACTGCAGCTTGTGACATTTCCTTTTCTTGTTTGAAAATAATTTTACCTCACCAAAGGATGAGCATGACTCATGAAAGAAAGAGAAAACTAATTCTCCTGTCATACAAAAGTGACTTCAAAACTGAACCTAGATATATCTCTGAAGAAGAATTCAAATACCATTATTCAAGACAACTTCATGTTTCTATGAACGATCTTTACATAACATAGCAATTTCATGTTAAGATCTATACTTTTATGTTTCTGAATCTTAATTTTTTGAATGCTTGAATAGGTTATACTGAATGATCACAAATATGTAACTTATTTTTCCTGCTTTCACAACCATAAAATTTTTAAAGAGGTTTCTGGCTGAGGCCTTTTTTCACTAACTACATGAACTTCTAAAGGCAAGCACAACTACCCCTCTTGTCATGCAGTCTAACCCACCTGCCTTACCCCCATGTCGATGTCCTAGAAACATGGCTTTCAGCAATATCTTTTAAAGGCCGCAATCCAAGAATATGCATTAGGGCAAAAAATATGAATTAGTAATTATTATTAATTTTATTCAGATTTACTGAGGAAGTGTGATTATTTTGACACATTCACAATTTGAACTACAGTTGACTGCTAGTCCTTTTAGACACTTTGTTAAGGTGCAGAAACAGAAGCAGAAAATGGATTACATTCATATACTGCAAAGTAGTTATTTTCAGTATTATTTTTGTTTCCTACTAGGTTTATTATTCATGTAGCCATAAGCACAAAGGGCAGCCATTAATACTTATTCTGCAATACCTAAATACCCTGTTTACTCAGAGATTCTCATAATCAAGCTGTCTCACTATGAAGAAATATCTAAAAAGCAGAACATGTCATTTTCAGCTTCCCTTTATCATAAAGGCTTGCATTTACAGATCTGAAAGCCCTGGATTCTGGATTCCAATTTTCATGTTACAAAGAAACTGTGACCCCCCACCTCCATCCTCATTCTTGCAGTAGATTTCATGACAATACTTGTGTAGCTTCTTGAAGTGGTATCAAATGTGATCTCAGAAACAGATCTTCCCTCCAGTCTTTCTTGTGCTTTTTCACTAACTTCAGAGTCTGCCTCAACCTTGTTAAACGTGTTCCTAAAAGCCAGTGAGATCAAACCATACACTGGTCTGCCACCTCCCCCACCCCACTTTATCACATTTCTGTTGTTGGATCTTGCACAACAACCTGCCTCAATTAAGTTCAAAAGCACTCAAAATGACCTTGAGAAGCCTGTCTGGTAACATGCACAGCAGTCTGTATAGCTGTGCAGAAAATCTAGCTAGTCTTCTTCTCTGTCGCCAATAAAAGGTGGAAAAGAACACATTGTGTGGCCCAGCAGCAACTAATTGAGCTAATTAAGAAGTAGGATTTACTCTTAGCCTGGCTCCTCTCTTGGTGTTATTAGATGAAGTAACGTAAGGAAGTTGACAGGAAGGTGGCCATGATGTAAGACAAGGATCACCACTTCTTATAAGTTACCGTTTTATTTTGATCCTCTCCAGATTGCTGAACTTCACTTGGAAGCCACTGACAAAAAGCTAACGCCCAAAGAATCCATCCACAATTTACACTAGCCACACTGCAGCTCGAGACAGGATCTTGTAAACTCAGTTTGCACTGTAGATTCCAGTGCAGTATAGACATGCTCAATGAAGCTGATAATTAAATATGAAGATTTAACTGAATGCAATAACTAATACATTCTCGGTAATTTGTACCTTATATTGAAAAAAAAATATATTAAAGCTGTATCTTATCTAATTAAAATTAGGGTAAAGTGAGCAACAACAACAAAAATTAACTAGAAACCTTTTTCCCCTCAAGTGTAACAGAAAACAGGAACAGGTTGTGAAACAAAACCAGCACTAGGAGAGAACAGAGTCAACAAGAGCAAAGCTTACTCCAGGTACTATACATTGACTTGACATTTAACCTTACTTCCTCTCCTTCTACAGCATAGGAGCTAGCGTAGCTTTTTTTCCAAGTATAAGAAACCTGAAAATTGAGGGTGCCACGTACAAACCACTCACATGTGGGTGCTCTTCATTCAAACAGTGTGAGCAGTGTGTCTGGACACCATCATTCTTCAAACACCATTTTGTAAAGTGGAAAGTGCAAGAAGCTTTTCGTATCACTTCTAAAGTTCTTAAGAGATCACTTCAGCATAACAAAAAACAAACAAAAACCCAGAAACCTCCAACACACTCTACTTTGAGCAACCACCAAATCACAAACTCCCAAATGTTTTCTGCACAATTCCAACTCTACCCTTGGGCCAGCATTTCCTAGTATGATTAGTTAAACTTACCTGTAATGAAATAAAATGAATTCTCGCACAAAGGCATGCTATCCTTGTGTATTTTGCTGGAAAAGGATACTACGTACAGTAGAACTTCAGAGTTATGAACACCTCAGGGATGGAGGTTGTTCGCAACTCCGAAATGATGATAATTCTGAAAAAAGCATTATGGTTGTTCTTTCTAAAGTTTAGAGCTGAACACTGACTTAATATAGCTTTGAAACTTTACTATGCAGAAGAAAAATGCTGCTTTTAACCACCTTAATTTTAATTAACGAAACAAACAGTTTCCTTCCCTTGTCAGTTTCTTTAAAAAAACCCCAATACTTTCCCTTTATTTTTCTAATCGTTTTTATTTAGCACAATACTGTACTGTATTAGCCTTTTTCTCTTTTTTGGTTTGTTCTACTGCTGCCTGATTGCGTACTTCCAGTTCCAAATGAGGTGTGTGGTTGACTGGTCAGTTCATAAATCTGGTGTTTGTAACTCTGAGGTTCTCCTGTGTTCAAGACACTGCCCAATACAGGAAACAACAGTGACGATGACAGAACAAAAGCGCCTCTCAAAAGACATCACACCTAATAAATATGAACTTTGACCATTATACTGTCTGTGGAAGATATTACAGCAAGAATGAAAAAATGTGATACATGATAATACTGAATTAGAATGTCTAGCAGCTTCCTGTGAATTTGTGGATATCCATTTCAGGCAATACAAATAGCAGCCTGCCAGGCAAACTTAGAAAATGGAATATATGAAACTCCCTTAATCCCACTTGTTATATTTTTACATATGGCTGATATAAGCAAGTATAGCAAGTACACAGGCTCAGCAGAGTGGATTTAAATAAAGCTAGTAAAGACCACCCTGGCCATTCATGAGTAGCCCTTTAGTCTCGCTGACCAGTATCAAAACAAACATTCACAAGGTAATAACTGAAGAGGTTTATCATCATACATTAGGAGGGCCCTACCAAATTCACAGTCCATTTGGGTCAATTTCACAGTCATGGGATTTTTAAAATCATAAAATTTCATGATTTCAGATATTAAAATCTGAAATTCCACAGTGTTGTAACTGTCCTGACGCAAAAAGAAGTTGGAGGGGGTGTCACAAGGTTATTGTAGGGGGGGGTTGTGGTACGACTACCCTTATATCTGCCCTGTTGCTGGCGGCAGCGCTGCCTTCAGAGTGGGACAGCCAGAGAGTGGCGGCCACCAGCAGCAGCTCAGAAGCAAGGCTGGCATGGCATGGTACGGCCACTGTTACTTCTATGCTGCTGCCGTCAGAGCTGGGCCCTAGATCAGCAGCTACCACTCTCCAGCCTCCCAGCTCTGAAGGCAGCAGTGCAGAAGTAGGTGTCACACGGTATGGTTTTGCCATGCTTACTTCAGCACTGCTGCTGGTGCGGTGCTGCCTTCAGATTTGTCACCAGGCAGAGAGCACCGGCTGTTGGCTGGCCTCCAGCTCTGAAGGCAGCACAGAAGTAAGGGTGGCAATACTGTGATCTCCCTAAAATAACCTCGCAACCGCCCTGCAAATCCCTTTTGGGTCAGGACCCCCAATTTGAAAAACACTGATCGTCCCCGTGAAATCTGCATAGTATAGGGTAAAACGCGCAAGAGAGATCAGATTTCATGGGAGGAGACCTGATTTCATGGTGTGTGACCTGTTTTTCATGGCCATGAATTTCATATGGTGCTGTACATTACTAATATCTTCAATTGCCTGGGCAATCTACCACGACAATGACAAGAGTGCCACATGTAGAATCATGAGAGATAGTAGATGGGATCTGCTCTGGGATGGACAACTCCAAGATTTTTCATTTAAAAAAGCATACAGTTAGGCTCCACCTACCAGGAGTTGAGTCTCCATTTCCAATAAAGCAGAAAGTCAGGGGAGGAGACTTTGGCTCTGCAGCCCAAGCATGCATCAACTCTTCTCCTTCTGCATCAAATCTGTTGTCATTTTTGGAGCCTCCACTCTTGGAGCCCCACTTACCTCCATCACCTGATGATAGAGTCCCTCTGCTGCAGGACTTATTGTGGTACAAATCTCTACCAGCATGCAAAGAGTCAGACCCTCCGAAAACCATCCCCCATTTCCAACTAAGCAGGTAGCTTGTCCTCAGAGAAATCCTATTCCGGCAAGAAGCGAATGTGGCTAGCCAGAGAGAAGACTAAGGAGAGATACCCACTACAGTTTCATAAGCCTATGGATAAGTAAACTGGGGTGGAATGTGGAGAAAAGGAACTTTCCAAGGCAAGAGTCCTATGCAATTTTTTCACTTATTCCAGGGAAAAAGGAAGGAGCTCTTCACCTAATCATAGGAGCTTCATTCTTGGGGACCACTAAAACAATAGCGCCTCACCCTGTTATTCAACGTACCTAGACTGGAGCCCCTCCTGAGATCTTGTGCTTTGGGAAGTAGAAGGAAGAGGCAGATGAAATCTAATATTGCAGAAGGTCCTCCTCTCAATGCCTCACGTGGGAAGGGTACAGTGGTGAATTGCAGAGAACTAAAGCATTACAACTGATTTGTTTTCTCAGCATTTTTTTTTAAACTCAGGGTGTGTCTACATGGCAACTAGATACCTGCGGCTGGCCCATGCCAGACAACTCAAGTTCGCAGGGCTTGGGCTGCAGGGTTGTTTCCTTGCTGTGTAGACTTCTGGGCTCAAGCTGCAGCCCAGGCTCTAGGATCCTGCAAGGTTGGCAGGGTCTATATAGCCAGGAAACAGCCCCACAAGCTGAGCCACGTGAATGTAAGTCAACTGGCAAAGGCAGCTGCGAGTGCCTAGTTGCTGTGTAAACGTACTCCGAGTCAAAACCCACCGAACCCAGGCATTACTTGTATCTAGCCTGAAGTATGCTAGACACTTTACAGAACACAGTAAAAGCATAAACCCTGCCCCAGAGAGCTTCCAGTCCAAATATACATTTACAACATTAAAAGTTATAACTAGTAAAGAGCAGGTGGGAGCATGGAGAAAGAGCAAAGATTATGGTTAACACCATGCAATTCTTTGCTTATCTTTGTCTGCATGTTGCAATGAGCAGGGGATTTGATGCAGTGCAGAAAGCTGAACAAGGAGATCAGAAGAGTTAGCATAAAGGCTGTAATCCCACAGAGTGAAGGTGGAGCCTGGAGGAAGAGGAGAACTGGGACATGAACCACAGCTCTCTATGTGCACAAAAACCATCCAGCAAATTTAAACAAAACAACAACAAATGAAAGAAGGAGGAGACGGTAGAAGTGCTAGGAGGGTGATGTGGATCAGCAACATACAAAGTGAGACAAGATCCAGATGGTGTATACCAGGGGTCAACAACCTTTCAGAAGCGGTGCACTAAGTCTTCATTTATTCACTCTAATTTAAACGTCTCATGTGCCAGTAATACATTTTAATGTTTTTAAAAGGTCTCTTTCTATAAGTTTATAATATAGAACTAAACTATTGTTTAGTAAAGTAAATATGGTTTTAAAAATGTTTAAGAAGCTTCATGGAAAATTAAATTAAAATGCAGAGCCCCCCAGATCTGTGGCCAGGACCTAGGCAGTGTGAGTGCCGCTGAAAATCAGCTCACGTGCCGCCTTTGGCACCCGTGCCATAGCTTGTCTACCCCTGGTGTATACTCTTGAAGGAATAAGGAAGAGGAAAGAGAAAGAGGAGAAAGCCAACTCAATAGCTTCCTTTGACAGGGTAACAAGCCTTGTGGATGGGGTGGGGGGAAGTGGTAAAGGTGAGATATCTTAGTAACAAAAGCTTTAGTAAAGTTGTCTTGCATGACCTTCTCATAAACAAACTAGGGAAATGCAACCTAGATTTGCAATGCTAGATGGAGCTCTGATAAGGTGGGTACAAAACTGGTTGGTAAACTGTTCCCAGAGAGTCATCATCAGTGGTTCAGAGTCAAGCTGGAAGAGCATAATGAGTGGGGTCTCACAGGAATCAGCTCTGGGTCCAGTTCTGTTCAATATCTTCATCAATTATGTAGATAATGGTATAGAGAGTACATGTAAAGCTTGCGGACGATACCAAATTGGAAGGGGTTGCAAGTGCGTTTGGAGGATAGGATTAAAATTCAAAATGATCTGGACAAATGGTCTGAAGTAAACAAGATGAAATTCAGTAAGGACAAATGTTAAATATTTCTTTTAGAAAGGAACAATCAGTCGCACACATACAAAATGGGAAATGATTGCCTAGAAGGAGTACTGTGCAAAGGGATCTAGGGGTCATAGTGGGCCAGTAGCTAAATATGAGTCAACAGTGTAACACTGTTGCAAAAAAACGAACATCATTCTGGGATGTATTAGCAGGAGTGTTGTAAGCAAGACATGAAAAATAATTCTTCCGCTCTACTCTGCACTGATTAGGCCTCAGCTGGAGTATTGTGTCCAGTTTTGGGTGCCACATTTCAGGAAAGAGGTGGACAAATTGGAGAAAATCCAAAGAACAACAACAAATATGATTGAAGGTCTAGAAAACATGAGCTATGAGGGAAGATTGAAAACAATGGGTTTGTTTAGTCTGGAAAAGAGAAGACTGAGAGGGGACAGGATAACAGTTTTCAAGTACATAAAAGGTTATTAAAAAGGAGGGAGAAGAATTGTTCTCCTTAACCTCAGAGGACAGGACAAGAAGCAATGGGCTTAAATTGAAGCAAGGGAGGTTTAGTTTGGACATTAGGAAAAACTTCCTGTTACGATGGTTAAGCACTGGAATAAATTGCCTAAGGAGGTTGTGGAATCTCCATCATTGGAGATTTTTAAGAGCAGGTAAGACAAACACCTGTCAGGGAGAGTCTAGATCAGGGGTTCCCAAACTAGTTTTTGCTGATTGAAATATCAAGTCTAAGAGCACAGAGATGAAAGGGAGGGAGGTCTGGCCGTGGATGGCGAAGGGTGAGACCAGATAGCGAAACTGGGATGTGTCTGGGTGTGGGTTAACAGGTGCCTATATAAGACAAAGCCCTGAAAATGGGGACAGTCCTTACAAAATGTGGTCACTCTAGAATTGTGGGAGGGAGGAAAGGAAGAAGGCAGAAAGAAGGGGATCAGAAGTGAAAAGTAATGAAGGCAAGGACAAAGGGGCAGGGGAAAGGGGAGAAAGAAGGTCACTAGAAGCCAGGGGGCAGGTGAGATGGAGCAGTAAGAAATCAAACACACAGTTAAAAGGTAGTAGAACACAGTACAGAAATCAAGCGAAGCAGGGAAGTGGGAAGTCAGCCTAGTATCTAAATGAGGGAAGTGAATCATATGAGAACTCAGGGGATGGGAGTGAAGTTGTGTGGTGATTACAGAAGGGAGAAGTCTACAGGCTCTAAAGATCATGTCAGCTGCTGGGACTCCACTGAACAGAACTTTTTAAAATCCAATTCCTGGGGTCTGATGGAGAGTGAGGAAATGGGACTCACGGGACCCCCTCCAGCAGCTGTAAACTCAGGCAGTGGAGCAGGGTAGTGGGAGCAGTTGGAGGGAACATGGAATCTCATCTTATGGACAATATATAGGTCCTCATGTAGCCTTCTTACTCATGGATGTTCTGGTGTTAACTTGTGTTTAAGGCTGTCCACATGTAATCCCTACCAGAGGCATCAAGCATTATCCCTAAGGAATAATAATCTTCAAGTATGAGATATTCACTAGTCACATCTGTAACCAACTAGGAAAATGTCTATTATTTTTATGATTATTATGTGTGACTCAGTTTCCCTGTTCAATTTTGTATTGCAGCCTGGCTGAATCAAAGAAAGCTCTAAATAGGACGTTACAGAACCTGAAGGATGATCCCTCACTCTCACAAACCTTGGGAGACAGACCAGTCCTCATTACAGACAGTCCCCTGACCTGAAGTAAATACTCACCAGCAACCACACACTATACAACAGAAACACTAACCCAGGAACCAATCCCTGCAACAAACCCCGTTGCCAACTCTGTCCACATATCTATTCAAGAGACACCATCATAGGACCTAATCACATCAGCCATACCATCAACGGCTCATTCACCTGCACATCCACCAAAGTGACATATGCCATCATGTGCCAGCAATGCCCCTCTGCCATGAACATTTGCATAGAGGCTGTCTGGTTTGGCCAAAGAATAAATGGATACAGATCAGACATCAAGAATTGCAACATTCAAAAACCAGTAGGAGAGCACTTCAATCTCCTTGGACACTCAACAACAGACTTAAAAGCAGCAATTCTTCAAGAAAAAAACCTTCAGAAACAGACTTCAACAAGAAACTGCAAAACTGGAATTAATTTGCAAACTGGACACCATTAAATTAGGCCTGAATAAAGACTGGGAGTGGCTGAGTCACTACAAAAAATAATTTGCCCACTGTTGATATTCACCTCTTCTTGTCAACAGTTGAGAATAGGCCACTTCCAGCTTGACTGAACTGCCCTCTCTAGCACCCCTACCTCCCCCTACTTGGTAAGGCAACTCCCATCTTTTCACGTGCTGTAATATATATACTGCTTGCTGTATTTTTCACTCCATGCACATGATGAAGTGAGTTTTAGCCCACAAAAGTTTATGCCCAAATAAATTTGATAGTCTTTAAGGCGCCACAAGGACTCCTTGTTGTTTTTGCTAGCAAGACAGGTAAAGCAAAGACAGCATCCTTTGAAGCTGGGTAACAACAGTTAGACTATCAAGTGATGGTGAGAATTTGCCTCCCTGGCTCCATCCAGCCTAGGATATTTTACTTTTACCCAGGTAAAGCCTAAGAGCAAAAGGCTCTTACCAATTAAAAAGGTACCTCTGCCAGAAAGGATGGAGCTTTGTGGGTGATCTGAGAGAGGCTGGCCAGGGATGTGTCAATGAAAAGGCTGACAGACAGAGACAAAAAGATTAGGCAGCAATGCAAGCACTGTAAATAGGTTTTCCAAACTCAGAGACAGGGAATAAACCAGACCTGCCTGAGCTATGGATAAAGATGCTAAGCTTAGGTAAGGGAATACGTATGTAAAAGCCTCTTTGTTATTTTATGTCTACTTTTCTAAGCGCAGAGCCTGTTTCTGTCTCTACAAAGGTATGCTGTCACACAGACTCCCAAATAGTTTCAGTCTCAAATGGATTATTAAGTGGTTTCCTCTCTTTCATAATTCCCTCCAACCCAGGAGCAAAAGATCCTACTGTTGAATTAAAACCACAGTTTACGCTAGAAGTTCTCTTCTGTTCCCTTTAACCAGTAGTCTTACCTCAAAAGCCCTGTTTCCTTGTGATGTTTCCCAGCAATCTGTTTAACAGTTGTAACTAATATCTAGTTAACTACTTAGGATATCTGAAAAAGGCCATTTTATTGCTCCTCCACAGGTTCAATGCTTCATTACCATTACAAGTTAAAGCAAAGGGTTCCTGCATATTTTCATCTTATTTTCTCATTATTTAATTTGGACTTTGTTTGGCCAGATATGAACAGCATCAATTTAATTTCTTTGAGGTTACACTACTACCACCTCACTGTAAAACAGGGGTGGGCAAACTACGGCCCACGGGCTGGATCCGGCCTGAAAGGGCTTTGGATCTGGCCCACAGGATTGCCACACCCGTGGTGCACTGGGCCCCGTGCCGCTCCCAGAAGCTGCCGGCATCACGTCCCTGAGGTCCTTGAGGGAGGGGAGTCAGGGGGCTCCGTATGCTGCCCTCGCCTGCAGGCACCGCTCCCCGCAGCTCCCATTGGCTGGGGAACCGTGGCCAGTGGGAGCTTCGCGGGAGGTACCCAGAGATGAGGACAGCGAACGGAGCCCTCTGCTCCCCATCAACCAAGAGCCGCACAGACGTGGTGCCAGCCATTTCCGGAAGCAGCGCAGGGCCAGAGTAGGCAGGGAGCTGGCCCTGGCTCTGGTGTGTGCCGCTGCCACCCCGGAGCCGCTCAAGGTAAGCGGCGGGCCAGAGCCCACATCCCAAACCATTCCTGCACTCTGCACCCAAACTCCCTGCCCTGTTCCCCTTAGCCCCCTGCCATACTCCTCCTGCATCTCAAGCCCTGCCCTGAGCCTCCTGCTGCACACCGCGTCCCCTTCCACACCACAACTCACTGCCCCAGCCCTTCATACAATTTCCCCACCCAGATGTGGCCTTCAGGCCAAAAAGTTTGCTCACCCCTCTAATGGACAAAAGCATGAGCTGCAAAAAATATGCACCCATTCTCTTTTTTGGAGTGGGGAGGGCTATGAATTTTCATAGGTCATGCTATCAGTAGACCTCTCAGAAAGTTTTAGTCTATAAAATGCTGCTACACCTATAAATGTGATAGGAAACAAAAGCTTGTTAGCTTGTTACTGTAGCTGTTTTATCCCTTACCTAGGGATCATCATACCACCTCTTCAAGAATTTTTCTAAAGCAAATAGTAATAGCAAAAGTAGAACAGAAATCTGGCACTCCCTGTGGAGTATTCAACTAGTAACACAACCATGGGCATAACTTTGAACTTAGTTGATTCCAGACTAGTGGGCCCAGAAGAAATTCTGACGGAAACAGATGAACAGGGTCATAAGTAACCATAAGGAAAAGGCCCCTCGCAAACATACAGTAACACTGTCTTCCTTTTTCCATTTTGGTCAGGCTTCTTGTTTTCTTTACTTCTATGTAAATAATACCATCTCAGGCAGCCATCATCTTACACTGACGCAGCAGCAGAAGGGCCATGCATAAAATGTTCAATGTTCCCCCAAATCAGTCACTGATGAAAATGCAAGTCATTTGTGAAACAGAGTAGTGCATATCACAGCAAAGTTATTTGGGGAATCCAGAGCACAAGGTGCGCTAGACAGGGATCATTATTTTCATTTTCATGTAAAGAAAGAGGCTTTTTTCTTTACTGGGATTTTAAAACATCTTCAATAGTTTTGCAATGTAAAAAAAATTTTTTTTGCTTAAAAACGTACACAAAAGATACAAGCTAGGTAGACATATGATTAGATTTTAAGGCACCAGTTTTTTGGCTTGGTGATTTTTTTTTCTTATTTGCTGTAGCATGGACTTGAGAGTATTCAAAATGAGACCCTGGAAGTAATCAAGCAAGGCAAATATACTACCTTGTCATATGACACACTTTTATAATGAACCAAGATACAGTGAAATTCCACTTATAGTGAAATAGAATGAAAGTCCAAATGTTTAAAAATTATTTCTGACATGGAACTTTTGCAACCAGGCTGATACCAAAGTTTATTCTGTTGCCAGTTCGGATACACCTTGCTAATGGAAATGCAGGTTATCCTCACAGAAAAGGCGAAAGAGCTCCAGCCTCTAACAGCACACCTCGCCAACTACTGACTAATGTGTAGAAATAAGAAAAGGGGTTTCAAGATTTCAAAAGAGAACAGTAGGAATAGATATGATATTCTGATGTGTGGTCTTTAGAAATGTGTACATGCTATTAAAATAATGAGTAATGTTCATGCTCAGCCTGGAGTTGCAAAGCACTAGAAACTTAATCTGATCCCCCTGCCTAATTGCTATGTTCTAAATTATACTCAAGTTTGATTTCATTTTTACTAAATCACTAGAGATTTGGCGGGGAGGGGACTTGGAAACCTTTCTTCCTTCAACTAAAACAAATCTGGGTATACATTACAACAAAATACAACAAATAATATGCAACTTACCCAGTACCAAAATATGCAGCAGCATTGACAATAATGGTCAACAAATCCCATAGGTTTATAATGATACAACAGGATGCTTTGATATCCTTTTGAGAACCTAGACCTTTGTGGACTGCAAACATTAGAAATGCAGCAAGTAGATGAACTCATGTCACCCGACTTCGTTAACAATGAAAAAATGAAAAGAAAACAATCCTTTTTCACTTTCATGAAGTCTCTGACTTTTGACTAGATTAATGCAAGATTTCAGCCCTCGATTATGTCAGATGAAAGGCTTTTCAAAGCACCAAGAGCATTTTTAAATAAGATGAATAGTAACTCCTGTCTTTCTCTGCTCCATTTTAAAAGAGAAACTCATGTTCTACGCTTTTGAGTTTAAGAAAGAGGAAACCACAAGGAGGAAGTGCAAACGATTGGTGAGAATGGTCACATCTGAGAAAAAGGTTAATATTTTCAGGAGAAAATAAAAAAAAAGATTCCATCTTCAATGGTAGCTTTAATATTGGACTGCACACACATTACTTCAGTTTCTCTTCCCACGTACACAGCAAAATCAACGAGAGTGTCCCACACTTCATTGCTGCTGTTGCTGAGTACGTTATATACACCAGTGTCACCTTACATCCTTACATTCCACTTTACAAGATTCCTGGAAGCCACCCTCTCCTCTGTATTTCAGCAACTCCTGAAACCTCCCCTCTAAATCCTCTTCTCATGCCAGGAGCTCTGTGTGCCCCTAATTCCTCTTACCATACCAGGGAATCCCAATGTCTCCCCATCTAGAGGTTATACGTATCCCCATTTACTCCTTCTCCCTTACTAGGTGTTCTGTGCCCACCTGCCATTTCCCCTCCGTCAGGCATTCTGTGTGCACCCTATTCCCCACTATGCCTCCCAATCTCCATTCTTATTTCCTTCCTTTTTGTCATTCAGGGTGTGAACATGTTAATATCTCACTGGCATGGCCCAACAGAGTTTATTACATCGAAAGTGTCAATGGCTGTCATCCACTGGTTCTTTGAACTACAGAAATTTACAGAGCTGGCTGAAGCTTCTGGCTCTGCTAAACAGATGGACGGGGCGGGGCGCTTGTGTGCCCCTCATTTCCCTCTTCTGGTTTTCCAATTTTCCCCCAAATCAACCAGATTTTGCCTACTGGTACCTAGAACATTTGCTGAAATTTTGGCTTTGATGGAATGCAGAATTCAAAAAATTGGCGCATTGCATCCACACAGAGAAATATTACTGAGCTGATTATAGGGTCTCGCAAGCTTGGCCAGTGAGTCTTGTGAGAAAGAATTTGAAATGCTTATAACGTAAGTTTTATCCAGTATGGATCTATTCTTATTTTTTTTAATCAGAGAATATGGAGAATTTAGATTCCTCCCACTCCTAACTCCATCCTCTTCTTGGTTTCAGGGAACAGCCCCAGTACTTGCCGATGAGTTAACCCTTTCAACTCCCTCAGGGCTGCAGAAGTGGCAACTGCTATAGGCTCCAACACCTATCACAACCTACTACAACTATCACTCAGGTTTAATGGTGGAACTGGGAGAGAAATGAAAGACACAGGGAAAGAGTAGTACTGAAGGAACCTTCACATAAGGACCACATTCCCTGCATTCTGGAAAGCTCTGCTCTAAACGGGGGCTCACTGCACCACAGGCTGCTTAGGCATTTCTTCCACTATGCAAAACCATCAGGCATTCCCAACATCCACAGAACAATCATGAAATGCTTGAAGTGAAATCAAGACTAGTTAAAACAGACTAGAAGACTTACTTTTTACATCAGTTCAGGCACATTATTTTAATTTTTTAATGCTTTGGAATGCATTTGTCTCTTTCATTTAATTGCATTTAATGCATTTAATTTTCAAAAGCAAATAATTTAAATCAAGTGCAGGTATCTTAATCTTAACAAAATTAATGCAAATAAATGATTTGACCTACCTCATATCAAAGAAAACAAAAGTTTACATTTTAGGCACTATATTTAACTGCTCTTACTTGACTGTCAGTGGAAGGGCGGCAGAAATACCTCTCCAATGTCCTAGAACGCAATGCAGAACACTGGGAAGAAGCCTTACTTTCGTCTGTAAACACTGTTACATTATATTTGGCCTAAGGATAAATGATGCATATTATTTATTGGTACATTTCCAAGCACTAGAGCAGAGGTAGGCAACCTATGGCACTTGTGCTGAAGGCGGCACGCGAGCTGATTTTCAGTGGCACTCACACTGCCCTGGGTCCTGGCAACCAGTCCAGGGGGTTCTGCATTTTAATGTAATTTTAAATGAAGCTTCTTAAATATTTTAAAAATCTTATTTACTTTATATACAGCAATAGTTTAGTTATATATTATAGACTTATAGAAAGAGACTTTCAAAAACATTAAAATGTATTACTGGCACGCAAAACCTTCAATTAGAGTGAATAAATGAAGACTCGGCACACCACTCCTGAAAGGTTGCTGACCCCTGCATTAGAGTCTCCACCAAAACTGAAGAAATTAACATAATTCATTTGTAAATTAGTTAACTTATATATCAAACTTGATCAATTTAAAAATCAATCAGTATTTCTATTAGCTGCCAGTATCTCCAGATTCTTAGAAACCCACAAGTAAATTTCAAACAGCTCACCTGTAACAGGCCATGTTCACAACAAGGAGTATTTACACTGCTAAAAATCCACACTGGATTTCTTGCCACCCTTATTTTAAGCCTCAGCCTCATGCACTACCCAAAACAAAGACAAAAAATCACATGACAGGACAAGAAATACAATCACCTTTATGAACTCCTTATATTTTAGAACTTTAAAAATCTTTTGCAACAATTTAGCAAGCATGAAGCAACTCTTTAAAAGTCTGACCAAGATTTTCAGAAGTGACTTTAAAGAGGTTTTAAAGGGGCTTGATATTCAGAGAGTAGATGTTCAACAGTTGCTCAGAATTAAGCCCCTTTAAGAAGTCTCCAGCTGGGCACTCCAGAATCACTAGTTATTACCTGCATAGTCAGAGGTCTCCCTGCATGGATTCACGTGCAGGATCTGGGCCCTGGTTAAAATTGTGAATGGGGATATGGAGGGTGGAGCCGAGATCAATCTGAATGTGTAAATTAAACCAATTGGCTACAGACAGGGTGTTATAGAGAAACAAAAAACAACTATATTTAATAGACATAAGTTTATTTTAAGTTTTTGTGACCATCTTCAGTTATTTTAACTGCTCAGCTACCAACCTAACATTGCTCAGAAAGGAAATGTTGGGAAAGTGTTTGCTGTCAGACCACAAAGTAGTTGTGCAGTCATAACTTCAACCAGTCACACTAAACTATGATTAGAACTCGGGCTGTCGATTAATTGCAGTTAACTCACCTGATTAACTCAAATTAATCATGCTGTTAAACAATAGAATACCAACTGAAATTTATTAAATATTTTGGATGTTTGTCTCCATTTTCAAATATATCTATTTAAATTACAACACTAAATACAAAGTGCACACAGTGCCACTTTATATTTTTCATACAAATATTTACACTGTAAAAATGATATAAACAAAATAAATAGTATTTTTTAATTAGCCTCATACAAGTGGTGTAGTGCAATTTCTTTATTACGAAAGTAGAACTTATAAATGTACGTTTTTTTGCTACATAAACTGTGCTCAAAAACAATGTAAAACTTTAGAGTCGGCAAGTCCACTCAGTCATACTTCTTGTTCAGCCAATTGCTAAGAGAAATAAATTTGTTTACATTTATGGGAGATAATGCTGGCCACTTCTTAATTACATCACCTGAAAGTGAGAACAGGCATTCACATGGCACTGTTGTAGCTGGTGTTGCAAGATATTTATGTGCCAGATGCATTCATACTTCGGCCATTCCATGATGATGAAAATGTGTTAATTAAATTTATGACTTGGGGGAGAATTGTATGTCTCCTGCTCTTTTTTAACTGCATTCTGCCATATAGTTCATGTTATAACAGTTTTGGTTTTACAGTGAAAAGCGTTTTAAGAACACTTTCACTGCAAATTTGACAAAATGCAAAGAAGATACCAATGTGAAATTTCTAAAGATAGCTACAGCATTGGACCCAAGGTTTAAGAATCTGAAGTGCCTTCCAAAATCCGAAAGGGATGAGATATGGAGCATGCTTTCAGAAATCTTTAAAAAGCAACACTCTGATGTGGAAACTCTAGAACTGAAATCAGCCAAAAAGAAAATCAACCTTCTGCTGTGGCATCTGACTCATGATGATGAAAATGAACATGTGTCAGTCTACGCTGCTCTGGATGGTTATCAAATAGAACCCATCATCAGCGTGGATGCATGTCCCCTGGAATGGTGGTTGAAGCAAGAAGAGACATATGAATCTTTTGTGCATCTGGTGTGTAAATATCTTTCAACACTAGCTACAACAGTGCCTTGCAAACACCTGTTTTCACTTTCAGGTGATGTTGTAAACAAGAAGCATGCAGCATTATCTTCTGCAAATGTAAACAAATTTGTCGAGCCAATCGCTCAAGCAAACAAGAAGTAGGACTGATTGGACTTGTAGGCTCTAAAGTTTTACATTGTTTTATTTTTGAATGCAGGTGTTTTTTGTACCTAATTCTACATTTGTTAGTTCAACTTTCATGATAAAGAGATAGCACTACAGTATTTGTATTAAGTGAATTGAAAAATACTATTTCTTTTGTTTTTTACAGTGCAAATATTTGTAATAAAAAATAAAGTGAGCACTGTACAGTTTGTATTCTGTGTTGTAATTGAAATCAATATATTTTAAAATGTAGAAAATATCCAAAAATATTTAAATAAATGGTATTCTATTATTGTTCAATAGTGTGATTAATCGTGATTAATTTTTTTAATCGCTTGACAGCCCGAATTAGAACATAAGACCATACTGGGTCAGACCAAACGTCCATCTAGCCCATTATCCTGTCTTCTGACAGTGGTTGATGCCAGGTGCCCCAGAATGAATGAACAAAACAGGTCATCATAAAGTGATCAATCCCCTGTCACCCATTCCCAGCTTCAGGACTGCTACCTTCATGTTTTTAATTGCTAGACAACATCACAGGATTGGAAAAAGGCAAGAGAAAAAGAGGCATGAACTATATGTCTATTCCTATGTAGAAGACAGCTCAAAACTTCACAGTGTTACACATTTTATAGGAATACATACTAAGACAGTTAAGATACAGAAATGGACAAGCTATAGGAGCAGCTCTCCATCCCTTAAACCAGTTCATTCCTCCTCTGATTTTGCTTTCTTTTAGCCCTGGATCCTATTGAGGTCTCAATCATGTCTGCTTCAAACAATTTGACTTGTCAAATCACCCTCTCCCTTCACATGTTTTAATTTCACTCGCTCCCTTGATGTATCGATAACTCTGTCCATCTCTCTCCATTAAAGCATGCTATTTTCCCTATTCTAAAGGAATCCTCACTCACTTCTTTCTAACTTTCACCCCACTGCTCTCATCCTCTTTAAGTCAAAGCTCCTTGAGCAAGCTAGCTATTCTCAGTGTGTTGACTTTACCTTGTTAATCCCTAGTCAATGAGGCTTCTGCCTTCTCCACAGTATAGTCCTCTTCCTTCCCAAGTCTAAGGGACCTTTCTCCATACTTTCCCTCTGCTTCTCTCATAGGATCATGAAAAGCTGCCTGCAGTGACTCCAGAGCACAAATACCAACTTCAGGGCAGACTTAAGAAGAACTCAAATCGGTTTTGAATTCTATACTTAAAATTCACCAACCAATTGTCAAGTCTAAACTCCTCAGGCACTACAACAGTCTCAGCATGGAGTCACAGACAGTTCAATTTGCTTTGCCACCGAAGTAATAGACAGTCCCTTACACTAAGAATCACAACAATATTCAGGTTACTCCCAGTCCCTTATCCCAGGTCAATTGCACCTTAAATCTTACACCAAAGACTACACTTGTAGCCAATCCTATAGTAAATTATATTAAAAGAGTTATTAAATAGGAAAAGAACATAAGAACGGCCATACTAGGTGAGACCAAAGGTCCATCCAGAGAGTTATTTACAAAGATTAAAGCAGGTAAACATACACACACACACAAATGAGTTACAAACTTAAAGTTCAAAAAATAATACAAGTTTCTGTAACAAGCAAGCTCTTGGGGATCTCTTGAATAAGCCTAGTAACTTTGCCCACTAGAATTCAAGCAGCGTCAAGAGCTAGTTCCTTCTTGTTAGGGGGTTTTACTTCCCTCCTCCCTTGTGCTACGAGCTGTAAACTCAGTTGATGAGAGGAACCCACTAGCATGACTCATCTTGAGGGAGGGGGGGAATACAGAGCAAAAAAACCACCTTTTATATTGTTTAACATTCCACCACAGTCTGTCTGGTGTCAATGGGTCTTTCCTGTCGGGCAGGATGTAACACCTTCTGTTGCAGAGGGACTTTTCACACTAATTAATGTCTCTCTCCTGGCTAGTGATCTACACAGTGACAGAGGCTCACTATACAACCATTCAAATATTACCTTACAGCAGGGTGGATTTGATTTAAATCATTCGTCAGGCAGACTCGATTTAATCATGGATTACTACATAAAAGTGCATTCTTGACGACTGTTATAATCTTAATACATATTCTTCACAACTCAGAGACAGATGTAGGTTTCATTTTTGGAAGGTACACACTAAACATTTTTAAAGTGATCTATTTTGAAAGCTTTTCAGATTAGTTTTACAGCTATATCAGAAAATGAATGAGTGTTTGGTTATTTCATTTACCAAAGGTAATTGAAGCAGATATTTATGAATTCATTGGGAGGTGAACTATCATTAATATTTGGAGGATTTTCTTGCCATGCTGTTGTAGAAAGAAAACATCACCAGACAGACATTTAAATTGTTTTATTTAACTAAATCAACAACGTTTTTAACAAAACAAGCACATGAATTTTTGCATGTAAACATTCAAGTTTTTTAAAATTCCAGCTTGTTTTTGATAAAGTTGTTTTTAACTAAAACAGTTAAATGAAATATTAAAAAAAGAATTAAATCAACTATGTCAGCCAGGTCAACATGAGAAACTTAAAATATTGGCTTTTGCAGCTAACTCAGTCGTCTTCACCTTCATCTTCCTGTTTGCTCATAATCTGGAAAAGAAAAACAACCTTTCCAGGTCCAAAACAATTTCTCAGTTTGGAAGAAGCTACTGCTGTTAAAAGTGAGAGTATCACTTCAGCAGTCTCTGAATCAAAGTGCTTAAGTGACTTCCACCAATTCACTGATGTGACTTTCTTTAAAACATCATGAGAAAACATATATTCCTTGAATGGTTTTTATTCCCAAAATGGGTCTCTTTTACAGCCTGCTGACATAGGTTTTCTCTTCTAGTGAGAGAATGGTATGGTAGATCTCAGTCAATGAAGGCTACACTCAGAAAGACCTCAAGACTTCTGGAATATGCTGCTCAAACAGTTTCATTTTTGTTTCTACTGCCTGTCCCTCCCTTCTCACATACATCTCCAGACTTCTTCTCCTTGTCCAGATCTATTCCACTCCCAACAATTTTCTTTAGAACATAAATAGCAATTTAAGTAAAGCAGCTCCAACTGTTCCTCATAAGAAGCCAGACAACTAGAAGGCAAAATTCCTAGCCAGGCTGGACTGCAGCTCCAATGAAAAGACTTGACCTTCAGTCTGAGTTTGCAGGACTAGGACTGATAAAGAGAAAGTAACATTTACATTCTGAACAAATTAGATCTAGAACTTATTGAGACAATATTAAGGGAACTCAAGGCTGCCATTTTTACAGAATTACTTTTCAGAGCCGGAGGTACACTTGAAGGTACCCCAAATGCGATCTATTTCAGAACAGCATCAGTTTTCTAACCCCTCTTGAAATCTTTCATTAAATGTTGCTATTAGGGTGGCCAGATGCCCCGTTTTTATAAGGACAGTCCAATTTTGGGGGACTTATACGGGCACCTATTACCCCCCACCCCATCCTGTTTCTTCACAGTTGCTATCGGGTCACCCTAGCGGCTAGTGTCCATATTGTATATTTGCTTCTCTAGTGATCTCAGCTAGAATGTCTGAGCTCCTCCTTTTGAGCAGAATTATTGTTCAGCACAACTCTACGAGAATAACTCCTGATAAGGCATGCGGTGCAAGTACAGCTTTATGATTCATTATGGTGAGCGCTTAGTCCAAACTAAGATCTGCAAGGGGCATATTGTGAAACTGAAAACATGTACAGTAACTCTTCACTTAATGTCATCACATCGCTGATCAATTAGAGAATATGATTGTTTAAAGTTGTGCAATGCTCCCTTATAACGTTGTTTGGCAGCCGCCTGCTTTGTCCACTGCTTGCAGGAAGAGCAGCCTGTTGGAGCTAGCTGGTGGGGGCTTGGAACTAAGGTAGATTGGCAGCCCCCCTAGCAGCTCCCTGCTCCCCTACATTCCCTGGGCAGCAGCTGCCCAGCAGGCTATCAATTGCCAGCAGTTCAGCTGTCCCTCCCTCACTGCCATGTGCTGCTCCTGCCCTCTGCCTTGGAGCTGCTCCCTGGAGCCTCCTGCTTGCTGTATAGAGGGTGAAGAGGAGGAAACGTGCTGATGTCAGGGTGTTCCCCCTTCCCTCACTCCTGTACCCCATTTCCACAGAGTGGGGGAGGGGGCAGGTCAGGGCTGAGGACGGAGGGAGCTTGCTGGCAGCAGATGCGGTCTCAACTTGCTGATCTACTTAAAAAGGCAGTGTACTTAGAGTGGGGTCAGCATACTTAAAGGGGCAATGCATGTCTCTCTCTCACACATACACAATGTGTGTCTGTCTCTCCCTCTCTCTTACACACACGTGTGTCTGTCTCTCTCCCACACACATAGTGTGTGTGTCTGTCTGTACCAACCATACACACATGCAGCTGCCCTCCCCCCACCGGCACTTTGGAAAGTGGAGGGGATGGTGCACTCCAGTGGGATAGCATGGGCTCATCATCACTTTCTGTTTCCACAGGGAATGTTTGCATCCACTGCCATGCTGTCTCCTCCCTCCATTCATGCTGCCTTGCAGAGTGTGAGGCTACATTAACAACAACATGTTAACCCTTGAGGGTTCAGCTGAGTGCTAGTTCATCATTTAGCAGTAAGGCATTCCATGAGAAATATCCCACCCTCTGACTCCACCACTTCAATCAAGCTTCACCAATCATCATTGCTGTGTACAGTATTAAATTGTTTGTTTAAAACTTATACTGTGTATGTGTATATATATATAGTCTTTTGTCTGATGGATTACAGCCCCTCTGTACTATCCACTTTGTGAATTTGACCCAATATCTTTTCCCTTTGTACCCAAAATCAGAACTTAAGTTGTATTTAAAATTTAAAAAGTGATTTAAAAAAAAAAAGCTGGCTCACTTCCCTTGCTCATCTAGCATTAGACATTTCTTAACCTAAAATAAGAGTATGTTTACATTTGCTGGTAGATTGACACTGCTGCAATCAATGTACTGCATGTCGATTTAGCGCGTGTGGTGAAGAAACGCTAAATCATGGGAGAGCACTCTCATCGATTTGTGAACTCCACCTCCTGAAGAAGACACTCTCCTGTCGACAAAGCGTAAGTTAGATCGATTTACCGCGGTAGTGTAGACCAGCCCTAAGAATTGCTATTCTAGAAAGCAGATTGACAAACAAACAAAAACAAAAAAGAGATGTGTGCACAAATTTAATTTGCCTAATTTCTTGGTGGCAGAGAGAAGACTATATTTTCCCTTGCCTTCCAGTGTATCAGTACCAAAACTAAAAAACTTTCAGCAGTGGGGGGAAAGAAGACAGGTAAGCAGGGGGAACAACCATGTAATGATGATTCCAAACAAAGCTTTTAAAGCTAATTGCTAGCGATAATTTATATTTCTTTTCTGAAAAGAATGATACAGACATTTACATGACTGTCAACACACCGAACTTCAGGAGTTATTATTCCTGGTAACTGCACAAAAATCTGTCAAAAATCAGGTGGTCTGAAGGATCACATTTACTATGGAATGTATTATGAAATTATTACAAAGTATTAATTGTTCACATTTGCTATCACCAATACTTATAGTTCTATTAAGTTATACACTTAATCTTACAAGAGCTATTTCTCATGTTTTCTTCCTAGGGAAAAAAAACAAGCAATGAGAGAAAGCAGCTTCTTTTCTAGAAGAAAAAATCTAGCATCCAGGTTACTAAAAAAGTCTAAATGCAAACTTTGAATTATATAACATGCTGGCAGGGTACTGTAAATTCTTCAGGAAGTAAATGGACGTCACTGCAGACAGAGCTTTACAAACAGAACACACAGTTTTGCCAGTTCATTAAAGTTTACACATTAGTTCTACAACTTAATGAGAGTGCAACAGGTGTTTGCCAGTACAGTGTGGGTAATTAACAAAGCTACATAAAAGGAATTAAAGTAAATCTCTTATCCTACTTAAAGTGAGGGAGTTTAGAGAGAATCCCTGAGAGTAGTCATCCTCCACTGAACAGCCAAACAAGTCTCCATGGGTGAAAAGAAAATATCATCAAGTGTTTGACATAGAAAATAAAGGGCAGTCGTGAGAGAGAGGGTGGCAGATGGAATGGAAAAAAAATTGTTTTTCAAAAACCACAGTACAATTGCAATGAAGTCTAGATACAAAAATTCTAAAAGACAATGTATACAGAATCTAATTCAAATAAAGGTAGTTATGAGCTGCCTAACAAAGCACCTCCCTCAATTTTTGTGAAAGTACTTGGGTGTACTTTGAACTGCAGCATCTCTACATTTACATGACTTGCTTATTCAGCGTTAACAAACAGCATCTGAAGAAAAATAGGCTAGGGATCTTCTGTGTGCACTAGCCATCAAAAGTTCTACAAGAATTAGATTTGATCTGGTAAAACTTGAGGGACTGAGGACTGCCATAAAAAAAAAAGTTGTGTCCAACATAACAGGACAATATTAAATGAATTTAAACAAAACCTGAAGTGCTTCCAATCAAGTTCACCAAGCCACATTATGTTCCGCAAAACATTGCCTTTTTACAGTTAAAAAAAAAAAAAAAAAAAAAAAAAAGGTTAGCTTCTCTTTTAGAACAGGTGTGAAAGAGAAATACAACCCCATTTTTTTTCTTTAAGTCATGCTCTGAATGTGTAGTTTCTGGATCACTGTAATTTTTTTTT
Organism: Dermatemys mawii; assembly: GCA_007922305.1. Classification (NCBI taxonomy): domain Eukaryota; kingdom Metazoa; phylum Chordata; order Testudines; family Dermatemydidae; genus Dermatemys; species Dermatemys mawii. The sequence goes on along the minus strand of ML677371.1, from coordinate 3,581,834 downwards.
ACATTTATGTTTCTCTCTCTTCCCCCTCCCCCCATTACATACCAATATTCTGACTGGGTAAAAAAACAAAAAACATGCCCTGTCCTCTGGTTCAGGCCTTTACAGGCATAAATATCAAAGACTGAGAGGAAGGATGGTCCACTGGTTAAAGCATTGAACTGCGACTCCCACCACTGTTAACTGACTTCCGGTGCAATCTTGGGCAAGTCATGAGCAGTGTGCAGTTGTGACATGCTGTTGATCAGCATAGGGACTCTTTTTGATGACCAGAATAAATTATTATATGAAAAAATGTTTTTCACTTGCTAAAGAAAAAAATAACAACAGATATATATAATCTCTTACAGTCATGTCTTTTACTGTGCCTGTGACTGGCAGATCAGTGGCAACAAACTATAGTGAAATCTTCCACATACTTTTATAATGGATCCAGTTTACTGGCAGTCTGTCCTTCAAGAACGAACTTGAAAGCCTTCCTGTTTGTTGCTTAGAATACTGGATTGATGCTATTAAATATGATATTACTGCTATTAATATGTAACTGTGCTCTTGTTGTTAGTAATTATTAATAACTTAAAAAGTTCCTCAGTTATTAAAGAACTACTTCAGATAAATCTCTCATTCGCATATCATTGAGATAGTAAAAAAAAATTTTTTGAAGTGAGATATTTTGACCCACATTGCTCAGATTAAAAAGCAAACATAAATAAGAATGATTAATTTGATTTCCAACATCTATTGTATTAATTAGAGCTAGTAATAGCAATATTATATTGTTAGTTTATTTTCTCTGTGGTTATGTTTTTACAAGAACTTTTAGTATTTTGAGAACTTTTGGAAGAAAACTAGACCTTTCATGCCCGTACAGCAGTTCAGACGTTTGCTCCTCCTTTTTAGCTCAAATTTAATTGTATATGTACTGGGCAACATACATTCCAAACAGGCCGAAAGGAGCTGGATTATCACTATCCAATATATCCTGGTCATGTCAAAATAAAAAAGTACCAACACAGTCTTTAAAAACAAAAACAAAATCCTGATCTACATTATGGATATTTCTCCCCTAAAAAAATATGACAAAAAACACATCTTAGATTGGTTAGAGGGGCAGTATAGAAAAAGTTTCAACAGCCAGAACCATTTTTATAACAAGTTTTGTTAAAGTTTTCTCAGGAAGCTTAACTGAAATAGTTAAGAGTAGCTCCAACCAATTTTAAAACTGGACCAAATTTTGGGGAAGATTATGCTAGTGAAGTACAAACATGGGCTCATCAGATGGTTTTGCGAATGCACCCATGTGCAAAAATTTGGATACAAATTTGAGATTCTGTGATCTGCCACTCGATTCTCCACAGTATGTTTAAATTCAAATACATTTTACCTATAAACACAGACACATATTTAGAGACATTTTTATAATAGTTGAGCAGAGAAATGTCATGGCAAATTAGAAACATCACTCAAATGCATCAATTGCTGGGTAGTTTAAGTATAGTGTCTCAGCAAAAACACAGAATAACATAATCTGAGTCAGATTAAGCAGCCTCTCAGAGCTTTTAGAAGTCTCACTTAATGAAAATAAAGCTTGTTTGCTCTAGAGAAACAGATTTTCCATCAGGTCAAGATTACAAGGTTGTCAAATTGAGTGGTTTCAATTTAGTCATGCGAGTAGTTTTGCCCCACAGTAATTCTGTGTTACAGTCTGATTAGCCCAACACTGGAATAGTTGACAGAACTGCTGGAAAGGAGAGGGCAATTTGCATCAGAGTTATTAGTTCCTCACTTTCACATTTAAAGGCTTTAACCCAGCAGTGTAAGATATAATGGCCATGAATAGTAGGCAATGGAATTAAACCTAACCCCTTCTTCTGGGAACCATGATTTGACAACTGAGCCATGAATGGAACTGTTTCCAGGGGGAAAACAAGAAGGCAGAGCTAGACTGGAAATGCCTCCAAAAGTTGACCAAAGGAAAGTCACAGGAAATCTTTCAAGAACTCCTTGGAGAAACTGAACTTTACTGAAAGGATTGTAAAGAACAATTGTGTATCAGTTCAGATTGTCTCATTAAGAAGTTGTTCTTAATGGACTTCCTGTGTGAGAACAGCAAATGTCCCTATCACTCCTTTCAGCACTAACAGAGTTTGTTCATATTTAAGTAAAAACAAAAACAAATGCCCAATGTAAGCAGCATACTTTGATCAGTCCATTCCCCCCAGACAGCACCTGTGCAGCCGGCTCCTGAACTACAGCCCTTTCCTGCTAGCAATTAGGCCCAACTCCTCTAGGAAAAAGGAGGCAAGCTGTGAACGGGGCCGCCCCAAGACCTCCTAAAAGCCCGCAAAGTTGTTCCAGTTTGCAATGGCAGCGCCAGCCCCTGGGGACCCCAAGCGCTGGGCTTCAGCTGACTTTCCCGGCCCCACCATTATTTCAAAGGCAATTTCTCCTCTGCCCGAGAAAGCCCCAAGTGGAAGCCGAGCCCTGGCTGGCTCCAGAGCTTGTCCCTCTCACCAACAACAGCGCTGACCTCACCCACCGCCTCTCGCTGGAGCCCCAGCCGGCATCCAACACCGCGCAAGTGACCCCCACCCCCGCAGCAGCGGGCCACCCCCCAGCGGCGCTGAACGGGCCAGCTCCTAGCTAGGCTCTGCCCGCACATAAGCCGCTTGCTCGGGGGCTGTGCGACGTCCCCGCGTGCAGCCTCGCAGGTCCCGGGGGAGCTGCCCGCCGCTTCCCCTTCCCCAGCGCCCGCCCAGCCGGGGCGAGCCTTGCGCACAACGCCCCCGCCCGGGCAGGTCCCCGCCGCCCGAGTCCCACCTGCCGGACACCCACCGCGCAGGCCGGGGGAGTCATGGCCGCCGCCGCCGCCCGCCTCAGGGGAGCCGCTCCCGCGGCAGAGCCATGGCCGGAGCCGGTGGCCGGGCCAACTTCGGGGCAAGTCTGAGGAGTTGCCCGTGAGGCGGCAGCCGCCGCCGCCGCCTTTGCAGCTATGGAAACCGATCAACTTCTCTCCCCGGCCGGGCCGGAGCGTCTCCCGGGTCCTAAAGCTGACCGGGGAGGGAGGGAGCCGCTCTCGGGCGTCCGGGGACTCATGTGCCGCCCGAGCACGGCAGCGAACCAGCCCCGGAGCAAACCCCACAGGAGGCAGAGGAAGGCGGGGCTGCGCCCAGGCTCCTAGTCTCGAGGCCGGTCAGTCAGCTGGCAGCCCTACCTGTGTGTTAAGGGTAGGGCAGCATCGCCCGACAGTCCCTCTGCTCTTGGCTCTAAGGCCAGTTTCGAAGTGAAGCCCATGAACCTGAACTGCCCCCGAAAGGCGCTGGACTGCTCGCTGAGCAACGTCCCGTCCTGCTGCCGCGGCTACAGACAGGGCGACTAGAGAGCAAATGTAGAATCATAGAATATCGGGGTTGGAAGGGACCTCAGGTCATCTAGTCCAACCCCTTGCTCAAAGCAGGACCAACCCCACCTAAATCATCCCAGCCAGGGCTTTGTCAAGCCTGACCTTAAAAACCTCTAAGGATGGCAATTCTACCACCTCCCTAGGTAACCCCAGTCCAGAACTTCACCACCCTCCTAGTGAAAAAGTTTTTCCTAATATCCAACCTAAACCTTCTCCACTGCAACTTGAGACCATTACTCCTTGTTCTGTCATCTGCTACCACTGAGAACAGTCTAGAGCCATCCTCTTTGGAATCTCCTTTCAGGTAGTTGAAAGCAGCTATCAAATCTCCCCTCAGTGAAAAACCAGGACGTGGTGGGGGATAATAGGTGCCTAAGACAAAGCCCTGAATATGGGGACTGTCCCTATACAATCAGGATATCTGGTCACCCTAGTGATAGAGGCCTTTACCTTGAACAGTGAGGGGGCCCAAGAGCTACTGCCCTATTGTGGGTACTTCAGCTGGAAGATTGGTCTCAAATCAGCAGGAACTAGGTGCTTTAATACCTCTGAGGGTCTATGCTTATGTCTTTAAAGTAACAAAGTGTAAGGGAATTATAAGTGGGACAAGGGACATTTTATTTGGATTTTATATTCTATAATATTTGTGAACGAGGTAGTGCCCTAGCTGCTCCAAAGGAAAAGTTGCTGTTACTCCCTCTCCCGTACAACATTTGAAACGGTCTAAAGCAGCCTAGATGCACAATTTTGAAGAATCGTTTGGTATTGTTGATAGGCCTCAACAAGCCACTGTGTGAAGGGAGCCATACATGCTATGGCCAGAATGAGGGTAAAACACCTCACCAAATAGTTCTGCCCACTAGTGTAAGTGGGTAAAAAGGCGATCCTTAGCCCTTCACAGGCTAAGGAACCTCACTGGCCGGTATAGAAACCCTAAAGGGAAGGTATTACCCGAAGAAGAGAAACAGGATGTGGTTCTGTTCTAATTAAGTCTGAGTTAAAAGGAAAATGTGAGGACGCTATTAGTGATATTTGTTATAAAACAGGGGTCGGCAACCTTTCAGAAGTGGTGTGCTGAGTCTTCATTTATTCACTCTAATTTAAGGTTTCATGTGCCAGTAATAAGACATGTTAACATTTTTAGAAGGTCTCTTTCTACAAGTCTAAAATATATAACTAAACTATTGTATGTAAAGTAAACAAGGTTTTTAAAATGTTTAAGAAGCTTCATTTAAAATTAAATTAAAATGCAGAGCCCCCTGGACCAGTGGCCAGGACCCGGGCAGTGTGAGTGCCACTGAAGTCAACTCACGTGCTGCCTTTGGCACCCATGCCATAGGTTGCCTACCCCTGTTATAAAGTAAGTTGCACTGCATTAGTTTTTCAGCTCCATCCAGCCCCTTATGGCTGGCTGAAAGGGTCAGTAGCCTGTACTGCAAATTTAATACAAGACAGCTGAGACATACCTTTTCCTAAAAATAGTGAAGAAGCTACCCATCACCCATTCCCTGGGCCAAACGTCTTGCTGCTGTACACAGAGGTGTTTGCCTTTGTGGCCTTTCTGCTAACATGTTGCAGTCCAGTTAAGCTATTAGTTCTGCTAACAGTATTTTTTTTTTTTTTGGTTTTGTTATCCTCAACATCAATTTTGGATTTCTGAATCTATACTGCCTGTAACACTGGTAGATCAGGAGCCAGGTCTTGCCAACACTGCAGGCATCAACTGAGCACTGACAAATTCATAACTGAAAACCAGACCAACTCACCTGTTTGTTAGTATTGTTCAAGATAGGTTTTAGACTTGTAAGGCTGTGTGCAGTGTTTAGACAGTATAAAATACTTGTAAGTTGTGTTCATTAATCTTGCTTGTAATGTCTGTATCCTGCACTATTAGGTAATATGTAAGTTTTGCTTTACAACTGTAAAAATGCCTGCTCTGAACTTATGAACCTAGGCAAGAGGAGTAATTTTTTGGAGTAAATCAACCATTTCTCACGGACTCCAGGTTGGCTGGGTGTCAAGATAGACTGGAGGGCCAAAAGGGACTGACTCTATGGTCTGTCATGGCACTTCAGGGGTTCAAAATTTGTTACTGAGTTGGTGAAATCTAATTATAGAATATATTATACCACCATTGTGGGATGTTTGCGCTGCTTTTTGACAGTCGGCGTGAGTTTGGCACTCCCAGTCGTGAACCACTCCAGACCTCGTGACAAATGGTGTAGTCTTTTAGTAAACTAAGGATTTCCTAACTAGGAAAAATGAATGATTGTGTGATTTATGGGTAAGATCTGATTTGTATATTGACTGGGTCTGGGGCTTGGTCCTTTGGGATCGAGAGAACCTTTTTTCTTTTAGTGGGGTATAGGTTTTCATAACCATTCAGCCCTATAACAAGTGGCACTGGTGTGATACTGGGAAATTGGAGCATCCAAGGGAATTGCTTGTGTGACTTGTGGTTGGCCAGAGGGGGGTAAAACTGAAGTATTCTCTATTTGGCCAGTTTGGTTTGCCTTAGAGGTGGAAAAACCTCAGATTTGGGTTCTAACTGCTCCGCTTGAAGCAATTTGTCCTAAATTGGCACTCTCAGTTGGGTCCCGCCAGAACCAGTATCGTTACAATGGCATAGTCATGCTTGGATCCACAGAACCAGGTCATTTAAGCTTTGAGTCAGAACCCCACACTATCCAAATTTGAATGTTGGCAGTGTCCACTGTGAGAGTTTGGTTGGTTAAAGAGCAGTTGCAATGGATGAGCAATAAACATGAGGGCCTTGATAAAAAAGCCTTGAAAGATTTGCGTTCAGAAAAGGGGATAAGCTTTAAAAAAAATGCTACAAATCACGAACTGAGACCTGTTAATGGTCAGTGATCAGAAGGCAGGAGCACAGCCCTTACCTGATGCTACAAAAGTTGCAGAAGCAATTGGAATGCAAAAGGCAGCAAATAAACGGCAACTTGAGTATGAACAGAAACTAGCCGATGTTTGATGGCTGGAAAAGCAAAAGATAGCTGAGACAGAGAGAGAAGCTGATGAAAGAAAGAAAAAAGCTCACCAGATGCATACTGCCATAGACAGTATCCAGAACAGGTATTACAAGTCATACTTATGTATTTTGTGAACCTATTAGAAAGCTCAAGTTCTTTCCTTACTTGTAAGACTGCTATTTTGTAGACTTTAAATTGTTCTGAGCTTTCAGAAAAATAAACCTGAATAGAGATAATAAAACTTATCTCTAAGTAAAGATTTGTTTAAAAAACAAACACCAAAGTATAGAAACCAGGATTGAGAAAGAAATAGGAAGGAAGGAACACATGGTGAAAAATTTCTTTCTATACAGAATACTCCTCATTTTTACTTGGTAACTTTTTGTGCAATAGTTGAAATCAGTTAAGAATCTCATTTACCCGCTGTTTTTCTATAGCCTGAAAGTTAATCTTTAATGAACCACATATTCATCAAGGCTAGAGTCCAATCCTTTAATGGTGGCAGAGATTATTACTTCTAGTGATGGAAGATTTTTTTTTTTGGTGTGGGAACATAAATGTTAATTTTAATGACTTGACCTCATGCCCTTAAAACCCCACAACATGAGTTCATAATGCCAGATATCCACAGCCATATTATATGACTTTATTTCATTCTAAAAGCCCCACATGGTTATTATTGGTCTGGTGCAACCAGGTGTATCACAGATGACCATAAGGCCACCACTTGTCAGTTCTTTTTGTATTATGTATAGAGAGGGAAAGGGCCAGCGGCCCTTTCTCAGTAACTCAGATTCATTTATTTGATGACTATTTTCCTTTCCCTTCCTCTCAGAGCCCTTCCCAGATCCACCCTCTTGTTGTACTATCCCAGAGCACATGGGCATTCGATTTCCAGAGACTCATATGAGACCTCATGAATTTTTAAAGTGTGCATGAAACCTTTTGAGTGCTCATAAAAATAGACCTATTACATTAGACTAAGAGAAGACAAAATTAAGCCACATTTGAGGTTTCTAGGTCTGAATAACATGGGATATCTTATTTGTTATGAATATGATGTGAATCCCTATTTGATTACTGTAATGCTGTTTGCTACAAGGGTGCAGAGTTCACTCAGTCCAGGGTGGCTTTGCACATCTGTAGGAATACAGACAATGCTTTAGATCAGTGGTCTTCAAACTGGGGTGCGCGCATCCCCGGGGGTACGTGAGACCATCTCCAGGGGTGCGCAAGACCCCGGTGCCGTCACCGATCCTGCCCAGGAGACCACTGAACTCCTGGGCGGTCTATTTTTGTCCCACCGAAATGCCACCACAGAAAGCGGAAGCTTCTGCTTTCTGCGGCGGTATTTCGGCGGACATACCCCCCAGGGCCCATGCGAGTTTTTCCTCCACAAAAAGGGGCTGCGGAGGAAAAACTTTGAAGACTGCTGCTTTAGATAACCCCAGTCACTGATATACTTAATACAGGGATCAATTCCTTTGAAAGTTTATCCCCACCACACCCGGACCAACAATCTGGCTGATAACTTGGCTCAGCGTGGAGAATCCAAGCAGGGAGACCTTAAAACAAAGAATTTAGTAACTATTAAACTCAGAGACAGACACTGCAGAAAAGCAGAGAAAACTCCAGTCCCATGAAGCAGCAGGGTACCTGGGATATGTGGGACCTATCTAAACCTTGAGGGAAATGCCTAAACTTTCAGTGAAGACAATAGACTTTATTTTAACCCTTTTCTTGCCCATGGCTGTGTTCACACAGATAAATAGATAACATTTTGTTTTGAAGCTGTTCAGTATCGTGTATACCTCCTGTTTACAATTCCTGAAGGGAAGTCTATAGCAGGGACCAAGCCCAGTGGGATGCGCTGAGGAAAAAGGGTTGGTAAAGGTGTGTGCAATAACTGAGGTCCAGTATAAAAGCAGGGTGGAATGGCAGAATTCCATTCAGAAAAATGCAGGTGCTGGGCATGGCACTTCGAAGGGTGCCAACAGGGAGAGAGCGTAAGAGGGTCAGATACAGTTTACCTGGGTATAATGACACTAGGCCAAGCTATTTTTTGAGATAGTGTTAAAAAATGTTAATTTTCAAAGTGTGAAATACCTCTATTTCAAATTCTTCTCTTTACCATCAAACTGTCTCTAAAACTTTCCCTTCTGAAGAGGAGTACAGAAGAATTCAAGTGGACTGCTTCACTGTTTAAAAAAAAAAAAAGTCAGATAAGTCAAATGTAATTTTTAAACTATTTACAACTTGAACTATGGAGATACTGCAAAAATAACAAGGATTCCTTGTGGCACCTTGGAGACTAAATTTATTTGGGCATAAACTTTCATGGGCTAAACCCCACTTCATCAGATGCATGGAGTGGAAAAATACAGAAGTAACAGAGTCCTGTGGCACCTTAAAGACTAACTAAAGTATTAGAGCATAAGCGTTTGTGGGCTAATACCCACTTCGTCGGATGCATGCAGTGCATGCATACTTCCACTGCATGCATCCGACGAAGTGGGTATTAGCCCACGAAAGCTTATGCTCTAATACTTCAAGGTGCCACAGGACTCTTTGTCACTTCTGCGATTCCAAACTAACACGGCTACCCCTCTGATTCTTGGAAAAATACAGTAAGCAGTATATATATCACAGCACATGAAAAGATGGGATTTGCCTTACCAAGTAGGGGGGAGGTAAGTGCTAATGAGGCCAATGCAATCAAGGTGGACATGGCCCATTCCTAACAGTTGACAAGAAGGTGTGAGTATCGGCAGAGGGAAAATTACTCTTTGTAGTGACCCATCCACTCCCAGTCCTTATTCAGGCCTAATTTAGTGGTGTCCAGTTCATAAATTAATTCCAGTTCTGCAGTTTCTTGTTCTAGTCTGTTTTGAATATTTTTGTTGATGCAGAATTGCCACTTTTAAGTCTGTTGTTGAGTGTCCAAGGAGACTGAAGTGCTCTCCTACTGCTTTTTGAATGTTACAATTCTTTATGTCTGATTTGTGTCCATTTATTCTTTTGCATAGAGATTGTTCAGTTTGGCCAGTGTACATGGAAGAGGGACATTGCTGGCACATGATGGCATATATCACACATTGGCATATGCGCAGGTGAGCGAGCCCCTGATGGTGTTGCTGATGTGGTTAGGTCCTATGATGGTGTCCTTTGAATAGATATGTGGACAGAGTTGGCACCGGGGTTGTTGCAGGGATTGGTTCCTACATCAGAGTTTTTGTTGTGTTATGTGTAGTTGCTGGTGAATATTTGCCAGTCCTCGCTTACAGACAGCCTCCCAAACTGAAGCAAATACTCACCAGCAACATTACCTTTGATCTTGAACAATCTGTAATGTACAAATGTTAATTTAGTTACAAATATCCATAAGCATGAGACTCAATATCAAGACCACCCTTGCATAGCTCATCACTGGGAAATCCCAAGGATTTTGCTTTCTAATCCCAAATGTCTGCCAAACTTCTTGACTGTTTTCAAAGTGTTCCCAACTAGTATTGTGTGCAACTAAGCTTTGCAGTATGGTCATGTAAGGTTATGTGCCCTTTATAGGACTAAGGTAATACAAACCAGCAACGTAGGTTTAGCAAGGACAAGCAAACAACTTACATTTTGGCAATAGCAAAACATTGGCAAATTTCAAAAAAGTTGATTTTTTGTATTTTTATTAAGTTAATATTTACAAAATATTGTAAATGCATAACATTCATCTAGTTTACACATAATATCAATGTTAAAAAAACCTGTCATGTCAGTGTTGAATTACAAAAACTTAATTACATAAAAGCATACCCTTTTGTCCAGTATACTTTCAATCAAGTAAATACACATATTACATTTAAAAAAAAAAATGTAGGTATTTGGTCCCCTTACTGTTCACAGATAAAAAGGGACCACAATACATTTATCTCCGTTTAGTTACAGGGTAGAACTCCTTTAGTGAGCTGTTTGAGATGACAGCCACAGCGCCTTTTTTGTTTCCAAATTAAGTGTTTTTGGAGGGTTAAAAAACAATATTTTAAGACACAGAGAAACATAGCCTCTCTCTACAGAACAGAATGGAAGGGGAGTGGAAACATGAAAATGATCACAATCCGGGAAGTTGTCTCATTGCTGAAAAATAAATATTCCTCCTTGAGGATGTTCTATATATTAAGAACTGCACACATCCTATTTATCTAATGTGGTTCTATAACACACAATATGTGTTTTTTCCTATGGAGATTCTTACTGACCACTACATTTTTCAAAAAAATGAAGGCAGTATTTAGTGTGGCATTGACAACATGATACACTAGCTAGACAAATTTTACAAAATGTGCATGGTAATATTATACAGCTATCCTCACGAAAAAGAGGACAAAATTGAGGTTTCTGCCGTTTGACAAAAACTTTATAAAAATGTTACACAATTAAAACAAAAAAAAATTCAATATTGTACATGTTAATTACTGGTGGCATTTGCAGGTTCAGGAGATTGAAGAAATTCATAGGGATCATGTACCATGTCTTGTTGTTCTCCTACACTCAGATGAGAAGGACTTCCTGTAGTTGAAGAAAAAACCCCCAAACCATTTAATAAGACAGAAAAATATAGCAGGTGGGCCTTAAAGACATAAAACAGCACTGGTATTTAATATGTTCTTTCAATCCTTCCTCCATGTCCTAGGGCAGGGGTGGGCAAACTTTTTGGCTCAAGGGCCACATCTGGGTGGGGAAATTGTATGCAGGGCTATGAATGTAGGGGCTGGGGATTGGGATGCAAACTGCGGGAAGAGTCTCAAGGCAGTGTGTTGGGGTGCAGGATGGGTGTGTGGTGCAGGAGGGGGTTCAGAGCAGGGGGCAGGGGTGCAGAAGGGAGCTAAGGGCAAGGATTCAGGGTAAAGAGTGCAAGAGGGGTTTGGGGTACAGGCTCCGGTCCAGCACCACTTACTGCGAGCGGCTCTGGAGTTGGTAGCAGCACACAGTGGGGCTAAGGCAGGCTCTCTGCCTGCCCTGCCTCTGCTCCCGAAAGTGGCCAGCATGTCCAGCAGGGGCACCAGGGTGTGGGGTGGGGGCAGACAGCTCCGCTGCGCGCTGCCTTCCCCTGCAGGTACCACCCCCGAAGCTCCCATTGGCCGTGGTTCCCCGTTTCTAGCCAATGGGAGCTGCAGGGATCACTGCCTGCAGGCCAGGGCAGCGCACAGAGACCTCTGCACCCCTCCTCACCCAGAGACTGCAAGGACATGGTGCCGGCCGCTTCTGGGAGTGGTGCAAGACTGGCAATCCCACGGGCCAGACTGCAAGCGCTGATGGGCCAAATCCAGCCCGCGGGAAGTAGTTTGCCCTGCCCTGTCCCAGGGTAATATTTTAAAAAGTACCTAAATCCTATTTTTAAAAGGATTTAGTCTCTTAAAAGCCTAAATCACATCAAAAGTCAATGGGACTACAGGCTCCTTAATAACTTGCGAAATCACAACTTAGGTGCTTCTGAAAAATTTGCCTCTGTTCTATTACTCAAAATTGCTAAAATGATGTAATTAAATTATCCATAGAAGGTTCCTTATCCTCTTTTAAATAACAGGGCAGAAAAGTATTAAAATGCTGTATCAGCATATGGTTCTGTCTTACCTCCTTGACCTTTAAAGCTAACATTGGGGAGGTTATTACAGGGACCCAGAAGAAGTGGATTTCCTATGGACTAATGCTTAACTCAGTGGAGGGACATGTAGCTGAAAGGAATGCTTGTCTGGCTGATGCTTATTTTGTTGCTAGCAGAGGCAATAAGAGATGATGTTTTATCAAACACTCAAAACATCACAAAAAGGAAGAAAATTTAAAAGGTACATATAATATGTGATTTGCAGTGGAGATGATGGTGGTAATGTGCAATACATTTAAGATTATTCTTGCTTAATTGAGGAAGTAAACAACATCAGATCTGATTACTTAGCACTTGATGTAACCAAGTTATTTAAACAGTTAGTGCCCACCAGTTTTATATGATTATGTTAGTGTCTCCTCAAGTCTGATTTTTTTTTTTTTATTTTAATCTTAGAAGATTTTGAAAACTGATGTATATTTAATTAGGTTTGATTATTTCACTTCATTACATACAATTATTTTTTTTACATACAAAACATTTTGCTTTGTCTGAGGGTGATCTGGTTAATGTATTCTCATTCATTAATAATAATTCCCTTCCATTTCTTTTATGCATTTAATTGAAATCCTCTTTATATATTTAATGCTATACACACTATCATAAAAAGTTAAGTTTCTGTGTGTAAGTCAAAATGCTGTGTTTGTGAACACAGGTCTAGACAATAAAAAAGTTTTATTTAGATTCAGGTAATGTATTTTTTAACTGTAATTTTATGAAACACTTTTCTTTATTTCAGCACAGTCTGTTAGCTACATAAAGAATCTATGCCATACCTTTTTAAAGACACACAATTGAGGGGTTTGTTGTGAATGTTATTCAAACATCAGTTTGATTTATAGATCATTTCATTCATGCTTAATCATATCTTGAGTAAGCAGAATTAATAAACTGTCTTTAACCCTCAAGAATCCATAGGCTAATAAGAAGTCTTAATATTCAGATACATATATAGACATTTTAGGATTAAACATAGTTATTGCAGTTTGCACACTGTGTTTTATCCAAGTAATCTTCAAATATTAATTTACATAATTAGAACATGTATTTCATGTAAAGGATTCTCTTTTGTCCTAAAATTATGAACTTCAAATTAGAATGGTGATGTTGCAACTGTCGAGATACAGGTAATGTTACCTAGATGATGCTGATCTCTTTCTGAAGTGTTGGAGAGGGAGCTGAGGTTGGATGAAGGCCTGGATCCCACTCTGTCAGTTTGAGCCTCATGAAGGTCCTGCAACAGTTTAGTTGTCTCATCCAAATGTAAATGATTATCATCATGATCAAGCTCCTTCTTCACTTTCCCTAGGACCACCAAATAACCAAAATGAATAACAGGTACAGATTAAGCATATTCCCAAATTAATGGTCAGAAAAAGGTTAATTTTTTAGAAAAGAACCATTTCCCAATTAAACTAATTTCACAATGAAGCTAAAGAAAGTCACACTTTGAACCTGTTGAAAGTATAAGGCAATGGGTGTTCTATTTTCATCTGAGGAGTTCAAAGAGAGATTCCTGTTACACATTAATGAACTCACTCAGTTCTAGTAAAATTGTGCACTGACACATTAAAGACTGACAACTTCCCCTATAAATGAGAAACGTGACACACCAAAGTCTCTGTACAGTAGGTAGATCCTCTAGGACTACTGCACTTGACAGCAAGATAAACATCCAGAGGCCTTAAGAGACCTCACACTCCCCTCCCGCCAAAAACTCTTCACTTGTTTAAGTTATGCAAGAAATACAGTTGTGTCAGAAGAGGAGTGTATGTTGTTTAAACTGCTAGAAAAATGTTTAAAATCTGTAGAGCAATTATAATTGGAACTTGTCACTGCTTTCCCAAGGGCTACATCTTCTACAGAAAAAACGGCAAAAGGCTGTAGGAAAGCATTTAGTCTACTTTCCTGGCCTTTTGCAGCCTTGCTCGCATGTTTAATTATGAAACACAGGGAATCTTCTCATATATTTAATTAACAGAACCTTAAAATTATAAGCAGGACTTGTTTCAGTGACAATAATATGTTGGAAGAGATTCTAGTCATTCTTTCGAAATATTTCATTTGTGGTCAACGGTAAGGTCCCTTGTTCATTTTTATATTTCTGTGTCATTTAAAAAAAGAATGGCCGTGAGCCATGCTTACAAGGAACTACATCCCTACACCCTGTGCAATTTCCCTCCAAGAGACTGAAGTATTTTTTATACTACATAGATGTACTTTAGATTCATTCCTCAACTCAAATCAGCATGCATAGGTAATAACCAAAAGCTTCTAACTTCTTGTTTATATATGTTGTTTGATACAGTGCAATAAAAAAGAAGCTGGGCCAGCATGGGGTGAAGAAATGTCCAAACAAAAGAAAGATCAAGGCTGGATGAACCTCTTGTGCTGGACTAAGACCTTGTCTATGTAGACCAAATTTCTGAACTCCTCAAACACTTTAGCGAAGCATGGTGCTACCCCAGCTGAATGGTTAGTTAAACCACCACAGAATGCTTAAATGACAACGGTATTAGATCACTTACCCAGTGAACTTAACATGGAAATATCAAGAGACACATCTGAATATGGTTTCACAGACAAAAAATCCAAAACAGATGTGTTACTGTCTCCAATTGATTCTCCAACCTGATTAAAAATACAGTAAAGAGGAGAAAAAGACAATAATAATGACTAATTATCACAGCAAGTACGATTCTTCAAAGTGACCGCTTGCATGACTTTCCCTCTAAAAGTGTACACTAAAGTATGAGTGTAGCACTTTCTGGACTCTCAGTCTGGTCTGGCCACACACCCTTTGTGTTGCAATGACTCCTTCACCTGAAGATATCCACAGGGTACAGCCTCAAACACCATCTTTGTCCCTTCCATTACAAAATAATGAGGGAAGGAGGACAGGGAATGTGGCTTCCAAACAATCAATCATCCCAGACTACTGAAGTTGCTATTGAAAGGGATAGTTTCTTCTTCATTAAGCATCACATGCATGGATACCCAACTTCAAGTGATTAGCATTCCGTCCCTACACCCAAAAAAGGTTGGTTTGAGAAGTCTCAATTGAAGAATTATCACAGGACTGCTCTGTCAAATTCCACATTTGATTTAGAAGCTAAATTTAGGTACTAATACTGTGTGAAGGCACAAACAGAACTCTTTGAGGTAGCAGTTTTGTATCTCACAACGACAGATGTTTCTGACACACAGTTGAGGCCATTTTAGGTTACGTCTACACTAGAAACTTCAAAGCGCTGCCGTGGGAGACACTCCTGTGGGAGCGCTTTGAAGCACGGGTGTGGTCATGTGCAAGGGCTGGGAGAGAGTTCTCCCAGCACCCCTGGTAAATCACCTCCACGAAGGCAATAGCTCCAAGCCTGTCCACACTAGCGCTTTAAAGTGCTCAAACTTGCTGCACTCGGGGGGAGTGGGTAATGTGTGATTTTTCACACCCCTAGCCAGCAAGTCAGAGCACTATAAAATTTAAGTGCAGACAAGCCCTTAGACTCAACAGTATTGGAATCCCTGCTAGAGAGAATACATGTACAGTCTAAATCCAATTGGGCAATCTTTGAGTGGAAACTGACTGCCACTTTGTATTATCCCTGTGTACTATTAACAACTTAAGAGTCCTACAGAGTGACTTCAAATAGTAATTAAAAACTATTTTTTAACATTCACTAAAGGCAGATCAGACTCCCCTAGTAATAAATGAACTCTAGTAAAAAATACAAGTAGGCAGACGGCCTTACAGAGAAACCGCTTTTGCTACAAACTTAGGCTTCTAGGTACATCACCACCATCTCTTTATGGCATTGTATTCAGTGGATCAGCCATGAGTGTTTCTTCTGCATTCCTCAGAAGAGAGATAAAAGGAAAAGGGTGTATGCTTCACCTGCTATGGGAACCATGGCATACAGCATTTCAAGACAGCCATTTCAACATTAATTTTATAAACCTCACAAACAGGCAGCACTTGTCTGAATTATACTGAGTGACCACAGACCTACACACAGAATGCATTCTAAAATTGATTACAGAAACTATTACCCTCAGATGAAGTCCTTAGCAATGTGCTGACTGCCAAAGAATATAGCAATATTATTTGCTGTCACCATGGGTATGTCTACACTGCAGCTGGGAACCCAGCATGTAGACAGACATGTGCTAGCTCTGCTAGAGCTAGCAACCTAAAAACAGCTGTTTGGCCATGGGCATATAGGCGGAAGCTTGAGCTAGCCACCTGAGTATGTACCCAGGGGGTTGGGCTGCTGCTGCAGCCACACTGCTATTTTTTAAGCACACTACTCAAGCAGAGCTAGCGTGTGTCTGGTCATGAGTGGTGGGCTGCAAACGTTGAATTTTTTAAAAAGGAAAATACACGCAGGCATGTGTTTGGAAAACACAAAGAATTACATGGACCCATTAGAAACTAAGGAATAAATTACTGCAATTCCTGGTCCATTGATCCTTTTGCATGTTCTAAGTTCTCAAAAGCTAAAACAATTCAGTTCCCACTTTACTACAGCCCATGCGTAATTCACACTGTCAGAACAGGTTAAGTACAGGGTTGCAAGGCTTGATTCTAAAGCTGCTCTCTGGAAGAACTTCCACTGACTTCAGGCCAACAGAAGTACTGAGCCCAAAGCAGTTTCAGTATCTGGACCTCACAGAAGGTATGGGAATTATACATATATAGAGAGAGTCAAGTCTGCATCTGATTCTCCCATGTATAGTGCAATCAATCAAAAAGTGCCAAAAGATATTACATGCTTTTGTGCAAATTTTTGGAGATATCCTATATAACCTCTGATGTAGTTTAGAAAACCTACAATGCAAATGAATGTACTGGAAGTTCAGCACACTTTTCAGAGGATGATCATATATCAAATTCAAGATTTGGAGTTTATGTTCCTATTGCGTTTATCTGGTAAAGACTATGTTCTCTAGTCCAGTGGTCATCAAAGTGGGGTTCATGCACTCCTGGGGGTGCACGAGACCACCCCCAGGGGTGAGCGAGAGCGTAGTGGTGCTGCCAATCCTGCACGGAAGACCGCCAAATTCGGCAGCGGTCTATTTTGGTACTGCTGAAATGCCGCCGCAGAAAGTGAAAGCTTTCTGTTTGGTGGCATTTCGGTGGACATACCCCAGGGGGCTGCGAGTGGACGCTGCTCCATGGAAGGGGGCCGTGGCTGAAAGAGATTGGTTGGCAGACTAGAGCAGCAGTCCTCATATTAAATATTTCCACAAGAAATTAAAAAAAAATCATGATCTACATTGTGAAAACTAAAATATGTACATGTTTTCATTACTATAATGGGATGGAAACTCAAGCAACATTTATCAGTGGCTGACCACCAAGATTTAAGTGTGCAGACCAATAATCTTTCACTCAAAAAGATTACTATCTTTATTTAATGTAGTATTTGTGCTTATGGAATGTAAATTACATAAGCATGATGTAAGTTTGGATGTTATTTATTCCATTCTTTTTATAGTAAATTCAGATGCCATAAATCTGAATTAAAAAGTGAAGACAGAATTGTAAGATATGACCGATGTAAAACCAATCAAAATTCTCCCCCACAGAAGGGGTTTCAATTTTCTTATTGGCAAATACCTGGAATGTACTATCAATAACACATTTAAATCGCCTAACCATAAACATGCACGCACACACACAAAAGTGAGGCATGGAGTAGATAGTGTGGGGCTGAGTACTCTCTTCTGCCCTTATAAAAAAATCTATAAAAGGGAAACGTAATCTTACCATAATCTGTTTGGAGGAGTCTGGGCAGGTATTGCGCAATCTGTGTTCTTCCTTTATGAGAACTGGCAGAACCTAAATCACCAAATCACGGTGGAGTTGTTACCACTTTACAATTTGGCATTCTACTTCTTGAGGATTCTATCAAATAGTCACTAACTTCACATGGCTCAGGACTTGGGCCTCCAAATAATATTCTAGCATTTTGTGATTTCCTTGGTAGGTGCAATTTTTTAAAATTGACAAGCTCCAACACTGCTCTAATAAGCCACCATACATACACACAATTAGCAGGCAAATGTAAACCACTTCAGCAGTCTCTCCTAACAAAACACTCTTTACTTTTCTAGCTCACTATATAATCAATATACAGCTGAACAAATCATAAAGAATGAATTTTGGATGACGGGGAAATATTCCACTAAGTACTTTTCTAAATTACAGGTAGGAAAGAAACAACTGTTCTAAGGACTCTACTATATATTCTTCCAATAAACGTTTTTTAGCTAAGTTCCCTGTAAGCTGAGCAGTCACCTGTTTAGTGCTGCACAGGCACCCAGGAAACTCGCCCGCCTGGGACCTGTCACAGCCAGGGGTGGGGTGCCCCCCCGCGGCCCCAGCTCAGCCTTGGACCTGCTGCGGCCAGTGGAGGGGTGGCCCGAACCCAGCCCGGCCTGCCGCAGCGCCCCAAACCCAGCCTGCCATGGCCAGGGAAGGGGCGCCTATCCTGCGGCCTCAGCCCTGGATCTGCCATGGTGGGTAGAGGTGCATCTCCCCCACAGCCCAGGTGCTGCTGTGGGGAGAGAGAGCTGGGAGGAGTCCTCTCTCCCTGCCACAGCCCCAGAGCATTCTCCTGCACTCCAAACTCCTCATCCTCAGCCCCACCCCAGTCCTCACCCCCTCACATCCCAACCCTCTGCCCCTGCCCTGAGTCCCTTCCCACACTCTGAATCTCTTGGCCCCACTTCCACCACATGAATTTTGTTATGTGCACTAATATGGAGGGGATGTGTCTCGCATCACCTCCATATTGGTGCACATAAAATTCATTCCCAACATGTGTGGGGAAAATTAGAGGTTTTTACCTGTATCTCAGTATAAACTTACTTTAACTTCATCTGGTGGTTTCACTGGAATGTTTCTTCTCTGCAAACAAAGTTAAATATTATATTCAGCACAGGCAGAGATTTTGGTGTACAATACTAAGTATTTCCTCAAACAAAATGTGGATTAAGTAGTTGCACATACCTGCCATAGCACCTGGGTGTTTTACAATTTGTCATTTACTTTAATTATGCTTGAATTCTTTTTATACCATTTCTCCTCCCCATATGCCACTCCTATATGCACTTACATTTTATCCAATAATAAATCAGCTTCTGACCTCCGTTAGTGCTAAACTTGAAAGAACTTCCTTCTTTTGTAATGCACAATAGCTACAACAGACTATTATATTACAATTTTTAAAGATATTTCATAGTATTAAAGCTGAATCCACTGGCACCAACACAGTTGAACTGTGTTTATAATGTAAACTGACCATTATGAATAAGGGTTTAGCAATCCTAATTTGCAACAAGATTTCAACTTGATGTACAAGTTAATAGCTCTAAAGGACTTTAAAAAGTTTATATTGAACAGTTTCTTTTTATATAGAGAGAAAACATTTCTGGTCGGCTCTGCTTTAAAAAGATTGTTTCAGAAACTAAGTTTTTAAAATATTTGTATTTCCTCCCTCCTGGAGATCATGGTGTATACATATACTAACTGTTCATAATAGCTTTCTAGAATAGGCAACCCAAAGATACACAAAATGTCATATGTTGGCAGAAAGCCCAAGAAAAAAAAGTTCTATTTACCATTGTAATTATGGTTCTTTGAGAGGATTACCCATGTGGATCCACAGTCTTGGGAAACACGCTACCTCAATATGCAACCTGGGAAGCTTCTAACAAATAGTGATCAGTATTGCCAACTTTTCCCAGTCCTCTCCCAGCTGGTTTCCAAGACAATGAATGGCAACATGGCTCTAACTACCCTTCAATCCCATACAGTATTTCAGAAATCATTAACTTGGGATTCAGAAGTAGGCAAGTTGAGTATGGAGCGTGGATCCATATGGGCAAGTCAGCTGAGAGAACAACAGATACTATGATGTCTAACTGTTTTTCTCGTTCAAGAATTGTCTAAAATAAATCCTCACTCTTGCAGGTTCTTATATCTGCTGAACACACCTGCAGTGGTGTAGGTATCAAAACTGGGTGTTTTGTTTTTACTTGTTAGTTAACCCCCTGCCCCCCACAGTATTACTCCTGGGGGAATTCTGTGCCACCGCGCAAAGCAGAATTTTCACAGAATTGATGCTGCAGAGCTGCTGGCCACCAGTAGGGGAGGCTGGATGCAGCAGAGCCCAGCTCTCCAGCTTGCAAAGACAGGACACTGCCGGGGGAGAGTGGGAGCAGGCGCAGGAGGTTTCTGGGCAGCTGCAGTTTCCAGCATGTCCTGAAGGAAGGAGGTGGTGTGTAGTAAACTGCGCACAAGCCCAGGATCCAACATTCGGCTGTTTCTCTCTCTGTACCCATGGTCTGGGGGAGATGGGGGAGGAAAGGTGTGGGTGTCTGAGACTGGAGGAATAGGACTTCTCTCACCCAAGATGTGCTAAGCTGGCACGTATGATAAACCCAGACTGAGGCCTCAACGAAAGCATAACAGAGAAAGAAGAACTGGTTGTCGTAGGGGTTTCTTTAACTCTCTACTCCTGGGGGAAACTTTTTTATTGTCTGCTTTGTTACAGACATACTTGCAGACGGGTATTTTGAAAAAATGATCAAAATAATTGAAATTGATGTGATTCTTTAGTGTTATTTTGACAAATGAAATATGCAGAATTTTACAATACTGTGCACACAATTTTTAGTTTTTTGGCGCAGAATTCCCCCAGGAGTATAATCTATACTATAGAGAAAAACAATGACCAAATGAGCACGAAAGGCAGTCAAGGTGGGGTGGGATGAGAGAGAGAAAAAAATGACCAGGGAAGCGTTGAAAACACTGCACCGTTTTTCCTGTGGCCAGGCAGGAACTGAAGGGTATTTGAAGCCACATCCCTCTTTTAATAGAGGGTGTCACATCTTTATTACTTCTGTAAACCAAACTCATTGCATATATTAGGGGGCTCCTTACATTCCTCCATACAGCCCCACCCTGCAAAAAAGCTCCCTGTGTGCTACCCTCCCACCTCCCTCTATTTCAGGGACTGTCTCCCCCAGCCACAATCCCCCCTGCCCCTTCCTGCCCATGCCAGGAGGCTCTACATCTTCCCCTCTCCCCATGCCACAAGCCATGGTCTCCCATTTTTCTATCCTCATGCCAGGGGCTCTATATGATCTCCCATTTCCTTGTTCTGGTTTTCACCAAAATCAACAGGGTTCTGCTCACTGACACCCAGAATGTTGTGTGAAATTTTGGAATTGATTAGATGCTGTGTTCAAAAGTTAGCACTTTACAGACCAATAAAGAAGTGCTCACTTTGGTCAATAACCTCAGATCCTGTGCTAGGAGAAGGAGGATTTCAGTAAAGGCTGCTTACTGGAAACAAGTGCTTGCACACTAAAGGTGCACTTCTCTTAGAGCACTGCATCTATATGGACAATTCTTGAAAGCAGAATGATTTTTAGAGTGTAGATAACAGGAAACAATTTTGCAATTCCTTGTTAGTCTGTTTTCTCATGGCTGTGTGACTGTTAATTCCTGTTAATGTTATATGCACACAAAGGAAGAAGTGATCTCCAAATATGGTGCATTTGGAAGACAGCTGAAATTTTGGACATTTTGTGTTTAAAACTGGACATTGTTAGTAACCCTGATAATACAGAGTCCAGCATTAATGTGGTAATTTGTTTTCCAAACAGTTCCTTATACTGTTTTAACACTATGAATAACTAATTTTTCCACAAAATACTGTGTGTTTCAAAAACAGCTAAAATATTTCCTGATAAGTGAGAAACCTTTTAATGATGCTTAGAAGTGAATGCTTAGGGATGAGAATAGGACCATCCTTATGCTGATTAAACTGTTTGATTAACTTCACTTCTGCATAATCGGGACCCACCTGCTTTAGCTGATAAATGGTTTTGGAATGATCACCACCAGTAATCTGATCCAGAAGATCATCCACTATTTTCTTACTGTAACTTCCAGAATCTTTCACAAATTCTTGTAAGCTAGAGGAAATGAAGATGAGGAATATTTAATCAGAAACACAAAATGGTTGCATTTACCAAGCTCTAAACTAATTTAAATTTCTAGTCTTGTTACTCTTCAACATTACTTTTCTACTTTCATGTAGTTTCAGAAAAGTAATTAATAACCATATGCCTTTTGTGGTAGCTATGTTTGTATATTTATTTACTTTCATAAAACCCTGACTTGTTTTTTTGCAAAATTTTCACAATTAATGTTAATTGTTTTTCTGAACCAACCCCATTAATTGAAAAATTCAGAAAGCTTGTGGCTTTTAAAATGACTGACAGTTTAACTGAAAGTAGCAGTTTCCCTCTCCAGAAAGTGATGGCTTTGCCACTTGAAATAAGAGTTTATCAAAAAGTTTTTTTAAAAAAAGATACTTTGCTATATAACAGCATCAGAAATCTGAACAGGTCAGAGTAATATGCAAGACCTAAATATTTTACATTTGGTTTCACAAAAGCAATATGCAAAAATGACTTGGAACATATTTTCTATATTTTTTTCTATGCATTTTTCAAGTAATAAAAAAAGAACAGTAATATTTATTTAATGAATTATACCATTCCTTTGCAAGATAACATGTACTACCACAAAGAATAGCTACGCCAGGCATTATTCATGCCATGGGCTCAGAAATTTTGCCCTGACCTCTGGATGTTAGTCGCTTCTCCTCAGCTACACAGGATTTACCAACCTTTAATACAAACTGTTGTTAGAACTTTAAATATTTGTTCACTGAAAAATAATTTCTAGACCTCATTATTTCTGTCACAGAAATACGTGCCAGTTTGACCCTGTAAAGCCTTTTATTTTAGTACCCAAACTAGCAAACTTTAACAATCTTTATCATTTTACATCTTCAAAATGTGGTCAACCCTTAAGTAAGCAGGCCTTGTAACAGCCCTGTAATGTAGCTTAATAAATAATACCACCACTTTAAATTTGGGAAAACGTAGGCAAAAAGGTTTGCTCAAAGTTGCACAGTAAGCCAGTTTTAGAGCAGTTATTTGAAATCCAGGAGTTCCGGGCTCCTACTTCTATGCTTGGCCCATTAGTCTGCATTGCCTCTCTGTAATTTGCTGTGAAAAACCAATATGAAATATTATTTCTGTTAATCTAAGGAAAAATCTCTTTTTACAAAGGAAATAAAACAGGCTTAGATTTCCCTGTTAAAGAAATGCTTACCTTAAGGCACACTGTATCCCAGTTTCATCACCATAAGCTGAATATAGCAGTTCCATTTCATCTGATTTCAGATCATGAAAGATAGAGTTGTTTTGCATTGAAAGTGCTGTACTAGCACTTGTAAGAAATGTGACTAGAATGGAGAAAAAAATAACAAGTTATCTTGAGCATAAAAGCTCATCTGGAAGGAAAATAAGTCCTGTTTCTTTCCTGAAGAAGGTATAGAACGTTACACTGGTCCAAGTCCTGACCTAGACTAATGCCAAAAGGGCACTGCAAGACCACAGAACCAGTGTGACTATTTTAAAGTTTGATTTTCATGAACCACTGTGAAATTATGATTATGCCATTAGAAAGGAAGACACTTCTTGCTATCCACAGCGATAAAACATTTATACTTAGGATTGGCTATTCATAAGATATACCACCTTAAAACCACATTCTGTTGACCACCTTGCTTTCTTTTGCCCATTTAATTCCAATATGATTTAGCTGAAACCAATGTTTTTTATTTGACAACCACAACTTCAATTCCAGGCTTCAGCAAGAAAACAAAATATTATGGGGTATTAGTTGCCAAATCATGGCAGACTGAAAACTATTGACTGGTTTTACAAAATTAACTTAAATAAACAACACGGAACCACCCCAATTCCACACAGATTTAATAAAAAGTGACTCTTACAATCTGAATCCAGTGAATAAAGTGACACTTACAATCTCCTATGACCCGCTGGGGCCAAACATTTTGGCAGACCAGTATACATTTTTTCAGCATCAGTACATTTTATCCAAGCAATGCTATTTGCCAGATCATCAGAAAGATGAAGTTATCTACTTGGAGCAGTAATGATGGTTCTTCGAGATTTGTGTGCTTCTGAGTGCTCCACTGTAGGTGTGTCTGCGTCCCTGCGCTGCTGATCACAGAACTTCAGTAGCAGTGTCTGTTGGGCCCGTGCATGCACTGTCTCTCCTTGTTCCTTGCCAACAGGCTAGCGAGTGCGCACTTTAAACATGCACAGTTCCTTCTCTACTGCAGAGACATAAATGAGAACTCTGAAATAGAGGGGAGGAAGGCGGATTGTGGAGCACCCCGAGGGACACACATCTCAAAATATCATCATTACTGCACAAAGTGAATAACGTCTTCTTCAAGTATTGTCCCGATGGATGCTCCACCATAGGCGACTCCCAAGTAGTACTCCTGGAGGGCTGGGATTTTGGAGTTGGGTCAGTTACAGATGACAGCACGGTGACCCTGAAGATGGCACCAGAGGCAGAATTCGAGATCCACTTGGAGAGTCTTTGGGCTGACATTGGTTTGATATAGGTTCGAAGGGGGCCTAGGCAGCCCTTTCAGTACCAGGTTTAGGTCCCATGAGGGGGCAGAAAATGAAGGTTGAGGGAAGAGGTTTGTTATATCTTTAAAGAACCTTTTGGTGGTTGGGTGTGACAGTACTGAGTACCTCTCTATGGGTTGGTGAAATGCTGTGATGACTACTAGGTGGACCCTGGGAGAGTCCAGAGACAGCCCCAATTTTTTTTAAGAGTCAGAGCATATTCCAGAATACGTGGAAGAGTTGCTGACAAGAGCGATTTGTTAAGACGTGCACCAAATCTGAAGCTGGACCACTTCCGCAGAGAAGTGCATCATGTGGAGGACTTTCTACATGTAATAGATCTTCTTATAGTGCCCTCGAGCATGAGTTTTCTAGGTGCTAGAACCATGTGGGAGCCATGCTTTGACGCACTGAATCCCCAAGTTGGGATGTATGATTTACCCTTTGTCCTGTAAGAGGAGGTGAGATCAGTGGGCACATTGCGAGCTGCATCAGGTAAGGGTACCAGGTCTGCCTTGGCCAAGCAGGAGCCATCAGGATTATGTGAGCTCTGTCCCTCTTTACCTTTAGCAGGACCTTCAGCAGAAGAGGAAACAGAGGAAAGGCATAAAAATGGTCCTTGTCCTAGGGGAAAAGGAGTGTATGGCCCAGAGAGCGCTGTCTCGTCTTGTTCTTGTAAATGGCAAATAGGTCTGTGGATAGTATTCACCACCATATGAACAAGTTGTGAAGTACTGACAAGTGCATCTCCCACTCATGGTTGTGTGGGAATTTTCAACTGAGCTTGTCCAGTATCAAGTTCTGCGTACCAAACAGGTAAGCAGCAGACAAGGTGATGTTATGAGAGATGCACCAGTTCCATAGCTTCATTGCTTCTGTGCATAGAGAGGATGACCTGGTCCCTCCCTGGCAGCTGAGGTAGTACATATAGGCTATGTTGTCTGTTAGGATTTTCATACGTGATCCTGCTATCCGTGGAAGGAAATGGGCGCTGGCACTCCAGACCACTCAACTCGAGGAGGTGGATGTGCAGGGATATCTCTGCAGGTGACCATCTGCACGGCGTCGTGAGGCTGTTTAAATGTGTGCGCCATTCTATGACTGATACGTCAGTGGAAGAGAGCAATGATGGGGACACTTGTGAGAAAAGAATCTTCTTTGCAAGCATTGGCTGGGTTCTTCCACAAGTCCAGGAGGTTTCTGATCCTGGTAGGTAGTGACAGGTTTGTCCAGACTCTCTTTTTTCAGTTTGTAAAACAAACTGAACCATAGTTGTGGGCATCCCATGTGGAGTCTGGTGTGTTATCACAGCTGTGCTTGCTGCCATATGCCACAGGAGTTGCATAAGGGAGAGGGCCTGGAGGACTGTCAGGAGATACTTGATGCTTGTGAAGTAGGCTGTCGTTCTGCCACCCAGGGGTTCCAGTATGGCCACTGTGGTGGCATATGACCTGGTGGAGGTGCCATCTGCTGGTACATTCCTGGATACTGTTGATCATGGGTCCCATATGGAGCTCAGGAGGAGTACTGTTAAACCCTGTATGGCTTACTCTCTGATCCCTCACTTGATAGTGAAGGGGCATGACACAATCATGGGGATATACCCCATGCTATCAAAGTTCTCTGAGCAGCAGCACAGGGATGCAGCCACACCTACAGTGGAGCACCCATAGGGACACTACTTGAAGAAGAAAAATCATTTTAGCCCCAAGAAAGCATCCAAATGTATGCAGTTTTAGAAAAAAATTTCTATTGCAGAGGTTATATTCAACTGAATTAATAATTAAGTCAACATAGCATTTTAATACTGCTATTTACATGAAGCTTGCTTTTTGTTTTGATAACTATACTATATATACAAAATATATATACACACACACACACACACTAGTTTTTATCTATATATATATATACACACACACACTATATATACTAATTAATTATACTATAATTTATAAAAATAGCTGTCAGAAATTTAGAGACAGCAATAATCTGAAATTATTTGCTTTCTATAGTTTGATCAAGCACTTACACTAAAGTAAGGCTACTTTTTTTCTACACATTTACCTTTGTTTCTTCGTTCATCTTTAAAGCCCAGTGTAGTGAAGCCAGGTAATAATTTGCTTGACAAAGAACTCAGATCCACTGGGTGAGTTTCTTCCTCTATAATAATTTGATTTAAAAAAATCGTATTATACATTTAATGATCTTTTCAAAATATCTTAGTATAAATTTCATATATTCCTACTTATGGAATTAAGATTAAATAATCTTAATGAGGATTTGGATACTTCTCACAATGATGGAAGATGCCACAAAGGTTATATCATGTTTTACTTTTATTTAAATTATATGCATGATTCAGTACAGCCACAATAATCCAAATTACTATTTTAATTTTCAAACACATGCAATTCAATGTAGCTAAATTTCAATCTTTCATCCAGAAGTTTGGTTTGTTTTATTGGGGTTTTTTAAATGCATAGTGTCATCTTAACACTTCCTCTTGCCACAAGCACTGTAACAGTTAGGTATTACATCATGCTTCAAGTTTGGTATGCTTCCAAAAAAAAATAGAACCTGTAGAATGAATCATGTAAACAATATGTTTATAGAGAACAAGGCTACACTGAAAAAATACGAATCCTGAATCCTAACTGTGATTACGGGGACTTTATGCTACAGTTCCATAAAAACTGTTTAATTAAAATAGTCAGCACAAGAGATGTTGAATGTGCATTGTTTCCATACTTAATGAAAAACACATTATTATACTTAAAATGACCTCACTTCATATTAAGAGATCGAGCCACTTGTCTGACTTGTCAGAGATGTACTGCCCCTTTAAGGCCTAGAGATTTACTAGGGTTACCAGCTACAGCAGCTCCATACCGCATCAGCTCTAACCTAACCCATCCTCCCTATCTCTTCCAGTCACTTAGGCAGTGGATATTTATGCCCACACCTGTGCAGTAAAAGGCCTCTCTGTTACCTGGACCAGGCTGAGCAGCACCTATCCTCCTGGCCTCAGAAGCAGTTAAAATACCAGGGTTTGTCATAATCCAATGTGGGCACTATGCCAGTTGCTCCTTTTTCAAAGGGGGTGGGGGACAAAGACGGGCTGAGAAGGAATTTTTCCCTCACCATCAGATTGGCCAAGGTGAGGTGGGTTTTTTCACCTTCCCCACAGCAGGCTGGGGGCTTAGTGGGCAAAAATCTAAAGGTTAGGCGATGAAAGCTTGGGGCAGATGTCCAATGCAGGTACTCCATAAGGTTTGGATATAGTGATCAGATAGCATGGAATGGATGTAAAGGAGGTATTCTTTAAAAGAACAGAAAAGGCGGTGGGGGGAGTTCAGGACTGGTATGGCAGGGAAACCCTTTACTTTATAGTCCTCCCTTAACTCTCATCTGGGGAGTAGGGGCAAGGTCCCAGCAGAGGGTTGGCAGGGGACCAGGATCAGTAAGGGGAGAGGATTGCTAGCAGCCGCCTGGGTATACTGGGGTATATGTAAATGATTATGAAATTACCTGCACTGTACAATTCTATCTATACACTTAGGAATAAAGCTGCAGCCTAATTAAACCACATTCAGTGTCTTCTGTCCTTCCAGCACTGCCGGACAATGGCATTCTCCTTAACAGTGTCACAAAGATGTACAATAACGTATTGTCAATGTTAGATTTTATAGCCCTCCAAACTACTGTAAGCAACTGTAAAATGTAGATTTTTTTGCAATAATTACAGTGAGGAAAGATGAACCAAGTCACAGACTAACCAACATAGCTATGCCATTAAACTTTTAAGTGCAGACCAGGACCAAGTCCCAAAATCAAAATCCAGATTTCCCCAGCACAGTCCAAACAGTACATTCACTCTTTCAAGTCCCAACACTCCATCAACACACCAAGTAAAGCTTTAGCCTCTCTCACCATTCCTCACCCCTCAGTTACACTCCAGAGTGTCTCACCAGGCCTCACCAGTCAGGAATCAATTCCAGCACATTTCGCCATGCCTCACCTCAGCCCCTCTAGTTGCGATGCTTCTCCACCCTATTCCCTTCCCATGTATGGTTCCAGCTCTTGCCTGGAGACATCAGTGGGCTCACCCCACCATCATTCCCCAGCTGTCATCCCTCTCTGGCTTCATCTCTCCAGCTGAGAGAGCCAGGAGGCATCTCTCTCTGCTGCTCTCAGCCTTCAGCCCTCTCTGGCCACAGCTCTCTGTCTAGCGGAAGTTAGCAAATGATCTCCCCCCGCGAATGCCTT
Source organism: Dermatemys mawii (assembly GCA_007922305.1). NCBI lineage: Eukaryota > Metazoa > Chordata > Testudines > Dermatemydidae > Dermatemys > Dermatemys mawii. Next base: position 3,552,988 of record ML677371.1, on the reverse strand, counting down.
CCTGCCTCCGGCTTTCACCACCAGCCTGATCTGGGCTCTACTGCTCACTAGCCAACTCTCACAGCTCTGTCCTTCAGGAACTTCCCTTTCCTAAAGCTCTCGATTCAGCTCTGCTCTTCTGAGTTCTCTCCCCGTTTCTGGACCCTGGATTCTAAACTCTCCCCGGACTTTGGGCTGCATCTCATTTCTAAACTCCCAGAGGCAGCTCAACCCTTCTCATTGCACCAAACTAGGGTGCACCTGGAATGAAACAGGAGAGTTGGACCCCGTTTCATCTGAGGGGCCAGCTCCCCTGTTACACCATAGTTATTAGAAATGCACTGTTCAAAGAACAAAACACTTACCTTCTGCTTCTGGATCTGATGAATTAACCACACTGAATAATAAAGATCCATCTCCATTCTTTTTCAGATAACCCATCTGTAAATAGAAGTATATGGATAAAGGAGTGGCCCTTATACTCACCGTTATAGCTCAAAACAATCCAAATTTAAAACACTGAGATTTTAGTTTACACAGACCTCTTTGAAAAAATTTCTTAGCTGACCATGGTCTCTCTTATACTGCACTTGTATGGTCCTTTTTCTATAAAAAGTAATGTAAAGTCCTGGATGTATGGTAACTTCCTTCTAATGAATGCTTCAAAGATTGACGACATCCTTTGGGACAAACGATTCTTTGTCCCCTATCTGACCTCTTATCATTCTTAACTCAGACCTAAAACTTGCTCCCCATGCAGGAAATCCCATATTAATTCTGGACCTGAGTTTCATTTGTTCCATTTTCTAGCAATAAGGATTTTTAAAGGTCAGCAAGAGAACGTAACCCCCTCCTTCATGAGCTTTCTAAATCCCTTCTCTTCAAAGTGTAAAACCTGGCCTCACTGAAGTCAATGGAAGTTTCACTAATGACTCCACAGGAGCCAAGATTTCCCCCCAGGTGTCCACGCTGCCAAGGCTAGACTGCTCTTTGTTCCAGTAAACGCAACCATCGTGCCCATCCTCCATCACATCCATTTCCAAATCCAGTGTGAACTGCTTGTTTTCACATCTCTCCAACACTTGCTCCATCCTGGGTCTGGGACATTATATCTTCCTGATCCCTTGTCACTCACTTCACCCAACCTCTACAGAACCACAGGAATCAGATGAACTAATTCATCTTTCTTTCTACTTGAGCACACAAGTCTGACTGTCTAAAGACAAGCTATGATCAGGAAGAGGACTGTTAAATAAGATTTGTAGAGACACCATCACATGCTCATGACCGAGTAAAGCAGAAATTAAATTACTAAGCTTGATCTGAGCCAAAAGGCCTAAAAGCTGCCTCTTCCCAATAGCTAAGTAATGGGTGCACTTTCATTCTTCTACTTGGAACTTACCTGCTACTATTACTTTAAATCTCAAATTAAATATCCCTCTCTTTCTAGCTCATGATTTTCTTTCTTAAATCACTTGACACTTCTTAAGTGCCACAAAGAAAATTATTTCTAAATAGTTTAATAAACTCCGTATCACACATAATAAAATGGGTGATGCACATTTGGAAGGGGGAATGCACAAGAATACCACCTCCATGTCACAAAAGAACCACCACCTACACCAAAAGAAGGTTTGAGGGAGGGCCATCACTGGCTGTAGACACTCGGTCTATACTAGCCTGTATTAAAGCATGAGCCTTAAAAGCTACAATATGGAGCAACTTACTCCTCCTCCCCATGCTCATTCCCCTCTTCTTGTGAGCTGGTTACATTCTGCATCAACTAGCCCTCTTCAAAGCATTTGCCCACTGGCTGTTTTACACAGGACTGCTGCTGCATGTGGCTTTCAAAGCTCTGCCTGGAGGTTTCCAAAAAAGGTCTCAATTCCCAGTATGCCCTTCTAGTGACACAATGAAGCAGAAGGTCCAGTAGGAAACTAAAGCTTCTCTCCTCTTCCTCCCTTGCAGAATCAACTGTGCTTACTGCAATTCCTCTTAACAGTCAGGGATGAAAGATGCAGGAAAAGTAAGTAGTTAAAGTTACCTACCATGCCTTTATCCCCACCATCCAAGCTCTCCAGCAAACCAAATGCAGAGGAGCAAGATGGACTGGGACAGAAGGCCTGGGCCTTTTCAGCTACAGCAGTCTCTAGAAACTCCTGTCATCCTATGCCATATGAGAGATGGGGGTGTAGAATGGAAAATGAAATTGAAGCTTTACTACTACGCTACGTCTGCACATGATACAATTAAACAGTTGCTGTAAGCCTCAATGTCTGCCTCAATGGAGGCCTGGAGCTACTCAGAACTTTGATATTAAGCAAAGACACTCGCAGTCTTCAAAATTTTCCAAGTTGCTATTTTGTACAGCATCCACTCAACTCACAGTACAACCCTGAGTAGCATCCCCATCCCTGTTCAACCCACAAAAACAGCTGGGGAAACTTTACATGGTCACAAAGCTAGGCTCAGCATTTATGCTGGCCTTAGTGACAGCTAATGAAGGAGACCCCCTAAATGATGTAGCTGACAACTCTGCAGCCTATAAGCGTACCCACGTCTCCACATCTACGTTATAACTGAACCCTCCTACTCTAGGAGCAGCATTGGGTGGATGTAGTCTCTGGAGCCAGGTTCAAGACAGTTTAGCCTGCTGTTAGTGCCCGAGGCTCATCAACACAGCAAGGGGCAGATGGCAGGATATCTATCTTCTTGATGTAGCATCACTCAAGAATGTGTTATGTGTGGTGAGCAGCAGCCAGAGAATCAAAAAAAGTTTTTTTTGGGGAGGGCCACTGGGATCTCTACCTAAAATAGGAAGTTTGGAAAATGTAAAGATGAACTCCAAAGGGGGAAAGAATTCCTAATAACCCTCAAATACATACTAATGCTAATTTACCACCAGCTACCTGTTAATGTGGTAGACAAGACGAGAATCCTGCCACTCTCTTACAGTCATCTCTAAGGGTAAAGACTCCAAAGCAGCTAATCTAACAACCTGACTATTTTCTCCTGGTGAAATTCTGCAGAGATCTGACATGAGACCTACAGGCCACTTAAGAGTCACTGAAACCCTAATTAAATGGCTTAAATGGGACTTAAGTGATACAGTCCTTTTGCTGGCCTTCCATAAAAGGTGAATTTCACCCACCACAGATTTCATGACACTCCGGAAATGTAAGTAATATCCATAGAACTTATTTCCTGTGATGTGACAAATATTTACAAGTCAGACACTATAAAAAATGGTAGACTTGACCATGTTGTAGACCTTGCTGTTTGGTAGATATCTGTTGATCCTGTCTCGAGCTTCATCTGCTGCATGCTCCACCAAGGCCAGGACATGTTCTTCAGCAGTGCTGTCTGTTAGACTGCATGCATTTCCTTCAGGTTCAAATATGCAACTAAAACAGAGTACATATTGTTCAAATAAAAACGGAACCAAACCCATTTTCAATCTGACGACAGTTTGTGAACAAACAATGCATGGCACTTTTTTAGCCTGCATTGAAGTAATTTATGTGCCAGATACGCTAAACATTCATATGCCCCTTTATGCTTTGGCCACCATTCCAGAGAACAGGCTTCCATGCTGATGACACTCATTAAAAAAATAATGTGTTAATTAAATCTGTGACTGAACTCCTTGGGGGAGAATTGTATGTCTCCTGTTCTGTGTCTTACCCCCATTCTGTCATATATTTCATTTAATAGCAGTTTCAGACAATGACCCAGGATGTTGTTCGTTTTAAGAACACTTTAACTGAAGATTTGACAAAACGTAGAAAAGGTAGCAATGTGAGATTTCTAAAGATAGCTATAGCATTCGCCCAAGATTTAAGAATCAGAATTGCCTTCCAAAATCTGATCTGGATGGGATGCGAAGCATGCTTTTAGAAGTCTTAAAAGAGCAACACTCCAATGTGGAAACTACAGAAGCCAAACCACTCAAAAAAAAACAAAACAAAACAAAAAATCACCACCCTTCTGCCAATGGCGTCTAACTCAGATGATGAAAATGAACACGCATTGGATCATTATCGAGCAGAACCCATCATCAGCATGGATGCCTGTCCTCTGGAATGGTAGTTCAAGCATGAAGGGAGATATGAATCTTTAGCGCATCTGGCACGTAAATATCTTGCAATGCTGGCTACAACAGTGCCAGGCAAATGCATGTTCTCACTTTCAGGTGACATTGTAAATAAGAAATGGGCAACATTATCTCCTGTAAATGTAAATAAACTTGTTTCTCTTAGCTATTGGCCGAACAAGAAGTAGCAGTGAGTGGACTTGAAGGCTCTTAAGTTTTACATTGTTTTATGTTTGAATGCAGGGGATTTTTTAATACAGAATTGTACATTTGTAGGTATAACTTTCATGCTTGCCCTACAGTACTTGTATTGAGCAAACTGCACTACAGTATTTGTATTGAGTAAATTGAAAAATACTATTTTTTATTTTTATAGTGCAATTATTAATAAAAAATATAAATTGATCACAGTACTTTATATGCTGTGTTGTAATTGAAATCAATATTTAAAAAAATGGAAAACACCCAAATTTATTTATATAAATACTATTCTATTATTGTTTAATCATATGATTATTCTTTTTGATCATGATTAATATTTTTCATCTTTTGATAGCCCTAATGATAATATTAAATCCCATTAACTAATAGTTTAAAAACATTAAAAGCTTAGGTGAGTCAAATTTCTACACTTCTGTTCAGGAAACTTGATCAGTGACATTTTCAAAAGTGACTTAGGTGCTTAGGATTCTAAATGCTTAAGTTATTTTTGAAAAATGGAACTGGAACTCCAAAGTAACAATTTTTTTTGAAAATTTTACTTCACAACATTCTACTAGAAAAAAACCTAAACGGCTCCCTCTCCCCGTTTTTATCATTAGTCATGGCTGTACAAACATGTCCCTTTAGGTTCCGGTTCTGCTCCCATTGCAGAAGAACTCCTGCTGACTATAATGGTACATGTTCAAGCCCTTCAGGTTGTGCAAGATTTAAATTGGTAAATGGGTGTGAATCTAAGGGCTTGGCTACACTTGCAAGTTAGAGCGCACTAAAGCAGCCCCGTGTGCTCTAACTCACTCCCCATCCACACTGGCAAGGCACCTAGAGAGCTCTGACTCCGTGGCTAGAACGCTCCCGGTACTCCACCTCACTGGGAGGAATAACATTTGATGCGTCTTCACTGAGACGCCCCAGCGTCAGTGTGAATGAGGTGTTGCGTCATTGCACTCTGATTGACCTCCGGAAACATCCCATAATCCCCTTAAATCAAGTAGCCACTCTTGTCATTATTTTTGAATCGGTTGTAGGAATGCAGATATGCCCTTTTACAGATCCGTTTCTGACATCCAGCATGCTTATCTTCTCCTCGACAAAGTAAACATTACTGAGGAATGCTGCTTGATTTCAGTGAGTGAGTGGCGGGGGTAGTGGTGGTCTGAATATACAAGACAAGATGCTGATACTCTCAGCACCCCAAAAACCCACTCTGTCCCTTCCAACACACACAACACACTCCGTCATACTCAACCCCACCCATCTGTATTTGAAAAGCATACTGCAGACACTTGAATGCTGGGATAGCTGCCCATAATGCACCGATCCCAAAGCCGCTGCAAGTGCTGCAAATGTAGTCACGCCAGTTTACTCATAGCTATCAGTGCAGACAGACTGCAACGCTTCCCCTCCTGCGTTCTTTGAAGGATGGTTTAAGTCAAAAGCGCTCTAAATTGCAAGTGTAGCCAAGCCCTAAGTATTTAAGCCCAAGGGTGTTATATAAACTTTGAGGGAGCCAGGGGAAGGTGCCAACCACACCAAGATCACTTCAGAATTTGATCTCCTGGATGGAATTAGAGAGCAGTAATTCAGTTATATGAGTTTATACTTTGGTAGAGCACCAAGAGGAAGGATGGTCCAGTAATCAAGGCATTAGCCTGGGACCCAGGAGACTCAATGCCCTGCTCTGCCACCAACCACCTGTGTTCTGAGAATAAGTACATTAAAGAACACAAAGTCCTCAGATGCTATGGCAATGGGGGCTATAAGAATTAATCAGAATCAAGTAGCCCATGAAAAATAAACCACAGTTTTATGAATGAAAGCACTAGAACCTTACACTGTTGTACAATTCTCTCCCAGTAGAACCTCAGAGTTACAAACGCCTCAGGAATGAAAGTTGTTTCTAACTATGAAATGTTCATAACTCTTAACAAAACGTTATGTAGTTCTTTTAGAAGTTTACAACTGAACATTGACTTAATACAGCTTTGAAACTTTATTATGCAGAAGAAAAATGCTGCTTTTACTATCTTAACTTAAGTGAAACAAGCACAGAAACTGTTTCCTTACCTTGTCAAATCTTTTTTTAAAACTTTCCCTTTATTTTTTTAGTACTTTACGTTTAACACAGTACTGTACAGCACTGAATTTGCTATTTTTGGCCTTGGCTGCTGCCTGATTGCACACTTCTGATTCCAAAAGAGGTGTATGGTTCACCGGTCAGTTCGTAACTCAGCTGCTCAGAACTCCGAGGTTCTACTGCATTATAATTCCAATCAATGCAAACACTCAAAACATTTGAAGAGTTCTATTTTTAACCCACACCTCTGTCTCTCTCAAACACATACAGACAGAACTGCTAAATTAATCTCCTGTTTTCTTCCATTAGCCACTAAAGATGATGACCAGAGCTGTCAATCACCAGGGCTGTTCCAAAAATTGCTGTGGCAGATATTTTAATTTTTTTTTTATATTTAAAGGGACTCCATAAGCTTGGAAAAAAGCAATAATTGATTGGAAATTTTGGACCCAATATAGTTACTAATTACAATAAGTAAGATTACCTTAACTGAAAAATGTTTGCAAAGAAGTTTACTATTTTTTCCAGTGTGTTCACTCTGTTCATTTGATAAAATTGCTAGTTTTACTGTTTCCTTTGATAAAAAGACCCTTATAAGCAAGAAGAGAGGAAAGGAAAACATCCTCATAAAACATGTTTAAAGGGTTTGCATCCTGAAACTTTCAGTTTCAAAAAATGGTACTATTTACTAATTTTGGACTTTTTTTTTTTTTGCAACGTTTATTTCATAACTTTTGTGTCAAAATAGTCATCCTTTAAAACTTGAAGTTCATAATTTCTCAGTAGGTTTAACATTACTCACAGGAACTACTTCTGCAACTTCAAGAACTTTTGGGAAATGTGATGATAAGAGGTGACAGACATTTGGAGGTGAAAGAGGCTTTAAGCCACCATTAAAATAAAGTCATCTCTCAATTACAGAGCACGTAAAAGATGAGAAAATATTTATCTATTCATCAACAGTCAAGTCAGGTTAGTTTGTAGAGGGAGGTATATTCAGCCTTAGACGCAATGTTGTTTGTTATAGATTTGGAATCACCAAGCTGTGAAACTACTGAATGATCAAATTTCATGTTAACATTGCATCACTTCAAGTAACAAACACAAAACCACAAAGAGTTGCTCCCTACTCCTTACCCAAGCCTGGCCTGCTGCATTGACCGAGAGTACAATAGCTGCCACAAAGCAGTATGCATTTCCATGAAGACCTTTACCTAATAACTTCTTTACTTGGCTTTTTGGATTTCTTGGCAGTCTCTACTTGTACAGGAACGACTTCAGGAACAGGTTCCTCAACAGCTGTGTCTTCATCACCCAAAAGAGCTGCCTGCTGAGAAAAATCCATGTCCTGCATAAACGACATGCTGCGCTTCAAAGCTAACAGCCGTTCCTAGAATCAGAAAGGACAGAGCGGCAGGGACTTTACCTTTCCCACATAGCCAAGATGCTATGATAATGGGATGGGATGGGAATGGCCATGGCCTTCTTTTGCTCCTATTGTCTAACTTCCAATGGTGATGCAACATGATTTGGTCATGGTAGCATGGCACCAGAATTTCTGCAGCCCGACTATCGAGAAACAAATAAGAACTACACATGTAGATATAGCTGCCCATTTTACATATAGACTTACCATAAGCGAACTGCAACACACATGCAAGGTAGTCTATAAACACTAGTCCACATTGACAACTACTTTAGAGTAACAGACATGGGAAAAATCCCTTAAATCCACTCTTTTTTTACAGTCATAAAACTTTTTAAAAGAGCTCAGCTCATTTAAAATCAATAGGGTAAATGAAATTTGTTTCTGGAGTGAGACCTTGTGTCCAAAGTTTCGGCCTGAAACAAATTTTTATAGTTGGGTTACAGGCGAGTCGCATCTCAGGCGTGTTTAACATGAGCAAATTCAGCTTTGCGCAGTTGACAAAAACAGAAAAAAAAAAAAAAATTTAAAAACTGCATCTGTAGTGCGGGCGATTCCGCCCGCCATTCAACTCAATGAGTGTTTCACTATACACAGTTTTCGCTTTACGTGCTAACCGTGGAATGGAACTCCTGGGTAAGATGAGACTCGCCTGTATATAGATTTAGGCCCTGTTTCTGCTCCCATTAAAGTTAGTGGCAAAGCTCCCACTGACTTCAGTGCTGCATAATCAGGATCTAAAAGAAAGGGGGGTTATAATGGAAATGCCGACAAGCCCTTAAATATAGCCGCATGGATAGGCACTGCTATCATTAATGACAGATGGATGAAATAATGTTTATCACTATGACTGACTCTAGTCCTTGTCAGTTTGACAAATCTTTTCTGATTTTTTTGTTTTTAATAGATCTCTTACTTTGCTCATCATCTTAAAGCCTGTGTGCAGTATCTTCTTGGCTAGCTTGTAGTACACAGTATCTGGTCTGTTGTACGTCATTGCATTATCACACATCAGTTTAAAATCTGCCTGAAAAATACAAGACACAAGAGTTGCTAAAACTTAATACCTCCTTCAACAACTAAACAACATAAAAAAGAGCTCCAGATGACATCCTGTGAAGACAGCCACATTAAGAAGCATCCAATGAAAAGACATTTTGAGAACACCAAGAAGTGTTTAAGAACATTAAGTGAATATGAGACAAAAGGGTAAAAGTGACTTGCAAAGGGTTGCACCTTTTTCGCTTCCTTATGATGTTCAGTGAAGTCTTGAAAGGTTACATTTTATTTTATGCGCAGAACAACTTCTTATTCGTTTATTAAACTCAGAAGTAGCTGGAATATAAAATCTAGTTTTTCTTGATTTTCCAGGTGGGTTCACTGGGGGAATGGAGTATTCACAGATCTGTATTGTGAGCTCTCTCGCTCCTTAACTGAAAAGTTTTGGGTCACTGAATCTTTAAGAAAGAGATTTTTCCCCTCCCAATCGTTTATTCTAATTTAAATTAAAATGATGTACGCAAAAGCACAGATCAAGGAGTTTTAGAACAGCCTGAATAAAAATCACTTCTCTTAATCTGGTTTAATTGCCTTTCAAGAAAAACAGAATACAAAAGAACAAAATTTCTGAAGTAAAAGCATTTTCAAAACTACCTTTCAGACATCCTTTAAACATAAAAATGAAAAAGTAAAAAAAAATCATAAACACATTTTTTTCTCCCTACAGCTCCCATTGGCTGGGAATGGCGAACTGTGGCCAGTGGGAGCTGCGGGTGGCCGAACCTATGGCCACTTGGGTAAACAAAACATCTTGCAGCCATCCAGGGTCTTACCCTTGTTTTCATCCATCAGCAGCGGAGCAAGCAATACCACCAATGTAATTTCTGGTAACCAGAACCAAAATACACTCAATAGGAGTGAAATAGGCCATTTCCTCAAATCCCTACAACAGGGGTGGGCAAACTACGGCCCGCGGGCCACGTGAACTTGGGCCGGGGCCACTGGCCCTGCCCTCCCGGCCTGGGATGCCGGAAGCCACGGGGCCCCCTGCTCCCGGCCTGTATCGGGCCGATCATGGCAAGCTGCGGGGCCCCCTGCTCCCGGCCCAGGGTGCTGGGCCGACCGCGGCATGCCACGGGGCCTCGTGATCCCGAGCCGAGGGCTGAGCTGAGCAGGTAAGCAAGTTGTGGGGTGCTTATGTGGTGGGGTCCCAGGGGGTAGTGGTTACGGTGGGGGGGAGTCGGCGGGGGGCGGGCGCGCGACAGAGGGGGGCGGGGCCTTCCCTACCTGGCCCTCCACACAATTTTGAACCCCAGTGTGGCCCTTGGGCCAAAACGTTTGCCCACCCCTGCCCTAAAACAAGCCATCATTAACCAAGAAACTGGTCCAATGCTAACCAGCAATTTCAAATTGTAAATCACTTGGAAACGGCAATAATCAAGAATGAAACATTAATGGTCAAAAAGATAATACAAACTAAAATTAGAATTATTCTTTATCAGAGGGCAGGTCTACACTACTGCTTACATCGACCTAAATTAAAAAAAGGCAGTCCCCTGAGCAATGCAAGTTACACCCTACGCGCTGTCCACACTGGCACTGTGTTGGCAGAAGATGCTCCCTGCAAACATAGCTTTTGCCTCTTGAAGAAGTGAAATAATTATGCCAAGAGAAGAGCGCTCTCATGTCGGCATAGAGCGTCTTCATCAGACATGCTATAGCGGCACAGCTGCACCAGTACAGCGTTTCTCATGTAGTTCTGCCCTTATATAAAGTATCAGCCAAAGAATTATGGAGACACTAACAGAATTTCTCTAGTTGAAGCTGAGCTGAAATTTCCACTTTCAGCACATTTCATTTCATTTATGTCGTCGAACATCATGATCATTTAACATAAGCCAAAGTGCCTCCAAAGGACACCATCACCTTCTGCTTGCTAATGAATGAATCTAGATTTAAACAAATCATCTAGAGTTCTCTAAAACAACAAGTCCTTCTTGACCTGTTTTTCTGAGTATTATCTTCTTGTAGCACTGAATTGCATACCAAAGTGAGTTTATCAGTAGTACACTTACATGGTCTGCAATAATCTTAGCAATTGCCCTAGGACAGAGGGACAGATATATACAGTGGAGCCCTGGTATAACATGCCTCGGTATAAGGCGAATTCGGATATAGTGCGATTATACCGTGGCTCCCAAGTCCTTCTTCTCTGTCCCCAGCAGGTGCGGGGCCCACAGCTTCTCTCCCCTGCTGGGCAGCGTAGAGAGAAGCTGCCGCCGCACCTGCAAGGGACAGAGAACTCTGGACTGCAGGCGCAGGGCCATGGCTTCTCTCCCCGCTGCCCAGCATGGGGGAGAAGTGGCAGCCCCGCACCTGCTGGGGACAGAGAACTCCAGAGCTGCAGTCTGCAGCCCCAAAGTTCTCTGTGGAAGCCACGGCCCCTGTGTCTGCCAGGGGCAGGAGACACCGGCACCTGCAGCCCTGGAGTTCCCTGTCCCGGCAGGTGCGGGACTGCAGTTTCCCTGAAAGCCGCAGCGCCTGCGCCTGCCGGGGGCAGGGAACACCGGCGCCTGCAGCCCCAGAGTCCCCTGTCTGGGGCCGCGACTTCCCTGAAAGCCGCTGCCCCTGCCAGAGGCAGGGGACACTGGCGCCTGCCTCCAAAGTCCCTTGTCCCGGCAGGTGCAGGGCCGCAGCTTCCCTCCCCTTCTGAGGTGCGGGGAGAGAACCCGAGCCCCCGCCTGCCGGGGAGTGGGACCCCGCTATAACGTGACCCTGCATTTAGCGCGATGGGATTTCTTGGATCCCATTTGTCGCGTTATAGCGAGGCTCCATTGTATACAGTATAATCCCACTCCTACAACAAGATGTAAAAGTGTGATGACTTATTTATAAATGAATTACATTTTAGAAGCCTGATTGACATGAACTAATTTCACCTAAAAATCTGACTCAAATTAAAGCCTTTTATTGAAAATGTTTTGAAGTAACCAAATCCTTATCACTTCACCTTGAATTCGGTGACTGACTTATACTCATTTGCTGCTATTTTGTCCTTCATAGTGCCAAAATCCATGGGATGTTTTATGATCATGGAATATCCAGGAGCAATGGCATCCGTGACTGGAAAAGCAAAAAATCCATGAGGATCTTTCCTAAAAATGGAAAAAAAATATGTATAATTATGCTAGGAAACAAAATGATCACTACTCCTTATAAACATATCATTTTATGTCATCAACACCAGTTGTCACTCAAAAAAAAAAAAAGTATCTGCATCCATCTGCTGATATGGGAGAGAGAATTTTGACTTGATTTAAGAATATTTAGCCAGTTTACAATTATTATTCGTATTAGTGCTGTTGATTAATTGCAGTTAACTCAAGTGATTAAAAAAAATCACAATTAAAAAAATGTACTGCAATTAATCGCATTTATAATCGCAATGTTACACAATAGAATACTAATTGAAATGTATTAAATATTTTTGGATGTTTTTCTACATTTTTAAACATTGATTTTAATGACAACACTGCATACAAAGTTGACAGTGCTCACTTTATATTATTCTTTATTACAAATATTTGCACTGTAAATATGGCAAACAAAAGAAATGGTATTTTTCAATTCACCTCATACAAGTACTGTAGTGCAATCTTTTTATTGTTTAAGTGTAACTTACAACTGTAGATTATTATGTGTTACATAATTGCACTCAAAAACAAAACAATGTAAAACCTTAGAACCTACAAATCCACTTAACCCAACTTCTTGTTCAGCCAATCACTAAAAGTACAAGTTTGTTTACATTTAAGGGAGATAATTCTGCCCATTTCTCATTTACAACATCACCTGAAAGTGAGAACTGGCATTTGCATGGCACTTTTGTAGTAAGTGTAGCAAAGTATCTATGTGCCAGTTACGCTAAACATTTGTATGCTCTTTCATGTTGGGACACCATTCCAGAGGATATGGTTCATGCTGATGATGCTTGTTAAAAAAAAAAAAATGCAATAATTAAATCTGTGACTGAACTCCTTGGGAGAGAACTGTATGTATCCTATTCTGTTTTACCGGCATTCTGCCATATATTTCATGTTATAGCAGTCTCGGATGATGACCCAGCACATATTCGTTTTAAGAACACTTTCACAGCAGATTTGACAAAACGCAAAGAAGGTACCAAAGTGAGATTTCTAAAGATAGCTACTGCACTCAACCCAAGGTTTTACAATCTGCAGTGCCTTCCAAAAGCTGATCGGGACGGGGTGTGGAACATACTTTCAGAAGTCTTAAAAGGGCAACACTCCAATGTGGAAATTTCAGAACCTGAACCACCAAAAAAGAAAATCATTCTTTCTGCTGGTAGCATCTGACTCAAATGATGAAAATGAACATGCGTCAGGCCCCACTGCTTTGGATGGTTATCGAGCAAAACATGTTATCAGCATGGACGCATGTCTTCTGGAATGGTGGTTGAAGCATGAAGGGACATATGAATCTTTTGTGCATCTGGCACATAAATATCTTGAAACAACAGCTACCAAAGTGCCATGCGAATGCCTGTTCTCACTTTCAGGCAACATTGTAAATAAGAAGTGGGCAGCCTTATTTCCCATAAATGTAAACAAACTTGTTTCTCTTAGTGTTTGGCTGAACAAGAAGTAGGACTGAGTGGATTTGTAGTCTCTAAAGTTTTAGATTGTTTTGTTTTTGAATGCAGGTTTTTTTTTGTATATAACTCTACATTTGTAAGTTCAACTTTCATAATAAAGAGATTGCACTACAGTATTTGTATTAGGTGTATTGAAAAAGATGATTTTTTTTGTTTTTTATAGTGCAAATATTTGTAATAAAAAATAAAGTGAGCGCTATATATTTTGTATTCTGTGTTGTAATTGAAATCAATATATTTGAAAATGTAGAAAATATCCAAAACTATTTAAATAAATGGGATTCTATTAACAACAGTGTGATTAATCACAATTAATTTTTTAAATTGCTGGACAGCCCTCATTTTTATTTAGAAGCTAGTGCTTGAAATTAATTGTTTGTTCACTGATTTACTGGTATACATTTGGCATTTACACATGTATTAGTTTCCCTTAAATAACAAAAGATCAGTAGAAATTGTGGTCACTCAACACCTTGCAGGATGAACTCTTGTTTTCATCTTTTTGATTAGGATTTTTCTTCTTTCGACTAAGGCAGTTAATTTACAGTGCTGTTCCTGATTAATAGTCTCAAATTTACTTTATAGTTTTATTACAAAGGGAGAAAAAATAGGTTCTACTAGTGATTTTTCAAAGACTTGGACTATACAGAGCTGATATATTACAAAAAAAATTATAAAATGAAAAAGCCTCTCCCAACCCCAGTGAGTTATCAGCTTATTAATTATGAACTTTTATTTGAATCAGACTAATAGAGAATAAATCATAAGATTTTACCAGAGATTATTCCATTTTATGGAACAAAAGTTTATGGTTGGTTTCCAATCCCTAAAATAAGTAATTAATGTACACAAAGGGCTATAGAGCAAAAATCAAATTACTAATGACAACGGAAACTTCTAGTTTCTACTTTTCTAAATGCAATTAATTCTGAATAGTTTCTCTTACTTGGTCCAATAAGGTATTAATGATGGTAAACCAAATTATAAATCAGTCTGAAACGATTCATCCCAAAATGAAGACCAAATTAGAAGGTTAATAAAGCATCAGTTACCATCTAAACAACTATCTATGTAATATGCAGGCCTACCTTTGCAACTGACGAAGGAAATGCTCTAATAATTGTTGGATAGGTGTGCTCTCATTTTCAGCTGCAGTTTGAGAGAGTGAAAATATTTATAAAGTTCAGTCGAAAGACAGTATTTACTTCAGAATAAAGTTCATGTTTTATACCTAAGTAATAGTAGTCATGAGGCCCGAACTTGCTCCAGAAGCCAATAAGCCTTTCATTTCAAAGGCAGCAAAAGCACATACAATAAAGCCTTATTTCCTTATATGTTAGTTATTTAATTATATTAAATGAGAAGTGTTCATGTAGCATAGAAGTAAAAGAAATACATATACTATGGTGCCTACAGCAACATAATCGTCCATTACACATGACCTGTATATTTTATGGAAAGTATTTAACAACAAGGAGTAATATATTCAGACATCTGTTTAACAAGCAAATGATTTCATACGTGACACCTGACTGCAGATATTGCTGCAGAACTGCTGATTTCTGCATTTCCTAACTTCTGTTATATCAGTGCAACTTTAGTGTTCCATTTACAAAAATTTGTGCATTCAGTTTTCCTAAGAGTTGGGTTAATTTTTTAAAAATAAAGACAAAGAGCAAACAGTTCTGCAGAAAAGGACCTAGGGGTTACAGCGGATGAGTAGCTGGATATGAGTCAACAGTGTGCCCTTGTTGCCAAAAAGGCTAACGGCATTTTGTGCTGAATAAATAGGGGCACTGCCAGCAGATCGAGGGACATGATCGTTCCCCTCTATTTGACATTGGTGAAGCCTCATCTGGAGTACTGTGTCCAGTTTTGGGCCCCACACTACAAGGAGGTGGAAAAATTGGAAAGAGTCCAGAGGAGGGCAACAAAAATGATTAGGGGCCTGGAGTACATGACTTATGAGGAGAGGCTGAGAGAACTGGGACTGTCTAGTCTACAGAAGAGAAGAATGAGGGGAGATTTGATAACTGCTTTCAACTACCTGAAAGGGGGTTCCAAAGAGGATGGATCTAGACTATTCTCAGTGGTAGCAGATGAACAGAACAAGGAGTAATGGTCTCAAGTAGCAGTGGGGAAGGTTTAGATTGGATATTAGGAAAAACTTTTACTAGGAGGGTGGTGAAACTCTGGAATGGGAGGGAGGTGGTGGAATCTCCTTTCTTAAAGATTTTTAAGGTCATGCTTGACAAAGCCCTGGCTGGGATGATTTAGTTGGGGATTGGTCCTGCTTTGAGCAAGGGGTTGGACTAGATGACCTGAGGTCCCTTCCAACCCTGATATTCTATGATTCTAACACAGATGCTAGAGACACAAGTATATTCTAATTACTGGACGGATCAATCTATAAAGTGCACACTGATCCCTTAACGGCTGTGCACTTCAAGGAGAGCACACAGATTTAGCAGTTGCAAGAATCAGTGTACATCTACTTCTACCATTTAAAGTGAAAAAGTCCCTTTTTTGTGCTAAAATCACAGGAGTGTCTATGCTTGTTAATTACTTTTTGTGGTGAAACTCAGAAGTTTCACCACAAAAAGAAAACCAACTTCACGAGAAGCATACAGCTCTTTCCGCTTTTCTTTTTGCGCTATTGTTAAAGTGAAGATACATTCTACTGTATATTCATCTTTTGGGCACCGGAGGATATCCCGCAGTTCCAAAAGTTACCACTCTGGCCAGTGTTTTCGCTGCTCTGACCCCAGGTAAAGAGACGTTTGCCCCTCCTCCTGCAAGCTGTGGGAAGTTTGAAACTCCAATTCCTGTTGCGAGTGCTTATCTGTCCAGGTGACTATGGCTGCTCCACGTACCAAATGATCCGCTGCTTGGAGCAATGCCGAGCTACTGGACTTGATCAGTGTTTGGGTCAAGGAGGCTGTGCAGCGCCAACTGCGTTCCAGCTGTAGGAATTTCGATACCGACGAGCAGATTGCATGCAGCTTACAGAAGAAGGGGCCTAACAGGGACATCCTGCAGTGCAGAGTGAAGGTGAAGGAGCTGAGGAGAGCATACTGCAAGGTGAGGGAGGCACACCCGTCAGTCTGGTGCTGCACCCACAAAATGCGGTTTTTACAGTGATTTGGATGCAATCCTAAGTGGTGACCCCACCTCCGTTGCAAAGAGCCCAGTGGATACGTCTGTCCGGATGCAGTGGAACATGGACCTAGCCAGGAAGAGGTCATAGATGAAGAGGAGGTGGCTGAGGAAGAGGCTGAGAAAGCTATGGAGCTCATTGCTGCATGCACTCAGGACCCCTTCTCCGCTCTGGAGGTGTCCAGCCAGCATGAGCGGCCACTGTCTGCTGAGGCGGAGGCAGGAGAGCAGAGCTCTAGCAAGTTGCTTTGCCCTCAAGGCATTCCAGATCCTAACTGCCATACGTTGTGCCCCTCTAATACCCCTGGTATCTGGTGTTCGGCCTCCACACTCCATGTACGAGTAAACCTTTTGCCCTTCCACTCACAAATGTTATGTAAAGTACTGCATGCTGCAATAACCATTGGAATGTTGTCCTCATTCATTTCTAGTCTGTGCAAATGTCTACAGCGCGCTTTCAAACGGCCAAATGCACATTTGACAGCCATTCTGCATCTACTCAGCCTGTTGTTGAAACGTTCCTTACTCACATCTAGGTTTCCAGTGTATGGCTTCATGAGCCAGGACAACAATGGGTAAGCTGGGTCTCCCAGGATCACAATGGGCATTTCCACTTCCCCAGCGGTGATCTGCTGGTCTGGAAAAAAAGTCCCTGCTTGCAGCTTTCTACACAGGCCAGTGTTTTTAAAGATACGTGGGTCATGCACCTTTCCGGACCATCCAGCATCAATATCAGTGAAACGCCCATGCTGATCCACTAGTGCCTGCAAAACCGTGGAGAAGTACCCCTTCCGATTTATATACTCAGTGCTAAGGCAAGCAAGGGCAACAACAGGGATGTGCGTTCCATTTATCGCCCCGCCACAGTTAGGGAAGCCCATTTCTGCAAAGCCATCCAAAATGTCACGCACATTACCAAGAGTCACGGTCTTGCGCAGTTGGATGCGGTTAATGGCCCTGCACACTTTAGTTACCACGGCACCAACGGTCGATCTCCCCACTCCAAACTGGTTTGCAATCGACAGGTCTGTTTGAAGTCACCAGCTTCCACAATGTGATTGTCACGTGCTTCTCTACAGTGAATGCAGCTCTCAGTCTGGTGTCCTTGCAACACAGGTCTGGGGAAAGCTCAGCACACAGTTCCACGAAGGTGGCTCTCCGCACCCGAAAGTTTTGAAGCCACTGGTCTTCATCTAAGTGACTGCAGCTCTCTTTGCAAGTTTAAGAACAGCTGCATTGCAAAGTGCGATGTGCAAGTGACAGCTGTCAGAGCAGTGGACAGCAGTGCAGTGCAGGATCCATATGGTGGGGGGAAAGCAGCCAGACAGCATTTTAAAAAATGCCGCAATAGAAACAAGAAAGGAAGTAATAGGGCTGCTGGGACAGGAAACAGTGCATCATGGGGCACTGAGAATGCCTTCTGCTTCCCTCTTCCCACAAGGCCTATCAAGACAGCTGCACTGTGGGACAGCTACCCTACAGCGCTGCTCTGATCAGTGATGGAAGTGCTGCTAGTGTAAACACTCTCTGATGCCTGAGGAATTGAGTGAGTACACAAACCAGCGCTTTGCTTTTACCGGGTTCCCTAACACCGGTGAAACTTACAGTGCAAAAACTCTGCAAGTGTAGACCTACCATTAAACAAGCAATATTCTGAAATCTCCTGGAAAGCAGATTAAGGCCCACTTCTCAACTGGTAACAGAAACTCTCTCCCTCTTCCTCAACCAGAACAGGAAAGACAAATGAAATGTCTGGGTAAGCCACATCACTAGACAAATTAGAGGAACAGACTAAAAGAAATCTGATGAGGTTCAACAAGGACAAGGGCAGAGTCCTGCACTTAGGATGGAAGAATCCCGTGCACTCCTACAGACTAGGGACTGAATGATGTGGCAGCAGTTCTGCAGAAAAGGACCTAGGGATTACAGTGGATGAGAAGTTGGATACGAATCAATGTGCCCTTGGTGACAAGAAAGCTAATGGCATTTTGGATTGCATACATACGGGCACTTCCAGCAGATCAAGGGACGTGTCATTCCCCTCTATTGGGCATTGGTGAGGCCTCATCTGAAGTACTGTGTCCAATTTTGGGCCCCACACTACAAGAAGAAGGTGGAAAAATTGGAAAGAGTCCAGAGGAGAGCAACAAAAATGATTAGGGGACTGGAGCACATGACTTATCAGAAGAGGCTGAAAGAACTGGGATTGTTTAGTCAGCAGAAGGGAAGAATGAGGGGAGACTTGATAGCTGCTTTCAACTACCTGAAAGGGAGTTCCAAAGAAGATGGATCTAGACTGTTCTCAGTGGTAGCAGATGACAGAACAAGGAGTAATGGTCTCAAGTTGCAGTTGGGGAAGTTTAGGTTGGCTATTAGGAAAAACTTTTTCACTAGGAGGGTGATGAAGCACTGGAATGGGTTACCTAGGGAGGTGGTGGAATCTCCTTCCTTAGAGGTTTTTAAGGTCAGGCTTGACAAAGCCCTGGTTGGGATGATTTAGTTGGGGACTGATCCTGCTTGGAGCAGGGGGTTGGACTAGATAACCTCCTGAGATCCCTTCCAACCCTGATATTCTATGATTCTATGATCTCTAGACAGGTGAAAAAGAGTAGCCTACAGGACACATTTCAGTCGTCAGCACTGTTTCCTCTAAGCTGTACGTGTGTGCACACACAGATCCTAAACCCTGCGCACAAGGCAAAATACTGCACGCACAAAAATTTGCACAGAAGCACAAAAAAATTTTGCGCACACAGCGTGTCAAAAATTAGAGGGAACATTGGTCATCAGTTTCAAAGTGTGAATTTTCTGACACTTAGGGCATACTGCAATGACGAACTTTTGCAGAGAACATTGAAGGAACGGTATGGGGTAGAAGTGAAAGAGGGTCTTGGGGAGAGCTTACGGATATGGATTTTGTTATGTTTCTGGCTGAATCACTGCTTTTGTGTAGGATCTCTGGCTCTTTTGCTTATTTTTGCATTTTATTATTGTAGGTTATATTTTAATGTCATGTCAGGAAGTTCGAGAAATGCACAGATCCTTTATATGTTTGATCGAAATAATTACATGTAGCTGCAGTTCACCTTATTCTGGTGCACACACTGCAAATAGCAATACTGGAATGAAACTTAAATATCCTTTTTTATACTTCAAACAGGCAAATGCACTCTGATGTGAACTTGTGAAAAAGGAACTGAAAATGTACTTCTAATTGGCACCTGAGAATGTACCCATCAAGCCCCAAATGTGTTACGAGGAATAACTGCTTTTCATACAGTATCTTTTCAACCTGGAAAAGTTCACTGAAATTCAGGGATTTCAGCAGAAATCTCTACATACTGCTTGAAAGCTTAATACCCCTTGCATATTATCAGAAGTATTATTTTAACACTCAGTTATGAAAAATGTTAAAGAACATCCCAGGAAGTTTAAATTTTCCACGTTTCCCATCTAGTCTTGGTCCCTTACCTGGCTGAGTTCTGCAAGCTCTGACTGGGCGATCTGGAGGTGGCTCAACTTCCACTTTTTTCCCAGGATCAAAGTCATCTGTTTCTCCCTCAGTGTCACACTGCTCTTTCTCCCTCTTTCTCTTCTTTTCTTCCTAATATAGCAAGGATAGGAGATAGTTACTGAAGATATTCACAAAGGGCAGTTCAGGTTCAGATAAAATATTCTCATACAAAAACCTTTCATTAAAATAATACTAACTAAATATCCAAGTGACACCAATGACAGTCAAGAAATTTAAAGAAAAATATACAGTGTCTTCAAATCCCTAGGGAAAGCAAAACAGACTCCTAATGCTGAGCTGTAAGATGACAACTGTGGTTTAAAACATAACCTTATACACACTTTCTTTAAAATGATTTTTGTTACTTACACCACCTGTTTGCAAATCATTTCCATTTCTGTATCTATTCATCTACTTTTTTGGGTTTGTAGTAGCTATGCTTCTGCTGAAAAAATGGCATTAAAATGTGCACAAATAATTGCATAATGAAAGAGCACAGTTAACTGTAAAGTTCTATAAGTCCTAACTGGTCAGCTGTGATACTTAATTCATAGTAACTTTAAGATGAAGTAAGAAGCACGTAGCTTTGTCTTGTTCACTGCACATTTACTGTCTGGTGCATTAAGCAGAAGACGGTATGCACTGGGATGGATTAAATACGCTGAAACTCCAACTCCACAGTAGAGCAACTACAAATGCTTTGCAATATTGGAGATATTTGACAGATCTTCTCCTGTAAGCCTCCACAGCATGAGAGTAATCTTGTATGGAATTAGGCAGCCTTACTCCATTTTTTACTGCAGCCCTTACTGATGTATGCTCCACGCAGCCCTCTTTCATTTACAACATTTGGATTATCACTGTTAAAAGATTGTATAATTTTAGACTACTGCACATCTCCTAATTATGAAGGATTGAAGATTGTGACTTAGCAAAGTAAAAAAAAAACTATATCATATGACACAGCAACATACTTTTCTTCCCTAATGGCTGTCATTCTGTCCAATTTCAGTTTTTTAGTCTCAGGTAATTAGTGGTAATAGAGATGTTCAAAAATATGTTGCAAAAATGTTTCTACAACAGAAACCATTTTTTCCACTGTCTCATTCTCAAGAATTTCTGACTCATTTTTGATCAAACTTTCCAGAAAAAGTCATTCTCAGACAGGAAACAAATGCCGAAGATAATTCAAGTCACCTTGCCTAATGGACTACTGGAAGGTGTTCAGATGCTACAGGGATGAAGGCCCTATAAGAATCTAGGGAGAACAGAACTGAAAGGTAAAAGATTCAGAAAGATTTTAGCAAATACAGGAAGAATGCTTAGACACTACTTAACTACAGATGTCACTAACTTCACGCCTGTTTATGGAATACAGGACAGTTTCATCTTGTACAACATATACAGCTTTCAGTAGCACAAGTCTGGGAAAACCACAGTATTTACAACTAGCAAAGAAACAAGTGAGAAATGCAGGTTATTGCAAATGAGGGCCAATAAAATCTTAATATAATACCAAACCACGGACTTTATGTATATTATGAAAGAGCTATTTTAGGAATGCTTTAGGGCATTTTACAAAATGTTGTAAGTTTTTGGTTTTTTTAAAAATTTGTCTCCTTTTGGTGAAACCAAGCACCTTAATTATCCAGGGTATCTGT
This sequence comes from Dermatemys mawii, assembly GCA_007922305.1. Taxonomy (NCBI): domain Eukaryota; kingdom Metazoa; phylum Chordata; order Testudines; family Dermatemydidae; genus Dermatemys; species Dermatemys mawii. Next base: position 3,531,189 of record ML677371.1, on the reverse strand, counting down.
GCACATCTCAAAGGGAGCCACAGAAACCTTTAAACACTACCTAAAATGGATTTTTCCATATCTAAGGATGTTAGTTTTGAAGTCCGACATCTCAGGAACTTCCAGGACAAGAATCACATGCTGGGTTCAGTTCAGATGCTGGGACTCTCCCCTTCTCAATGTAATAAAGCGCCTGTTTTTAACTCCAATGAAATGCAACGTATCAGATTTTAAAAATGCAACAATTTTCAATTGTAGACAAGCCATCATGAAAACTGATTAGTGGGTAATAAAGTAAAAGAATTGTAATAAAATCATTTATTACATTGTTCTGCAAATTATCATATGAATACCTTCCATATATGTGAGGAGCACACAAACGTTTCACAAGTTGTAAGAACACATCCCTTCTTGTTGTCTCAGGGAACATTAAGATACTGGGAGCCACTGGAAGGGTAATTAAATCTAAGGGCTGTTAGCTGACCAAGTCACATATTTTGGCTAAGAACAGGGAGAACAGCGGTCACTAGGACCCAAACCACAGAAGTATGCTTGGAAAGATTAGATTTTTTAAAATCAGTATATATTTGTAATGTTGATTTCATCACACACAAACAAAACAACAACAAAGTCCCTAAAAACAACTGAAATTTGCACATAGACAAAGAAATATGCAGCTTGAGGACTTAAATCAAACTCTAATAAGGATATTTACTTTGTATATTTTGACATGTGATGTTGACAATTTATGTTTTAACCTTTTATAATGTTAACTTTCTGAATTTCAATGTCTATTGTCATTAAAAAGTTATTGTCCGACTCCTCCCATAATTTCCTTTAAGTGGGAAAATTTAAAATGATAAAAATTGAAAAAATGGTGAAAAATTAACATTGGTATCTGTCAAAACTATAAAACACATTGAATTCTTCCAAGCCCATATATAGGATCAACAAACTTCTTGAACGGCCCTCAGACGTTAACAGGGAGACAATGCAGTATCAAAACTGTGGTGTACCAAGTATCCTGCATAACACTGTGCTAAGCAAGATCGTGGTCTTACTCTGCACCAATTAAAGTGGTCTTTAGAGATAGTCCCACATACAATATATTAACTGATCCGACATGAAGATGCCAAAGGTGTAGATGATGATGGCAAGTGAAGAAACCGAAAAATAGTTACACTAGTTGTAGAAGACTTCAATGCGGCTACTCACATGAGTAAATTTAAAAACACATGCATAAACTTTTGCATAATTAGAGATTGAGGGATTATAAAATTTAGTCCTACTTCAACTTCTACATGCAATTAATTTGGTGAAATACAGCCCGCACTTTTGTTTTTTAAGATGACAGAAAATTTGGACCAAAAAAAGGATTTTCATTTTTTTGTTAAAGGGTGAGATGAAAATATACAATAAAGACCCTCACTGGATCAGAAGTGATGGAAAGGACAAAATAATACTGCTATGTTTTAGTTATGCAGCTCAGTCAACTGTATCTTAAACTGAAATGTGCATTTTCATGTGAGAGAGAGGCACTTTTCAGATACGACAAGCAAATGTGAAAAGAATTTGTACCCCTGCCTTCTCAAGCCATTGTTTACCTTTCTCTTCCTTCTCTCTTCGTCATCAAGATGCTTTTCTTTCTCTTTCTCAGACTTCTTTTTCTTTTTCTTCTTCTTTTCTTTGTGTCTCTCTCGCTCATGATCTGACCTGTCATCGTAATAACTTGAATCATGCCCTGATCCTGAGAGTTCAGTGACCTCACTTCCTCCAACTTTAAGCACCAGCTTCAAGGGCTTTTCCAGGGGCTTATCCACATAATCTAAATTAAAACACAGTAAAAAAATTCATAAATGCACAAAAAAGTTACACAGTAAACAATAATAATCATCAAACTATCATTCTACTGCAAATTTCATTTACGAACTAGTGTATAGGGTAATTACTGTGAAATGTATATGAAGGAGTTTTAAAAGAAAGTGACTCTGGACTGCAGAAATGAAAATGATTCAGTTAATAACACGAGAGAGAACTGGATAAAAAAGACTGGTGTCAGAAGAGTTTATATAACCTTAGCTTGTGTATTCCAGAGTTTTTATGGCTGTTTTCAATGGTCCATCTTCTCTTGAATTGCACGTAATCATAACTCTAACATGTATGAAGTTTTTTGTTTTGAACTAATTGAAATCGATGACAAAAATAAAAACCCCAGACATTTAATTTTTTTTTGTTTTTAAAAATAAACGTATTTAAACTTAAATTTGAAACTATAATTACTTATATTAGGGCCTAAACTTACTATCTTATGTTAATTTAAAATTAAATAAAATTAATATTAGGCAGTACATCTTTGCTAGCAAAGTTTTAAAGAAAGTCGACCCACAGAACTGCTGGAAGTAATTGACTAAGCGCCTAGAACCAGAGTTTTGCTAAAGTCCTAAAACAGCTTATATCCTGTACTGCAGGTGCCGAGAGAACATTTTCTTGTCAGTTTATTCAACTAGTTCAGTTAAATGACTAGTTCACTGAAACTTGAGAAACCAATTGGGAATTGAAAAAGCAAGAAAGCTTGTTTTCCTCTTCCAAGCTATGAAAAAAACCTAAGTGTGAGAAGATGAGAACTACTAGGGCTTATCTACCCTTAAAAAGCTGCAGCTATGCCACTATAGCATTTAAGCTTAGACCAGGGATCTCAAACTCAAATGACCAAAAGGGCCACATGAGGACTAATGCGTTCGCCCGATCCCATCCCCATCACTGATCCCATCCCCTGCTGCCCACATTCCCATGCCACTCCTTCCATGAGGCCCTGCCCCACTTCTTCCCTGCCCCCATTCCAACCCCTTTCCCAAAGTCCCCACCCCAACTCCACCCCATTCCTGCCCCTTCCCCAAATCCCCACTTCTTCTTCCCCTTTTTCCCTGTGTACACAACCTCCCGCTCCTCCCCGCTCCCTCCTGGAAACAGCTGTTTGGCAAGGGGAATTGCCTGAAGGTAGGTAGGGAGCAGGGGTGGGGAGACGACGAGCTTAGCATCCACAGGAAATAACTCTGGTGGGGGCGGGGGTGAGGGGAGTTTGGTATCCACAGGAAGCAACTGGGGGAGCTAGGTGGACCACTGCAAAAAACTCCACAAGCTCCATGTTTGAGAACCCTGGTTTCGACACTACCTACGCAGATGGGAGGATTTTACTATCAATGTGAGTAATCCACCTCCCTCAGAAGAGGGAGGTAGGCTGACAGAAAAATTATTCCATTGTCTAGCACTGTTCACATGTAGATTTTTCACACCTTTCTGACTGATGTAGTTAAAGCGACATAATTTTTTAGAATAAAACAGGCCTTAATTCTAAAATCTTGAAGAACCCAGTGATAAAACACAATCAGCTCAATTTACTAATTACTTCCTCTAATAAATCAGTGTTAAAATGTTTATTAAAACATTTTGTATTTTTCTTATACAATCAGCACAAGACCATTTTTAAAATTAATTACAAAAATAAGATGCGACTTTTTGCGCATTTTAAAATGAATTCCAATATACAACCCAGTACTGCTTGTCACACATCACAAGTAAAAAAAAAAAAAAAAAATGTAATAAATAAGAAATGAAGCATTCACCATTTTCTAATAGAAAAATGAAAAAATTAAGAATGATTGTGTATGTTAATATATATAATTGCTTAAATATGTATAGATGCAACGTTGTCCTAGCTAGCAAACTGAAGTACCAATTTTAGCACAGCGCTACCTTTAGCTGTAAATCAACATGTTTTAATGGTTACCAATCCATTAGACTCAACAATTCTTTAGAAAAATAACCGAAGTTACAAACACACACACAATTAAGACAAATGATTTAAACCAATGTTTCTTGCTTGCTGATTTAAACCATGATTAAAATTTGAGATTTAAACTGCTCTGATTTAAATCACTCTCCTTACTTTCTTCAGGCTCTATAATCAATTAGTGCACCCATTCTTTTAAATATAACGGTTCAAATATTTCATGGGAAACTATTTTTCTTTGTCAAGAATCAGAGAGGTAGCTGTGTTAGGCTGGATTTGCAGAAGTGACAAAGAGTCCTGTGGCACCTTAAAGGGCTTGATTACACTGGCACTTTATAGTGCTATAAAGCCTCCACGAGCGCTATAACTCACTACCCGTCCAGACTGGCGAGGCACATAGAGTGCTATAAATTCACAGTTATACCGGTCCTGGTAATCCTCCCTTGCCAGATAATTAACAGCTGTAGCGTATTGGGGACTCTGTTTTAGCTCCAGTCTAAATGGGTAATAACAAAACATCACTTTGAGTGATTACTGGAAACGCCTCTAAGCCATTTAAGGCAATTAAGCCTCCGTTCCCTTTGTCTTGAACTCAGATGGAGGAATGCAGAAGTACGTTTTCAGAGCTTAGCTGTAACTCCACAAATCAGTAATGCAAATGTTTATTGAGAGAGCCAGCGTGAAACAGAATTGTGAAATGCGAAGCCTGCTAAAGACAGTGTGCTGATGCTCTCATCACGCCAAAAATCCACTCGGTCTTTCCCTCTGCATACACACAACACTCTCCCGCTCACCCACCTCATTTGAAAAGCGCGTTGCACTCAGCTGAATGCTGGGATAGCTGCTCATAATGCACCACTCCCGTGCCGCTTGAAGTATAGCGAATGTGGCCGCGCTATACCGCTGGCAGGTCTAACTCTGGACACACTATAGTGCTATCACTATAGCTGTATACCACGGCAGGTATAACCAAAACTGCTATAAAGCTTTAAGTGTAACCAAACCCAAAGACTAACAAAAGTATTGGAGCATAAGCTTTCGTGAGCTAATACCCACTTCGTCGGATGCATGCAGTGGAAGTATCCTGAAGCAGGTATAAATAAGTAAGAGGCAAGGACCAGGTTAGAGATAACAACATTAGTTCAATCATGCTGAACCAACTTGATTGAACTGATCTTGTTATCTTTAAGAGGCAAGGACCATGTTACTTATTTATACCCGCCTTGGGATACTTCCACTACATGCAGCCCAGGAAAGCTTAGAATCATAGAAATTCAGAGTTGGAAGAGACCTTAAGAGGTCATCTAGTCCAACCCCCCGCTCAAAGCAGGACTAATTCCATTTTTGCCCCATATCCCTAAATAGCCCCCTCAAGGATTAAACTCACACCCCTGGGTTTAGCAGGCCCATGCTCAAACCACTGAGCTATCCCTCCCCCCCTTGAAACTTATGCTTCAATACTTTTGTTACTCTTTAAGATGCCATAGGACTTTAGTTTTCTTCGGCAGCTGCAGGTAACTCATCAGCTCCCTACAGTTACGTATGTGCATGGAGCACAGAGGGAAACTGTGATAATCACCTGAATACACAGAGACTTTATTTTGCAGGGTTAGTGTGAGGGTGAGAAAAGGGACACCCCAAGGAGCGCGTGAATGTGATGCTAGGGGCTCTGCTAGTGTAGGGCGATGCAGGGCCCTGCCGACTGCCTAGCGCACTTAGGGCATCTGCAAGGCACCGAGGTCGGTCAGCAGATGAAAGCGACGCTCATCGCTTGGCTCCGCCGCAGCCTGACGCGTGAGCTGGGCTCGGTGCTACCGTCGCACGTTAGTTGCTGCTGCTCCTGTGGGCGATTTTCAGATGCGAACCGCCCACGGGAGCAGGGCCCGACTCCGCGCAGCGAGGGGAGAGCGGGAGCGACGCCGGCTCGCCCCAGGAGAGCAGCGGGGCGGGCGCGGCCAGCCGCGGTCTCAGCGACCCCCCCCATGAAACAGGCGTCGCGAGTCTCCCCCGCTGGCAACGGGGGTCGAAACCGCCGAGCGAGCGGCGCCGACCGCGGGCTGAGGAGGCCGCGCAGGGCCGCCCCGCACTCACCGCTGTAGATGGGGGGCGCGGCGGCCGATCGCCATTCCGCCTTCTCCGTCTTGTGCTTTTTGTGCTTCTTGCCCATGTCGGCCCTGCCGCGGCCGGAAACCGCCGCTGCCCGCTTGGGCCCAACCGGAAGCGAGTCTGGAGATGTACTTCCGGGTCGGCCGGGAGCATGAGCTTCCGGAGCAGAGGGCGGGATTCCCTACCCCGCGTTTTTCCAAAAGTAGCTACGGCGGCTGCTTTTCGTGCGCGAGCCCGGCCCCTCCTGGCACCGCGCGCGGAGCGGTACGTTGGGGGAGCGGGCGGGGGATGGGATGGGCCGGGCCGGGCCGGGCCGGGGGCTCCCGCTGCGGGGCGCTCTCCGCGCTGGCGCCCAAACGGGCTCCCTGGAGCCGGGCGGCGCGGGGCCCCCGGGATCCGCCTGCGGGATCTGCCGCCGAGCGGCCTCCGCGCGGGCCCTGGGCCGGACGGGGCATCCTGGTCGCAGGGGGTGGTGCCCGGTCGGGTCAGCGCTAGGCTCCCTGCCAGGCGAAGGCGCAACTGAGGCGTCTGTTTCCTGAGCCCCGTTTAACGCTGTTTAAAGTTGGACAGTGACGGGGTTATGCTACTATCTCTAACGCCTACATTTCATCTAAATTAATGCAGCAGAACTGTGAGTTTGTAGAGCAGTTTGTAGATGTAAATCGCTGAAAGCGAATGTAGTAATTCATGTAGAGAAATGTTTATGTTTGCCTGAGTTTGAGTATCTCTGCTTGAACTATTATAGTACAAAATCCCTGTGGTTTTCTTTAATCTTTCCATCATTTTTTTTCAATTTATGATAAACAGCCCTCCCCCAGAAAGCATTCTAGCCACAGATCCACATTCCCACTGGTGTTCCTTAAGTATTAGCTTGGCCTAATTATTGTTAGAACAGGGGGCAAATGCTTTATCATTGTGATGTTTTCATAACTCTTCAAAGTAAAAGCCATTGGAGGCACTTTTTTAGTAAACACTTGTATATTTTCTTTTTAGGAATGAATAAAATGGACGAGGCAGCTGGAGATTTAAAACAGGCACTTCCAAATGTGTGTGATTCTGTGCAGATACATGTAGAAGTTCATCAGAAATCAAACAGGTTTGTTTTTAACCGTGACGTTTTCAGAGATGTATGAATGAAGTCTGACATACGTCACGAACTTAGTAGGTTTTCCAAAACACAAATTTCATTTAAAAAAATAGTAAAGGTGGTTAAATAAGTGTGCTTACCTATCACACCACTAACAAAACCAGTTCACTAAAGAAAAATAAAAACTTGCACCACCTATATACTAAATTTCTTATTCTTCTCAAGAAATGTGCTTTCACCAACACAAACTGAACTTTGACCTTGGATTTTACTTAATATATTTTTATCTTGATATTACTGTTTGAATATTGATAATATTGTGATCAACTGCTAAATATCAACTATTAAGGATATAGCTATTTTTTCATGAGAATAATATGCATGTCTAGTAACAAAAATCATGACGTAAGGTGGTAAAATTACAAAAATGTAAACTTACGTGTGAGGCTCGTTGTCTAAAGTGTTCATATATAATTTGATGGCTTTTTTCTGGAAGAATGCTGTTTATTTTTTTAGATATCATAGTCTATTTATTTTGGGTCAGAGATAGTTTTATTATGTTGAAATAGAACTTGGTTGCCAAATAATATATTTTGTGGTCCATGCAAGATTTATGCAGTCTATAACTATTCATTTCCTAGCTTTTAAGTACTTCAGACTTATTTTTGAAAGCAAGTGTTTTGGCTTTCGTATTCCAAGTTTTACAGCTTTCACTTTTTCTTGTGTAGGCAAATGAAGGTTATTTTCATTTTAAATAAAATGCGTTGAACGGGTCATTAGATTATTAAATTAAAGGAGTAAGTAGTGTTGGGCAAGATAATATCTGGAAACACATTTGTATTCCCTTAATAGTTCTGAAAAAACCTTTTTTTTAAAATCAGTGAAAAAGTTCTGTCTGCAAGGGAGACATCACCTTAGTATGTTTATAAAGGACATGAAAGCAATCATTTGTGTGTACAAGCAATACATTATCTTAGTCTCTTTGCGCTGGTTTTTGAAGAATTTTTCTATTCAATGTTGAATTAATATATGACGAGCTTCTAGACTACATTTTACTGCCTTTTCATATTCTCAGTCGGCTTCAGTGATGGAGAATCATGCTACGAATAATAGCAGTTTAAAAAATTTTTTACCAGCCCTTCTCTGAAAAATTGCTTGTGCACAAGCAAATGTAATAACATACCCAGAATTCTATATGAACAGACCGGAAGGGGCCAGATTGGATCTCCCGTGCCAAGAGGCAGTACTGCTTTGGGAGTTTTGTATCACAAGTGCAATTCACCTTAAAACCTCCCATATTCTCGGTGTCCGGAACCACCTGGTAGATTGAAAGACCTGCTCAAACACCAGTGACCATGAGTGGTGTCTCTGGCCAGATATAATCAGACTTATTTTACCACGTAAACCTGTTTGCAACTTGACACCACAGGAATTGTCCTCAGTTTTGTTCATGTGCAGGTCATAGTCTAGGGTCTCTGATGGATGCTTTCCTGTTGTCCTGGGAAGATAATCTCAAGTATGTATCCTCTCTGGGTAGGAGCAGAACCAGAGTGTTGCCAGAAAGGGTCATGCTTGCATGATCCTCATAGCACTGGTGTGGCCTCACCAGCATTGATTTTTCTACTCTGTTGATTCTCTCAAGCAGGGCTCCAGAACCAGACCTGATCTCACAAGACCATAGGCCCCTCCTTCATCACAACCCATTTGCTCTTAGCCATACGGTGTGGATGCTCCATCATTAATATTTTGGAGGAGGTCTGTTCAAGGGATATTCAAAACATTCTATTGAATAGCAGAAAACCTTCTTTTAGATGTACTTACCTGTGAAGTGGAAATTATTTTCTTTGTGGTCTCAACAGAAAAGTATGTCTCTGGTCCAGGCTCCAATATAACATGTGCTGGACATTTGTTATACCTGAAACAGCAAGGTCTTGCCATTAGTTCCATTAGGGTGTACCTAGATGTTCACTCTGCTTTCCACCTTCCATTTGATAATCATCCACTTTTCCCCAGTCCTACCTCACTTAGGTTTTTGAAGGGTTATATCTGGGCCAAGTTTATATCCCCAAGTAGGGGATCCTAGTCCCTCACGAACTTAAACATGGTGTTAACAAAACTAATGGGTCCACCCTTTGAATGTCTGGCTACCTGTTTTTTGCTGCATCTTTCAGTGAAGGTAGCCTTTTTGGTGTCGATTACCTTAGCAAGGAGAGTAGGAGAATTGAGACCCCTGGTGTCTGATCCACCATATACAGTCTCTTACAAAGACAAGGTATACATACACCTTCATCCAAAGTCCCTCAACTAAATGGTTTCTCATTTCCACATCAATCAGGAAATGTATCAACTTTCTTTCCTAACCTTCTTGCTCATAATGATGAAGAGAGATGCCACACAGATCTTAGGGGAGTATTTGTATTTTACCTGCATAAGACTAAACCATTTAGATCATCCCCCCCAACTGTTTGTAGCAACTGTGGACAGGATGTAGGGCCTTCCAGTCACATCCCAAAGAACTTTATTGTGCATTCCTCCTGTATGTGTTTGTGCTACATATGGCCAGTGTAATTCCGACAAGCAGGGAGCTAGCATATTCAACAAGACTGCATGCAGCATCTGCTGCTTTTCTAGCTAAAGTGCCTGTACTGGACATTTGTAGAACTGCAACTTGGTCATCAGTACGTATTTTTGCATGGTGCTATTTTTTAATAGTGTAGAGAGTGCCAGATTTGGTTGTGTGTGTATTCCTTTCATCATTATTTGGGTAAACTGTGATCCCACCTTTTGGGCTGAACTGCTTGTGAGTCACTTGAAGTGGAATGGATGTAGGCAATCACTTGAAGCAAACATGGTTACTAACCTGTAACTGATGTTCGAGATGTGTTGTGAATGACCATTCCATAACCCACCCTCCTTCCCCTCTGTATTGGAGTCTGTCTGATGAGAAGGAATTGCGGGAGGAGGATGCACACTCTGGTCTTCATACCTTCGTGTAGCAGCATGAGGCAGCAGGGGGCTCAAGAGGTGTCCCGATGGGTATTGCTAGCGCACTGGGTATGAATATACCTTTAGTGGAATAAACATGAAACATAATTCAAAGAACAACAGTTACGGAACAGGTTAGTAGCAGTTTTTCTCTAGTATGTGACCATTACGTTTCACACACAAGTGTAAACACGTACCCTAAACCTGACTTGTTACTCCTGGGGGAATTCTGTGCCACTGCACATGCAGAATTTCCTTTTTCTCCACTGAAATGAGCTGGAAAGCTGCTGGCCACCACTAGGGGCCACTGGATCTGGCAGAGCCCAGCTTGCAAATAGAAAACACTGTCGGGGTGGGGGAGGGAGCTGGAGGGTTCCTGGAAGCTGCAGTTTTTAAAAAAGGAGGAGGAGTACGTGTGGCACCTTAGAGACTAACAAATGTATTTGGACATAAGCTTTTGCTAAGGCGCCACAAGTGCTCCTCATTCTTTTTGTGAATACAGACTAACACTAATACTACTCTGAAATCTGCCACCGTGCAGTTTTTTAGTACACCTTGAAGGAAGTAGGCAGCTTACAGGAATCGCCATATGAGCCTGGGACCCAGCCTCAGGTTGCTGCCCTCTGGATTCCAGGGCTTGGAGGGGGAACAGGGACTGCAAGATGTCTGGGCTGGGGGGAACAGCTGGGAGGAAGTCGGGGTGGGGAATGGTTGGGGTCTGGGTACCCCGTGGCTGGGCTCTGAAGGGTAGGGGGTATGTGTAAGTGTCTGGTCTGGGGGTGCCCTGCAGCTGGGCTCTGGGGAGAGCGGGGGTATAGGTGTCTTTTCCCCCCCCCTGCTAGATTTTGGTGGCAGAGGAACAGCAACTGGGTTATCATAAGAGTTTCCTTAACTCTACTCCTGGAGAAACTTTTTTGTGTATCGGTACTACTACAGGTGTAGTTGTTAAAATGTATTTTGAAATACATTACCAAAATAATTTAAACTGCCATGATTATATAGTTATTTTGACAAATAAAATATGCAGAATTTTAAAATATTGTGCACAGAATTTTTAATTTTTTTGGTGCAGAGTTCCCCCAGGAGTAACTCTGACGTCGAGCTGTTCCAGTGCAGCCTCTGCTAGAACTTTTGGACAACTGATTGCTTAATTTTTGGCAAGTATTAGCAGTAGGGCTGTCAAGCGATTAAAAATATTACTTCCGCGATTAAAAAAATTGTGTGATTAATCAATAATGGATTAAACAATAATGGAATACTATTTAAATATTTTTGGCTATTTTCTACATTTTAAAATGTATTGATTTCAAATAGAACACAGAATTCGAACTGTATTGTACTCACTTTATTTTGGATTACAAATATTTGCACTGTAAAAAACAAAATAAATAGTATTTTTCAATTCCTCTCATACAAATACTGTGGTGCTATCTCTTTATTATGAAAGTTGAACTTACAAACATAGAATTATTGTACAAGAAATAACTGCATTGAAAAATAAAACAGTGTAAAACTTTATAGCCTACAAGTCCTCTCAGACAACTTTTTTACAATTTGCAGGAGATAATACTGTCTGCTTCTTGTTTACAGTGTCATCTGAAAGTGAGAACAGGTGTTTGCATGCCACTGTTGTACCCGGCGTAGCAAGATATTACGTGCTAGATGAGAGACATGAATTTTTAGCGTATCTTCAACCACTATCCTGTAGGACATGCGTCCATGCTGATTATGGGTTTTGCTTGATAACCATCCAAAGCAGAGCGAACCGACACATGTTCATTTTCATTATCTGAGTCAGATGTCACCAGTAGAAAGTTGATTTTCTTTTTTGGTGGTTCGGATTCCGTAATTTCTGCATCAGAGTGTTTCTTTTTTAAGATTTCTGAAAGCTTGCTCCACATCTCATCCCTCTCAGATTTTGGAAGGCACTTCTGATTTTTAAACCTTGGGTCAGATGCTGTAGCTATTTTTTAAATCTCACTTTGGTATCTTCTGTGCGTTTTGTCAGATCTGCTGTGAAAGTGTTCTTAAAACAAACATGCTGGGTCATCATCCAAGACTGCTAGAACAGGGGTCTCAAACACGCGGCCCGCCAAGCCCTTCCCTGCAGCCTGCGATGCTCTCCCCACCCCCCATGACCTCCCCACCAAGCTCCCCACGGTCCCCCACCTAGCTCTCCTTGGCCCCCCAGTCCTCCCGCCAAGCTCCCCGTGCCTCCTGCCAAGCTTCCCACGGCCTCCCTGACCCCCAGCCAAGCTTCCTGCAGCTCTCACCATGCTCCCCGCGGTCTCCCACCCCCGCCAAGCTCCCCGCGGCTCCCGCAAAGCTCCCTGCGGTCCCCCAGCCCCCTCACTAAGCTCCCCGTGGCTCCCGCCAAGCTCCCCAAGGCCCCCGCCTCCTCCCTGCCTACCTCCAGGCGCTTAGCACTTTCCAGGAGGGAGGGGGGAGGAGCGGGGAGGTGTGCGCTAAGGGGAGGAGGCGGGGCAGGGATGGGACCTCATGGAAGGGGTGGGAGCGGGGGCGGGGGTGGGGGTGTGTGTCACTGATGCGGCCCTCGGGCAAATGAACTAGTCCTCATGCGGCCCTCATGGTCATTTGAGTTTGAGACCCCTGTGCTAGAACATGAAATATGGCAGAACATGTGTAAACAGAGCCGAAGATGTACACTTTCCCCCCAAGAAGTTAGTTACAAATTTACCTAACACATTATTTTCTTAATGAGCATGATCAGCATGGAAGTATGTCCTCTGGAATGCTGGCTGAAGCATGAAGGGGCATACAAATGTTTAGCACAGGGGTTGGCAACTTTTCAGAAATGGTGTACCAAGTCTTCATTTATTTACTCTAATTTAAGGTTTCGCGTGCCAGTAATACATTTTAACATTTTTAGAAGGTCTCTTTCTATATGTCTTTAATATATATAACTAAACTATCGTTGTATGTAAAGTAAATAAGGTTTTAAAATGTTTAAGAAGCTTCATTTAAAATTAAATTAAAATGCAGAGCCCCCCTGACCCGTGGCCATGACCTGGGCAGTGTGAGTGCCACTGAAAATCAGCTCATGTGTGGCCTTTGGCACTGGTGCCATAGGTTGCCTACCCCTGGTTTAGCATATCTGGCACGTAAATACCTTGCAATGCCAGCTACAAAAGTGCCATGCATGTTCTCGCTTTCAAGTGATGTTATAAATAAAAGTCAGCAACATTATCTCCCGTAAATGTAAACAAACTTGTTTCTATTAGCGACTGGCTGAATAAGAAGTATGACCGAGTGGACTTAAAAGTTTTACATGGTTTTGTTTTTGAGAGCAGTTATGTAATAAAAAAAATCTACATTTGTAAATTGCACTTTCATGATAAAGAGATTGCACTACAGTACTTGTATGAGGTGAACTGAAAAATACGATTTTATTATTTTTACAGTGTATTTGTAATAAAAATATAAAGTGAGTAGTGTACACTGATATTCTGTGTAATAGAAATCAATATATTTGTAAATGTAGAAAAATATCTGAAAATATTTAATAAATTTCAATTGGCATTCTATTAACAGTTTGATTAATCACGATTAATTTTTTTTGAGTTAATCATGTGAGTTAACTGCGATATATTGACAGCCATAATTAGAACACTTTTTCTTCAGAAAAAGTCAGTGTTTTCTATGTTCTGTTTCTAAGCCTTTTGAGGGAAAGACCTTTTTAAAAAAATAAGCTCTTCGTAGGTATATCAATCTTGCATGCTGCCAAGCATATCTCTGGTGCTTAACAAATAATGTTTCTCTCTTAGCACCTCAAAGAAAGAAGATATCAGGCTGAGTGTCTTAAAGCTGCTAAACAGACATAATATCGTTTTTGGAGATTACACATGGACTGAGTTTGATGATGGTTTTCTGACTAACAATGTGCAGTCTGTGTCGATTGTGGATACAGAGCTAAAACTGAAAGAAAGACAGGTAACCAAATTTTTGTAAAGATAAAAAGGATAAGCTTTTTATAGAAAAATGTTATCTACTGCTATTAAATCAGATTAAATTATAATTCTCTTAATTTAAGATTATTCTTAGCTTTAGCCTCCTATATTCTCAGAGTCAATTATTTCTCATATTGTATGTTTTATATTTGTTTCTTTCAAAATAGTCAGTCTTCCATGTGTAAAACCTAAGTCTGGAACAAGTACAGCAGCAATCACTCCACTGCAAAAGATGGATACAAATTTCCCAGAATTATTTTTTTTCTTTTCCCCAGTGAGGCAAACAAGGGGCTACTTGGACCCCTCCGCTGAGCCCCAACCACTTTCACCTGGAGCCCCTGCAGAGTCCCATTGCCCCTGCACCTGGAAGTATCCCCCTCCCTCCGCACGAGCCTCTGTGCATTCAGATCCACCCACGCCTAGACACCCCGCCCCCCCGCCCTGTGCTGCCTGCATCCAGATAGTTCCATACAGAATGCTCTCACCCCACACCTGGATCCCCCCCCCCCACACTGAACCCCTCCACACATGGATCTTGCCTGGTTGAGCCTGCTTGCCCCTCATCTGGTGTGCCTAGCACAAAGGAGCAGGACTCTAGGGTATTTCTGGGACAGGCCCAGGCCTTGTGCTGTGTCAGAGTCGGGTGCAGCCTCACCACTGAGTCTGTGTCCTGGGAGTGGGGAGGCTGCAGGGTGATCTCTCACCTTGTTGCAGCCAGTGGCCTGTGCTCCCCACTGCCATGCTGAATTTTAAAATATTGTGCACAGAATTTTTAATTTTTTGGTGCAGAATGCCTTCAGGAGTACTAGGCATTCTAGTCCTAGCTGCCAAAGCCCCATCCCATCCATGAGACCTGGGAATCTGTATGGGTCCTGGGAGGAAGAGCGCAGCACGTCCAAAAAATATTTTGATTGGCTGGAGTCTTCTTGAACAGCAGCAGTTAGAAATAGAACTGAATGGCTGCTGATTGATTGAAATATAAGAGATACTTCATAACCTAGAGAGCATTCCATAAGTAGTAATCCATTAATAAATGAGACCATAATAAATTATGCAGAGTTGGGGAAAGCCGAAATTACTTGGATGGCAATTTTTAACTATATGTGAATGAGGAAACACTGTTAAAGCTAAGAGCAAGGTCTTTTCTTTTGAGTATGTGACCTGTATATAAAATGGAGAAATAGTTGCGATGTCCAGCTACTGTCAAAGAGAGATTATTGAAGTCAAACAGCAGGAAAGGGAAAACTGGTCTGGTTCCAAAAAAAATTTCTCTGAATTCTAGTTTCTTTGGCAACAGCATCGGGAAGCATGGAATCTTTTGATGAAGATAGTTTTATTTTCACTGCCATTCATCTCACTAATTACATTTCTTCATCTTCTAATAAGAATTTTGGTACTCCATCTGCTTCAGCACTGAAAACTTCTGCTTCCTAAAAGTCTTTAGCTGTTAATCAAACTCATTTGATGAAAGAGGCTTTAGGATAGAATCTCATGGTCAGAAAAACAAACGTGACTATAAATTTGCTAGTATTACATTATGTCATATAATTAAAAATCCATATATGCTAGAATTTTTTCATAAATCATGGCCAATTTACAAAGGGTCAAATAGAAAACAGCTTGCAGGAAGTTTTTAGAATGATGAAGCAAATGCCATGAAAGAGTTGGTGTGTTGGTGTTCTTATTATGTAAACTCCCCATGTGTGTCTACTGTCTGATGGATGGAGTGATACTCATAATGAGGGTGTTATCAATGTCTTGGGAACAACTTTACAACTACTGGTTTACTTATTCCAGTGCAGAACTGAGCATCACCACACAGCCGAAAATATTGCTGACCTGTTTAAAAATGTAATCAGTGAATTGGGTCCTGTGAGGATTATTTTGGTTGACAGACAATGCAGCTAATATGAAAGCTGCTTGGTCTTTGTTGATTCATGAATAGCCACCCCATCTGTATATGGATATGTTGCCCATAAAATGCAGCTTTTTATTGGTGATGTTGGAGACCTGACAACTTTCTCATCATGTGAAAAATGAAAAGCATTGTCCAGTTTTTAAAAAACAAAAGTCCCAGCAACCGTTTTTAGCATCATTTGGTACAGCACTGGGTTTTATCCACACTGAGTAAGTCTCATTGTACTAGATGGGCATCTTCCATTAAATATCTTCAGAGATCTTTAAAGATATGTAAAGATCTTCAGATATGCAAAAAAGGTTCTTCAATCAGCTTCTGTTGAAGAAGGGGTGGCCAGGTGTTGCCCTTGAGTAATCTTCACTGATATTCTTGATGACTGTCTTTGGGTGCAAAATTCATTTCACTACTTGAAGCTATAGTTCAGTGCTTTCAGAATGTGGAAAGGGAAAACTCTACATTGTCAGATGCCAAGAACAAGTTCCTAAATACTAAGAAATGTTTGTGAAAAGGCTGAACACAGTCCATTTGCAAAATCTGAGGAGAAAGATAGACAAAATAATACCATGGAAAAATCAAGTGGTCACTCCCACACATCAGTGCTGCCTACATTCTTGAGCCCAGACCTTTCTGATAACTATTTTGATTCAGCTTATGACCTCATAGTGGCTGATGCAAATTTTAAAGGATATACAAATGACCAAATCTGACGGATATAGCAAATTTATAAAGCAAGAAGCAGCCTTTTCAGTCATAAAATAATGTAGAGTACACTACCAGCTGTTGAATCAAAGCCGCTTGCTTTATCACAGTGAAAAGGGTTGTTTTATTGCACTGTAGTTACAATGGCAAAATTTATATCACTCTGTGCACTAAATAAAATTGGTCAGCTTGGGGAATGGTCCATACAAAAATCAGAAATAGACTGAAGACTTTCACTGCTGGGAAGCTAGTGTCTGTCACTAAGATTAGAGAAGAAAATTCCAGGTAAATAATTTAGTCAGTATTCATCAGCTTAAGAGGAAGAGGGAAATACTGATGAATTTGATGATGACAAAGATATAGATGAAGCAGTTGAAGCTCATAAAGAACAAGATAATGTAAAGTGAGATGCCGCCTACCTAACATAAATTTATTAACAAAAACTTGAGTTTTTCTGTTTAATTTCATTTTTTCTCTTGTAACTGTTAAGTCTTGCATTAGGTTAGCATTTAAATGTGAACTTTATGTTAAAGGTAATTATTTTTTCATTGTCAAACTTCATTTTTCTTAGTTAAAATAAAATTAAGTAATTTTTTGTAAATGGGCATAAATATTTATCTAAGGTTAAGCCTGTTGTCCATCTTTTTTGTTACTATTGTTCTAATAAATTAATGCTTTGATAAATATTTGACCATTTTTTATTTTGGATATATTTAATCAACGTTTGGTCAATTGACCAGTTATTTTTGGATGAGTAAAATGTCCAACCACATAAATCCCCCTAAAGTAAATTTCAGAATTCAGGTTGAAATTGATTTGTTTTCTTCAGACAGGCCCCTTCTTGATGGTATCATTGAAGAGCTGAATGCATGTTTAGAAGAGGTTTGTGGGCAATAGACATCCTTAAATCTTTGTTCCAGAGATCTCTGCAGCTTCTTGCTACTCTGATCAGTAGTAGAAATGTGGAATGTTCAATCTCCTATCTATCACATTCAAAACCACTGAATGAATTGAAATGATGTGTAAGATGCATAGAAGGTGCATGAATACCATCTCATTCTCAGTATGACTTATTGGGGAGGAAACTAATTGGACTAAAATTCAATCACTGGTTCTAAAAATATACATCTCTTTACCCCAAAACCTCAGATTGCTTCTGTTTTTAGCCCAATTCTTAAACCTTTTCTAAAAAGAAAGCTTATTTAATACAAGCTACCAAAAATGAGTTATTTGACTGATTTATCAACTTATTTACTTATTTTATCAAGTTACTAAAGCTGACTTTTTTCTATCGATTGTAGCCCATTAACTTGAGCAAATGCAATCTCTCAATTCATATTTTTCATCTGAATGATGAAGGACCAAGCACTGAAAATCTAGAGGAAGAGAATGAGAATATTGTTGCAGCCAACCACTGGGTGCTGCCTACAGGTACTCTTCTTTGGTAGCCAGCTGGGATGGTCAGTGGGAGGTCCAGAGGAAAAATCTGTGAATGGGAGGGGACATGGTGGTTTGGTTGTAGCTGTAGGGCTGCTTGTTAAAGATAATCTGTACACGGGATGAAGCTTGGTTCCTAACAGGTGTGAGGAAACAATGAATTGACAAATATTTTTGTTAGTCATCTATTTTGTGACTGAAACAGCACAAAAGATTCTGGGATATGGCACACAATTTTGAAATACTAGGAGGAAGGAATTGTTTTTGTGGCCATGAGTGAAAATGCATGGTCTAAATGATAGTTATTTTACAGACTAAAAGCCTTCTCATCTGATATTGTAGTACATTCTAATTAACTTCTAGGCACTTATTCTTGCTCGTACACTTAATATAATCCTATGTATGCACGCTCTTGCCTCTCTGTATATAGTGGACATAGGCAATATTAAATGGTGGTGTAATTAAGGGCTCTCAGAATGGGAGGCTTAATGAAAATATGGTGTCAGGGTCCCTCCCCACTCTGAACTCTGGGGTACAGATGTGGGGACCTGCATGAAAGACCCCCTAAGCTTATTTCTACCAGCTTAGGTTAAAAACTTCCCCAAGGCACAAATCCTTTACTTATCCTTGGATGGTATTGTTGCCACCACCAAGTGATTTAGACAAAGATTCAGGAAAAGGACCACTTGGCACTCCTATTTCCCTAAAATATCCCCTCAAGTCCCTTCACCCCCTTTCCTGGGGAGGCTTGAGAATAACATATGAACGAGTAGGTTAACAAAGTGAGCACAGACCAGACCCTTGGGTTTTTAGGACACTAAAAACCAATCAGATTCTTAAAAGAAGGACTTTATTATATAAAAATAAAAAAAGTAAAAGAACCACCTCTGTAAAATCAGGATGGAATGTAATTTTACAGGGTAATAAAAAGATTTAAAACACAGAGGATTCCCCTCTAGGCTCAACTTCAAAGTTACAAAAACGTGAATAAACCTCCCTCTTTGCATAGGGAAAATTCACAAGCTAAAATCAAAGATAATCTAATGCATTTCCTTGCTATTACTTAAAATTTCTGTAATTTTAGATGTATCATTTCAGTATGAACTGGGTTATCTGCTTGATCTGTCCCTCTCTCTCTCTGGAGAGGGAACAAAACAAAGAGAGCACAAACAAAACCTTCCCTCCTCCCCGCAAGATTTGAAAGTATCTTCTTTTTCCATTGGTCCTTCTGGTCAGGTTCCAAATAGGTTAATTGAACTGATTAACCCCTTAGAGGTAAGGGGATTCTGTACTTCTGGCCTGGAGGGGTTTGATGTTACTGCATACATAAGGGTTGTTACACTTCCCTTTATATTTATGAGATGGCATAGGTTAAGATCTGTTGGAAAGTTCTGACAGTCATCCAAATTACTAAGAATGAGTAATACATTGATTTCTTACTCTGGAGAAGTGAAGATCAGGGCCAGTAATTGGAACAGACAGGCATTATTGCATCTTGTCAAGTCATTCATTTTAGAAGGGGAAAAAAAAAAACTGGGAGGAGGAGAGGAGTGTAGGGGCCTTGTTCCCAAAACAGAAATAAGATTTGCCCCGGATGTATTGAAATAAGACCTGATCCTCTCTGCTACTACCATGACTTCCGGGGAATCAAATTGGGCACTCTTGGGGAGAAAATTGGAAGACAGCAGTTCCATGGCATTCTCTCCTTTTGACCAATCCTGTGGAAAATCTGAGTACACCACGTAGTTTGAGCTCCACTTCTTGGGAAGGGTTATGGGTGGGAAGATGGCAAAATGAAGAGACACGTAAGGTAATATATTAGGGTGGTTCTTTCCCAGTCACCTTCTTAGCTTTCCGTTCCTGCCTTTGAAAATCTCCTGCTATGATTCAGAGGAAACCCTACTTTTAAAACCTTTTAGTTTCCTTTCTGAAAGCTCCGAAACTTAAGATTTTAATTTTCCTATTTAAAAAAACACATCACATAAATACAAACCAAAATCAAGCTGTTGATTTTCACTTATTTTCTACAACTCTTTGTTTTTTGTTCCTTCCTTTCTTACATGCTGACAGTAGTCTTGTAAACGAATTACAAAACTGGCCTTTTTAATAAACAAATGTCCTGGCTTTCCATAGATTTTACTGTTAGCAAACTTGGCATCTCACTTTTACATTTTTAACATTGAAAATAAACTGATTGGGAACAAATTCTATTCAATTTTTTTTTTTTCCTACCTATAGGTAAATGTTACTGAAAGTTGAAACCAGTTAATAATTTAACCCATACTTACAGTTGTTGATCAAATAGTGTTATGCGGTAGAAGTTGTAAAACTGTCTGATTCACTAATGAGTAAATAACTTTCCTTTCAGGGCAACAAAATTAATGTAGGTTTATTTTTATCGTTCATAATTCCCTGCTGTTTGTTCCATATCTTTAATTATGGTTGAGCATTTTTCTTATTGCTGAAAATCTGTCAGCATTATAATGTACTGTTAGATAATAGATCACGAGGTTTAACTGAATTCTTAGTTATTAATGAAATAGAATCATATATAATGGCTATAATATTGTTTTGCAGTTGAATTCCATGGTCTTTGGGAGAGCCTTGTGTATGACACCGAAGTAAAATCGCATGTAAGTTGAATGAATAATCCTGCTGTGGACAAAGAGGTCTTGACAGGTAGCCTATAGAAAGTGCTGCAGCTTGGGGAGAAACTGTCTCACAAATGAAACTTACTTTACATGGAATTTGATAAGGCCTTATTAAACTTTTATGTTTTAGGAAAAGTATGATTTTCAATTACCTTCTTAGTATATTTCTAGTCAGCTAAAATGAAGACAGAATTTAGCAAAATGAGATTTTTTTTGTTTGTTTCCTTAATATATTTTATACAACAAAACGTTCTAGTAATCTCTGGATAAAAACAGACAAAAATGGTTATATTAAATGATGCACCCGAATAAGCTGTTTTTCAGCAGCTCTGCACACTTACATCTTGCATTGACTTCTGCAAAAGTGGTAGATACTCTCAATCTCTGAAAAATAGGCATAAATTACTTTATTTCCAGGTACCCAGACTTCAAATTTTGGCCATAACACTTCATACAAAATAAAACTTTTTGTTTTACATATTATGTGAATAAAAGGAGATCCTGAGGGATTGTGACTTAGCATATTCTTGGAAGCTGTATTGTGGCCTGTACTAACTGTTCCATTGTTTGGCTTCATTGTTGGTTTGTATTCAGATTTTGGGTGAAAGCAGGACTAAAACTCATTAATTTTACCTTTTTGTAGTTTGAATTTATTCTGCAAAGTTTAGTGATATTATCATGTAAATGTTACATAAATTACATAGCCCAGTTGAATTTCCCATAACATTTCATAATGATACACTGTCATAGTAACTGTTTAAAGTTCAGACTTTAAAAAATGTTTGACAGTGATATTTTTGAATTTCTCTAGCTGAAAAAACACAGCCTTAAGTAACTCAGAATTCTTCTATTGACCTAATTGTGTCTACAGTGGGGGTTAGGTCAATCTAACTGTGCTGCAAAAAGTGTGAAATTATTCATAGCTCTTGAGCGATTTTGTTAGCTTGACCTAAATTTTAGTGTAGGCCAGGATGAGGACATCTACATGCCTATTCTCTAATGCATTTCTTCATTAATGGTCCCCTGACCATGAGTGTCTGTTGTAGGAACTGAAGTCTGCAGGAGCAGCAAAATCGCCAGTAATGAAATAAAAGATCTTACAAGGGAGAAGCTCTCAGAACAGAGTTAGCAGCTATTAGGACTGTTGATTAATCGCAGTTAACTCAGACAATTAACTCAAAAAAATTAATTGTAGTTTTAGTCGCACTGTTAAACAATAGAATACCAATTGAAATTTATTAATATTTTGGATGTTTTCCTACATTTTTACATATATTTTTATTCTGTATTGTAATTGAATTCAAAGTATGTATTTTTTATTACAAATATTTGCACTGTGAAAACGATAAAAGAAATAGTATTTTTCTATTCACTTCATTCTAGATTTGTAGTGCAATGTCTCAAAACCAAAACAGTGTAAAACTTCAGAGTCCACAAATTCACTCCATCCTACTTCTTGTTCAGCCAATTGCTAAGAAGACAAACAAGTTTGTTAACACTTACAGGAGATAATGTTGCCCTCTTCTTATTTACAATGTCACCAGAAAGTGAGAACAGGTATTTGCATAGCACTGTTACAGTCGCATTGCAAGATACTTGCTTGCCTGATATGCAAAACTTTTGTATGCCCCTTCATGCTTTATCCACAGTTCCAGAGGACATGCTGCCACATTGATGATGCTTTTTAAAAAAATAATGTGTTAATTAAATTTGTGATTGAACTCATTGGGGGAGAATTGTATGTCCTCTGCTCTGTTTTATCTGCATTCATTTCATGTTATAGCAATCTTGGATTATTATTTGCATATGTTGTTATTTTTTAAGAGCACTTTAACTGCAGATTTGACAAAATACAAAGAAAGTACAAATGTGAGATTTCTAAAGATAGCTATGACACTCTACGTGGGGTTTAAGAATTTGAAGTGCCTTCCAAAATCTGAGAGGGATGAGTTTTGGAGCATGTTTTCAAAAGTCTTAAAAGAGCAACATTCTGATGTGGAAACTACAGAACCCAAACCACAAAAAAAGAAAATCAACCTTCTGCTGGCCACATCTACCTCAGATAATGAAAATTAACATGTGTCGGTCCACACTGCTTTGGACAGTTATCGAGCAGAACCCATCATCAGCATGAACGCATGTCCTCTGGAATGGTGGTTGAAGCATGAAGAGAGATATGAATCTTTAGCTCATCTGGCACGCAAATATCTTGCAAGCCGGCCACAACAGTGTCATGTGAATGCCTGTTCTCACTTTCAGGTGACATTGTAGACAAGAAGTGGGCAGTATTATCTCCTGCAAATGTAAACAACAGTTTGGCTGAACAGAAAGTAGGATTGAGTGGACTTGCAGGCTTTACAATTTTACGTTTTATTTTTTTGTATATAATTCTACATTTGTAAGTTCAACTTTCATGATAAAGAGATTGCACTATAGTACTTGAACTGGGTGAATTGAAAAATACTATTTATTTTGTTTTTTACAATGTAAATACTAGTATTAAATAAAGTGAGCACTGTACACCTAGTATTCTGTGTTGTAATTGAACTCAATATATTTGAAAATGTAGAAAACATCCAAAAATATTTAAGTAGTATTTTATTATTTAACAGCACAATTTGTTTTAATTGCGATTGGTTTTAGTTTAATCACTTGATAGCCGTAATAGCTATGCTATTTAGAAGAAATCTTCAACTGGGGTGAGAGGGTAGGGAAGGCTGATGGCCACTGTATTGATGAGTCCAGGTTAGGAGAGCCTATCTCTCCGAGTCAGCCATAAGGCCATATTCTTTACTGCCTAGTGTGCTTGCTTCTTAACTCTTTCCCCTGTAATAAAACACTACCCCTGCTTTCCCATAAACTCAGCACAGAGCAAGTGGTCTGAAAAACTGTCCTTATCCATACTAATGAAAAGCAATATTGGGCAAGGCTGGGTTAGGAAGAGGTTGAAAATTTAACTTCATATGAAATTTTAATGCTCTCTAGACACTGAAAGTTTGCAACTTATCTTATGGGAGACATAGAATGTGACTAATTTTTCCTGTTTTTCTAGGGGGTGAACTGGAAAAACAGTGGAAATTTGACACTCCTAGGCTGCCTTAATAACAAGAGACTGAGTGCAATTTTCAACCTGTTGGTTCCCCATCTCATCTCATGAAAAAACCTACTTTAGGGAGGAGTTGAAAATTGCAGTAAATGTCCATTATTGAGGCTGGCACTGTGTGGGACAAATGTCTGGTTTGCCATGAGGGTTGTCAAGTAAGTCACACGATTAGTTTTCACCGAAATAATGCCAAATACGTCCAATGGTAATACGTCCCTACCTTTTAATGGCCTCCCAGTACCTGAGAGAGGTGCTTAGAATAGTAGAGCTCCACACAAGCAATTGCCCCTTGATGAATGTCCTGTGCTTCCTCAGAATCTTGTAAAGCAGCAAAACCTTGCACTACAGAGCATGCTCATTGAGACAATGGTAACAATTAGATATTTAAGTATAGAGTTATTGGCATTAAGTTAATCACTTTTTAAAAAATGCTTATTAATACTTTCAAAGAAAAAAAACCCAAGTATTTTCACAATTGAGTAAGCCACTCCATGTATAATGAAAGAACACATTAATAATATTTCAAATTGTCTTAGTTCCTGAGGAAAAGTGGAAATGTTCTTTAAGCCCTGATGCAGTTTCATTTAGAAACTGCACAGTATCAATAAACATATTCGAAGTGTTATCTGTCTTTTAGAATTGTCTTCTGGTGGCTGGTTCCCTTTCAGTAATGTCCCTTCTCTCTGCTATTGGGCGATCAGTTGATTGTTCCTCTTATCCAGAGTGAAACTCATTTTAAAATCTTATAGTTTCTTCTTGACCCAATTCAGGCTACCCCTCCTGTGCTTTTCTCTGCTGCATGCACTTCCTGTTGGCGATAGATGTTCACCTCTGAAATGACCGTACTTTTAATCTATATTAAAATTAAGCTATTGCATGGTAGGTGAATTGTAAACTGATATACTGAAAATAACCATATGCACATGGACCAAACACTACACTGAAAAATAAATACTACATTATTATTTGTAAAAAGAGAGAAACTAAATAATCACCATCAAACTGAACTTAACATCTAGAAAAAGATTACTTTGCACTTACATGCCTATTTAAACTACAGATAGATGAATTGAAACTACTTCTCAGTGTTGCAAAACTAAAACACTTTGAAAAAGCTGGAAAATACACACAGTACTACTGTAATTGTGTAGTTACAGAAATTCATAAAGATACCCCTGTTCACACACACATTCCAATTTTAGAAAAGGAGTTCCCAAGAGAACTGTTGCAGAATAACAATATTAATGATGTAATCAAGAGTAAAAAGACAGCTCAGTAATTAATATGTAAGATGTGTTAAGAACATTTTCAAGTTCTAGATTTTTTTTTAAAAACTGCTTTGGTATGACAAACTTTTTGTTCTGTATAATGGCTGCCTACAGGATTTATAGCATGCAATATTGCAGGAATGTTTCATTGACTTCGCAGTGAAAATTTACAATAAACAGAAAATTGAGATACAGCAATAGAAATTAAAATATACTGTTGGGTATTCCCATTCTAATATAAATGAAATCAGTATAGAGCCAAACCTCTTATCTTTCAAGCACGCAACTAAAAACTGAGGACAGTATTCTTTTGTCTGGAGAATTTCTACTATTTACATTTGTTCTGGGTAAAGCAATTTACAAATTGTTTACAATAGCAAATAAACAGTTCCATTCTCGGTAATTTGACTGAAAATATTTACATATGATGGACTATCAGTATATATCTGAAGATACAGCATATGATTAAATGTCAAATAGCATTAGGCATTATGACTAAGAAAAATATACATATTCTAGAACAGGCCTGCACAACATGCGGCCCGGGGGCCACATGCGGCCTGCATGGGCTCACTGTACGGCCTGCAGGAAGTGGGTAGGGGTGGGGCAAGCCAAGCAATGGGGTGGGGAGAAGTGGATGGGGACGGGACGAGGGTGGGGCTTTTCGGCCCACAGCTGTTTTTTTTTTTTCAGTAATATGGCCCTCGCTGCTTTCCGAGTTGTGCAGGCCTGTTCTGGAACATCTGAAAGTAAATATAATATGGATGTTATTGAAGAAGCTCTGTCATTATTCCAGACCAGCAACAAAATCCAGTTTTTCATGTCAAAAATTAAATCATAAATACAAAAAGAACAATGACAAGTTTTCATCCCTAAAACACAGATTGGACAGCAACCCATTTTCAGAGTGTATGATGCAAGTAAGTTAAAAAAGAGAGTTCATATCAAATTTGACAGTATAGAACAATATCACCAATTAAACAGTTCAATTACATATCTTACAAGACCTTTTGATAATTGGGAATCCATTTCCAATATCCATAGTCTATACCATTTCCAGTAATGTTGGTAAAAATATTTTCATAGGGAACTATGCTTATTTTATCTAGAGTAAAGGAACTAAAAGTAAATGTCAGTTTGAGAAACAAAAGCAGACCAGAATTTAATTTAAAAATATATTTTCACACCTTATTTAACCATGGTTGGTATCAAAGAGAGAAAAATATATAAAAAGGAAAATGAATAGTACTAAGTTAAGTAGAGGTGGTCAAAAAATGCAGCTTCGATAGGGCCTAGAAATTTGCTTTGCTCTATGTACTTCTTTCATAGTAGTGATGATGATGATGTGTTATGGTCTCTCATTAGTAATATTGTTAGAATATGATGTTAACTGTTCTTCTTTCCCTTCTCTTCTTGAACTAGCTACTTGACTATGTGATGACAACTTTACTGTTTTCTGACAAAAATGTTGATAGCAACCTGATATCCTGGAACAGAGTTGTCTTGCTGCATGGTAAAGATTACAACTTCTAAATAAAGAGTAAAATGTATGATAATGAAGCCATTCTCTTGTCTAAGCTGTACTGCACTTTTGTGTGCTAGAATGTGGGTTCCTTTTCCCACTGGTTCTCTTCCCATATTCCCAGCACTGGAAGCAATCCCCCAGTGGCATGAAATGCTTTGTCATTGAACAATGATCCCCCTGGATCAGGGGTTCTCAAATTGGAGGTCGGGACCCCTCAGGGGGGCCACGAGGTTACTACATGGGGAGTTGCGAATTGTCAGCCTCCACCCCAAACCCCGCTTTGTCTCCAGCATTTATAATGGTGTTAAATATATTAATTTGTGTTTTTAATTGATATGGGGGGCTGTGCTCAGGGACTTGCTATGTGAAAGGGGTCACCAGTACAAAAGTTTGAGAATTACTGCTCTGGATGATTAGGGAGCTGCATTGACTGGGTTTCTTTAGGAGCTGTATCTAGTCTTTGGCAAGAATGCAGAGCAACTCAAGGGAGCAGAGAAACCTTTCAAAATCAAGTAATAACTAATATTAAATAGATTAAATTGATTAAGTGTTTATTAAACTAAGCAGTATAATTACCTCCAAATACTATACAAAGGTAGCCATTATATTTTCAATGGTTAAGTGAATACTTATTGTGGTGTTTCTTGTACAACATACAAGATGGGTTTTGGACCATCACTTAGTTGCTTTGAAGGAATTATGCCATAAACAGGATTATGACTTCAACTGAACCATTATGTACCAAGAGGCAGTCCAGAATAAACTTCTGTGACCAATAGATGTTCTTAATGGAAATGCTAATTAATGGACATTCACTTAAACTTAGTAGAGCTACCATGAGATTTTGTAATAAATGGAGCAAATTAATAGCTCTCTTCTCCTCTTGGTTCATTTATCGGTCTAAGTATAAAATGTTGAAAGCTGCAAAATGATTTTGAAGGGAGAATTGTATCCTTTATATTTCTGGAATACTTGAGTCATAATTGATTTGTTTAAATATATATATATCAGAATCTGACGGTTGTGTGTTTTTTTTTTTTTTTTTTTTTTTTTTTTTTTTAAATGTAGCCACATTACAAGTTCAGCATTGACTTTGTGACCCATTGGAATCACTGTCTTCTTAGCTGGTTACAAATAACACAGTTAACTAAGTGTCCACATATGAACTTTTTTTGACCACGTTTGCATATTCACACCTTTGGGGCTAGTTAAGCATGTTTGTATTGGTGGATTCTTGGAAAATCTGGACAGCTATCCTGGAAGGGGTGGAGTGCCTCAAGGGCAAGCCCACGGTGTGTTATCAATTGCACACTGGGCAGGGTGCTCTGTGATATCTTAATGTACAGATTGCTGGAAGGAAGGAGGGACTAGCCAAATGCAGGCATGTTTAGGATTTCTGTTTATACAGTAGAAAACAAATATGCTGAATCTGGTTCAGGAAGATAACAATATGCCATCTTAAGCTAGCAATCTACGTTATTTAAAAAAAAAGCACTGCTTGGGCAGGCTCACTGGTGTGAATGCTTGCATACATGGGAGGCTGCAGGCATTTTAACCACCATGCTGTCTGGATGTGCTCCAAGCAGGGTTAGATGGCATAGTATTAAAACACCAGTGTATAATAGTGTTTTCACTGTTACAGTTAGTGGAGCTGCATTAGTGGTAATGCAGTTCTGATAGATTTTAAAAATAATGTTAGTGCACAGGGAGAAATGCTGTTAGCTGCCAGGTTACTGAGAATTTAACCATCTGTGTGTGCGCAGACCATGTTTAGAGGCAACCGTGCCAGTAACTGGTTACAGTCTCCCTTAAGATGCAGTGTAGACAGGGTGCAGTTCTAGCACTAATGAAGATTTGGACACCGTGAGCAATGTATGTAACTGTTCAAAATTGGCAGCTGTGGTAGTGTAGTGTGTTGTTTTGTACTGTCAAATGTAATTAGTACTGTTTATGGAATTCAGTAGTTAAGGAGATGTCAGGCCATCTATGTTCCTATGTAAAGTATTATATGGATATGGTTTGACTATAGGTCCTCCAGGAACTGGTAAAACTTCACTCTGCAAAGCATTGGCTCAGAAGCTGACCATTAGACTTTCATACAGGTAATTTTTGTTAATATTTTGGTTTAAAATACAGTTTACTTTGTTAAACATCTGTAACCCATTAAGAGTAGCTAAAATCTGCCACTAAGTATGGCAGGTTTTCTTTCAGGCAGAGATTAGGTGCTGAGTTTTGTTCCGTATGTAGGATTCCTGGCTTGTTGAATGGCAAATGCTCACATTTGTCATATCTTATACTGAATACACTGGGTCCAATTCACCAGTGCCTTTCACTGTAGGCAGCTACTTATACCAGTGGATGTAAAACACTACAAAATTAGAATGATAGTGTATTATACCTACTTTGCACACTCATAAACTACTGCGGAAGGTGAAGAGCCAGGCTGAATCAGGCCCACAGTGTTGTTAAGGTTATTTAGTTAAGACCAAAGCAGACTGTGAAGAACTTCAAAAAGATCTCACAAAACTAAGTGATAGGGCAACAAAATGGCAAATGAAATGTAATGTGGATAAATGTGAAGTAATGCACATTGGAAAAAATAACCCCAACTATACATACAATATGATGGGGGCTAATTTAGCTACAGCTAGTCAGGGAAAAGATCTTGGAGTCATCATGGATAGTTCTCTGAAGACATCCATGCAGTGTGCAGCAGCAGTCAAAGAAGCAAACAGGATGTTCGGAATCATTAAAAAAGGGATAAAGAATAAGACTGAGAATATCTTATCTTGCCCTTCTATAAATCTGTGGTACACCCACATCTTGAATACTGCGTACAGATGTGGTCTCCTCATCTCAAAAAAGATATACTGGCATTAGAAAAGGTTCAGAGAAGGGCAACTAAAATTATTAGGGGTTTGGAATGGGTCCCATATGAAGAGAGATTAAAGAGGCTAGGACTTTTCAGCTTGGAAAACAGGAGACTGAGGGGGGATATGATAGAGGTATATAAAATCATCAGTGGTGTGGAGAAAGTGAATAAGGAAAAGTTATTTTCTTGTTCCCATAATATAAGAACTAGGGGCCACCAAGTGAAATTAATGGGCAGCAGGTTTAAAACGAATAAAAGGAAGTTCTTCACACAATGCACAGTCAACCTGTGGAACTCCTTGTCTGAGGAGGTTGTGAAGGCTAGGACTATAACAGGGTTTAAAAAGAGAACTGGGATAAATACATGGAGGTTAAGTCCATTAATGGCTATTAGCCAGGATGGGTAAGGAATGGTGTTCCTAGCCTCTGTTTGTCAGAGGGTGGAGATGGATGGCAGGAGAGAGATCACTTGATCATTACCTGTTAGGTTCCCTCCCTCTGGGGCACCTGGCATTGGCCACCATTGGCATTGTCGACAGACAGGATACTGGGCAGGATGGTCCTTTGATCTGATCCACTATGGCCATTCTTGTGTTCTTATGTTTACATACAAAATAGCCCACATCTTTAATAATTAAACAAACAGCTTTTAGAACCAGATGTATATTTGTTTTGTGGTGTTTGTCTTATAGATCAACACATCCTCCCTTACTCTGTACATTCAAACAGACAAGTAACGTTCAATTTAACATTGCAAATCTTAGTAAACTAGGTAACTTACTATTTTATAAATATTGTTCAATTATAAATCATTATTACTCCAAGTAATGCATTTTTTCTCACAAATGTGTAATAGACATGGATTATATACTCTTGAAATATTAACACATTTAATTCTAGGATCAGCCATACATAATTTAGCATTCTTGGCAATGTCTTAAGAACTGATGAGAATTAGTTTGATAGTTGTATTACTTTGGATTGAAAGCAATTACCTGAAAATAAGAATGAGGTTACTGGCATGGTAGTCTATCCCTGAATTGTGTCTAAATAGAAGCCAGTGTCAAATCTTGATTTCTTTGACAAAAAATATTTGTGGAGAAGATTAAGAGCAATCATATGCTGACGTAAAACAGATTGAAATTTAGTTTGCAATAGTTACATTTTATAATCAGATACTTGTTTTAGTAAGTACAGAGCACTAATGTTGAAAATTCTCACTCAGTTATGCTACAATGCCAGAGTTCACAAAATTCTTTTTTTTAAAATATTGAGAATGTAAGCTGTGGTTATTGACTCCTTTGCAGTCAATGGTAGAATTAATTTTACAATATAATTTTATAATATAAAAATTAATTTTACAATTTTTACAATGTTGATGATTTCTCCCATATTTTAGGTACAGGTATGGACAGTTAATTGAGATAAACAGTCATAGCCTCTTCTCTAAATGGTTTTCTGAGGTATGTGTTGTCTAACTCATTACACAATTTTTAGATTTGTGGTACAGATACACCTATAGTAGATCATAGTAAATTTTGTTTATCAGTTCTGGGAACCAGCTTATATGTGGATACAATTAGAATTGTAAATAATAAACTAAGACTTGGAAAACTTTGTAAAAATAGCCAAATATATTTGTGTTTTCTTTTCAGAGTGGCAAACTTGTAACCAAGATGTTCCAGAAAATTCAAGAGTTAATTGATGATAAAGATGCTCTTGTATTTGTACTGATTGATGAGGTATGATTTCAATGACATTAAAATGTGTAATTCCTTTAATTTATGGGAATGTAAACTGGAAAAAAAGATGATCACTTATATTTTTAGAGAAAACATAGAAGCAATAATGGGACTCTGCTGTGAGTAATCTAATTATATTTAACTGTGTGTAAGAGTTGTGGAGGATATTTCAGTTGTACCACGGCAGCAGAGTGAGAGAAATGTAGTTTGAATTCTCAAACAAAAATTTCCAGGTGTAGATGGAAGGGAAAGTGACATTCAGCTTCCTGTATTGGGTTCTGCTTTTGGTGGCTGCTCCCTGCACACTTTTACATGTACATATTGTAGCATTTTCTAAACTTCGAGCCCTAGTTTTATCTTACCAGTAAGAGAAGAATAGTAATAGAGCTCATGGAAATTGTGAATTTAATGTGGTCTTAATCTGGTTTCACTATTAGATTTAGCTCACTACCTGGGTTCTCTTTTGATAGACTTCTTATACGGGCAACGTAAGAGTTTGCACCTTATTAGAACTTTATAATATCGAAGTCACATTCCTAAAGAATGTTTGCTTAGCTGTTCAATTTACTGATTATTCTAATACTAAGAATCATCACTTTCTAAAAAGAAATGTTTTCTCTGTGGAACTGATAAAAGACGGTTTTAGGCCTGGTCTACACTACAAAGTTAGGTTGACTAAAAATATCTATGCTAAAATCTTAGCCTTAATTAAGACCAATGGCTTGATAGGGTTAAAAAAATAGTTGTATGGATAAGAATGTTTACAGTTAAATTTGGGAGGTTAAAAATTTAAATCTAAGTGCCAGAGAGCATCAACCAACCCACTAACTGAGCAGGATTAAAAAGAAACATAAAATTCCAAGTTACTCCATGATTGTCCATTAATGGGCATCTTGCACCTTCTGTGGAACAGACTGGTACTCGCCATTTAGACAGGATACTTCACTAGACAGACCACTGATCTCATTCAGTATGGCCATACCTACGTCCTAAGTACATTTCTCTGATGTCCTTCCTCCTTGATCCAATCTCCCTGAAAGCAGTGAAGTCTGCAGCCTCTTTTCCCACATTCTACCCAGACTCCCCTGTCAACAGTCATCCTCCTCTGTACAAGTTCCTGTCCACAAAGAAAATTTCAGAGAAACTACTCCTGATGTCAGAATAGATTCCCAGCAATCTGAAAATGTATTGCCTGGATCATTTCACCACCTCATTTATCATTTATCACCAAAGTACATTATACCAGCTCTCTAACACTAACCGTTTTTTTTTTTTCTTTTGGGCAGGTTGAAAGTCTCACAGCAGCTCGTAGTGCTTTCCGAGCAGGCACAGAGCCTTCAGATGCTATCCGTGTGGTGAATGCTGTATTGACACAAATAGATCAAATTAAAAGGTAACATTCATAGTAGCCATATTACCACAGCAAAACACGGCTAAGAATTACCAAGTTGGGGTCTAATTTCAAAAATATTGAACATATGTAGATAAGTGATTACAGATTCCAATATCTGGCTTTACGCAATTCTCATTTAGAACCTTAATCCAAATATCTTTGACTAGTTAAATTGACTAGTTAAATTTTAAACTAGACATGCCTACTAAGAAGAGGAGTTGTTGTGATGGACATAACTTAGGCCTGGTCTACAGTACGTGATTATATCGGAATTAACTGCGTTGTATCGAAATAAAACTAGATCCGTCCACAACCACCCGTTTTTGTTGACTGAAAGAGCTCTTAAAGCCGGTTTCTGTATTCCACCTCAGTAAGGGAAGTAGCACTAAAATCAACATCGCTGTTCCAGATTTGAGGTACTGTGGATGCAATTCGATGGTATTGGCCTCTGGGAGCTATCCCAGAATGCTCCATTGTGACCCCTCTGGACAACATTTTAAATTCAGATGCAGTAGCCAGGTAGTCAGGAAAAATAAACCCTAGGAACTTTTGAATTTCATTTCCTGCAGTCCCAGAATTACAAAAGAGTTCCAGCACGGACTGAACAGGAAGTACTGGATCTGATCGCAGTATGGGGAGAAGAATCTGTGAAGGCAGAACTCAGTTCAAAAAAACAGAATGTCAATGGGCAGCGGAGGCTGTGGGGACTGTGAGATAGCTACCCACAGTGCACCGCTCCGAGAGTCAGTGCTAGCCACAGTACTGCGGATGCACTCCGCTGACTTAACACGCTTAGTGGGGACACACATGATCGACTGTGTAAAATCTCTTCCGAAAAATCGACTTCTATAAAGTCGATATAATTTCGTACTGTAGACAAACCCTAAGTGAGTAAAGTGTGGGTAGACAGTTAACTCCTATGAAAGTTAAGAGAAACAACTTCTGTTCGAAGGTGACAACTGCTGCTGTAACTGAGGAAAAGTGCTTTTTTTCTTGGTCTGAGACTTAGTCGTTGGGTCATATTTTTGGATCCTTAGCTGTTTCTGGTTGTAGATCTAAAAATCAGCCATAGTCAAGAATGATTTTTCATTATTTCTTTGGCAAAACAAAGAGATGTTGACCTTTCCTGATTGATGTAGACTTTACCACACTTATCCTTGCCTTTACCAGCTATAGACTGGCTTATTGAAATGTAATCTCTATGAGACTACTTGGAGGTCGGCTAGTGCCTGCTTATTTAGCAGCCTGTCCCATACAGAGCATATTGCACAAGTACTCTTTGATTGTACTGGCTTTCAGTTAGTTCTCAGGGTTGGTTCACATTCCTTTATGGCTTCGGCCCTTCTATTGTAGAGATGGATTCTTATCCACACTCTGATTCAAAACCTGGGACGGCTGACAGTCCCTAGATGTACATCTGGGAATAGGGCAACCTTGATTTGCTATTGAATCTTAGTGAGGGGTGAGCCCTCTACCTACATCTACCACAGTCCAACTTTGAGCTTGAATCAAGGAGCAAGCCCTATCTATACCTGCAGGATTTTTCTCTGTCTCTTGAGTGGAAGTAGAGTCTTTCCTTTTGGTAGGGTCATTATTTTAAGTAATTCTGACCTTTCCCATTTAGATTTGTTTTTTAAATACCTGCTGTTTCCTAGGGTTTAAGAATAAATTTGAAGGCAAAAATGAATGAAAATGCAGAATATCTTGGGTGTTTGTATTGTGTGCTAAACAAGTGAAGTATTTCAATGTTATGTTCTATTTGGGTTTAATAAAAACAGACATGCAAAATTTTAAAACATACATTCTAAATGTGTGTGCATGTAATGTGTGAGTAATTTTAATTATTATAATATAGTGCCTATTATAATCCATTTTTTTGTTACTGCCTTACACTGTCTTACATGTGCAATGCACCTTAAAACATGCTCAGGAGTGCTTAATTACTTTAAATTATTATTAATTATTTACATTCTTAAATGCCAAGTGTTTTGGGGGATATTTGCACTAGTTCATGAAAAAGAAGGACAAAATATGCGGTAGCTAATTTTCTTATTTCACTATTAACTAAATTTAGTCAATGGGTTTTGGGTTAATATGCTGAGAATTGTGTAAAGGTAGATATCTCTGTTCCGTATTTCCTCTGCCTACCTGTGCTTTAGAAGTTCTGGCTGGGCTGTGAAAGGAACGTGATACATGGAAGCAGCTGTCTCTTTTACCCAACAAATTAAAAGCAAAAATAAAAAAAAAAATCTAAATACATTTTTATTAAGAAATTCATTGAAAGTGGGAATTCTTTGTGGTAAAAATTTTAACTAAAATATTCTAAATTTTCAAAAAGTTCATTATTCAATGTGGAGAGAAATTAGGGTAATTACAAGTGGACTAAAACAGAATATACGCTAGACAAAAACTGCAAATTTAAAAGACTTGATTTTTTTTTAAGTGAAATTAGTATTTATAAAAATTGGCTTAATTCGATAGTACTGGAAACTAAAGTCCTGTCCCACAAGCACAAGACAATGTGGGCAGCAGCACTCCAAACTTCACCTGACTATACATCAGAGCTATTTTAGAATAGGGTCTTTCCCAGGTTAACATGCAGTTTAGTCTTCAGGGGATCGCTAGAAAAATTGCTGACAAAGGTGGTTTTGTATGGAATATGTTCACTATAAATTGAGACTTCCAAATCGTTTCACTTAACATCTATCCAACAGTAACAACTTGGCTATTTCTGATCTGGACCATGTATAGAAGAGAAACATTCACTTTGCCGTGCCCCAGAGGGATGATTCTTATGCGCAAATGATAGAAATTATGTCTCTTTTTTTCTGTGTTTTAAAGGTATCCCAATGTTGTAATCTTGACTACTTCAAATATTACAGAGAAAATTGACACGGCCTTTGTAGACAGGGCTGATATAAAGCAATATATTGGACCTCCATCTGCTGCAGCAGTATTCAGAATATACTTTTCCTGCTTGGAAGAACTGATGAAGGTAAAATTTTGCAAGTAAGATTCTTAACTTAGATGTCCTATTTTAATAACTGCATAAATGCTGACAATAATAATACACAAATGTTATCTTCCTCCTCCTTGAGACCGCCTCTACTGAGCCACTCTGTAGTCCACACAGCCACATAACATTTTAAAGCTGTACCTATAGACCAGAGGGCTCATACAGACCCATTTCACTGAGGTATAAATGCTACTCTTGGCCCCAGTAATAGTTCCTCAATCTGTCTGTGCCAACCAGTGTGGTAAAATGAACCCTAACACACTCTACTTTTCTGGTTCAGTGTTACTGCTGAAATCTGTAAGCAGTTATAAATTATTATAAATTAAGGGTTGAGCTAGGATTAGTTAGGGAAAATTGTTTGAAGTGTCCTTCTCTTAGAAGTGTAAAACACAGTATTTGTCACTGTAGTCAGCAGTTATTCTGAAAGCATACAAAGAACAGAACTGTTGAGTTAAAATTTGCCATTTTCATAGTCTCATTTCAGAATAGAACTGCTGTTCCTTCTTCCAAATATCATTTTTCTTTTTATTAGCGTCAGATAATATATCCTCGACAGCAGCTGCTGACACTGAGAGAGTTAGAGATGATTGGTTATGTAGAAAATAATGTATCACGGCTGAGTCTTGTATTAAAAGAAATTGCAAGGTAAGATTTTAAGATTAATTGATTCATTCATTTTATGTACAAAGCAAATAGAGTAGGGGCTTTGCATGTTCTCTGTCTCTGTATATATCTTCCTACTGTATGTTCCACTCTATACATTTGATGAAGTGGGTTTTAGCCCACTAAAGCTTATGCCCAAATAAATTTGTTATCTCTAAGGTGCCGCAAGTACTCCTCGTTCTTTTTGCGGATACAGACTAACACAGCTACTATGCTGAAACCTATCCCCCTACTGTTGCTCAAACCTTC
This sequence comes from Dermatemys mawii, assembly GCA_007922305.1. Taxonomy (NCBI): domain Eukaryota; kingdom Metazoa; phylum Chordata; order Testudines; family Dermatemydidae; genus Dermatemys; species Dermatemys mawii. The sequence goes on along the minus strand of ML677371.1, from coordinate 3,494,739 downwards.
TTGTCAACTGTTTGAAATGGGCCATCCTGATTATCACTACAAATGTTTTATTTTCTCCTGCTGGTAATAGCTCACCTTAATTGATTAGTCACTTAAAGTTGGTATGGCAAGCTCCACATTTTCATGTTCTCTGTGGGTATATATATATCTTCCTTCTGTATGTTCCACTCTGTGCATCTGATGAAGCAGGTTCTAGCCCATGAAAGCTTATGCCCAAATAAATTTGTTAGTCTCTAAGGTGCCACAAGTACTTGTTCTTTCTGCTCAAATGTGTGTAAAAGTAATTTGTGGAACTATTTCCAAAGGAGTTGGATATATTGGCAACAGCTAGCGTTCTGAAACCTCCCAGTTTCTAAATTGTTGTTGTAAATTCTCAAATTTGGTCAGTTGTAAAAATTTTCAGAGTTCACCAGTGAACATGGGAATTTTTTTCAAGTGCCATTTGCTTCTATCCTCCTGGATCTCAAAATGTATCAAAAATTTGCATTATCTTATGTCATCCGTCTCCTGCTCTGCTCTTTTAAGTTCCCATTAAATCCCTTCTTGGGCTAGTGAGATGCCTGGGGCTGTAGTGGCCACAGTTCAGCATGAACAGCTCTGGCCTTCATCCCATCTGAGGATGCTGAGAGATCGCAGTAGTTCACCAGGAAGTCACCTTTTGAAAGCACAAGTTAAGAAATGGGCAGAGGGATGGGAGGCAAGGATGATGAATAGTTTTTTGTGGTAACTTTGGTTTGATTTTTATTTGGGTTTCTTTTTTGCTAAGATGACTAATGGGACAGATTTCACCACAATGTGAGAATCTGTGGAATAATAAAAAGCAGATTATTGCTGTTTTCACACTAAGCAACTTTTTTCTGATTTTTGTGGGAGTCTTAACAGAGGTCAAACAAAGTATCAGAGCAGTAAAAGAATTTGAAAGTGTACCCTTGCAGAAAGATCAGAAAAGTCTGTCTTAAAACAACAGTATATCTAGTATATAATGAATAGTGCCCTCTCAAACAGTGAGCTGTGGTGTTCAGAATACAGACTTGCCTGGGTTATTCCATAAAATGATAGGCACAGTAACAGAAATTAGCATTAGCAAATGCTAATTTCTGGGTCTATGTCACTTGGGCATTTTTGAATAGCTCCGTGTGTGTGTGTGTGTGTGTGTGTGTGTGTATATTTATTTATGTATTTGTAAAAGTAATACCCATGAAAATAAAATATTTTTTTAGGATTATTATAGACATAACAGGCAAAGAATGGATGAAAGATTTGTATTTTCCCTCCCAGTGCCACATAGTGCTAACTAGCAATAATTTGAGTTTATCTGTAGAGATATTCCTCACAGGACCACAAAAAGCAAGCCTCTTAATTTTTGGAAGGGAGATCTAGCATTTAGCAAAATAATAGTATGCACATCTCTGCTTCGTTGTAGGAAAAGTGAAGGACTTAGTGGCCGTGTCCTAAGGAAACTTCCTTTTCTAGCACATGCACTTTATATTCAAGTAAGTTTATTTTGCTTTTTTATTTGGGGGTGTTGGGAAGCCACCTAGATGGAAGCTCCTGAGTGGGCCTATTAAATTTTCAAAAAAACCCCAAAAACCTCTTAATTTGAATTATATTGGGTCTGCTCCTGGCTGGACTGCAACCATTTTGTGCTACCTCACTATTTAAAAAGAGGTTAAGAGAAACTATATATTTGCATATTTTACAATTACGAAGGCAGGATTGATGTTGCCAGTAACTCCTATATCATGACACAACATCAGTATTGCTTCTTTGTAACTTAATATCCTTTAGTTGTTCTGTACATTTTGCTGCGTCTGTCACATTTTCATTCAATAATGTTGTTTGTTGGATTTTAGTGAATTTACAGTCATGATATCGATTAAACCTCAATAATTTGTTCAGGTTGGCCTAGATTCCCCTATACTAACTGGTGAAGAATCCCATAGTGTTGGACAACATTTGGAAAATGCTAATAAATGTGGAGCTAATTTTTTTCTCTCCTCTCAAGTGTTCTTGTCTGTAGCGCATTATGCCACCTACTGTTATTTGAGACATCTGACAAAGATTTTTTTCTTTTTCGTTTCCAGTGTCCTAACGTTACAATGGCAGTGTTTCTTCAGGCTCTTTCGCTTGTAGTGGACAAACAATTTGAAGAAAGAAAGAAACTTGCAGACTGCTTTTGACATTCTTCTTGTTGTTCCACAGCAGTCTAGTCTCTATGATGTATTCCTTGTTACCACCGAAAACCACATTCTTCATCACCCCCCAACATACCTTTTGTTCCATGTATAAAGATGGACTGAATTTGGATTAAGAAACTCAGGTGATCTAATATTTTGTCAAAAACTTGATTTGTAAATTAAAGAATGTTTACAGTGCACCTGTTCAAAAGCTTTATTTCAAACTCCAGTCTTGTATACACTTCAAAATTGTTTAATTTCTAGAATGACCTTTTTACTCCTTGTAATTATTAAACATGTTTATCATAATTCTGTTTTGTTTCTTAAACATAAAAACTGTTATGTATTCAGCATTTGTTCTTTTTTCAGTTTTAATTCTTTTTTTAAAACATAAAGAACAAATTGTCAGGTCTCTGGTTCTAATATGTAATGCAACATTTTTTACTACTTACACCTCTAAAAAAATGAAAAGGAAAAATTCATGGGCACGATTTTTGAAAGCATTCAGTGGCAGCCTAACTGCTCACATTGAAACAGCCATTGAGTTTTGCCACTGACTTCATGAGAACAGAGACAAAACTTGAAAATCCTACTCTATCTTAACCTTTTTTGAGATCAAATATGGCAAGTTTTCATGGTTGTCTTTTAGAATATTAGCCTTCATCAGTGCAAAGAAGCTAACTAAAATACACTGTATTTGCCGAAGAGCACCTCGTGTAGAACTTATGCAGATAGTTGTTTATAAAACAAATTCTTTACATGTTTATGTACCTAAATTACAAAATTTATGGGAAAGACATTTTGTTGTGCAAAAGCTAAGAAAAACATTGACTCCCTTTAGAAAGTGAAACAATGTAAGAATCAGAGAGGTAGCCGTGTTAGTCTGGATTTGCAGAAGCGACAAAGAGTCCTGTGGCACCTTAAAGACTAACAAAAGTATTGAAGCATAAGCTTTCATGGGCTAATACCCACTTCGTCGGATGTATGCAAAAGAACCGTCTATTAAAGACTTGAAGGTGTCAATTTTAAAACAGAAAAACTTCCAAAACAGACTCCAACGAGAAGCTGAGGGACTGTGAATGGCTCTGCCATTACACTAACTGAATGCATTTCCCTAGTTAAGTTTCTTTTACAGATTCTTATCAACTGTCAGACATAGATCCACTTAATTTTTCACTACAAAAGGTTTTCTTTTTCCTGCTGATAATGGCCCATCCAAATTAAACAGCCTCTTAAAATTGGTATGGTAATTTACAACTTTTTTTGCTTTCTGTGTATATAAATGCATCTTACCTCTGTGTGTTTCATTCTGTGCATCCGATGAAGTGGGCTATAGCCCATGAAAGCTTATGCTGAAATAAACTGGTTAGTCTCTAAGGTGCCACAAGTATTCCTCGTTTTATTTATGGATACAAACTAACAGGGCTGCTAATCTTAAACTTCCCTGTCAATAATCCCCTGCTCAGCCAATCAGGGTAGAGGCTGAGGACAGGAGGCTGAAGGTTCTCACCAGAGAGCCCAAAGGATGGCCCAGGACACTGGTGGGGATCACTGCCTGAGCACTTTCAGCCCCACGTTTTTGGGTGGACCTTCCACAATGGGAGCTGCAGAGCACTCCCCTGCGACATGCACACACGCCTCCTGTCGGGAGGGGAACATGAGAAAGGACAAAGGAGAAGACGAGAAAGGAGGGAAAAGTGAAACAAAAAGGATAAACCCTAATGTCCCCAGTGATTTTAAGGGACAAAATTCTAGGTGGGGAATAAAATTCTGCCTCCTTAAGCTCGTGTTTTCGATGCCTAGAATTCAACTGTCACCAGATGGATCAGACTGAAGAGGTTTCAAACCTTAAGGAGGCTCTTACCTTCTAAACAGGGACGTCTGTTTTCTAATAAAATGAGGAAAAGGAAAGGAGAAAATTCGAAAGAGGTTCCTCCTGGTGCTCACGTACGTGAACCCTAATTCTCTTTCAGTCCTCAGAAAGAGACCCTGAGAAGGAGACTTGCTGAAGCAAAGCCACAGGGGTCTCTGAGGTTTCCCTGGCCCTTTGCCCCTGTCCTGCCTGGCTGATGTCAGTGTCTCTGTGTGAGGTCACCATCTCCCCACCGCCTTTGACCAATAGGCTGAGGTCCTGCAAAAGGCCTGTGTGATGTCACTGCCACACTCACCCCTTGCTGTGCTAATGTCCTGCCACTTGCGAGACACTTTGGATGTCTGAGCTAGTCCCTGTGGATCACTCAGCTTAATGAGCGTTCAGTCTAGGAAGCAAACCAGCTAGACAATAAAACATCAGACACTGTTCCCAATGCCACACTCAGTTTTTCAGAAACCAGTAGACTTTATGGCCAGAAGAGACCATTAGAGCATCTAATACCACCCGCTGCACAGCACAGGCCTCCGGTATGACGTAGTAGCTGTTTTTTGACCAAACACATTGAACAAAGGCATCTAGTCTTCATTAAATGACATCAAGAGATGGAGACTCCACCAGTTCCCTCGATGTTGTACTTCGTTCCTTAACCCCTTGTCACTAAGAGTCTCCTGCGTCCCACGGGGAACTTCCCGAAGACTAAAAGAGCCGCTGCCATGCTATGAAGCAGCCGTTCTGTACAACGGGAATCGCGACCCTGTGAGTAAACTGTAGCAACAGGTTTTGGCATCAAGTTTTGCAGGAATTCTGCAGAGTCAGCGGGCGGCTCCACGGGGAATCTGGTGACGCCTTCGAGCGGCTGGACGCTCCTGTCTGCCCTTGAGCCGGCGTATGGTTTCCACACAGCGCATCCCTGCACCCGCCCCGCCGACACTCGGGGAAGTCAGGTGGGGGCGACGCGGCCGCGGGCTGCTGTTCCCTGGGGCTGGGTTCTGGGGCTCGATTTGGCAGGGAGGGGAGCAGAGGCCCGGGCCCCGCCCACACCTCAGGGGGCGGCCGCTCTTCCCTCCCAGCTCCTCTCTATGGTCGCAGGTCCTAGTTCCCGCCGCCCACTCCCGCGAGTCACGTGGGTGCTGGTTTCCGGCGGGGACTCGCGAGGGGAGCTGGCGGAGGGTCGCCGCGTGGGTCGGTGAGTCAGGTCCGCGCGCGCGCGCGGGGGGGGGGACCGGACACGTGGATCAGCCCCGCCCCGCCCGCTGGGTCGTTTTCAGGGATACCGGGGATTGGGCCCCCAGCCCCGCCCCCTCCCGCCGCTGGCGGTTACACGCCCCCAAGCGCCCTTTGTCTGGCCCCCGCCGTTCGCTTCGGGACTGGGGTCGTTTCCCCCCCGCCAGGCGGAGCGGAGCCCCAAAGCGCGGGGCGGGCGGGACACCCGGGAGCGCTGCCCCGGGGCCAGGGCGGCTTCATTCCCCCGCGTCCCCCCGCTGAGGCGGGCAGCTCCTCTGCGCGTGCGGGGGACGCGGTGTGAACCTTCCTGCTGCGAGCGGAGCGGTTCCCCACCTCCCCCCATGCTCCCCGGGGAGCTGATCCTGGGCAGAGCCCGCTGCTGCCCGCCCCCGGGAAGCTGGCGGGGTTGGGGCTCCGCTTCGGAGCTACCCGCAAGTTGAGTGTTTAAAAATGCGAACAATAAAAGCCCGACTTGTGGGGAGACTCGCCCAGCTCCGTTGCTGAGCTGTGCCGCAGCAATAACTCCGCAGCAGGGTGACCAGACATCAAATGTGAAAAAGCGGTGGAGGTGGGGGGTAGTAGGAGCCTATATAAGAAAAAGACTCAAAAATTGGGACTGTCCCTATAACATCCCGACATCTGGCCACCCTACGCTGCAGTAACTAACTCTTGTCACCTTCAGTTCCAGCACACACACCACCTCTCCTTTTCAAGACCCAGTACACTTACCTTTGCACAGTAGGATTACGAATAAAGAACTCCACATTTCCATCTCATTCTCCTCCTTTTGCAGCAATTGCTCTGCAGCGCCCAGGAGTTTCGATTGCAGGCTGAGCTGCTGCTCCATCTCTGGTGGTAGCAGGTGGTCCTGCCTCTATAGAAGGTGTTCAGATGTTATTTGAGCAGACTGTTAATGTTTTCTTGATCAGTGCAAGCATCATAAGGGAAATAGTGATTTTCAAAGTTTGTAATTCACCTAAACTTGAATGGAATTTCATGGGCTAAAGAAAAAGCACTTTATCCTGCCTGCTTTCTCCCTGCCAAATTTCAAAGATCTGTTTAGAGTCAGACAATGGCGGGGTTAGTTTCTCAGAAAGAAGTCCTAAGACTGTTCTGCAATAGAAAAGGTTAAGCAGTCTAAATATAAGGGTTGTTAACTCCGCTGTAATATAGCTTTGATCTTAGTGTGTGATATTTTTTTCATCTTGCTATCTGCAGATCATTCTTGCAATTTTAAGGTGAATAGAAATATTCTGGAATGAATAAACTGGGAGTCTCAGTTACAGTTGAAGGAGTTGCTGCTGGGTGTTTGAAAGAATGTCCAGAATCTGGGCAGATCTAGTTTGATGATCAGTGAGGCTCCGTGTCTGTCACAGAGGTCACGGATTCTGAGACTTTCTGGGACCTCAGTGACTTCTTCAGCAGCCCATGCGGATGGCCCTGGAGGTGGCTGAGGTGTTGAGGCAGTCTCAGGCTGCTCTGCCTCTCCACCAGCAGGAGTTTGGGTGTATGGGGGCTCAGGGTTGGGGTGCGGGGCAGTGCTTATCTGAGGGGTGCGCTCCGGAAGGGTGACAGGCACTCCCCTCCCTCAGCTTCTAGCTCCACTTGCTGCCTCTGCCAGCAGGCACTGCCCCCTACAGTTCTCATTGCCCACGATTCCCAGCCAGTGGTAGCTGCAGAACTGGGGTTTGGGGTGGAGCGGAGGCAGCACATGGAGCTAGGAGCTGGAGGTCGCCACTTCCCATGAGCTGGGTAGGGAGCCTGCCCCAGCCCCGCCACCTCCCCCACCCCAGCACCTGTGGTGCCACCTCCCCCCGGCCCACAATCCCCCTCAAGAACCTGCTGCGCCCCCCTGGGCCACAGCCCTCTTTGAGCACCCATGACACCTAGCTGGGCTGCACCCACTCCCCCCCAGAACCCACGGTGTCTCCCTAGCCTCTTCCCCCTCTTCCCCCCCCCCCGCCCCAAGTTTTAGCTAAGGGTATATAGTAAAAGTTATGGACAGGTCATGGGCTGGGAATTTTTCTTTTCTGCCCATGTCCTGTCCGTGACTTTTACTAAAAATACCCGTGACTAAAACATTGCCTCAATAATCAGCTATATAGGATTTGGCCAAGTAAAGCACCTGAGACTACCTGTTGTCTAGGCTTGTTGCAGATGATTAAGTTGAAAACAGAAGTTTCTACACTTCCTGTCCCACTGCTCAGAAAACTGCATCAGCAGAAGTGGATTTGACCAGTTCTTACCATTACTTCTGCAGCAGGGGTACTACAGCTCAGCTTTTCATTGGATAAACTTTCATCAGATACATTTATGCCAGTAGCAATCACTTTTCTCAAAGTATCTATGTAATGCAAAAACTTTAATGCACAGTTAAAAATCACAATTGGCCACGTTACACACTGTGGAAGCTTTTTCTTTGTGTGTGATTTTTAAGTTGCAACCTTAATGTCGCGTTCCTATACATTTAATTGCCTAGTTTTCTTTTAAAGGTAGGTATGGGAATGTCCCCTAGATATATGCACTTCCTTGTGGCAGAGATACATTTCAGGTAAACGGTGTGTCTGTCAGCTGGGCATGCCTTTCGACTACCCGAGTAACAGACGTGCACTTCAAAGAACACAGTTTTTTTGGGATTCTTTCATGCTGTTCTTCAGACAACACACAATCGATCTGTGGAACTCCTTGCCAGAGGATATTGTGAAGACGAAGACTAATAACATGGTTCAAAAAAGAACTAGATCAGTTCATTGAGGTTAAGTCCATCGATGGCTATTTGTCAGGATGGACAAGGATGGTGTCCCTATCCTCTGTTTGCCAGAAGCTGGGAATGGGCAACAGGGGATGGATCACTTGATGATTACCTGTTCTGTTCATTCCCTCTGAGGCACCTGGCATTGGCTACTGTCAGAAGACAGGATACTGGGTTAGATGGACCTTTGGCCTGACCCAGTACAGCTATTCTTATTCACAAGAACTGCATTCTAGTTAGAGTGGAGAGATCCCAAGATGTGCTTGAGGACCTGCTCTCCACACAAAAATTTGAAGTTTCTGTCCCGCTGGAGAATCCAGTGTATTCGCTCTTGAAATCTGAATTATTTAATCTCTTCCCCACTTAAAAAAATGTAAAAACTTATTTTTTTAGAGGTAATAAGTTACTACCACAGTTGCTAGGTTTTTTTGTTTTTTTGTTTACTGACCTTGTTGATAAATTTAAGGTTGGGATGTTCTTTTTATTAGTTAATGAGAATTGTTTTGATGGTGGTGGCAGTTTTGCAATGGAGCAGTTGGGGAGGTGCTTTATGAATGAAATTATTTATTTAGGGATGCAAAGTCTGAATTGTGAGTATTATATAGTGATTAACATTCAAAAAACATTCTAAGAGTTGAGGGGAATAGAATGAGTTTGGGTGCCTGCCCATTTGAAAGGAGGGTTCAGGTTAGGAGGCAGCATCAAGGCAAACAGTTGCCTCCACATTCTGGAAAAAAACTGCTCATTTAAATAGCATCTGTAATTGTGCTGCTTACAGTTTAACATTTTCTTTTGCTGTATATGCTCAATCTTGCATTTTTATACAGTAGCATCTCAGTTACAAATACCTTGGGAATGGAGGTTGTTCGTAACTCTGAAATGTTCATAACTCCAAACAAAACATTATGGTTGTTCTTTCAAAAGTTTACAACTGAACATTGACTTAATACAGCTTTGAAACTTTACCATGCAGAAGAGAAATGTTGCTTTCCCTTTATGTTTTTAGTAGTTTACATTTAACAGAGTACTATACTATATTTCCTTTTTTTTTTTTTGTCTCTGCTGCTGCGTGATTGGATACTTCTAGTTCCAAATGAGTTGTGTGGTTGACCGGGCATAACTCTGGTGTTTGTAATTCTGACGTTCTACTGTAATTTTATTCTGGAGCAATTTTGTCAAAAAATGGTCAGGTTCACAGTTTCAAAGTTAATCTGTTTCCAAGTTATATTTTTTGTGAGGGAAGACAGCATTTTTCTTCTCTGCAAAGCATATATTTTTTACTCATCCTCCATTTTCCTTCAGAAGTAACTTAATGGATTTTCCTCAAACTTAACCACCTCTAGGATGGAGAACAAGCATAATATATTTAATCCCAAAGGATGATTTTTTTAAAAAATTGTTCTAATGAGAGAAAAATTTGCATCATAACAGCATTTGCAATCAGTTACTAGCGTATGGTTTGTGATTATATAATGGAAATTATATTGGAATGCATTTATGCATGCCCAAAGGCATGTAAGGATGAGCTGAAAATCAAAAAACTTGTAAGATCTTAGAAGCAATATGAATATAGATGCTGCCTGTTTAGTTTGGGACCATAATGTAAGCTTTGTAAAGCCCTTTAACATGAATAGATTATTTTTTATTGAAAACAGGATTTGTATTTCAATATTCTCATGTATCGCTGTGAACCCATACACACCATTGAGCTAGTACATGAGAATTGAAAGTCAAAACAAAAATGTAGCTTCGAAGTCTACTGTTAACTGTCCAAAAGAAGTTAAATCTGTCAAGTGAATTGGATTTAAAATTTTCCATTTTAATTATTCTGTGTGGACATGCTGTTACTAACACAGGCGACGGGTTTAAGTAAGGTTGCCTTAACAATATACATATAAGACATAAAATTGCAGAATTTACTTTCTCTTCTGGAGGGAAGATATGTTTTCCATAAACAGAGTTACAAGTGACAGGTTTTTTTTATATTTGGTCAGCAATACCCAGCATTCTGTAACTTAAAAAAAAAACACACTTCTTTGGGTTTGTTAGTTTAATGGTGAATTTTGTGTTTGTATGTATGTCAGTTTCCCCAAAATCAAAATAGATATGGAAAATTTATGGTGGCTGGGATTTTGCTTGTTCTGGCAGATACCACAACATTTACAGTAATGATTTCTCAGGTTCTGTAGGTAGTGATTGTCAAATACAGGACTAATTCTGTACATTTAACTTCAGTATTATACATTTTCTGATTTTATAATCTTAAAAACTAGAGAAAAAATAATTCTGAATTTCTAGATTATAAATTAATATCTCAAACTGAATGTTAGATTAGTAGAAAATCTTTACTAAAATATTTTATTTCTTTGAAAGCTATTGAGCCTTTTTAGATAAAAATAACCACTTAATGAACTCTGATATTTATACTTTTTATTTCAGAAATAGAATATACTGGTATGAATCTGGGATTTGCTGTAATATAATTATTGCTAAAGTTAATCTTGGACTAGTGCAAAAAAAACTGTGCTAAACTAATAATCCAGTGAAAGTTTTATGAACTGATCCCTTTGAACTGCCAATATTAGACATGAGTATTGCATACCACTGAATTTTGGAGGCACTCAGATTCTGAATGGTATAAATCATTATTTTTATCCCAGGAAGGCTAAGAGTTATTTGCCTTTAAAATCAGATAACGATGTCTTGCTTTTTATTTTTCTGCTTCAGTCCTGACATGATTCTGACTGCTACTATCTGGACCCATCGCAGCTAGAAATCAGTGCTTCATACAATCAGAAATCTTAGAAACAACTTTCATCTGGTATAGAGTATTAGTCTGTTGGGTTGTGATATCAGCTGCTAAAATTCTCTTAGTCCTAAAGTGGAGGTATTGTACAGTAAGCAAGATTATCAGAATGTCGGAACCTTAAGGTACAGTGTTTTGTGATTTGATAAAGCTAGAAGCAGTGTGTCAGTACAAATCTGTGATGCTGAACTAAAGAGTCTCTAAAAATGTCATCACGGGGTTTCATTTTTTCTCAATGTGTACCTGTGTTAGGAAAATTTCTGAGCATTTTTCTGTGCTGGTATGTCTGCATGGCTGCTAGTGATAGTATAAACTGTAACAGATGGGCACAGATAGGACTTTTACCACCACATTGCCTTCATTCTATCATTACAGCTTCTGCTGTTGGGAGCAGTGGGGCAAAAATGTTTATACACTTTCCTAGAGGAAAGCCAGTATGACTTAACTTTTCAGTCTTTTTACATTTTTTTATTTTTTCCTAATTACCACTGCTGCAAACTCAACCTGTGGTCTGAGAGTCAAGCAGCCAATTTCTTTTCTTTTCACTCATTGTATCAGTAATTAAAGTTTTGTAGGTCAGATCAGGGCCTCAGTTGCACTTGTGCAATCTCATTGGGTTATTTGTTGCGTTAGATGTGCAACTGATTGGGATTTTCTGACTGATGCACAAATGGAATAGAACCCTGTTCTCGGAGCTGTGTTGGCTCTGCAGTGCTAACATGAGTAAAAAGTAGTAAAAAATGTGCTTTTATTGATAAAGTAAAGCAGATATCACTCTGAATGCAGGTAGGGAGCAGTTACATTGCTTAAGAAGGTTCCCTTCTTTGTAAGTATTTTTCAGATCTGAGCCATGCTTTAAGGAGCAATAAATTATTTCAGAAGCCAGTTCTTGAGAAGAATAGACATTATTTTACCTTAAGTTATTTGATTGCCTGGTGTTTAATTAACATTTTGAACATCTCTCTACGTAGCTTCAAAATGACTAAAAAGAGGAAACACCAAGAGGATTTCCAAAAGGTGAAGCTAAAAGTTGGAAAAAAGAAGCCTAGACTAGAAAATGCAACTGATACAAACTTCAAAACAAAGGCCATACATCTTCCAGAACAGCTTAAAGAGGATGGAATACTTCCCACAAACAATAGAAAACTTAACATAAAGGTGTGGTAAGATAAAAGTTTCAGCAGTGATTGCAATATAGCTCATTTGACAATTTATTATGTTTTTTTTTAAAAAAAGTTGTTTGAGCACTGTCCCACTGACCTTGACCAAATGCTGAACTATGGATACTGGTGCAGTTTAGGTAGTGGCTTGGGTCTTTGAATGAGCTAATAACCTAAGGCAGAGGTTTTCAAAAATAGGAGCCGGAAGTTAAATATTGTTTGAGAAGCTTTAACTCAAGCCACCTGTTTTTTAAAATCTTGGTGTTACGTCATTAGTTTGTCCAGAAGCAAAAAGTTTTCAAAAATAGACTCCTAAAGCCATATTTAACTTTAGGTTCCTGTTTATGAAAATTTTATTTTCTTCATTTTTCATCTGTTTGCTATCCCCTCTCTAAGCCCATCTGTCGTAACCTGAAAGAAACTGCACCTCCATGATCTTCTTTTGGCTCCTCGCTCTTCAGAGGTCACCTCTCTTGGGTAGGGATCTGTCTCTCCCTCTTGACAGGGTTTTTTCCAGGCTGCAATGTTTGCCACCTACACTGTGATATCCCTAATAAGCCAGACCACCTAAGCAGGCCAGTCTTTGCACTTTGCTTTCTCTCCAAAGGCTATGAACAGCTGTAATTGAAAGCAGTACAGGGTACCATACAGTAAGTTCTCCAAAGTACAGCAAATTTCTTCAATATAAGCAAGTACTTTTATTCTTAGCGTGAAAGCATTACAAAGAAAACTTTAAAAACAATAAAAGAATCTACACATCTGCTAAAAAGCTTACCAGAGGTGATCCCAACTCCAACCTGGGGTTCTGGTAGGTGTCAGTCCTTCGAAACACACAACTGGATTTTCCCCAGGGTTACAAGTTCATAATTGTCTCAGATTCAGCCTCAGAACCAGAACTATTATGAGCAGTCAGTCTTTCTTTTATATGGCTTTGGCCTAAGATCTTGATCTCATTTAACACATGATCAGCAGACCACTCTTCAGGGCATAACTTCATAAGACTGGGTTTTTGCATAACAAGGTAGGGAGTGAGGGTGCAAATATGTGTTTGCATTGACCTCCCCTTAGATCAGTGGTGGGCAGCCTGCAGGCCGCATGTGGCCCGTCAGGGTAATCCTCTGGTGGGTTGCAAGACAGTTTGTTTACATTGGCAATCCACAGGCATGGCTGCCTGCAGCTCCCAGTGGCCGCGGTTTGCCGTTCCTGGCCACTGGGAGCTGTGGGTGGCCATGCCTGTGGACAGTCAATGTAAACAAACTGTTTCGTGTCCCACCAGCAGATTATCCTGATGGGTCGCAGATTGCCCACCACTGCCTTAAATAGTCCTTAGGGAATTTGCATTGACCTTCCCTTAGAAATCCCCAGGAAAACCAGTTAACACTTTTTGTTCCAAAAATCCATTCTTGTCTGATACATTGTTCAATATATACTTTTTAACCAACACAGTTCAGCTTTCACATCTGTCACCTTTCCCCCTTCTAGAAGTTGCATACAATTCAGGCCACAATAATTCATAAATGATTCATTTAATATATTGGACCCGAACGATACTTAAATTAATTCAGTAAATTCTCCAAAGTACAGCAATTTTCTTCAATATATCTGTCACACCATCTTCCTGTCCTTAACTCTAGCCCTCAGATGAGGGGCCACCTTCAAGAAAGTAAGTCTACTATAGGTACCTTAAAAGCAGCTGTGCAGTCATAGCTGGCATACTCCAGCTCAGCTCTTACCAATGAGTAAGAGAGAGTCTTGCTTGTTATTATTAATTCAAGAGGCATTCAGGTGTTGTGATTATGAAGGTCATGTAAGTACTGTAACAAAGTTCCTCCTCTGCATTGGTCCTGCGCTTATTGATTTGCTCACCTTGGAGGTTCATGGCAGCCCTCAGTTTGGCCACTTTCCTGGTTCAAATCTGCCATTCACTCAGCTAACCTCATCACTGGCTAGCATGGGGAAAAGGAAGAAGAACAGTCCCAACAGTCTCTGCTGATCCACCTGGTGGGTCAGGGAACAGGCCAGAGACTTTCCGTACTGGTGGAACCTACAGTCCAGGTCAACTCATCCAGTATCAAGTAGGGAGTTGCGGGGATGGAGGGAACCTGGGGCCACCTCTACTTTGGGTTCCAGCGCAGGGCCCTGTGGATTGCAGCTGTCTAGAGTGTCTCCTGTAACAGTTATGTGACACCTACAACTCCCTGGGCTACTTCTCCATGGCCTCCTCCCAACACCACCTTTATCCTCACCACAGGACCTTCCTCCTGGTGTCTGATAACGCTTGTACTCCTCAGTCCTCTAGCAGTATGCCTTCCCACTCTCAGCTCCTAGTGCCTCTTGTTCCCAGCTCCTTGGACGCACCCTTCACTGACTGAAGTGAGGTCCTTTTTAAACCAAGTGCCCTGACTAGCCAGCCTGTCTTAATTGATTCTAGCAGCTTCCCAATTGGCTCCAAGTATCCTATTAGTCTGACTGTCTTAATTGGTTCTAGCAAGTTCCTGATTGTTCTGGAACCGCCCTCTTACCTTACCCAGGGAAAAGGGACCTGCTTAATCTGGTACTAATGTATCTACCTTCCACCATTCTCCTGTAGCCATCTGGTCTGACCTGTCACAGTACCTAGATAGCAAACCATGAAATTATTGCATACTTCCTGTAATTAGGAGGGTAGGTGACTTGTTTGCTGTTATGCTCTGAAAGAAAGCATTTTTGGATCTGAAATTACTAAGCTCTTGATACAGTCCATTAAAACAGTTTCTGTACTTATTAAGCCATTTAAGAACAGATTAACACTAGAAAATGGATCAGTTTAAAGTTTTGGAAAGAATAACTAATAGAAAATGTGTATCTCTCTTCTTGTAGGATCTACTTTCACAGATGCATCACTACAGTGCCGGAGTTAAGCAAAGTGCTCTTCTTGGTCTCAAAGAACTGTTGTCCCAGTATCCGTTTATAATTGATGCACACCTTTCAAATATACTAAGTGAGGTGGCTGCTGTATTTACAGACAAGGACTCTGGTGTCAGAGGAGCGGCAATCCGGCTCCTTCAATTCTTGGCTCCAAAAATCCGAGCTGAGCAGATTGCTCCATTTTTTCCTTTGGTAAGTGCCCACCTCTCCAGTGCCATGACTCACATCAGTGAAGGAATTCAGGAGGATTCTTTAAAGGTCTTGGACATCTTGTTGGAAGAATACCCAGTCCTCCTTACTAATCGCTGTAGTATATTGCTGAAGAATTTTGTAGAGCTTATTTCCCACCAGCAGTTGTCAAAAAACCTGAAAAGTAGAGAGAAAATATCCTGGATGCTGTCTGTTAATCCTAACCGCAGAGTAACTTCACAGCAATGGAGGCTGAATGTACTGATCAGATTCAAGAAGTTTCTCCAAGCATTGGTAAATGGTTCCAGTGGATCAGAAGATGATGAAGGGATCCAGGAGCCAAAGGAGAACTCTCAGTTCATGAGAAACTCAGTATGTGTAAGCTGGAAGGAGCATGCCAGTAATCAGCAGCCCATCCAGCTATATGAAAATGGTGGGTCACAGCCGAGGATCAATTCAGCATTCAGACTAAGGTGAGAAAAATGTTACTTCTCTGAGAGTTTCATTGAGTCAATACTATATTTACAGCTAAGCTAATATGAAACTGTTGTATGTTGTTGGTACTGAGCCACAGGTGTTCATTTTTGACCTAGGACTCTAGCGAGGTTTATATTAGATCATTTGTGAGATGGGTTATTTTACAACAGCAATTTGATCATGTTATGGAATATGAAAATATAGAACTATTGAGCCATTGATAACCATACTCTATGTTCATGATGACTCTCTCAGTGCTATTTTTCATTAGCTACAAATAAAGTGGCCATTTATACCACTTGTTACAAATTTTCAGTACAGGCCATCGTTCCGGTACATCTTCCATGCAGATGGAACACTATAGCATTTTTTATAATGGTTACTGCATATAAATGGAGAGTGCGAAGGCAAATCGCTTTTTAGTAGCAAAAGTTAAGTGTACTGGCACAGAGAGCATCTCATGCTTTAATAATGTGCATATTCTAATGTGATGTAGAAACATTAAATTCAGCCCATGTGATCAGCACTTTTTTTAACTGGAATTTTGAAGGTTCAAAAAGTTAACTTGTCTTGACTGTAACTTTGATCTCTTTTCTTCACCCTACAATTTCTTTGACTGAACATAACATCTTTCATACTATCCATTTCATAAATACTTTCTGGTTGTCTGTTGTATTATATGTGACTTGGATGCAAAGGGACTGGGTGGTAAAAGCACTATTTACCAAGGATTTTTGTACTATGTCGTCATTAGGCATTCAAATAATTTCTAATAAAATGTAGATTGTTTAATCAATAAATAAGACAGATTCTAATAAAACAAAAAATTAAGGGAAAAAGAGCCTATAAATGCGCAAAATACTGATCTGTGGCATCAGAGCAGTAAGAGGACAATGAAAGCCTACCAGAGGGAGGATAAAGGGAGTCTAGTGTAGACACAGGCAAGAAAAGGACCATTTGCAAATTGTAAATGGCGAAAGGGAAGAGTCACTTGAAGCATATAAGGCTGTTTGAAACCAACATCAGGCTGATATGTATGCCTCTTT
Source organism: Dermatemys mawii (assembly GCA_007922305.1). Taxonomy (NCBI): domain Eukaryota; kingdom Metazoa; phylum Chordata; order Testudines; family Dermatemydidae; genus Dermatemys; species Dermatemys mawii. The sequence continues at coordinate 3,478,128 of ML677371.1, read as the reverse complement.
CCTTGGGGAGTAGTGCCAATGGCAGTACAGAAGCCTTAATGATTTGGCATATAAGTTGGGTTTAGCTTTCCATCTTCATCCACTTGATGTACATCTAATGCTCCATTTATTTTCTTGTCTGGTCCTTCTCAGTTTCTCAGCCTTCTGCAGCAATCTACTCTCCTTCAACTTCCTCTGCAGCTTCTTTCTCTCCTCCTCCTGAATCAACTGCAACTTATTTTTCTTCTTTAGCTTCAACTCTAGTTCAAAGAAGGTCCCACCCTTTGACATGGACTCATTCAAGATGTCAGGAAATTTCATTTCTCTGCTTTTGATCTCCTAAGAAATGAATTTGGTGGGACAAAGTGGCATTTTAGGATCCAGAAAGCAGAGATATTCCAATCAATTCCTCATCCAGTGCAACTACTGCTTCATAAGTATCAATAAAACCTAGTGAAGAATCAGAAAAAGGCAAATTTGAACATTAAATTATGGCTTTGAAATGTTCTAATTTTGGAATGAAGCTAAACAGGATGCAGATAGGGCTTCGCAAAGCCCGCCAGTGATATTAATACTCAATAATCACTAAGACAATGTGATGCGTTACATTATTTTTTTTTTTTAAAGGTCAAAAGCTTAATTCGTGCCCGGAGAAAGAAGCAAGGAACAAATATGGGCCTATAATAAGTTATTTTAAAAGCTAGTACAGTAGACTCTCGATTATCCAGGATGATAGGGAAAAAATTAATCACGCTTAATAAAATCCTGGATAATCACCATCCATAGGAAATATGGGGAGGACGGGGTTGGTTCACCAGCCATCCTGCGCTGGGGGGAGAGGGTGTTGGTTCACTGGCTGTCCTGCACCCTGTTGATTTTTTTTGTGTGTGTGTGTGTGTGCGTGCGCGCGCGTGCGTGCTTGGGGCGGCAACAAAACCAGAGCCGGCCCTGTGAGTTATGCATATTTTTTTTTTGACATCCTGGTTAATCCACAACCTGGTTAACCGGATCCTGGATAATTGAGAGTCTACTGTACTCTAGTTATGGGGCATATACAGTACTCAGTTTGGAGGCTTGTGAGTTTTTATGTTTAAATAAAAATAGCAGACTGTACCAGACACAGCAGCAAGTAATATCCCACCTACCATTTCCAACCCATGTGCAAATTATTGTTTTTAAGCCCAGGACAGGGACTGCTTTGATAAGAAAGCTGGTCAGAAAGCTACAAGTGTGAGAGATTTCTCTATCTCCTGCTGCCAGACCAGCAAAAGATTCAAATACATGATACGTTTATTTGCACTATCCGTGCCGATTCCTCTCATGGGTAATAAATGTATTATATCACTGAATCACATCTTGGACTACTGACCTTGCCTGTAAGATTTAGTGCAATAAAAAAATGTAGCTTTCTGGAGCACTTGAATATTGTTTGTGTGTTAAATATTTACGTTTGCCACTTTGGGGCTGTCCATGAAGAATAGGAGCCACTGGAATCCCAGGCATTTCTCTTCCCTCTCATTCAAAGTCACTTCTTTCCTGGCAGCAACAATAGGAGCAGAGGCTGAGGCTTTGTCTACACTAGAGGGAAAAGTCTATCTAAGCTACGCAATTTGAGTTACATGAATAGCGTAAATCAAATCGATGAAACTTAACTCTACTTACTGGGGGTTCACACCATGTGACGTTGATGGGAGACGTTTTCGTGTCAACTCCCCTTACTTTTCTCGGTCAGGTGGAGAGTGGTTGGCGATCAATTAAACAGGTCTACTGAAGACCCGGTAAATCAACCGCTGATACATTGATCGCTGCAGCATGAAACTTCCAGTAAGTGTAGAGAAGCCCTGAGAACTGATTGCAGAGCTAAAAGTGATGAATTAGGGATGAAGGGATTAAGAGTCTCCAGGTTAATGTGATATTTTGGGAAAGAAAAAGTGGTCAGGGAGAAGGGCTCTATGCTCTAGTTCAGGGGTTCTCAACCTTTTTCTTTCTGAGGTTCCCCCACCAAAATGCTATAAAAACTCATCTGCCCACCTGTGCCACAACTTTTTCTGCATATAAAAGCCAGGGCCAGCATTATGGGTTAGCAAGTAGGGCAACTGCCGAGGCCCTGCAAACCTAAGTTGCTCAGATTTTGGCTTCAGCCCCGGGTGATAGGATCCTAGGCTTCAGCCCTGCATGGCGGGGCTTTGGCTTTCTGCCCTGGGTCCCAGTGAGTGCAACACTGGCCCTGCTTGGAGGACCCCCAGAAACCTACTCACAACCCCTAGGGGGCTCTGAACAACTGGCTGAGAACTACTATCTAGTCATTTATTTTCGATCTCCAGCAGGCAGACTACTTCTATCAGGGGTGAAAGTAAAATACAGCTCTTACCCGTATGGGTCTGCTCCCCGCCCCCACATGCTTTCTGGAAGGGGCGGGGCATCACACGGAAGGGGCAGGGCCAAGGCTAGAAGTAAGTTACATTTCTTACCCGTGCAGTGCAAATGCAAGCAACCCACCTCTCCTATATACTTCATGAATCCGTCCCATTGCATGACTTAGATATAGAAAATAAAGCTACTATTACTACTACCAGTACTGTCTGTAATAAAACTTTACCTTTGGAATAAGCCTGAAAAAGTGAAAACTCACTGCCACATTTTTCTGTTTGACCTCTCTCCTCCTCCAGCCAGGCTGCTGATGCAGCTAGGCTCCACTTTCTCTGCACCCCCACACTCAGGAGGGGCTGCAGGGGCTCTCCTCTAGCTTGTAGCAGGGAGCAGGGGAATTGGCTCGGGGAGAAGCCTCCCCAGCTAGCCTGCTGCCTGCATAGAAACAGTTTAAACTCAGCTGTACACTCTGCTGGTCTGAACCAAGGGATTAGGGGTTATTTCTGGCACCCTTGTTAAGTTAACTCATAGTTGTTGCTGGGGGGACAGGGGGAGGTGTGTGAGACCAAGGCAGGGGCAGAATACAATAGGCATTTGACTGAACAGCTTAAATCCAGAGCAAATAAAAGCCAGTGGAAGGGTAAAACTCACTGTCACATCAGTTTCTTTCCTCCCGCCTCCTATCTCCTGTGAGATGCTTACACATGATTCACGTATTCTAACCATGTTCTTATATGGACCCCATTACTAAGTTCTTTAAGCCCCCACAACCATTTTGGAAGCAAAAAGAACAGGAGTACTTGTGGCACCTTCGAGACTAACATTTATTTACACATAAGCTTTTGCAGGCTACTGCCCACTTCATCGGATGCATAGACTGGAACACACAGAAGTAAGATATATATATACACACAGAGAACATGAAAAGGGGGAAGTTGCCATACCAGTTCTAAGAGGCTGTTTAATTAAGATGAGCTATTATCAGCAGGAGAAAAAAAACCATTGTAGTGATAACCAAGATGGCCCATATTAGACAATTGACAGGCAGGTATGAAGCTACTTAACATGGGGAAATAGCTTCAGTTTGTGTATGCATCCAGTGAAGTGGTCTGTAGCCTGCTAAAGCTTATGCTTAAATAAATTTGTTAGTCTCTAAGGTGCCACAAATACTCCTGTTCTTTTTGCGGATACAGACTAACAAGGCTGCTACTCTGAAGCCATTTTGGAAGTGTTCTGGAAATGGTAGATAGGTGCTTTTGTAGTTTCAAATACCTTAGGAAACAAATGGAGTATTTTAAGCAATGTTCTGTAGACATGATTAAATTGTGCAAATAAAAGTGATGTAACCAGCTTTTTCATGTAATCACTGTTGCTGCAGTGGTTCCCTCTCCTAGTTTACATGCACACTGTTTCCTAGTTGGAAAGAAAGATCCTCTCGTAGTGCCTCTAATGCTTCTGCATATAATGTTCTTCAGAAACAAAAGGAAACTGATGTGAGTTGTTAATTTTACTCTTGTGAATGTAAGTGCTGTGGGAAGTAGCACTTGAAGGTCTTAGTGGGAGATTCCCATCAACCTTCCGGGGAAAAAAAAAGGGAAAAACCTAAAAAATATAATTTCCCTCTTCTGTCTTGGGTGTAAAAAAATGCATACAGGATATTTTGCCCTGAAAAATACCGCATCTCTTATGTAGCTGCTTGAGGAAAAAACCAAGTGATGTGATTGCCGGCCTCATTGGATGTTGTATATCTGTACAGGGGTTCTAAAGATTTTGACGCATGCTAAATTTCCTCTTTCTTGGCATCTTTCTCTGTCTGCCTCTCTCCTTGCGTGAGTGTTTTTCACTGTTCTTTCTCTTCCCTCACCTTGCCCTTGCTGCTGAGAGGGAACATGTACTACTTCTAACCCCTTCTCTTCCCTTGATGTGTCTCACTGTCCCCTCCCCTCCCAAGGGCTTGTGCCTTGTAATACACAACTATTTTGGAGCAGTAACTTTAAAAGATTTAAATCTGTTGTTCCTGTCTAGTATATGCTGTGGGCATAGGCAAGCCTTCTCTGCAGAGTTTGGCTAATTGTAGAATTTTGAAATTACAAACATGGCCAGGGACAAGTTTTTTTTCAACCTGTCATAATTTATTTATCTGTATTGGGTGCACTTTAAAGTTTATTGAGATTCTAGAGAGATGACCAATTATAGTGTTGTTTCCCAATTTTAATTATAGGGACTATCACTGCAGGTGGAGTGAAGAGAACCCACTGTGTACCTAGTCTAATTGATGTACACAAGTTCAGATTTATAATGGGAGTTGCTTGTTAAGTGGGTTGAAAACCAGATTGATTATGGGATACGGTGTCCAAAATCATAGGCTGAGGGTATTCTTGCCCTCCAGAAAGTACTCTTTCAGGGGGCAGATGAAACATGTTGCCTGTAATGTGCTTTTGTTAACCCATGAACCCTTCTGAAAACATTTTACTATCCTAGTTCTTCTGAGATTGCTCTGTTTTAGGAGCTTTGTAATTTTAGAATATTTACTGGCTCTCATTTATGGGCACATAACTCCCACTGAATTCCACAAAAGTTGCATGAATGTGTCTGAGGGGAGAATCTGGCCCCCTGTGTAGTGCATATAGATCTTTTAGAATACAGACAGAGGGTGTTAAGGGAAAATGCCCTTGGATTTTCTAGCTCACCTAGGAGAGAGATAAAATATGTGAGACATAGTTTTTCTTTTTGAATCTGTTATGTTAAAATTATACCATTTAACTTTCTTGACAGTTTTAGACTAATAATTTTATTTTCACATTGATCCATAGTGGTCATCAACTGCCAATTGTTACGTTTTACATGAACAAAGCATGTAAAACTGGCTGAAGCATAAAGGGATTCTGAAACCTTGTTTGCACTTTTGTCTGAATTTTTTTTTTACCTACTATTATTGTAAGCAAACTCTAAGATTATAATAATTGAAAGAGATTAGATTTTTTTCTCTTTTTCAGTTTGTAAACTCTACATATTTAACAACTGTTTGTTTACAGTCAGTTTTAATTATTTTTATTCTGCAATCATTTCACTCTGTGTGCTTTTCACGTAAATGGGGGAGAGAAAAACATGTATTTTATTTTTATTAAGTAAGTGTGATTGTAAATGCACAAAGATTAGCAGGACAATTTGGAAGCAGGTGTAGAACTTAAACTCTTCTTTTCGTTCAAATTGGCAACATCTCATCAAAATGAATTCAGTGCACTGTTTCAGTTTTTTAAAGCAAGTAGTTACTTTTTAGCTTAATATATTAAAAGCTGTCATATTGTGCAAATACAGTGCAATGAAGGTGCTCCCCTTCTCTTTTTAATGTAATGCTCTATCTCTGATTTTTTGCTTGTTTGGTTTAGGTCACTGGTAAGCATGACAGACAGTGTGGAAAAAGGCCTGTCCTCTGCTGAAAATTTAAAAGGGTTTATTGTGATAATAATTCCATTATTGATTGATTGCTGGATTGAAGCGTCTCCTGCACAACTTGCTGCTCCCATTCCTGGAAATCTTTTGGAACCTGAATCTCAACAACTAATGCAGCAAGTGCTTAGTGTCATATACTTGCTGTGGAAACTCACAAAGCAACATGATGAAACACACAAAATGGTAAGAGAAAGGAGTAATGTGATCTACAGCTTAAGCACACAAATTTGCTCTTCCTATAAATTGGTGACTTTATGATATAAATGAAGAAAATAATTTTTAAAATAGTGGAAATAAAAATTTAGTCTTAAATGTGATCTTCTGGAAGTATGAGTTTGAACTTTCTCAAATCCTTTAATCTAGAAAAGTAGATATCAAACTGTGGTCTTTCAACCACCATTGATTTAGAGTCCTTCCTGGCACTATGCAGGGCAAAAAGTTTTGAGATCTAAGCAGTGGAAAATTGGATTGTTGGGAAGGTATGTGGTTCTGTGAGAGCTACTTTCCACCTTTTTCATTCCTCAGATTACTCTGTAGGACAATTAATCATTTTTCTGAGCTGTAGGAATCTCGAGAATCTGGAGTGTCTTCATTATAGAAAACAAGATCTCGGAGAGCCTCAGAATAATCATGGTGTGAGTCCTTATGTTGCTTTCCAGTATTAGTGTAGTGATGTCATGACTCTATGTATGAAGACAATTAAAATTACAACAAAAATATTGCAAAGCAATGTTGAAATGTCTTGCCTTTGTTATTTGCACCTCTGTGCCTGTTCACCAAAATAACTCCTTTTTTACTTCTGCTATATACTTCTAGATTCTGCAGCATGGTATAGGGATGTCACTGTTCCCATTCCCTCTTCCCCTTTTGGCTGCTGGGAGGGATGGGAAGGGATATCTTGTCAATTACTTTCATCTCTGTAAGAGTGTGCAGATTGATTTGCTAAGCACTCTCTATGCTGCTGTATGTTCCAGACAGCATAGGCGTGTGGGTGTCTTTGATCAGCTATTTTGCTCCTGAGATCAAATGGAGTTGGAGTAGCTCTTGTTGAAACCATGGACTTCATGAGATGCACAAGATGAGAAACAATGCTATAAAAAGTGTGTGGGTAGTATGTGTGTGTATACATTACCCTCTTCGGTACATGTCAGAGTTTAGGGCAACTGCACCTGTATTTCTCCTCTATGGTCTAGCAAGGGCATCTATTCTCAGCTTACTGGCTCTCCAGCTGTCATCTCCTGGGCAGAGACGTGTCTCTCTCCCATTCCTGACCTGGGTGTTTCCAGGCTTCACAGTTCCTTGCCTATACTGACTTCCCCAACAAAGTCAGACTGCCTCAGCAGGTCTGCTCTGCTTTCCTCCTCAGAGGCTGTAAATAATGTAAATGTCACAGTGATAATTCACCACACAGCTCTTTCTAATCAAGCAAGTGTTTTCTTAAGAAAAAGCATTATAGAGAAGACATACCGAAAACAATAAATGCATCTGCATGCATGCAGAGAAGCTTACTAGATATCACCTCAACTCCAGCAAGTGCTCCGGCTGGTGACCAGTCCTTCAAATCCCGTCAAGGTATATTTTTGTGGTCAAAAGTTCAAACTTGTAGTTAGGTCAGAACAAGCATACCCATGAGTCTGTGTGTCACTGTCTTACTCTGTTTTGGCCTCTGATCTTGTCCTCCTTGTGATACAGCATGGCCAGCGGGCAGCAGGAGAGTGTTAGAGGGAAGCCTTATTCCCTGTAGAGGGAAACAAGTTTTCTAGAAGTTGGTTGGAGCACCTGGAGCCAGTCACAATATAAAACCCCCCTGCTTCAATCAGAGAGTTTGAAAGGAGTTGGGGCAGAGAGCAGTTTGGAGGAGAGTTTGGAACCAAGAAGACCCAGACCCTAGATAAAGAGATACCTGGCTTGTGTAGAGAGAGGGCAAGAAGCCCCAGGAAGCTGAAGGGTAGGAGAGGGAAGTAGCGCAGGGGAAAGAATAGCTAATTCAGGTGGTTTACCGCTATCCTCAGGGCCCCTGGACTGGAATCAGGAGTAGAGTGCGGGCCCGGGTCCCTCCTTCTCCACTCCCCCTCCTCTAGGATACTAGTGGGGCAGTTAATACCCTGTTCAGGGGCAAGAAATGGCTCCCTTCTTTATAACTTAAAGAAGTTATTGTCAGAATACTCCTGTGAGCTGAGACAGTATTTTCCCCCTTTTACAGAAAAAGAACTGAGGCACAGAAGGCTGAGAACAAAAGTATCCTTTAATTTTGAGTGCCCAATCTGAGACCTAGGATTGGATTTTTCAGAATATTTAGCATTATGTAGCACTTCATATGTTCTGAGCACAGATCCCATCAACAGATGTTGCATGTGAGAGTCCTCTTCCCCCTCTCCAGTCTGAGTCAGGCATCCAGAAAATGAGGAACACAATTAATGATCACCTCTGAACAGTTTAGTTTAAATGACTTGACTAGTGTCACATAGGAACTCTAGCACAGGCAGGGATATGATCCACTTCCCTACGGCAGTTTTCATCTGCCTTAACTATGAAACTGTCCTTTCACTTTCGGTAGTCCCTTGTATCATTCAGGACACACCTTCCAACTTCTGCAGCAAATGAGGCAGGAGTCCTTCAGGCAGACTGCTTCACTGCACAACCTTGATTTATCCCCAGGCCGCTCCATTCTGCTCATTGCATGAGGCAGAAGTGGAAAGGTGTGCAATTAGAAATAAGGTACTAATCTTTAACCTTGAGAGTGATTAACCATTGGGACAAACTACCAGGGGAAGTGATGGAAGCTCTGTCTCTTGAAGTCTTCAGTTCAAGACTGGATGTAGACACAAGCTATTGGGCTCATGACAAGGGTAACTGGGAAATTCTGTGACCTGTGCTATACAGGAGGCTCCTTCTGACCTTAAAATCTATGAATCTGTACAAGTAATAAAGCCCTATTTCTTCTCCCTATGTTTAAACACACCTATTGCCTTTTCCTTTCCCTTCTAGTTCACACTTATCTTCTTGCTACATTTGAGATCTTCCCAACATTTCTTATATTCCCAGTTATCTCTTCTTTGGTAAACATGGAAGGAGGCATTTTGGCTTTGCAGAAGGCAAGCTTTTTTACCTGCAAGGCTGCTGTCTGCCTTCCTGCTGGCAGCTGTTCTGTATAGTCTGCATGGACCATGAACTAAACAGTGGGAAACCTTATTTTAAACTAAGGAGATGTCTACATCTGAAAACTCAGTATGTACTTTCTGTTTGCGCCTTTAGTTAGTTCAGCTTACATGTTCCTGTGTACCCGTACACTAGGAACATATACAGGATCTACTCTGGGTGAAACACTGCCCCCAGTCATAAATGATTATCATTGTCTAGTAAACCATTTTATTGTCGCAAAAGTCATCATCCTATAAAGAATGTGTATGTGAAAGAGCTTTAAATCAGAAGCTAAAATATTTTTGTCTCCTTCCTATGTCATATCCTGTTTTGGTTTTTTTTTTCTTTTTTTTTTTTCTCCTAAGCGTTAGTTTTTGGTACCCTATTAAATGATTACATTTCACTTCACTTACAAGCATTGTTTTCTAATGTATTATCTGCTTTCCTTAATAGGAGGCATGGCTTCGAATGAATTACCTTGTTGATTTCAAGCATCACTTCATGCGTCATTTTCCTTATTCTTTACAAGAAACAATTAAGCACAGAAAGAGAGATCCATACAAAAGGTATGAGTAAAACAGGTGTCACTTTACATCTTTTACTTTCATGAATAAGTGAGACCACATGTATGAATGAAATACACAGCCTAGTATTAATCTTTCAGCATAGCAGAAAAAAGGGAAAAAATTCGTTGGATGGGTTTTTTTCTTTAAGAGATGTGTAGAGATATTTAGATGGTGATTGTGTTGCTCTTAATTGATACCTTTAAAGAGTCTAAGATAAAATTTCTCATATGAAACTAGATCTGGATGTTTTTATTATTTCAAATAAACTAAAATGCAGAATTTTATAAGTATTCACTTGTATTTATTAGACAATTAGTTCTCAATTTGTGGACCTGCTGGGCATTTGCTGGTGGATTCTCTAAGGGTGTTTGTTCTACTGGTGCTGGTGTCCTGTTTCCTGCTATTAAATTGCATTGAAACACAACTAAAATGCATTTATTTTCTTGTAGTTATGGTAGGGTGTTGGATGAATGTGAAAGGAAGGTCCATACTATCTCTATTAAGATATGGTCCATGTTTCAAGAAAGTGTGAGAGCCCTGTATTAGATAATGGAGCATGCATTATATCTTAGTAGTAGTAAGCAAAAATCTATGAACTGGAGTGTATCTGGGCTCTAAGGGTATGTCTTCACTACCTACCGGATCGGCGGGTAGTGATTGATCTTTTGGCAATCAATTTATCATGTCTCATTAAGGTGCGATAAATCGATTGCCAATGACACTCCCGTCGACTCAGGAACTCCAGCTCGCTGAGAGGCGCAAGCTGGAGTTGACGGGGGAGCCGGCTGCTGACCACTGCCGCTGTGAGGACAGCAGGTAAGTTGGCTGAAGATGCGCCGACTTCAGCTACGTTATTCTCGTAGCTGAAGTTGTGTGTCTTTGCTCGATCCTTCCCCCTACTGTAGGCCAGCCCTTAGTGACTGAGTATTGATATCAAGGGAGAGTAAGACACTTCTCTCTCCAGGGCAGGGTTGATCAGAAGCTGTGTCTCCCTGTCTGTCCCTTAGCAGCACAACTGAGCCAGTTTGGTGGAAATAATAATCTGCTGCTGGGAAGGACCAATAGCAGATTGCCCTCCTTCCCCGACAAATACTGAAGGATTTGCAGCTTCACCTGAAGACCACCCCATTATGCTTGGACGTGTTGTTGCAAGGGGTCCTCATCTCCGGTACCTCCTTGCAGCTTTGTCAGCTCTGTAATGGACCATCTCTTTCTGTATCTTCTCCTGACTGTCTCTATCTGGGTGCTCTGTGGCTAAATCACATAAAACTGCAATCCAGGGTCAATCTGTAAGTCCAAAAATGTCTTCCAACTAATAATTCTTCTGCCCGTCTTGGGCTACACTTCTTGTCGCTTTCTCCTGGGTGTTTAAACAGAGTTTCTCCTATGCTAAAGCAACAAGGAGTCCTTGTGGCACCTTAGAGACTAGCAAATTTAGTTGGGCATAAGCTTTCGTGAGCTAGAACCCACTTCATCAGATGGATGGAGTGAAAAATACAGGAGCAGGTATAAATATATGAAAAGATGGGAGTTGCCTTACCAAGTACGAGGTCAGTCTAACAAGACAGAGCAATAACGGTACCCAGAAGTCACCTACTACAAGACAGGCCCAACAAAGAAAGTAACAGAACGCCACTAGCTGTCACCTACAGCCCCCAACTAAAACCTCTTTAGTGCATCATCAAGGATCTACAACCTATCCTGAAAGACAGTCCCTCACTCTCACAGATCTTGGGAGACAGGCCAATCCTCGCAAACAGACAGCCTCCCGACCTGAAGCAAATACTCACCAGCAACTGCACACCACAGAACAAAAACACCAACCCACGAACCAAACCCTGCAACAAACCCATTGCCACTCTGTCCACTTATCTATTCAAGGGACCTAACCACATCAGCCACACCATCAAAGGCTTGTTCACTTGCACATCTACCAATGTGATATATGCCATCATGTGCCAGCAATGCCCCTCTGCTATGTACATTGGCCAAACCAGTCTCTATGCAAAAAAAACAAAACAAAAAAAATACAAAAACCAAACAGTCACAAATCTGACAATAGAAATTATAACATTCAAAAAACAGTAGGAGAGTACTTTAGTCTCCCTGGTCACTCAATAGCAGACTTAAAAGTGGCAATTCTTCAACAAAAAACCTTCAAAAACATACTCCAACGTGAAACTGCAAAACTGGAATTAATTTGCAAACTGGACACCATCAAATTAGGCCTGAATAAAGACTGGAGTGGTTGGGTCATTACAAAATCTAATCCTAATTTCCTCCATACTAATTTCCTCCTACAGTTTACTCATACCTTCTTGTCAACTGTTTGGAATGGGCCACTCTCATTACTACTACAAAAGTTATTTTTCCTTTCTTGGTATCCTGCTGTTAATTAAATTGTCTCGTTAGACTGATCTCACACTTGGTAAGGCAACTCCTATCTTTTCATGTATTTATACCTGCTGCTTTATTTTCCATTCCATGCATGTGATAAAGTGGTTTCTAGCCCATGAAAGCTTATGCCCAAATATAAATTTGTTAGTCTCTAAGGTCCCACAAGGACTCCTCACTGTTTTTGCTGATTCAGACTAACATAGCTACCGCTCTGAAACCTGTCTCCTATACTACTTTCTCCTAGCAGGTTTTTCCCCAGGGCCTCTAGGGATCTGTCTGCACAACATCTTGAACTGAGTCTCCCAGCCCAGGTTGACAGACTTGGGCTAGTGGGGCTTGTGCTAGTGCTGTAAAAATAGTTGTATAGACAATGATTTGAAGTTGTGGCTTGGACTCTGAAGCCCCATAGGGTTTACACTGGTGCAGCTACACTGATAGTTGAAATTCCATTGTAGGCTGTGTCTGAATTACAGTTTCTCTAGGCTCCTCAATGGGTAATGTGTAGCATACAGGCACAATTTAGCCCTAAATCAGGAAATAGTTGTGGCTGAAAGTGTGCATTAGTGGAGTCAACATAACAACCAGCAAGCGTTGTTAGAATTTCTATTTCTATTTCAACTCCCCTCAAAAACTGTAAAATTCTGAAAATGAACATTAAAGGAATGCATGCTTCATTAATTTCATGTATATTCCTTCTTCATAACTCCATGCAAATTATACCTCCTCACCATATCTCTAAACGATGCTCCACCCTATCTCTAAACTATAAGGCTATTTTGTTGTGTGAATATAGAATCAATAATATATTTAATTAGATAAGTACTTCCCAAATTTCTGAAAGCAGAGCACCCCTTCAGGAAAATAAGACCCGTCACCCCCATCTACTCCAAATCTCCACTATGTATGATTAAGGTCCATGCATGTTAATTTATAGATCTTCCATAAATTACATTATCTTGGTTAGTTCTTTTAGCCACGCCTCTCCTTTTAGGAAATGCTGCTGTAGATATTCAGATTACTATACTACTACCATGCTTTGAGCAGTGAAATAGTGAACTGCTGATATTTAATGTATCAATATTGGCTTATGAGTTAGCACTCACTGAAATGAATGGGTCAGTTCTCAAATAAGGCAGTTCACACTTGAGAGCTGTTATTTATCTTTGCTAACTCTGACAGACATCTTTGAATTGATCACCTTCCACATTTGGAAGAGTGTTTTTTTTTTTTTAACTGTACAAACTAAAGACTAATCTTTTGTTTTTAATATAAGCTGTTACTCTGAAGGACAAATTAAGTCTGTCTGTAAAACCCCAAACTCTGGTGCCTCACTCTTAAGGAAAGACAGAATTAGACCTAAAGATTTGAAAGCTAATTTGGTCTCAGCATGTGTTAGCAAATAGCAGAGTTCCATACATGTTCTGTTGGTATAATACATTGATGGAGTATTAAAACGTTTTTATGAAATAACATAAAATGAAAATGCTATCTTTTTGGGTGGTAGAATGTGCTAAATATATGGTGTTTGACATATGTGGAAGTATATGTAGGCTTTGCTGATTGATAAAATTACTTTTAAATTTAGCAATTTACAGATTTACCAACTAACATTTTGTATTGCTTTAAAAAAAAAAAGTAATGAAGTTCACGCTTAGTTATAGCACACTGGAAACTTCTAAATTGTATTAGGCTAATAGTCTCGGGTGTGGACAGGTGAGCATGGAAAGGAATCATAATTACACTGCTCTACAGCCAAAATGCTTCTGAAATAAATGTAGTCAAACTTTACTAATTCTGGGTCACTGAGAACGAAAATGATGCTTAAAATTGTTGATTGGCTCTAGTTTTCAAGATATGCTATTGGGTCAGTATGTACAACCCTTGACATGGGAATGGCGGAGGATAAGTGAGTTATAAAGGGAAGGGATCTCAATTTAAACCAGAAATGACTAAAATACATCTTTGACTGGATCTATGAATAAATCTATGACTGGGTTTGGACAGTACTTGCTTTTTAGGCAAAACAATGAATGATGCAATCTGAAGCTGGTATTGCGTCATACATGATATGAATTGCATCATGTTATTCCTAGAAGTCATGGATGATGCAATCGTAACGAAGCTTACATCACTCTGCTGAACAAATTGCCCTATATCAGCTCTAGAAATCATACAGTGTCGTGCTCTCTTATTTGTCAGTGTTTGATTTTGCAAAGGGACACATTTCTGCTTAGCCAAAGTGAGCAGAGATGCCTCGTACTTGTGTGAACAGTGCAGATAACTTCTGCTATGTTTGTGGTGAAGTGACTTTTGCATCACAAAAGGGCAGTGTAACCAGTTTGGTTAAGAAAGCCTATCACCTTTATTTTGGCTGCAAAATTGGAGATCAGGACAAGAGGTGGGTCCCACACATATGCTGCAACACTTGTGCAACAAATCTTCGCCAGTGGTTGAACAGGAAAAGGAAATCTATGCCTTTTGCAGTGCCAATGATTTGGAGAGAGCCAATGGATCATACCAGCAATTGTTACTTCTGCATGGTGCCTTCAGTTGGGAAAGGTATGTGAAAGAAGAAAAAGTGGACTGTGCATTATCCAAACATTCCATCAGCTGTACGCCCAATACCCCACGGAGAAGGACTGCCGGTTCCTGATGCACCAGAATCATTCTCGCTTGAGTCAGAAGAGGAAGAGGATGAAACTTCTGGTCCTGAATGCCATCAATGTCACAAGACCCACATTTTCTCCCATCCTCCTCCTCTGAACCACACCTCATAACACAAGCTGAAGTGAATGACCTTGTCAGGGATTTGGAACTACCCAAGAGTAAGGCAGAGCTGTTGGGCTCCGGACTACAGCAGTGGAATCTCCTGGCAGGTGATGTTAGGGTTTCCATGTTCCGTGACCGTCAAAAGGATCTTGTCCCATTCTTCTTCATGGAAGGTGATCTTGTAGCCTGCAACAACATCGATGGTGTGATGGCAGCCCTCAACATCGTTCACGATCCAGATGAGTGGAGACTTCATTGATTCATCGAAGACGAGTCTTAAAGCTGTTTTGCTGCATAATGGCAATGTTTTGCCATCAATTCCAGTTGGTCGTGCAGTCCATATGAAGGAAACCTATGACAACATGAAACAACTTTTGAGGTGCATAAACTATGAGCAACATCAGTGGCAGCTTTGTGGCGATTTGAAGGTTGTTGCTCTCTTGCTTGGTCTGCAGACTGGATACACAAAGTACTGCTGTTTTCTCTGCGAATGGGATAGTCGTGCAAGAGATTCCCACTACATCAAGAAAGATTGGCCACTCTGACAGTCATTGGCGCCTGGGAGGAAAAGTGTTCAGCATCCACCACTTGTTGAATCAAGGAAGATTTTGTTACCACCCTTCCACATCAAGCTGGATCTGATGAAGAACTTTGTCAAGGCCATTGACAAAACACAAGCAGCTTTCAAGTACCTCCGTGGAAAATTTCCATGTTTAAGTGAAGCTAAGATAAAGGAAGGTGTCTTTGTTGGTCCTCAGATTCGTGAACTTCTTCGAGATGATGCATTTGACCATGCACTGCGTGGCGAGGAAAAGACGGCATGGAAAGCCTTCCAGTCAGTGGCAATACATTTTCTCAGAAACAACAAGGCAGACAACTACAGGTTGTTGATGGAAAACCTCCTCAAGGCATACAAAAGCCTTGGTTGCAACATGTCACTAAAGATACGTTTTTTGCACTCTCATCTAGATTTTTTTCCACCGAACTGCGGAGCAGTGAGCAACGAGCACGGCGAGCGATTTTACCAGGACATTGCAACAATGGAGAAATGCTATCGGGGCAAGTGGAGCCCATCAATGCTTGCAGACTATTGCTGGACAGTGACAAGAGATGCTCCATTTAATGAATACAAGAGACAAGCCAAGAAGTGCCTAGTAGACACTGAATAGGACTAAACTATGTACGTAATAGTTTTTTGCCTTTTGTTTCATAATACATTTTATTTATATAACCCTTTTGCTGATTTTTAAAGTGTTACATAAACAGGACAGGTGAAATATTATCATGTAAAGCAACCATAAACACATGAAAAGACGTAGGTTTACAATTTATGATTAAAACTCTACTATTACACAATATACGTAGACATAAAATGTAAAAACTTAAATATCTTAGAAACAGTAGCCAATCAGTTGTTTTAATTGTCATATTTGAATTCAGCACATCAAAATACATAATAAATATCACATTTTATCTCTGAAGCAGACGACTTCTAAAAAATTGTAGACCAGTGTTATATTCCTGCCTTTTCTGGGACTGTTGTATAATATTGTGAGCTCGGAGGAGTTGGGTGCTTATCACGTTTAAAAATCAGGGCACTTATTTATGTATTTAACAATAGATTTAAGAGCTTTAGTGAGGCTCCTATTTTTAAAAGTTTTGTGTTAAACCTGTAGTGTTTAGAAGAAAATTTTTCTCTTTTATGATAACTTCGTGAAACGTTTATACATTAAAAATTGCATTCATTTTTCATAAATATCTGTATATGTATTTTACTTAGCACCAAGTACTGCATGACATCGTCAAACAGCGTAGACCATCTTTTATTGAATTTAACCCTGTGTGACATTATGGTTTCACTGGCAAGTGCTTCAACACTTCAAATGGATTCTGACTGGCTGGGTATGATAAGAAAATTTGTGACCGAAACCCTTCAGGATGGTTGCAGATTGAACTACAAGCAACTGAACAGATTGCTTAGAGTGACATGGAGACTAATGCAAATACAACAAAACAAAGGTAAGAGTAGTTAGCAGGTAGTTGTCTTTAAAAACCAAATATATCCTATGCACAGGAAATGTTCTGTGTGTCTGATTAACTCCTGCAGTCTAAGGTGGATGGGGGTACAAAGTTAAGAATGTCCTGAAATACTTCTTAATGTGTTCTGTCCACAAAGTAGTAGTATTTCATTGTGTATATCCCCTACTTCACAGGGCATTGAGAATTGCTGATTAAAGAACTTTGTAAAGCACTTTTAGATTCTTGGATAAAACATGCTCTAAAAATGAAAAGCAACAGGAGTAGTATATTTCTGTGTTTGTACCCATTTTCTCTTATCTTTAAGTAAAAAAAGAAGAGGAAAAAGATAACTTTAATGAATAAGGAAATTCATTTATATCTGTATCTTATTGATCACAGTTAATCAGTATTTCTTGAGGCTATTTCAGTGTTTCAGTCTGTGTTTAAAATCATTTCCATGGTTTGTATATGTGCCTTTGTAATGATAAGAAGGCCCGTCATTCTGCTATAATGACATGGAATAACAAGCTCACATTGCATGAAAGCCTGTGTTAAGTAACACTTTATTTCCCACTGTTGCATTGATTTTCCTTTCCAAGAGAAGGCACATCTGCTGTCACTTCTAGGTCTAATGCAGCGTGCTTCTTTTTCAGCTGCTTTTTCTTGATTGTGATACAGGTGAAATATTGCTGGGCCCTTATGCTGCTCAGTTTTTGGTGGAGGACTTACTCAGGCTGTGTCAACACTTAGGGCTTATCTACATACACTACCACTTTTGTCACTATAACTTATGTCACTCTAGGGCGTGAAAAAAACATCCCCTTGAAGAACATAATTTACACTGACAGAAGTGCTGATGGGGACAGCGCTATGTTAGCGGAAGAGTGTCTCCCGCTGACATAGCTGCCGCTGCTTGTGGAGGTGGTTTTATTATGTTGATGGGAGAGCTCTCTCCTTTGGCATCGAGTGGCTACACGAGCGATTTTACAGGGGTGTAGCAGCATCAGTACAGCTGTGCTGCTGTAAGTTCGCTAGTGTAGACATGGCCTTAAAATGCTACAGCAGTACACTGCCATAGTAGTGCTTCTGTCTTGACACTACCCATGCTGACAGGAGGGGCTTTCCCACTGAGAGGAGGGAGGTAGGTAGGTAGGTCAATGGAAGAATTCTTTCATCAACTTAGCGCTGTCTACACAGGGATTTAGCTTGGCTTAACTGTGTTACTCAGGGCAGGGGTGGTGAATTTTTCACGCCTCCGATCAACATAGCTAAACTGACCTAATTTTCTAGAGGAGACCAGGCCTCAAAGAGTGGAAGTTTGCATTGAAACTAAAAGCAGTTGTCAGGCTCATCCCAATATGATAGCATTGCCCAGCCAAGTACATGCTACAGATAATGCTCTGTGTTTGGGATCTGAGTTTCACTTTGGATGGTATCAGCAGGGGAGTTTCCATCGACTGCAGGTGCTGTTATGTCGTGTGATGTAGAATGAGAGGTGATCTGTGAAATAGCATGAACACTTTACCCATTAAAGGCTTTACAGACAAGGACCAAATTCTAGAAGTAGATCTGGATGCATATGGGATTCACAGTAGTGTGTAGTGTACCAGAGTTGGGCTGTGTGTGTGGAACTAGCTGTGTCCAGATGGAGCATGTTGTAACAGTGTCTGGATCCGTCTTCTGCATCTGAATTGAAAGGGTGAAATCTGTTGATTCTGGATAATCAAAGATCAAGGAAAGAAGGAATTAATGGCCAATGGAGGTGTTTGAATGTCTGTTAACAGTAATGAGTCCAACAGGACCCAGAGATTGAAACCAACTTTACAACTACAAGGCTTATGCCTTGATTAGAGTATGAGGTGGGAGTTCCTACTTGCTTTTCAAATGCTCTCCCATTGCTTCTTAGCATTCAGTTAGATTATCTGTGATTTTCAGTGTTCATTCATTTTCATTCTTGTATTGTTTTTCATTGTGAAATTCTTTAATACTTTAAAAAATGTATGTTACATGGATTTTAGGTAGTTCTTTATCTAGCTTTGTAACTTTAATTGTCTGAGGAATTTCACACTGCAGGCATTATTTCAAGAGTTGTCTCTGAAGGCTCATTGTTGTAAATCCTGCAGAAATTGATACGAAAATGGTATACTACCAGGATTTGGATTTTACGTAGAAATGGATATTTTACTAGCTCCTCAAATAGATATTCTTAATGTAATGGAATGATAAAAAATACTTCTAAATTTCAGATTTTTTACGTTTTTTTCTTTCTAGTGGCAACAGAGACTTTGATAAAAGCAGTGTATACGCTGTACCAGCAGAGGAATCTCTTCTTTCCTGTTCGTATGTTGCTTTTGAAATTTTTTAGCAGGGTTTATCAGAAAGAAGAATTGAGCACTCAAAGAATCAGGTAAAGATTTTTTCTTTATTTTTAAAATTTTTAATCTTGCAGATTTAGTCTCAAAGTTTAGGCTAGACGTAGGCAACCTATAGCACGGGCGCCAAAGGCGGCACGCGAGCTGATTTGCAGCGGCACTCACATTACCTGGGTCCTGGCCACCAGTCCCGGGTGCTCTACATTTTAATTGAATTTTAAGTGAAGCTTCCTAAATATTTTTAAAACCTTATTTACTTTACATACAACAATAGTTTAGTTATATATTAAAGATTTATAGAAAAAGACCTTCTAAAAGCATTAAAATGTTTTACCGGCACGCGAGACCTTAAATTAGAGTGAAGAAATGAAGCCTGGGCGCACCACTTCTCAAAGGTTGCCGACCCCTGGTTTAGGCCATGAACTTCCACAGTAGCAAAAAGCTTGTGATACAGAATAAAAGGTCATTTGGGAAAAGCTCAGAAGATGTGTCCAGTTGCTTCATTTGTCACAATTTCTTTCCCACTGCCAGAACTGTTTTGGAGAATTTGACAAATCTGGGCTCAGATATAATTTATTACCTAATTTCTATTTCCAGTACATTTATGCATGCGTAAAATTTTAAATAGTTCATTATCCCAGTTCATTCATTAAGCAGAGGTTTTGACATTTCTTTTTAGCCTTGAAATTCCACACATGACTACTTTTTAAAACATTTTAATGCGTGGCAGATGGGGATTTGCAGAAATAGATACTTTAGAACACCAGTGTCCAATAAAAATTCGATGCTAGCCACACTTGTGGTTTTGAATTTTTCTTATTAGACACATTATGAAAAAGCAACATGCATTAGTCACAAGTCAATTGCCTACTGGCCACATGTGGCTAGTGGCAAACATATTGGACACCGCAGCATTAGAAAATTACATTTAGCTTGGTAAAGAATTAAATTGAACTACAACAGAACCTCAGAGTTACGAACACCTTGGGAGTGGAGTTTGTTTGTAACTCTGAAATGCTTATAACTGAACAAAATAATGTGGTGGTTCTTGCAAAAGTTTACAACTCAACATTAACTTAATACAGCTTTGAAACTTTACTGAAGAAAGTGCTCCTTTTAACCATCTTAATTGAAATGAAACAAGCACAAAAAAAGTTCTTACTTCATCAGATTTTTTTTAAACTATCTCTTTATTTTTTAATAGTTTACGTTTAACACAGTACTGTGGTGTATTTGTTTTATTTATTATTTTTGGGGTGATGGGGCCCTGCTGCTGCCTGATTGCATACTTCCAATTATAAATGAGGTGTGTGGTCTGTTGGTAGCTCTGGGGTTTTACTGTATGTAAATTGTTGCTGATGTGACATCTAGGATTGCAGTTTTTTCCCTATCTCTCTCCTATTTCAGTAGGGATAAAATGTGAGTTCTGTGAGAATTACCTCTGTACATACAGCATGTTTGGAAGTGTGGACACCCATATTGCTTTTGCTCTAGTACCTTCACAGAGCCACCCGCCCCCCTTTTGTCTCTGAATATTTGGCCCTGAGTATATAAAAGACAACATCCAGTTTCTTCCCTGTTTCTGTGGTGCAGAACCATTTTTTAAATACCTGTCTACATTTCACTAGCTGTTAGCAGTGTTGATTACTATACTTTGGATAGCTTATTCCCAAAAATAATTATTTTTACTGTTCAGCCTTTTTATATTATCACGATTGTGTGATTCCACCACAGCCCAGTTAACAGCTGTGGAGTTTTCCAGAGCTGCTCTTGTTTCTTATTTAAAAAGTAGTGGAATATCGTACAGATTGGAAGCATTTTGGGGCAGGGACTGTCTTTTTTGTAATGTGTGCACATAACCTTGCATAATGGGACCCTGATCCCTGTTGGGGTCCTCTAGGCACTACTGTAATAGAAATACTATAACTTTTATTATTATTATATTAATAACTTGCTCTAGCTCAATAGTCGCTGAACACTGTGCCTTTATTCATTCTGTCTGTGGATACTGAGATGGTCGAATAAGGTAGAATATGCGAGTTTATATTCTGTTCCCCATGTAAAGCAGAGAAGTCAGAAACAAGTGAATATGTCCTGCTATCTGGGATACCTAAGGAAAGGTCACTCCCTTAGAAGATGCTCTGTCCCCAGTTTACTTATCTTATCCATCAAAACCAGAATAAAAGTTACTGCTTATGCAGAAAGCACTTAAACTGAGTTTCCAGGATTTGTGTCCCTCTGGTTCCTGGTCGATTCCAAAGATCCTATCTAAATCTGGGAGGTCTTTGATCCAAACTACTTGGATCTAAGTCCTCAGATTTGCATGGTTCCTCATCTTCTGCGACTTCAGGCACTTCATCCAGTGCCTTCAAGAGGGGAGAGTAGGAGTGCCCAGGCTAAGGGGTGTCAAATAACTAGTCTGTTGTGTGTTGTAGAACAGACTGTTGCCTCAGTTCCTGACACCTACAGGTATTGCACTCTTGGTAACAGAATGCTTCTGTGGTGGCACGATGACTCACCCCTGCAACGCCTCCTGCTTCTTGTCTGGGAATTAGCTCTTTCTAGTATGGAGCATCTTCTGCAGGTCGGTATCTCACTGTCCACAGGCCCCCTTGTCCCTCCTGGTACCCTTTTGCCTGGGGCGTTGCCCCGGCAGTACCGCTACACTCTGCCTCTGGGCCTCCCCTCCCTGGGGAGCCCACAACCCTCTAATCCCCACCTTGCCTCAATCTGGGTTACTGCCAGTCATCATCAAGCCCCAGCTCTCTGGGGCAGACTGCAGTGTAAAAGCCAGTCGTCATAGGCAAGGGGGTTTTGACCTGTTGCCTTTCTCTGCAAGCCAGTACCTCTGTGGGCCTAGGACCAGGCCCTGCAGCCTGGGGAGTTGCCAGCCTGGAGTTCCCCTGCTCCTCTGGACTTTCCCCAGCCCTGCCTCACCCTGGATACCCTTAGGCTTCCCAGGCAGCTAGATCCATCTCCCTTCACAGCCAGAGGGAGACTTCTGAGTGCCTGGCTCACAGCCCATTTATACAGGCCAGCTGTGGCCACTTCCCCAATCAGCCCAGCTTAGCAGCTCTCAGCCCCATCCTTCTCCCAGGGCTGACTTTAACCCCTTTTCTGTTGGAGTGGAGCAGCAATATAATGCCTCTTTTGCATTCCTATTCCTATTGTTATAGGAATATAATGCCTCTTTTGCAGTGAGTTCATCATGATCCTCTCTTAGAAAAGCCATGTGTTCTCTATAGTAAGCCTGATGCACATTCTCTGGCAAGTACTCTGCAGACTGGAAGTTTCAGGCAGATTGAAAAGGGATGTATTATAGAATTAAATATGAAAATATACAATACAATCAATATGGTATTTCATGTTATTAAATTAAATTTTAATTATGCTTTCATTTTCAGTATGTCACAGACTTTTATATTGATGTATAATTACTTCGTAGCACTGGCATTTCTTTAGGGGATATTTGAGGATTTAGGCTTCGAAGGAGGTGGTTTGAGATTGTGGAGTATGCATATTAGTTGGATGCCTTTGCTCTATATAATGAAATGGATTATCTGGATGTCTTTTACTATTCCAGGAAATAATTGACAGTTTAAATAGCAAAAGTTTTGTTTCAGAGTAAGCCATCCATTGTTTGCTGTGCGCTGGAATTTCTTCAAGTGGTCTCTGCACGTTCCCACTCTTGGGATGTGCCATTAATGCAGCTCTGCTGTCATAACAGTGCCTGTTGGAGTGCTCTTGCATCTCCTCTTGGCCCTTCTCGTACTGAATATTCTGACGGTGAAGCTATGAGAGGGATTGTGATGTTTCAACCATTTCAGTTCTTTCCATCAGTGGTAGCAGACAGACCAGAAACCTCACTAGTTTCCTCCAACCAGAATCTTTGAATGAAGACTCTCCCGTTGTTAGCTAGCTTTCAGTTAGTGTCAGATTAGTCTTTTAAATTGTAAGTCTTTTTAAAAGTTATTTATTTCTTTATTTAGTTCATTTTAGTCCATTCCCAGCTTCCAGCACTGATCTGCGCATCTTCAAGGAAAAAGGTATTTGCCTTGGGGAAGGTTATTTTCTATTTCGCTGAACCATATGCAACACCTTGACCTGAAGGGCTCATAAGGAGCATCAAAACTGGCTTCAAGCTTGCCTTCTCCAGGAAGCCTTTGCAACCAAGTCCTCTGACTTAGAATCCTTAGGATCTGTAAGTACAGATAGGTCTCCTTCAGGGACTACAGAGCAGCATACATTCTCTGCTGTCAGGGTAGAACCTAATATCCTGGTACTGAAGGATTTGCGACCCACTGGAGTTGGCTCTCTAACAAGACAAGCCCTCTTGGATGTTGACCTCCATTAGCAGAGCCAGTCTTCAGGAATGTAATCCTTTCGAACAGACACCTCTGGTTCCAAGCAAAGAAATGGCATGACTATTGACCTCTTAGCAGAGCCAGTCTGTGCACTGCGATCCCTCAGATCCCATAGCCTCTATTCCAAATACATCTACAGAACCCAAATCAAAAACTAAGGGCCATGATGGGTTCAAATCCCAAAAGAAAGGCTCATATCCCAATGTAACAAGCATATTAGTTCCCAAAAATTGCCAGGAAAAGATGCTGGAAACATCTTCAGAGTCTTTGATGCCATCTGCTTCCATGGTTATGGTAGTGGCTCAAGTACATAAACCATGTCCTCAGTTGGGGATCCATACTCTGATCCAAAACCACTCCGGTTCAGGGATTCTCAGATTAAAAAAATATGGGAATTAATAGAAAAATTAAAGGGTCAGATATTTCTTTTCCCCACTGAGAGAGAGAAAGGAAAGAATCCTCCCAGTTACAGGTTTTCCCTGAGGTTTTGCTTCCTCCTTCCAGACATCTACAAGTTCATCTGGGAAGTTTGCTTTGATATTTTCTGTACTACACTTACCAAGGCCAATACTGTCTCCAATCCAAACTACCTTAGATCCGCAGTTAGATCATAGCCAAGATATACCACCCTGAGTTAGATGGCCTTACTGGCCTTCATCTAACTATTACAAGAATGCTGGTCAGTTTCATTCTTGTCCCTTTCTCTCAGAAGCAAAGGAGTAAACTTCTCACATCAGATCCAACTCATATGGCAATGTTTACACTTCCACTCCAGAGAGACTTTGCTCCAATATTAGGCCCTGGTATGTTATCAGAGAATGAACCGGAAGCCCCCACTAAATTCCAGGATCCTGACATGGAACCCGATGACCAAATGTCTCATGCTGAGGTGGTGGGGTCTCCTCAGGTGCTTTTCCATCAGAAGATATTACTCCATTCCATGAGCTGATAGAAAGAATGACAATAGTGCTGAAAACATCCTGGGTCACGGTGGAAATGACTTCTCATCCTGCGTTTGATATTTAGAGCTTTTCTTCAAACAGTAAAATCACACTAACCATAGTGGAAGGCCAAGAGCATATGGTCAGATACTGTAGTGGGTCAAACTGTGTCTAAGGGTATGTTTACACTACAAAATTAGGTCGAATTTATAAAGTCGATTTTTAGGAAGTGATCTTATACAGTCGATTGTGTGCGTCCCCACTAAGCGCATTAAGTTGATGGCGTGTGTCCAGAGTACCATGGCTAACGTCGTCATCCACCCACCGTTTCCACTGCAACTCTGCTCTCCTGGTGCCATGAATCCATCTCACAGGTCCTCTCGTCGTTCTGTATGAATATTTATTCTCATGGCATCCACCGTTTCCACTGCAACTCTGCTCTCCTGCTCTTGCCTTGATAGCGAATTTCTCCGTGTTGTCTGTCATGGGCTCCCGGGAATGTGTGTTCTTCCTCAGGAAATGTGTGCAGTGCTATCCGTTGTCATCCACCACTTCTGCTGCAACTCTGCTCTCCTGCAGATGCCATACCACTGCAAGCATGGAGCTTGCTGAGCTCACCTCTGCTGTTGTGAGCGTTGTAAACACCTCATACATTATCCTGCAGTATGTGCAGAACCTGCAAAAGCAGGTGAGGAGGCAACAACAGTGCGATCATGATAGTGATGAGCACATGGACACAGACTTCTCTCAAAACATGGGGCCTGGCAATTTGGAAATAATGGTGGTAATGAGGCAGGTTCATGCCATGGAACACTGATTCTGGGCCTGGGAAACAAGCACAGACTGATTGGACCACATAGCGTTGCAGGTCTGGGATGATTCCCAGTGGCTGTGAAACTTTCACATGCGTAAGGGCACTTCCATGGAACTTTGTGACTTGCTTTCTCCTGCCCTGAAGTGCAAGAATACTAAGATGAGAGCAGCCCTCACAGTTGAATTACAGTTGAGGATGTTGAAATGCCTCTAGTTATCCTTGGGGACTCAGCCTACCCCTTAATGCCATGGGCTCATGAAGCCATACACAGGCTCCCTGGACAGTAGTAGGGAACAGTTCAACTATAGGCTGAGCAAGTGCTGAATGGTGGTATAATGTGCATTTGGACATTTAAAAGCTCGCTGATGCAGTTTAGTTTAGACCTTGATTTTCCCCAGTAACCACTTAAATCAGACCATTCTGTTGGGTATCAGTGAAACGTGCTGTCTGCATTTGACAGCATGGCCATTGAACTCTGACAGACTTTAAAAAGTCTTTCTTTCTTGAAATTTATCATGTCCCAATAAATTCTAGGAAATAGTCAAATAACCACCCGTGACTTCAGAAAGAAGAGATTGTTAAAATAAGGCAATAATAACATAGTCCCAGAAACATCTTCTATTTACTCCATACATGAATACCTGCTTCAGTTAAAGCTATTGGGCTTTATATTGTCTATGAACGTCCACTTAGCCATTTTGGTGCATCATGCATTAATTGATAAGATAATATTCACACAGTATATAGTCAAGAGGTTCATGAAGGGATTAGTAAATGTTTAAGCTCCAATTTGACTAATCTCTGATGTGAGATTTCAACCTAGTACTTACTCACTTGTGACTCTCTCTTCACTCACCCCCTTCCGAACCTATGAGGGAATGTTTCTTATTTCACCTTTCTGTCAAAACAGTCTTCATAATAGCAATCACATCTTAAGAATAATAGGCAAATTACAGGACCCATGACTGACCAACTGTTTACTGTCACCCTCTAACAATGCGAGATTCACCAGTGTGGTGCCTTCTGCTGGTTGTCCAGCAATTAGCTCTTTTTCCAGCTCAGCGCCCTCTGCAGGCCGGTGGCTCGCCTGCCCCAGGCCCCTGTATCCCTCCTGGACCCCAGTAGCCCTTTACCTGGGCAATACCTCCACACTCAGGGTCTCCCCTCCCAAGAACCCCTAACCCCACCTTGCCTCAGTGGCTACTGCCAGTCATTATTTAGCCCCCACTCACTAGGGCAGACTGCAGTGTGTAATGGCCACTCATCACTGGCAAGGGGGTAGGAACTGCTGCCGCTGCCTAGCCCCGGGCTGCACCTTTGCAATACCAGTACCTGTTTTAGGCCTTGCGCCAAGCCTGCAACCTGGGGGGTTGCTATACTGGAGATCCCCAGCTCCTCTAGCCTTCCCCCAGCCCTGCTCTACCCTAGGTATCCTGTACTCCCAGGCAGCCATGTCCTTCTCCTCCACAGCCAGATAGAGATTGCTCCAGCTCCTACTTCACAGCTGGTTTGGTTGGGTTGGCCATAGCTGTGGCTGCTTCCCCAATCAACCTACCTGATTGGCTCCCTGGGGCAGCTGTTTTAACCCTTTTAAGACCGGAGTAGGGTGACCGCCCCGCTGCACACCCACAATGACAAAGCAGTCTTCCATCTCATCCTAAATTCCTTCCCAAAGTGGTAAGAGTTCTGCCTCATCAGTCCATTACTTAACCGGTATTCTATAATAAATGTGCTAACAATGAATTTGCATACATCATTTAATAAAACGTATTCAGCCTTTCTCTCTCCAGGGGTGGATCTGGAAATTATAACAGTGTTTGGGATCTATGGGATAGATCGGGGTAGACTCTGAAGCACAGTTCTGTGGCCTGGTTGTGGTTCTGCAGTGAATTCAGAAACTGTAGAATTATTATATACACGTGACCCTCCATATGACTGAATAGGATGGATAGGCGCCTCAAAACTCTGCTTCTGGGACCTATCAGAGATCAGGGGACCTGTTGAGTGAATCTCAAGCTCCTGCTCAGGTAGCATTGAGTTTCAGCCTGAGATGTACATGAGTAATTCAAATAATTCTTTCCAATATACATCACCCTATATTTGTTTATAACACATTTCACCTTCCATTGTGCTGCCCTTTCACATAGATTTAAGTCCTTCTGAAGTTCCTCTCATTCTTTTCTCCTCTTGACTAACCTCAATCATTTTGTCTCCTCACTCCATCATCTTTCCCTTTTCTAGTCCCCTTGTTCTAACATCTATTTTGACACCTTCTTCTTTGACAATGATGTCTCACTCTTTCACAGTGTTTATTATTACCTGAAGAGAGCAGGTCTGCAGTAGGTATCTTAACATCTGTAGTTTCACCACAATGCTCCTTTGCTCTTCAACTGTTCTATTTTTCTCTCTGGTAGTCCAGCAGACACTCTCACAGTCTGTCCAAATCTTTAGTCTTTTGCTTCTTTGCCTATTTCATTTCAAAGATTTCTTAGCTCTTCTCATCTTCTCATTTCCATCTTACTTTTTATATGCCATACACTGTTCCTTGCGCTGCATTTGTTTTCTGGAAGATACCTGTTTTGCTCAAATAAGCTCCTATATCTTACCATTAAACCATTTTTATTGTCTTTGATGTTTTTGGTTTTGTTTTGTTTTGTTTTTAAATTTCTGAGAGTCACTTGTTGTATACATTTGGAGTCTGATATTAATTTCCTCTGATTTTTAGGGGCTCCCCTTAACTAATTTTCCCATTTTAAAAAATAATCCCCTCTTTAAAGTTTGGAATGCTACTTGATATTTTTTTTTTTTTTTTAAATATAGAGAAAAGAAACTGAGTGCCTTGAGGATCATGCTCTCTGTTACACCCTTAGGTCTAAATTTTTGAAGCCAATCAGAAGCACCATGCATAAGGCTACGTTTTAGTCATGGGTATTTTTAGTAAAAGTGATGGGCAGGTCATGGCAGTAAACAAAAATTCACAGATGTGTGACCTGTCCATGGCTTCTACTTAAAATACTATAAATACCAACTAAAGTGGGGGAGGAAGGAGAGATTTGGGGAGCGCTGCAGGTGCTGTGAAGGAGAGTGGAGCCCGGGGTGGGCGGGAAGGCACTGGTGCTTGGGGACGTGTCATGGCCCAGGGGGTTGCCGTGGGTGCTGCGGAGGGGTGTGCAGCCCGGGGAAGCACTGAGGCTGCTGAGGAAGGGGGTGCAGGTACTGGGGCATGTATTGGGTGGGGACTTGGTGGGGCTGAGGCAGGCTCCTTACCCAGCTTCTGGGAAGCGGTGGTCCCAGCTCCCTAGCTCCATGTGCTGCTTCCACTCTGCCCCAAGTCCTGTTTCTGCAGCTCCAATTGGCTGGGAACTGTAGCCAGTGGGAGCTATGGGCGCAGTACCTGGCTCCCAGCAGAGGCAGCATGTGGAGCTAGGGGAGCTGAGGGAGAGGAGCCCCCCTCCCCAATAAGCAGCAGCCCTGAGCCCCCCCCCACACCACATCCTGTGGCAGGGCGGCCCGGAGATTCACCTGGGGGTTGCCTGAGCTGCTCCGGCAGCTCCCGGGGCAGCTGCAGAAGTCACGGAGGTCTCCAGAAAGTCACATAATTCGTGACCTCCGTGACAAACATGGCTCCTTACTTATGCAGCCTCAAAAGTCACACTTCTACCCTCCAGAATAGGGGAGGGCAAACTATGGCCCACATGACAGATCCAGCCCATCAGGGCTTTCAATCCGGCCCATGGGGATTGCCAGCCCCCTGACGCAACAGTGCTAAAGCAGGCTCCCTGCCTGCCCTGGCCCCGTGCCGCTTCTGGAAGCGGCTGGCACCACATCTGTGTGGCTTCTGGAGGGGAACCGAGGGCTCCCCTCCAGGCACCGCCCCCCGCAGATCCCATTGGCTGGGAACAACCCCTGTCCCAAGGAGCCACTGCCAGACATGCGGGCGCTTTCCGGGAGCGGCATGGGGCCAGGGCAAGCAGGGAGCCTGCCTTAGCCCTGCTGAGCCCCGCTGCCACCCCAGAGCTGCTCGAGGTAAGTGGGGCCAGAGCTTGTATCCCAAACCCCTCGAGCACTCCAGCCTCGTGCTCTGAGCCCCTTCCTGCAAACTGCATCCCCTCTTACGCCCTGCACTTCCACCTGCACCCCATCCTGCTTCCCCAGCACTACATTCATGGCACTGCATACTATTTCCCCACCCAGATTGGCTCTTGGGCCAAAAAGTTTGCCCACCCCTGCTCTAGAAGCATCTGAAGAAGAGGTAGTATGGACATGCTCAATCTTTGGGTGTAAATCTGTAGAAGCAATATATTTTAAGAACTGTGCTTACTGTTCAGTACCCTATAATGAACTTTTTCTTTTCCTTGACTGGGGAGATATGGGAGACATATCTGTAACTGTTTAAATATGTTGTTGGAAACACGGTGTGACGGAGTCAGACCAGAAGGATATAGGAGAGTGCTGGAAGGCAGGTATATCAGTCTCAGGATGTGCAGGTCCCTGTTCCCTGGATAGCCAAACAAAGGCTACTCCAGGCCAATCAAGACACCTGGGGCCAATTAAGAACCTTCTAGAAAGGAGTAGAAACAGCTAGCCTAATTGGGACACCTGAAGCCAATCAGGGACTGGCTGAAACCAGATAAAAACCTCCCAGTCAGTCAGGTGGGCTGTGGGTGTCAGGAGCTGTGGAAGGAAGTTGTGCTGTTGGTGAGACTGAGTGGTGGACAACATATCATCTAGAAGGAAGGAGATCCAGAGGTAAGGGTGAAGTGGAGTTTGAAGAAGCAGGGACTGCTGTGGGGAAGTAGTCCAGGGAATTGTATTGTGTTTTGTGGATAAAAGGTCAGCCATCTTAGCTGATCCTATTAGGGTCCCTGGGCTGGAGCCCGGAGCAGAGGGCGGGCCTGGGCTCCCCCCTTTTTCCACCTTCCATACTGGCCTGTGATGAAGGTAACTCACTAGGCGGTGACTCTTGCCAATTATACTGAGAAAGGGAGGTCACTCTGGGGCCTAGATGAGTTTCTGAGGCCCCTAAATCTGCCAGGAAGCGCAGGACCCACAAGTACAAACTTGGAGCTTTGTCACAACGGATAGACTATGTATTTAGTAATAAAAGATAACAATACAAGATTAAAACCTTCATGATAAATTGAGGGAGGTACATGAATTCATGGAAGTTCATTACATAATTCATTCAAAAATATCCTTTAAATAATGGAAGTATTGGGAGGATTGAATAATGCAACACACTTGTTTGAAATATATACAGGGAATCGCATCTTGCACGGGGGTTACGTTCTGCGGTCAGCGCGTAAAGTGAAAACCGCGTATAGTCAAAACTCATCGAGTTTAATGGTGAGCGGAATTGCCTGCCCTATAGATACAGTTTTTAATTTGTTATTTTTCTCTTTTTTTTTTTTTTTTTAAATTTTTTTTTGCTTACCACGTAAAGCAGAAATCGCGCATGTTAAATGGTGTAAGATGCAAGTCGCCTGTACTTGGCTAAATATAATCCAACTGTTATGTTTTCTGAAAGGGGGAATAATGCCTCTCTTATCTGTTAAAATTCTTTAGAAAAAACATAGATAAAGGAGATGTGATGGACATATTTTTTTTTAAAAAGCTCGTTATAAGGTCTGTGATAAAAACAAACAAAAACCTTGCTTTAATTAGGAATATAAACCCTGAGATAAGAGATCAAATCCTGTGGATTAAAGAGTGGGAGTGGTTATATGAAATGTCTGTCTAGAGTGTAGCAGCAATGAAAAAGGCAAATAGGATGGGTAAGAAACTAAAACAATGGTCCTCCAAACTGGTGACCCCTTTCACATAGCAAGCCTCTGAGTGCGACCCCCCCCTTATAAATTAAAAACACTTTTTAATATATTTAACACCATTATAAATGCTGGAGGCAAAGCAAGGTTTAGAGTGGAGGCTGATAGCTCGTGATCCTCCGTGTAATAACCTTGGGACCCGCTGAGGTGTCCCAACCTCCATTTTGAGAACCCCTGAACTAAGGGAACATGACACTGTATTGAATTCCCTTCTTTGAAGCCTTTTGTCCAGTTTTTTTTCTCTTAAAAAAAATCTGAGATTAAAAAGATAGAGGAGGACAGTGAAGATATGATTAAACACAGTATGAGCCAAAGAAAAAATTTTTTCCTGGAAAGTAAAGTTACAGGGAACTTCCAGTATTCAGTGTTAAGAATATAGGGAACCCTGAATTGTCTGTTCTTTTTCTTCTGGCCCATAATATGTTGGGTCACTAAACGATATTAATAGATGGTAAATTTAGAGCAAACAAAAGGAAATGCTTTTTCACCAGAATATAATCAGTTTGTGAAATTAAGTTCTGAAGGAGGTTGTTATGTTACATGCTGCATAAACTGTTCGGGCTGTGAGAGAAGGGCTTGTATGACGATTTACCACGTACCAACACAATCAGACTCCTAACTGAAATATTATGAATAGACACTAAAGTACAGTATTATAAGTATTCTGCATTTTTTGTAAACATAAGCTAAATTTAAGAATATTTGTATGGAGGAGAAAAAAATTTCAACTAACTTTTCCCCCTTACTTTTAGAAGCCAAAGTAAAGTTTTATCTCGTTGGCTGGCTGGCCTACCTCAGCAGCTTGCTCTGCTTGGCTCAAGAAAGCCTGAGCTTTCAAACCAGTTGATTGAGATCATTCATTCTGCTGCATCTCATTCAAACAAGGAATTGTTACAAAGTTTGCAAGCCACTGCTTCTCGAATTTATGGTAAGACTTTTGTACTAAAACATAATGAATTTTGTCTATCACTTGACATGAGCAGGATGGTACAAGGAGTGAAAAGTCAGAGTACACACATGAAATGATTATTCATCCCCTTAAAATTTGCAAAGAAAATCATGGCTGCAGCAGTTTTATTTCCCTCAAAACAGAAGTTTGATTTGAAGCTACTTTTTTTTTTTAGGCTGGACTTAGCCTGATAGATGAGAACACTTGATATCTAATTTCTGTACAAACCTGGACTTAGTTATATTCCTTTATTTTATGCTTCTCTCTACTTAGCAGTAGTTTAATGGTTTCAAAAGGCTTTGTTTCTTCAAGTTCTTAACTGAACCATCAGGGTTGTAAGGAGTACGTTCCTAGTAGAGCTGTTGATAAATTGCAGTTAACTTACGTGATTAACTGAAAAAAATTAAGGGCGATTAATCACAGTTTTAATTGCACTGTTAAACAATAGAATGCCAGTGGAAATTTATTATATATTTTTGAATATTGTTCTGCATTTTCAAATATATTGATTTCAATTGCAATACAGAATGCAAAGTGTACAGTGCTCACTTTATATTATTATGTTTGATTACAATTATTTGCACTGTAAAAATGACAAACATAGTACGCCAGACCATTGCTATAGCCTGGCGTTCAGGATCCATGCGCAGTCCTGTGCTAATGTGGGGACCGCGTTAACATGAGGGACGCATTGCCATGGATTCCAATTATCCACATAATACATTGTGAGCTGCATATGTGGCCCTCATTGGTAAATAGGTTGAGAACCACTGATATAATACTTAGCATAATGAGCCCCCCTGGTCATGACTGGGGCTACTATTGCTACCGCAATACGAATAATAAGTGTTGCTGTATGCTGTTAAACAGCTCCTCTGTTCCATCCCAGGCTGCATTTTGCTTGTGCGTGCAAGGAATTCTTGTGTTTATATAAAAGTTGGTTAAATGTTCTGAAGTCTGTCAGGATGAAAAGCCCCATATAAAGTATTTTTGCTACTGTTGTTTTAATAATAATTTCTCTGGCTATTCCATTCTGCAGCATTGAATTTCCTGGAGAAAGTACTTCTTACCGCAGTGTTGCTAATTCACGAGTTTTTATCCTGAGTCTTGCAATATTTACTCATTTTTTGTAAAGCCCCAGCTCTTAGTCAAGTGATATTGTAAGAATCTGTGTTCATTTTCAAATTAAGTTTCTGTACTTGACTGTTGCAGAGAAAAGTCTGAAAATGTGACTCAAGCATACACTATACACTCAAGAACCACAAGATGTCTAAAAAGAACTCAAAATCTAGTATTCTTAAACAATCTCAAGATTTTTAAACCAATCTTAATTTTTGTGCTGACTCACGATCTTTGAATGCTTGGGGTTAGCAATACTGGAACTGAGAAGAAGTATCTAACCCAGGCCTGCACAACATGCGGCCCGGGGGCCACATGCGGCCTGCATGGGCTCACTGTGCGGCCTGCGAGGGATGAGTAGGGGTGGGACAAGCCAAGCGGTGGGGTTGGGGGAAGCGGATAGGGGCGGGGAGAGGGCGGGGCTTTTCGGCCCGCAGCTGGTGTTTTTGCAGTAATATGGCCCTCGCTGCTTTCTGAGTTGTGCAGGCCTTTCTAAAACAATGGAATCTTTATGTTGTTTCCCTGAGTCTGCAGAGAGTCTGGCTACTTTGTTTATCACTTTTTCTATGTGTGTGCTTGAATGGGAGTTTTTTTATAGTGGATTACACTTATCCAAACATGGACAGTCCGGAAGGAGGTGGTTAGCAAAACCCAAATAGAAAGAGCCAGACAGAAACTGACATTTAAGCAACAACAAAAATTCATATGGCTATTTTACTTAATTGATATTTGTAAAATGCTTTGAATATGAAAAACGTAAATGCCTGGTATTGTTAATAACTTTTAACTTATTTTACTTACAGCCATTTAGGAGCCCCAGTGGCCGCCTTGATTTCTTTACCTGTCCTTGCTTTCTCTGCTGCTTTGTCCTTACAGACACACTTCTTGATTGGTTTCAGAGTAGCCATTCATTTACTATGGATCCTAGAAGGGACAAGTTGGGCTTTGGTAGATTAATCAGTCTTCAGCATCTTATGCAATATTAGTAAAAAAAAAAAAAAAATCTTTTCATGCATGATAGTTTTTAACTCAGTTTTTGTGTTCCTTTTTTAAAATTTAGATCCACTAGATGGCACTCTCGTTCTTCTTCCAGCAGAGTCACAGCAACGTTTAGTGCATCTTGTATACTTTCTACCATGTCTACCAACCAACTTACTTTCTTCTCTAAGTCGCTGCTGCATTATGGGAAGAATGTCTTCAGATCTAGCTGCCACCCTTGTTGGGATATTGCATGTGAGGTAAATTGTCCATCTATTTAACTATTCTAAATTGTCTGTCTATTTAACTATGCTAAGTTTTTTTAAGCTAGTATTATTTTTCTTAAATATCATGTTCTCTTATGCAGTGAGTTTTCATTCACCATGTAATAATTACACTACTAATTTGTAATTGTTTATAAACATTGTAGTAAGTCAGCAGGTAAGGTCAGATATCACGTGACCCTGCAGAGCCAGAAATGGGAACTTGATGGCCTTGTCAAAATCACGTTCTCAGTTCTTCTCTTTGATCAAGTCCCTCCACATTTTCCCCCTTAATTTTTCCAGTCTCTTATCTCTGTGTGTTATGATCTACCCCCTTTGCTCTGCCAGTGATGGTAGCTTCCATTTTCATTTTGTTGGTTTTCCCCACGGGCACATTAACATGCTCTCACAGTGAAACTCTCAGTAATCAGTGTAGTCATATCCTTCCGTTCTTCAAACTCCTTCTTAAGATGAATGTGTACCTTGATTACTGTGGTAAATAGTCTAATGATACTGGCTAGACAGATGGCTTATTAATAATTAATCTCTTAATAATTCCTCTTTGCCTTGGAAGATCCTCAAAAATCCAGCTTGAAAGTCATTGGATGAAATCCTGGACCTACTGAAGTCAGTAGAAATAGTAATGGGGCCAATATTTCACCCATGATATTTTAAAGTGTATCTTTTTATAAGAAAGGTTACTTGTAGGTGTGATGAATTTCAGGTAATATTTTTATGTTGCCTATGTGTGCCTCAGTTTCCCCGGTATGCTACAATTTCTCTGGGGTGGAAAATGATTGTTTGCTCTCAGGGCAGGCTCAGAGACATAGGTGTGAATGTTTCCTAGTTGTCTGAGCTTGAATGGGTCATTGGAAAAGGACTGGCCAAGGCTAACCTCAATAGAGAATCTGAGATGATAATGGCAAATCCAATCATTAGGACACTGAGTCTAGCAACCAGGAACCCAGAGGGAGATGGATTTCCTCATCTCAGCAAAAGCTGGAGAACAAAGACTAGAGAGAGGTGTGTGTGTGAGGCGGGGGAAAAGAGTTGGCTTCTGGAAGGAGCTGGGGCTATCACTTGGGATTTGACGGAGGAGGTCAAATGGAGAGACAGACAAAACTTGAACCATGGGGTTTACTACAGCTTGGCTGTGTTCAGGGCTAACTAGAATGGTCTATACTTTAACCTTCAGTTTTC
Organism: Dermatemys mawii; assembly: GCA_007922305.1. NCBI lineage: Eukaryota > Metazoa > Chordata > Testudines > Dermatemydidae > Dermatemys > Dermatemys mawii. The sequence continues at coordinate 3,442,609 of ML677371.1, read as the reverse complement.
AGTGCTGACTTAAAGACTGTCTATGCTGTGTTCCAGTTGACTAATAAACCCTACTGTTCTGACAGTGGTCTTTGAGTGTCAGTGTAAATGCGTGGTGAGGTGCATTAATCCCTGAAGTGTGTACAACTGAGTGTCTCAGTTGGCCTCACTGAACAGAGCTTGCAGTGTGAAGCTGGAGGTCTGGAGCCGCAGATGTTTGGCCACAGGAGGTAGTGAGGCCATGTGGCCTCCCTTAAAGGAAGAGCGAGACCCTTAGGTGTCTGGCATACTGAAGAGTTTATCCAGGAGACTATTCTGAGGCTGGGGGAGGGTGGGTGTTAGCACCAATGTTGTGGATCTGTAACAGAAGGTATCTTTAAACTGAAATTTTTATCCCTCTAGGCTTGGACTCCTGATAAATAAGCTATAAGTAGAGGATTGAAAAAGTCTCACTATTTTTTAAAACTCCCTAAAATTTAAGAAATAGTTTTCCAGTAAAGTTTGTGTTGCATAACACAGTGCATAATGGTGGGGTGTGGTATAAAAATGTTATCGGTACTAGTTTAGGCCACCTGCATAATTTGTTTATGGAATCACCACTAGTGCATAATGCAACCGGTGCACAAAATGAAGGCAATAAAAATTGTGTATACCATGTTATCATGTATTATAACTATAAGATTAAGGCCCTCTGTAGTTTGTGGCAAGTTAGAAATAAAATTCTGTGGCAAAGCCCATGGCCACATACTGGAAGTTCAGTGGCAACCTCAATTTCAATACATCCCTTCAATTCTGAAATAAATGCAAAAATGAATAATGCAATGGGGACAGTTTTCCTTGTGGTGTTTATTTTGATAATAAATACAATTTACGCTATCTCAATTTTTAAGAGTGCAGCAGATTTTTGTATTAAACGTATTACTGCATTCTGGAAGTTGTCAGGAAGCTGGAGATTTTGGCAACCGAGTAGGGGACAGTTGGTTCTTTTGGCACCTCAGAAGGCGTGGGAGGTAGTTAAGATTTTTGGCACCCAGGAGGTAGTTAAGACTTTTGGCAGTGGAGAAGTAATGCATCTAATCTACCCTTCCTCTTTGCAGGCAAAGAGTGATTTTGAATTTGTGGGGGCGGGGGCCATAAGGGGCTTTGAACTCCTTGTTTTCTACCCTAGTGATCCATGACAGCAACCAACTTGACCCACTGCTCTCCACTCCCGTATTTCATGCTTCAAACAGCAATTATGAGTAAGAACATTAAGTAGGATATTTCTGTTTTAAAAGGACTAGCAGTGAGCAAGTTAACAAAATTGCCATTTAAATTGTCTGTAGTATGTTGAAATCAACGCCCCGCTGAGGTGACTCTGACTATGCACGTCTTGTTTCAGTCTGTCTGTGGACTCAGGGCCTCGTCTACAACTAGATTTTTTTTTTGTGATTATAATTGTTGTTACTACCAGTAGAGCTCCATGGATGGTAGCAGCGGTGAGAAATCTGCTATAGACAGACATTTTACTACTTTGTTGCACAGGTCTACTCTGAAGAGACTTAGACAAGATGGTGGTTAAAACTTCAGCATTTGGCCTAGCTCAGCAATCTCACCCTTACTGCCCCGTGGCTGGGGAGTTTCAAGAGGAAAAAAAAGAGTGCTGATTGGTAGAGGCAGCCAGAAATAAAACACTGCACTGGTTTTCAGTTGGGCCCCAATGAGATGAGTAGCCTACTGAGATTTGAAAATAATTGGACACTTATGAATAATGAGAACATTCAAAGTTACAGTAATAGAGATTTGAAATTTTTTTTAGAAGGCATATGAACTCCCGATTCAGGGCATAAACCAACCTTTAATGGACAGAGGGGCTTGTCTACATGGGAAGTTACATGGGTAAAAGAGTAAAGTATGTGTAACTCCCAGTGGGGACACTTTTATTCCAGAATAAGAATGTCTTTTTTTGGTTTAGTTAATACTTTGGAAGCAGTTTAAACTGAACTGGAAGAAGACAGTAACTGCAAAATGAATGTCCACTCGGAGTTATACCAATATAACTATGGTGGCTTAAGTATACCAGTCTGATCATATTTGTATAGCATCTTGTGGGCAGGTTACTCTATAATTGCCTGATGCACTGTTTCTGGCACTTTCCTTTTAAGCATCTGGTGTTGTCCGCTCTTAGAAGCAGGATAGTATTCTAGGCAAACCACTGTTTTGATCCAATAAGGCAATTCCTACATTCCCATCTACATAAGGAAAAATAACTGCTGAAAACTAATACCTACAATAGTTCCCTCTGGAACCATTTTTGAAAATCATGCAATTGCTACTGTAGATTAAAACAAGCCATTTTCAACCTTGCGACAGAAAATGTGACCAAGAGAAAATTAAAATGTTCTTGTCCCCATGTATGTTACTAGTTAAACCTTTTTCAGTATCTGTTCTGAAAGGTCCATTGCTGAACTCTGTTTTCATTAGTCAGTTTCCGTGTGTGTGTGTGTGTGTGTGTGTGTGTAATATGAAAGTTTTCTTTCACAATCAAAAGGGCTAAAAATGTAAGTTTAAAAAATCCAAAACATTAAAATAGACTGCTGCACAGTTTGGTAGCAAGAGCTTGGTTCTGCTGCATATTCTGTAGTCACAAAATTGTGGAATACATGTGTTTTGTTTATATAAATCAATCCATCCTGATTCTTCAGTGTTCTTTAACTGTTGGATTGCCACTAGATGGCACTGTTTTACTTCTATTCAAATATTGTTGTGTGGCGAATACATTTTCATGTTCAAATTTTTCTTAGTCCAAACCACCTGCTTATCTGTCAGATACTTTAAATAGATCCTATTCAACAGCACCATTAACAAGTCATTATATTTGATAATTGTTTTTCCTGCCTTAAAAGGGTCTTTCCTTTTAGTTATCCCTACACTGCAAGCCACATTACTGTATATATGAGTATATTTGTGTGTATATTCCCAGAAACACACAGGTATATATTCTCAGACAATGCCTATAGTAAATTGGGGTAAACATTGAAAGTAAATATTTTGGGTAAAAATGTAGGGTATTATGCTGTCAGAAAGAGGATACTTTTCTAGACGGACAGTACAAATTTAGGGTAAAACTATTACAGAGATGTTGCAATTATCTCCAAAATAAGCATTATAAACCCAGGAACTTGAGGTGTATATGTTAGACTTAGATTTTTTTTAAAATGTTATGGTATGCAAATCCACAGTTAAGACACCCAAACAAACTTACCTCAGCACCAGAGTGACACGAGGCAATACACACAAAATTATAATTAATGCACATTAGTGTTTGTGATCAGCTGTTAATTGGAACTGATTTTTAAAGACATTAAAAGTTAAATGTTTTTTCCCCTCACGGAGTCAACCTGCCTTTCTGGAAGATGCTATTAGGTTGCAGAAAAGAATAGCATGTGGAGCAAATGGATGGGCAGCCTAGCCTCAGTCCCACTCAGAACAATGAAAAATGGTAGAGCATGTCTGAGTTTCTCTGAAGGAGAACATTATTTAACCTCTGATGGAAAAACTTTTATTTAAGAAACATAATAGATGAAATTCCCATTGTTCCTTAAAAAAAAAAAAAAAAAAATTCTGAATGCACCAAATCTACAAGATTCAGCTCTCTGCTAGTTTTTGTGTAAATTAATAATGCCTGGACTAGAATCAGAGAGGTAGCCGTGTTAGTCTGGAATTGGAGAAGTGACAATGAGTCCTGTGGCACCTTAAAGACTAACTAAAGTATTAGAGCATAAGCTTTCATGGGCTAATACCCACTTCAACAGATGCATGCATCCGACGAAGTGGGTATTAGCCCACGAAGGCTTATGCTCTAATACTTTAGTTAATGCCTGGACTGAGATCGTTTGAGATGAAAAAATTGACAGTGTGCTTAATTTCTTACACTTAATTTTAAATAGATTCTTTAACTCCCACATTAATGGGTTTACTTGTAAATATTCAGAACATTGATTCAGAACTCATCAAAGAGCAAGTTCTGTACTTTTGGGGAGAGTATGCTGTATTCTTCGCATGTAACAAAGTGGGTTGAATACCTGCTTTAAGTTAAAATCTCAGCTGAACCTTAACTATGGAGCTGTACTGGCAACTCCAGCAAATGGATATATATAGGTGGGAAGAAATTCTCTCCAGGGATGGGAGAAATATAAGTGAACCTCTGATTGTAGAATAAGGGTTTACAGCCAACAGTAGAAACTGCTATAATTAGAGTTGGAACATATTTTCCATTGTAACCCTCTGCCTCAGTTTCCTCATTTTTAAAATGGGGATAATACTTTTTCTACTTCACATGGGTGCTTTAAGGCTTAAATAGGGTGATGGAGTCAGACCAGAAGGATATAGGAGAGTGCTGGAAGGCAAGTATATTAGTCTCAGGATGTGCAGGTCCCTGTTCCCTGGATAGCCAAGCAAAGGCTACTCCAGGCCAATCAAGACACCTGGGGCCAATTAAGAACCTTCTAGAAAGGAGTAGAAACAGCTAGCCTGATTGGGACACCTGAAGCCAATCAAGGACTGGCTGAGACCAGATAAAAACCTCCCAGTTAGTCAGGTGGGCTGTGGGTGTTAGGAGCTGTGGGAGGAAGTTATGCTGTTGGTGAGACTGAGTGGTGGACAACATATCATACTGAAGGAAAGAGGCCCTGAGGTAAGGGTGAAGTGGAGTTTGAAGAAGTGGGGACTGCTGGGGGAAGTATCCCAGGGAACTGTATTGTGTTTTGTGGATAAAAGGTCAGCCATCTTAGCTGATCCTATTAGGGTCCCTGGGCTGGAGCCCGGAGTAGAGGGAGGGCCCGGGCTCCCCCCTTTTCTGCCTCCCTTAATTAGTTACTGAGAAAGGGAGGTCACTCTGGGGCCTAGATGAGTTTCTGAGGCCCCTAAATCTGCCAGGAAGTGCAGGACCCACAAATACAGACTCAGAACTTTGTCACAAAAGTTAAAATGTTTGAAAAATACTTTGACTCTGTAACACACCTAACCTTCTAAAGTTTGTTTGTTTTTTGGTAGACATTGTCTCTGGATGACTTAGCAGGCAAATGTTGGAGGAATTTTTTTAAAGTCATTAGCAATTGTCAAATCACTTCAAGTTATGTAGGATTTTCTGGTCATGTTTTTCTGATTAAATGTAGTTCTTAATGTTTATAGTTTATGTGGCAAAAGATGTATAATTGGATGTGTATGCAATGCAGTAGAATTAACATTGCTGTTAGAATCTTAATGTTTCATATCCTGATTCTTTGTGATTTTTTAACTTTGCAAATTTAATAAGAAGTGAACTTGCAATCCTAAGTCTCTTTTTCCCATTTTTAATGTAGTATGTTTAAGAAGGTGAATAAGTAACATTCAGAGTTATTCTAACACTATTTTTTCTTTAAATAGTTGGAATAATTTGAAGCCATATGTAACAATAATCTTTCAGTTGTGATTTCCTAAGCTAGTGACTTTTTTAACACTTGGGCAACACTGCTGTGTTGTTATGTTATTGCATTTGTTCAGCGAGAGAGAGCAGCTCTACGTGCTCCAATCAGTTATATACAGTATTTAAGATATGGCATTATTAAACTTATGAGAAGCCTCTTTTCCACTTCTTACCATATACAGAGATACAAATAAGGAAAAGAATAGCTTAATTACTTAAATGCTTTTTTGATTTATAAGTTTTTAATTTTTTAAGCATTGGAAACATAGCTATATCAATATCATCTCTGGAAATTATTATTTTACTTTAATGTTATCTTTTGCTTTAAATTAGTTTAAGCACCATTTGTTCTCCATTATTTCATTTCAAGACGTCCTGAAGGATGTTATACAGTACAGACAAAGATCTCTGTTGGAGGAAAATATATCTGCTTTACAGTAACATATATGGTCTTTGTTAATGATGTGACTTGAAAAATTTCTAAAATTTGAAGGAAACTACTTCACCATATAAATAATGAACGGTGGAAATTAATGTCACTGTTCTTTAGAGGAGGGAAACACGCAGACTCTCTGATGGCCTCAGGCAGGGCCATTTCTTATTCCTGGTCTCTGCTGGGCTGCACATAGCATGACCAGATGTCCTGATTTTATTGAAACAGTCCTGATATTTCGGGCTTTTTCTTATATAGAGGCCTGTTATCTGCCACCCCTTGTCCCAGTTTTTCACACTTGCTATCTGGTCGCCCTTGCTGCACAGAGAGTTAGTGAGACTGTGACCCGTAGGAACGGAGCAGGATCTGTGTTGGGGGGATAGCTCAGTGGTTTGAGCATTAGCCTGCTACAACCCTGGGTTGTGAGTTCAGTCCTTGAGGGGGGGGCCATTTAGGGATATGGGGCAAATATCTGTTGGCTGATTTAATTGGGGATTGGTCCTGCTTTGAGCAGGGGGTTGGACTAGATGATCTCCTGAGGTCCATGCCAACCCTGATATTCTATGATTCTATAAAAATCAGTTTTCTGTAGCTTTCTTGACTCCCTCCTCTCCACATCAGACATGGGCTGAGTTGGGAGTTCCTGAGGCAGTGGAGGTTCCCATAGCTTTTAGGAAGAGCTCTCTTTTCCTCCTTGCTTGTTATCACTGTGCACAGACCTCCTACATGTGATGTGGTCCCTTTTAAGTGTCTTGGTTGACTTTCGGACAGTTAGGGAGGAATTCAGCCCCCAGCTGGAACGTCATGAAGGCACCGGCCATGCTCATTGCTCCATAATATCAGTGGGAAATTGGAGTTTTAGAATATAGCATTTGTGTCTTAACATCTGTTTGCAATAGCAAGCACCCTGTATGTCTGTAGAGACATGGAGGAACACTGAATATCTTTCGGCTCCACAGCCAGAGGTATTTTAGGATTGTATCGAGCCTTAAGTGTCTTGCAAATACCTTCTCTCAGAATCAGTTTTACTTTTGTTTTATTTTTGCACTCCTTATAAGATTATCATGAGCCTTTGATGCTATAGTTTAATTGAGTTATGCACATTGAGAGAATAAAAGTATAGGTAATTAAACAGGAAGGCTGGACAAGGTTTGATTGATAGAAATTAAGTAAATCATTGTGAGAGAGGTGATTTTAAAACATTATATTTAAATCCCAAAAGAGATCAATTCCAGTATGAAAGAAAAAGCATGGCTATTGTGAAAAAAAAATGTTGCTAAAAGGTGACTTTATGTTTTTGAATTGCTTTGTTAAAGGATTTTTATAAAAATTAAGCAGGTAGAGGTTCCAAAAGTAGAATTAATAAATCAATAATTATAGCAAAATTAAATGAAATTAAAAACACATTTGGAACCTCTGGCTAAAATGACTAATATGAGACAGTTCTCCAGGAAATTGTTTCCACGTTTTCCTGCTCCTGGTGTCATCTGGGTTTCAGTATTAACATCGCTTTGCCCAGAGGCAATGTGCAGTTTTGCGTGCTCATTGCAGTGCAAGGACACATAATAGGCTTTTTCCCCTCCTCCCTCAGTTCCTGCTTTTCCATTGGTTGAAGCTCAGAACTGCAAGTCCTGATACGTAGACGTTTACAAAAATTTCAGGGAAGTTCTCTCAGTTTAGTTGGATTTAATATTTCAGTTCTTTTTGGTAGGTTGTAATTATTTTTTTCTTTGCCATTTTCAGACCATTTTGGTGGAGATGATAGAAAATAACCTATTGGACAGGTATAATCAGTGTTTACTATATAGTGGAGATGAGTCTGATTGATTCTGCTTAAAAATCGTTGGTTTGATGGCGTCACGAACCTTTATTACTTGCTACTGGCTGAAGAAATAGTAGACCTATTAGCAATGTTTAAATATAGTATACTAGCTGAGCTCCCATCTGTTGAAGAGAAGAATATTTATTGTGCTTCCATTCTTCAAGAAGGAAAAAGAGGGATGACCTGGCAGTTAACATACAGCTTCTGTAACATACCAAATGCTGGAAAACAAGGAAATCAGTAAATGTTGGGATTGTATCAAGTTGCAGTATTTAGGGCATTAAAGTTCAGAGCTGAGATTAAAAGTATTTCAAAATGGCCTAAAAAGAACGTTAATTAGATGTTGATCTGAGATTGAGAGAGCAGCGAATCCTGTGGTGGCCTGTGGACTACAAAAAATGAAACATTTGAAAATAGAGAGATCTGGATAATTTGGGGTGTAGGTTTGACTAAAATTAGATGTTTCAGTATAAAGTAGTACAAAATAATATACCTGAAAAAGATTGTCCCAAAGCATATGGATAGGTTAGGTGTATTAATTAGAAGCCAGTCATGAAGAGAAATTTAGAAATAGTGGTAGATAAGAAGTATGTGTTCTCTCTGGAATGCTTTTTTCCAGAAAGAGTGGTTATAGTGCTTTCGTAACCACGCACTCAGACTGCTCTGTGTATTTCTAGTGCTCTTTTTTAAACAAAAGAGAGAGAATGAGAGAGAAAATATTCAATTCAAAATGATTAAAGAGACTGGTGAACATGAATTAAAAAGAAATATTTGTCCTAAATAAGAGTGTCCAGAACTCTCAAGAGGCAGCGCCTCAGCTGAGCAGGGCTGCCCAGAGGATTCAAGGGGCCTAGGGCAAAGCAATTTCGCACTGGCAGCGCGGCGAATCCTTCACTCGCACCAGGTGTGTTCGGTGGCACTGAAGGACCCACTGCCAAAGTGCTGCTGAAGACCTGGAATGAGTGAAGGACCCGCCGCTGAAAACCCGGAGTGCTGCCAGATACTATATTCTCATGAGGGCCCCTGCGGGGCCTGGGGCAATTGTTCCCCCCTGCCCCCAAGTGGCCCTGCAGGTGAGTTGTGCATTTCTTCACTCACAAATGAGGATAACTCATTCCATTACTCACTATTACATAAAAGTCTGGGTTTTCAAAGAGGGCATATAAAGCATGCAGTTGGGCTGGGCATATGCACTTAAAGTTTTGCTCCCAAATACATATATTGTCTAGCTGAATTGTCCAAAAAATGAGGGTAAAGTTATTGTACTTAGAGATGCACTCCGATAAACACCACTTGCTCATTAGTGTACATTTCCTCACCAATTAGTATTCTCATTTGCAGTATGTACGCAGTTTCTTTTTGTGTTCAAACAGCCTTTGTAACCATAAAGAAAATTAGTAGCAGGTGAAAGCTTACTTTTAACAATGCTGAAGCTAAACTGTTGTTTAATTTAAAATAGGAATAATATTTTTTTCTCCAAATCCCCTTTAATTCCTCCAGATATTAGTTGCATTTTGCCATACCTACACTTCTGAAATACTTGATCCTCCAGGAGAGTTGATTAAAAAATCAAAAAATTCTAGTCCTTTACCTATATATTGCAGCCTAGTGGGGCAGAAGCACCATCTTTCCCATAATATTTATGATCAGAGCTTGAAAAATTTACCAGACCCATACTAGTTGAATATGTATATATGGGGACACGAGGCAAGGGAAGAGCAGTGTTCATGGGTGGCATACTGCTTAGAGTTCCAGCATTTTCTAATGTCACCTCCATGACCTCCCTTTACTCCTTTCCTCTCCTCTCTTCTCCTCTCCCCCATCCTTCCCATCTGGCGGGAAAGCTGTGAGTACTGCTTATCTAATGTGATGTCCTAAAGCCGCTAACTGTATGACTTTAAACCAGTTTAGTTAAATTGATGCAAAAGGCTGTGTAGATACTCTTACTGCAGTTTAAAGCAGTCCTGTTTTGGTTTGGCGTAAGTCAGTTAGAAATTGGTTTAAGCTAAACTGAAATAAACCCCTCTTAAGCCAAAATAAATGTCCACACAGGCATTGGCAAAACCAGTTTAAGAGCTTGTCAGCATGTGAAAGTTTTCAGTGTCTCTGTTATAGCTATCATGACAAAGTCCATCCATATGGTTTTCTTGCTAGATTAAGCTACTTTCCTGTAATCATTGCATCCACACAGATCTATGCTTTTGAAAAATAACCCCACAGTGTTCTGGTGCAGATACCCCCTGGTGCAGTGGCTTGCCACTTAGTTCTTTGCATTATGGGATTTCTATTGGAACCCACAGCAATTCTGGAACTTGGGATCAAACTAAACAAAAACCCACATGATTCTTCTCCAGTTGTCTTATGATTCACCTGATTTTTTTTTTCTGCAACGTTTTGCAAACTTTTGCCAGGCAAGTGCTGCAATCCTGGTAGTCATTTATATGAACAGTTGCTCCATAGGTATTGGCAGTCAACGCAGCCAGATGGTGCTTGTTGACTTGAGGGACATCCATGATGATGTAGAAAGACTGTTAGAGGAGGACAAAATCAAGTAGCTACTTCTGCATGACATTTTCCTGGACCATTTCTCTTGGTGGAGCACTGTTTGTGGGCTCAGCCAGCTGGATGCAGCTGGTGGAACAGGAGAGTCGTGTACAACTGGGATAACCTGCAGTGGCTGCAGAATATCAGGCAACTTTCCTAGAGATATGAGCAGAGCTCACCCCAAAGCGGTGGAACACCAACATGAGAATTCCTCTCAGATGGTAGAGAGCATGTGGTCATCACCCTCTGGAAGCTTGCCAACCCCAATTACTGCTAGTTAGTAGGTAACTAGTTTGATGTATTAGTAAAGTAACTGTCAGAGCTATTGTCATGGAGGAGGGTGCTGCAGACCAGGGTCAGGCTCAGAAAGCTTGGCAATACATGGGAGATTATTGATCAGTTTGCCTGGTTGGGGTTTCCAAATTGTAGTGGGGTCATTGTTGGGACCCAGACAGCTATTCTTTGCCTCCTACACTAGCTTCAGAATTCATCAACAAGACAGGGTGTTTCTTCATCAAGCTGCAAGGCCAGGTTGACCGCTGTGGAAAATTCATCATTATTAGTATGGGGGTACTCTGGAAAGATCCATAATACCGGGTTATTTAGAAATTCAGCTCTGTTTTGTGCAATGGAAAAAAGTTATTTTGCTCCCAAGATGACTAAGCACACTAATGCTGGTGTGATTCCTCCTCTCATTTTGGGAGTCCCATCTTATTTTCTGCTTCCCTGGTTTATGAAACCTTTACAGTATACTTCAGTAGGAGAAGGAAGTTGTTTAACTAAACACTGTGTAGCTGCAGAATGATGCTGGAGTTCAAATTTGGAAGACTGAAGGGAAGATGGAGGTGTCTCATGACAAAGTTGGAGGCCTCTGAGCACTCCCTCCCTTGTCTCATAGGTGCCGGCTGACTTCATTAATCCAATGCAGCTTCCTTCTGTGGACAAGCCCTAAGTGCCCTTGACTAAACTAGTAGCAGAATTTGCATCCCTAATTATGTTATATCGGGGGTAGGCAATTTATGGCATACGTGCCAAAGGCTGCACATGAGCTGATTTTCAGTGGCACTCACACTGTCCGAGTCCTGGCCACCGGTCTGGAGGGCTCTGCATTTTAATTTAATTTTAAATGAAGCTTCTTAAACATTTTAAACCCATATTTACTTTATATACAACAATAGTTAAGTTATATATTATAGACTTATAGAAAGAGACCTTCTAGAAACGTTAAAACATATTACTGGCATGCAAAACCTTAAATTAGAGTGAATAAATGAAAACTCAGCACACCACTTCTGAAAGATTGCCGACCCCGTGTTATATCATATGCAAGCACAAATGGCTACATCCTATGTCCTAAACCCATTTATCTTAGTTCTTTCCTTTAATGCATAAACTTTACGTGTGTAAAGTTACATTACCTGTTTAATTGAAAATGTAATTGTGAGCAGTTACCATATGTGTCCATTTGCACATTTTGTATGTGCCCTCAGATGCGTGTGTTTGAAAGGTAGCCTATAATGCCTCGACAACAGGGCTTATTGAAAGATTTGACAGTATTTGTGAAGAATATGTCCAAGAGTTCTATATGTAGCACGTGTGCCTCAGCAGCTGCTGTGTGTCTGCCTCAGCACCAATTTTATGCACATCTTAATCAGTACTATTTCTGCTGTTTTCTCTCTTTAATTTGTGGGTTATTTTGAAAGAAATGAGGTAGGTTTTTGTATTTGTTAGAGTCAGTTTTTGGAGAGTAAAAATTGGTCACCAAAAGTAAAGATGATTGTGGGAGAGGTAAGAGATTTCAAAGTGCAAATGAATATTTTTGAATTGCTACATTTCCTGTCAGTAAATCTGAGCTCTGGCTGCCTGGAAGAGGGTAAGAGAGTGTATTGCAGAATTGAGAACTCCAACCTTGTCCTCTTTAAGCTACGGATTTGTTATTTCAAGCACCTTGTGTGTTGCAGCTGCCACGGTATCACATGGAAAGAGTTGTTTCAGAAATGAACCCAGGTAGGGCTTTATATGTTTAAAATCAGCACTTTAAACTTCACTCAGAAATCATTTGGTAGCTAGCGTAGATCACAGAACATGAATATAATGGACTCCTTTTGGGATATAGCCACATTCCGCACTAACTGCAGTTTCCCAGTGGTTTTGCGGTACAGTCCTATAGATATATTCCAGTAATGCAAAGTGGAGATTATAAAGGTATGGATAAAAGTAGCAAGGGCTGCATCTGAAAGAAAAGGTCACAACTTTTTTGCCAAATACAAGTGAGAAAAGAGGCTTTTGACAACTGCTGCTCCTGGAAAATCTGTGACATGAATAGCAAAAGAAGCAGTGAGCTTAAGTTAATAAGATTCAACTTTGATTTTTAATAACAATTGGACTGTTGAACAGGTTGCCTAATGATGCAGTTACAACATGCTCAATAGAGAGATTCTCATTGAGGTTAGATAAAATTATGGAAATTATAGTGTACAGTTTATCATAGTTAATTTAGGGTTTGGGCTAGATGATTGAAGAGGTCCCGCTCATCAACAGTTCTGTAACAGTTAGATTCCTGTCTTTGATAAAAATGAATTTATTCAAAAAAGGGAAACTAAAACTTACATTTAAATATATCTCCTCCCCCATCTATTGGAGAGCACAAAAGGCATGTTTTAAGAGTTAAATATTTCTAACTTTTAAATTATGAGCAGTGTTTAAATATATTTTTAGAATTACACATATAGTTTTCAGTTATTTGTGAAAGTATTAATATATTTAACTACAATTTGTGTTCAAGATAGTTTGCAATTTTTACCTGTTTGTTATGCATCTACATTTATTCATTGAAATTGAGGTTTCTCTTTATACTGAACATTTTGATCCCATTTCCTAGTCACCTCCATGAACCTCAAAAAGTAATAGTTTTAACTAGATTCTTGGATCCAATGGAAAGGGCGACCATATTAATCTTGTATTTAATTTATAGATTAACTTCACACGGCAGATATTAGAATCACAATATTTCGCTTCAATAATACTTTGGGCTTCTATAGAACCTTTCATCTGGAGCTCTCAAAGCATTCCCATACAATTAATTAAACTTCATATACCTCTGGCAAATAGAATCATAGAAGATTAGGGTTGGAAGCAACCTCAGGAGGTCATCTAGTCCAACCCCTGCTCAAAGCATGACCAATACCAACTAAATCATCCCAGCCAGGTTTTTGTCAAGCCAGGCCTTAAAAATCTCCAAGGATGGAGATTCCACCACCACCCTAGGTAACCCATTCCATTGTTTCACCACCCTCCTAGTGAAACAGTTTTTCTAATTTCCAGCCTAAACTTCTCTCACTGCTTCTTGTTCTTGCATCTGCTACCACTGAGAACAGCCTAGCCCTATCCTCAGATAAGTCATCTGTTGTACAGATGAGGGAACTGAGGCACAGAGAGCTTAAATAACTTACTTGAAGTCTCACAGTAAATGGAAGAGCCAGGCATAGAACCTAAATCTCCTGGCTCCTAGACCATGTTCTATGCATTTGATAATTACATACAAAAACTTGTAAAAATAAGATTGCTTGACTTTGCAACTTCAGTAAGCATAAGTTAGGAAATGTCAGAACGAAGGTTGCTTGTGCAACTTTAGTGTGGCTTTCTTGTGCATATGTATTATGATACAGTCTTTAATTATATAATCACGTATTATTTTTTGCATATGAGACTTGTATTCATTTAGATGGAATAAAGAGGACCAAATTATCAAAAGTGTTAACATAATCCTGTCACTGTCCAACATTAAACAGTTTTAAACAAGATTTAGGGTTTGTTGAACAGACTTCAGCCTGCTTAGTGCCTTGGCAACCACACCATTAAAAATCTTGTTAACCTTTTATTAAGGCTGCAGGAAAAGAAGGAAGAAACAGTTAAAGCATTTGAAATGTAAAATATTAAGTAAGGCTTTCATATTAACATTCCTTTTTCCCTTTTGCTGAAGAGAAATTTTAGAAAGAAGCAGGCCCCTTCTCTCCCCTTTGTTTGACAGTCTTGTAGATGGTAGTAAGGATGGTAATTTCTGCCCTTTTGTGGGGAAAAGATGGGCTGGAGCTGTTGTTATTGGTGGTGGTGTTTAAATCCAATCCCATTTTCTAAGAAGACAAAACAAGACAATCAAAAACGGAGAGAAAAGAATAGCAGAGAAAATGCAGCTTCTGTCTCTGGTGTTGACTCTCCCTTGCAACCTCATTGTTGGAAAAATACTAACAGCATGCTGTCTTATCAGCCGCTTTGAGACCTGGCAACTTGTACCAGCATTGGACTGTTAAGGATATTGCTTTGAGCTGCTTCTTTCCTGTCACAGGCTCACAACAATGTTGCAAAATATAGTCTTGGTTGGCTAAGTCAGATTCTTATTAGACAGATGAATAAAGGAGAGAGATATGAAAGAAATAGTGATAGGAAAGAAAAAGGAGATGAGAGGAAAGGGTTGAGGAGAGACAGTTTCAGATCCCAGGTGGTGGTTGGGATTCAGCCACTGATGGTAGAGGTTATTATGTCATTTGGGGCCCTCTTTCCGGCCTGGTCTGGTTGGGAACACTCTCAGGATCCAGATGACGAAGGCCTGGGGTTCTATGGTGTAGAAGCCTTGGTAATGAAGCTCATTCCAGTAGACAAGTTTTCTCCTCAAGATGTCTTTGTTTAAGGACCCCAAAGGGAAGTGATGCATGGAATAGTCCATCCCCTTATTATTTTGTTCATCAGTGAGGCCTGATTTGACATCCCAAATTTGGTTCACTCATTTTTGGTTTTACAGTATTCTTGTTTTCTACACAAGCTCTTAATACAGTCCTTGTTATATCAGTAGACTTTTTTGTTTGGACTAATTCAGTCTTTCTCTCTTGCTTTTGCACCTTTTCCCATCAGCATTTTTTATAGGTTTTTGTGGCATTTTATAAATTTGCCCTTACTTTTTACAGTCGAACTCACAAATGAGGTAAGCCCAGTGATTACAACAGACTCCTCCCTCGTTCACTGCACTGGGTGGACCTGATCTTGTGATAACTAAAGATTGTATTGTGAAAGAAAATAAACTGTTGTTGATGGTACCCCTTCCTCATTTGTTGCAGAAGTTGGAAGCTGTATAGTAAGTGAGGGAAGGGATTGTAGGGACAGAAAGGTGTGTCTCATAGTGGCAGTAAGATGAAACTGGTATGTGTCTGACCTGCTAGTTCGTAGCTCAGTCTAAATTCTGCAAAATCTGCAGAATTACTTGTGATCTCCTATTTTTGACTGCTGTGATTTGATCACCCCTTTATATGCTCCCTCTGTAAGGCTCTTCAAAACAGTGGACATAAAATCTATGGGCTTCAAGCCCTGTCTGTCCTGTGATGGACTAATCCCCCTGAAGGATGGTCACAGTGGGCATCTGTTTTACCTGAGGGAATTGCACATTCTGGACAGGTGTTTGATATGCTTGTCCTTCTCCATAAGTATGAACAAGAGACAGACAGACACACAGATATTCTCTCCCCCCACCCCCCCAAACCTTCTGGAACAGTCCATGAAGGTGTCTCAGACTCTAAGGAAATGAGCTCCAGAATCTTACTAGTGAACAAGCCAGCATTACTGAGTGTCCTGCCAAGCAGACAGGTGATACTAAGGCTGATGCAGGGAAGTAGCAATGACAAAAGATCTGGCATCAACACCCCAGCACCTGACTTGACCTCCACATTCGTGTTGAAGGCAGCATCACCATCACTTCCAGTGCTGAAGTCAGGCCCTGAAATGAGTTCTCTGTGACCAAGGCAGGAGTTCAGTGCCTTTCTGCAAGGCCTCTGGAGGGAAATCCTTCAAGCCCTGCACAGCATTGTTGACAGGAGAGAAGGAGCAGCCTACAGCTCTGAACTCAACCAGCGCAGCTCTGGCCCTGTTGTCACACCTTTCAGCATTGATCCCGGCCTGGGTGGTTGAGAGTAGGAAGAACCAAGGCACATTATACATTGGCACAACCTCTAGGGGTCTACTCCTCGCCATCAAGGAAAAGAGTCCTCCCTGTCATTGAACAGAGAAATGTCCTCCCTGAAGTTTGCCATTGTCTTCACCAGGAGACATATGGGCTTTCACTGTAAGAAGGGCTTCTGATTTTTGGTTTTAACCAATGAACACCAATAAAACACCCACCAGGGGGGAAAAAAAAAGGGGAAATTGGTGGTTATCCAATAAATCTTTCCCTCCCTGACACTCTGTCTCCTTGCCCATCTAGTCTCAATTTTCTCTGCTTCCCCTGGCTCCCAGTTCCAGTCTCTTTGTCTAGCCAGGACTGGCTCTGAGGCCCCCTTATCTCCCAGGCTCCTCGTCTCTGTCTGTGGTCCCCAGGCACAGCTCTTGTCTCCTCTGCATGCAATTCAGGCAGATTCCCTTTCCAAGCTACTTGGACATCAGCGAAGGGTGCATTGAAACTAAAAGAGTTCTGGTGTCTGGATCAGAACCCAGCATGGCTTAGAACAGTCCAGTACTGCAGTTGCACAGAAACCCTGAAGCCCTGGGGTGGAATATGCTTAGGGCAGGCAGAGTTTGGGGGGAATGAAGTTGTGTGGATTCTAGCATCTTTGTACTGAGCATGTGTGAACTGCAGTTTTCTCAAAGGCTTATAACTTGGCCAAATTGGGGCGGATTTTCATGGTGGCAGGAAAAGTCACATCTCAGAGAAATAGGCCACCCCATGCCAAGTTTCAAATTTCTGCGCCAAGTTTCAAATTTCTGCTCCAAGTCTTGGCGGATGCTCATGCTTTTCAAAGAACAGGTCACCAGAAATTGACATGGGCAAAACAACATATATTCCCCCTAACCTCATTCTTGGAGATGGCTGTACCATTTTGGCTGAGGCAGACATGCAAGCATGGGAAATTTCAACCCAAATAATTAGTTTGACAAAATTATAAGCAGCTGAAAACAAAGTCTTATAATAGGAAGTGTTGGGCAGCTTTAATAGTGGTGCTATTAGCTTTGCATTATGTCTTGCCTTTTTAAAAATATAATGCATGAGAGACTTCAAAGCAAGTTTTAACTTGGGTCTCTTTCTCTGTATGTTTTTTTTATTATAATTCCTGTATTTAAGGTGCTTATCCATTCTAAATATATGCTGATACTCCATTGTTGCATAAAAAGAGATATTTTAAAGTTACTGAATACAGTGAAAAAAATAACTTGGCCTTAAAAATAATGACTTTTTAATTTTAAAAAACTCCCTAGTTTTACTTTAAATCTATAACATAAAATGTAAAATAAGGTTCCAGGTAAAATAAAATTGGTCCAAATTATTGTCTGGTGGGTGCTATTTTTTCCCATAAGTGTTGTATCAATAGTTATGAAAATTTACCAGCTCAGTAACACAGCCTACAACCCACCTTTGATGACAGTCATGGAGGAGGAAAGTTTTCTATTATCCATTTAAAAACAACAGACAGAACACCCAAATAGGCAAATAAAATTGTTTGAAGCTGGTATAAGTTTTACTTTAACGACTGGGGGATGGGTGTGCTAAAAATAACGCATACTGAGCTGATTTTTAAAGTGATTACAGTGGATTCCGGTTAATCAGGCTACCGGTTAATTGGGGCAGCCGCTTAATCGGGACACATCGCAAAGAACGAAAGCAAAACATCCCTTGTTATTTACTTTGGTTAATTGAGGCAGCCGCTTAATCGGGCCAAATTATTCTGGTCCCGATGTGTCCCAATTAACTGGAATCCACTGTATATTAATGGCTAATTTCCAAAAGTATATTTTTAATTATAGTGTTTTATAACAGCCCTTCCATTGTTTTTGTTTT
Organism: Dermatemys mawii; assembly: GCA_007922305.1. Taxonomy (NCBI): domain Eukaryota; kingdom Metazoa; phylum Chordata; order Testudines; family Dermatemydidae; genus Dermatemys; species Dermatemys mawii. The sequence continues at coordinate 3,424,569 of ML677371.1, read as the reverse complement.
TAAACAGATCTTCCTTTTCTGGATGGAAATGCCATGTGCAGGACAGTTCAGTGAACGATGTGGACTACTTCAGCTTCTTGTTTTCGACACTTACAGGCAATCCATTTTAATTTTATAAACTAAAATTAAGAACATGAAATTGATTGTGATAAAGTGATATTGGATTTCATATAGTATAATTACTGTATAAAGTAGATTAATGATGAATATTAAATATGGGTTAAATATTTGTACACAATGGAAAAAAGATCAGAAATTCTAACATAGTGATATACTTTGGTTATGGGTGAGAAAGAACTTTCATTCTTATTTCCTGTTTTTAATGCCTTACTCTTTCACCCTCAATTGACATGTGGACTGAATATTTTTCATATTTTGTTTCAGTACACAGATCTGTATTGCATTTTGGCAGGGGGTTAGACTAGATGATGCTTGTGGTCCCTTCTCACCCTAGGATCCTATATTTTCTTTTAGAAAACTTAAAGAAAATCTATTCAGCAATGTTTGAATTATTTGAGCAAGAAAAAAAAATCCTGCTTTAAGTGAATTGAGTAGCTGCTTTATTTATTTTGATTGATAATAGAATTAATGAGCATCAATCTGATTGTGATGGTGACCAGAACAATATTAAAAACATATCAAAATATAAAATCAAACACAACAGAGTGGGCTTCCAGTGCTCGTTAGACCAGTTGTTCTCAAACTGGGGGTCATGACCAATTCCAGGGGGGTCGCGAGCTGCCAATGCCTTCGGTGGCATTTCGGCGGAAGCTCCAAACCTGTGAGTGAGTCCACTGAAAAACCGCCAAAGTGCAAGCTTCCACTATCGGTGGCATTTCGGCAGACACAGCGACAAATGCTGGTGTCCGCTGAAATGCCGCCGAAACCAGAAGAGTTCACTTCGGCGGCATTTCGGCAGACATACCCGGGGCACGAGAGGACACGGCAGAGCAAAAAGGGGTCACCGAACCAACAAGTTGGAGAACCACTGATATACATGAACATGAAGACGAACCTCTTCAGAGTTGCCTCCTTTCCTATTACTGATTTTGCAGTTCCTGTTTAGAAAGGAAGAGCCTCTGAGAGGTTTGGAACCTGTTCAGTCTGATCCACTTGGTGCCGGCTCAATTCTAGGCACAGAAATCACAATGTTAGGGTGGCAGAATTTGATTTCTTGCTAAGGACTTTGTCCCTTCGGATCACTGGGGACATTGGGGTTTGTCCTTTTTGTTTTCCCTTTTCCTCCCTCCTTTCTCTTTTTCCTCTTGCTTCTTTTTTCCCTTTTTTTTCTGCTTTCCACCAAAGAGGTGTGTGTGTGTCTGGGGAGGAGGGTTGTTCTCATTGTGGGAGGCCCTCACAAAGAGGTGGGGTTGGAATAGTGCTGTGAGAGTGACCCCCTCCGGTGGTGACCTGGGCCATCCTTCAGGACATCTGATGAGACTCCTCAGCGCCCCTCAGTCAGAGTCTCCATGCTGATTGGCTAAGCAGGGGGCTATTGACAGGAAGAACTCTGTTCCTTCTGTTCTCTTTGTACGCCTTGCATGTAAGTCATAACCAATCAGGTATTTGATTAATATTGCTGCTTCTCTCCAATAATTGTCTCTGAACGGTTGATGATTCCAGTGTTCTAGTTTTTCTAAAATACTTGCTGAATAATGACTAGGAACAGTTGTTGGTCTGTAGCTCATTTGAGAGCACTTTATTCCGATCAGTCAGTGTATCCAAAAAGGCTGGCTGGGGGCAGGACATCAGCCTTGCAGGGGAGGGGTGGATGTGGCAGTGACATCACAGAGGCCTTTTACAGGACATCAGCCTATTGGGCAAAAGTGTTTGGGAGGCGGTGACCTCACAGAGAGACCCTGACATCAGCCAGGCAGGACCAGAGGTGCAGGGCAGGGGCAGCCTCAGAGACCACTGTAGCTTTGCTGCAGCAAGTCTCCTTCTTGAGGTCTCTCCTTGAGGACTGAGTGAGAATTAGGATTGATATACAATGACACAGAATTATTGCCAACCACTGAACACTTATGCAAATAAAAGTAACGTCTCAAGCCTTTCCGAAACAGAGGATAAAAGAGGTGTTCTACAGAGTGTCTAGATGGTTAGATCTGGCAGACCAAGGTAGAGAGTGAGGATTTGTGCATGAGCAGCAAACAAGCAGTTTGGATTTCAGATTTCATTTTTAGCATGTACTTAGTCCTCAATCAGAGGGAGAAATTATTAGTGTGATGCTAGTGTACTGTGCATTTTTAAGGCCACAATTGATAGTTTACACATGTGAAACTGGATATTGCAGTTTTCCCTTTGTGAAATTGCCTATGCAGATTCTAGCTGCTTTTGTTCTCTACTTTTGGAGCTGAGCATTATGCCACATGGATCCCAGAACTGTGAAAAGCTGTTAGCCTAGGATGGGCTTTATGCCTTGTTACATGCTTTGAAACAGCACTTCTGAAAAATAGGCACAGCAGCACCTCCCCCTTCAATGGTCTTTTTTTCTTTTCCCTCCTTCCTGGTGGTGATCTTATGGAATCTCTGGTCATGACTCTGGAGTTAATGATGAACTGCATTTTACGCTTAAAGTAGGGTTTCAACTTCTTTGCTTTACATGAAGAATACATCATGTCTTTCATAAAATGTCTGCATTTATTCTAGTTGAGTTACAGAACAAGTTTTCAGAAAATTTGAGTTAAAATTTATTTTAAAATATGTTCTCTAAGAAACTTGGCATTCTTCAAAGCTTTTTAAATCTTGAATAATCTTAATGGAAAAATAAGCTTCACATTTCTCCTCCTCTTATTCCTGCATTCCTGCCTCGATCATATTCTTGCTCATCTCTATGCCTTCCCAGGGCTCCCCACAGTGCTGCTTCCTGGTGTCAGGACCTGAGGGGGGATAGTGAGGGGTTGGGGATAGAGTAGGGTATGGGGAGGCTCAGAGGGAAACAGATATGTGTGGCTTTGGGAGGGATGAAGGATTGTATTAAGGAGAGATCTCAACACCATCATCCACTTGATGGCTGGGGAGCTCCATGAGTAAATATCGCAGAGTTGGCCTGCTCAGACAGGTCTGCTGGGTCCTATTAGGTATCAGGAATCCCATTACCAGGGCTATGTACCTCTCCATTTGGGCATTCCAGTGTGGAGTCTCGTTGCCGCAGACATCACTGAAAGCCATTCCTGAGTTTTTTTTACACCTGAAATAGCATGGTTTAGCGATTTCATCAATTTAAAGTTCATCTCATAGTGATTTCAGCATTCCACCCTCCCTGGCAAACAGTTGATCTGTTTTTTTCGCATGAGATGGCCATTTGTTTCCTCAAAGGGCCTAGAAAGATTATACTCACAAATACAGGAGCCAATCCCTTCATGGGACTGTGACTACTGGACTAGGCCCTGAGGCCCCCTGCTTGAAGCCTTTTGGCCCTGCCACATTCCACTCTAAAAAGGGGCAGTAGAGAGGGCCTCAAACTGCCTAGAGCAGCTATGTGGGAAGCAGCCTATCAGGGCCCAGCATGTCAGTATAAGAAGAGCAGTAGGGCTAGACTGAGTTCAGTTCTTGCTAGAGCTGTAGGAGCATAGGTGGTGTGTGTCTGGCTGAGGGAGCTGCAGGACTCGGACAAGGTAGTTCTGTCAGAAGCCATGGAGAGCAAGAAGGATCCCTGAGCTTGGGTGCAGGGCCCTGAGAGGGTGAAGACATTGCTTCCAGGGAAGGAGTCCTGGGGCATCACTCTATTCCAGAGCAGAGACAAACTGAGAGAGACGTTATAGAGGGCACTGAACTTGAAAATCTCTCCAGGTAAGAGAGGCCTGGGAGAAAAGACCTTGAGCAGCCAGGGTGAAAATGAATAGCTCTCCCTGTAGAAAGGCCGGAGGAAGAAGACCCTGATCTACTGGAGGGAGAGACTGCCAATTGTCTCCAGGCAGAGAGGTCTTGCAGGGAACCCTGAGAAACCAGGGCAAGCATTATTAAAGCTCCTTAATTAAGAGGCCCCTGTTGGATTTGTACCCCGAAAAGGGTTTGCTTTGCTTTTTTATCACACACACACACACCGACTGTATATGACTCGGCCAGAGGGCTGAGTCAGCGAAAACCCAACACAAACCCGTAGAGAGAGGATGCAGGCACACGCACTCAGCCAGAGGGCACTCATGATAGGGGAGTGCAAACCTATACAGGTACCTAAAGCTGGTCTTATCAAAACTGACAGCCCCCCGACTCCCCGTTTGAACCACTGGCAACGTGTCCTTTGTCATATCTTTCTTAGAAGGTGGCCTTTCTGGTGGCTATTACTTTAGCCAGGAGGGTTTTGTAGGTCTGTGCCTTTACGTTGGACCCACCCATACACGATCTTCTTTAAGGATAAGGTGCAGCTTCACCCTCACTCTGCTTTCCTGCCAAAGGTGGTTTCAGAGTAATCAGGAAATCTTTCTGCCAGTTTTCTACCCAAAAACCATACATGAGCAGGGAGGAGCAATATATCCATGCTCTGACTGGCAGATGTGTGCGCTAGGATTCTACATCGAGAGGATCAAACTGTTCTGTAGATCCATCCAACTCTTCACAGCGATTGCCGAAAGGACTTGCTCAGAGACTTCCTTCATGGATTACATCATGCATTTGCCTGTGTTATGAGCAGCAATGTTCCACCATCCTGACTGCCCACTCCAGGAGAGCACAAGCATCAGCACTGCTGGCTCATGTCCCTATTCAGGACATATGCAGAGCGGCGACTTGGTGGTCAGTGCATATGTTTTCTACTCATCAAGCCATTACTCAGTAGGCAAGGGATGATGCCAGTTTCAATCAAGAACTCCGATCCCACCATCCTATGCTACTGTTTGGGAGTCACCTACAGTGGAATGGGCACGTGCAAGCACTTGAAGAAAAAATGGTTACTAACCTTTCCACAGCTGTTCTTCGAGATGAATTGGACATGTCCATTCCACAACTCACCCTCCTACCCCTCTTGTGGAGTTGGCCAGAAGGAAAGAACTGAGGGTCTGTGGGGTCAGTTGGGCCCTATATACTGGTGCTATGAGTACATGGTACCAGGGGGCACTAGAACTTTCCTGACAGGTCCCACTGAGGGAAAAATTTCAGGCAACTGTGCTTTGGGTGTGCGCACACCTCCGGTGTAAGGTGAGGTTGTGGAAAGGCTGATAACCATTTTATATGTGTGCTGAGGGGATGGGGATAAGTCACTTGCAAATTAATGACCAGATTTGCAAATATACTCCAGTTGCTCTGGTGAAGCAAACTAATTTCAAAGCTCAGCTTAACTGGCTAGTATACAGCCTGCACATACCCGTGAATCTGAACCTAACAGTTAAATTTTATAAAATTGATTTGAGGTTGATATTACAAGATCTTCAAATCATTAGATATATTACATGGTTGTATTTCTTTTAGGATTCTTATTTAACATAGTATGAAATTTTTAATAATTTAAAGATAAACTACATTAAAATGGAATTTATATTGAATTGATTTATATTGAATAATTTAGGGGTAAAACCATTATAGCAATGTTTTAATTGTAGTGACACCACGAGATGGGAAATATGGGGGGATGGAATGAATATTTTTAAAAAACAGTTCCTTCTCTTCTGGGACCACAAAAACTATAATGCTTGAATCATAATTGTTTGGGTGATAGTGTGACATCAATACCGAGCAGTGGTAAGATGTATGTTTACATACTTCAGTGAGTTTGGAATTTTCTTAAGGCTAATTTTAATATCTGAATTACCTGGCTATGGTAATTCAGATGTTAAAATACCTGGGGTTTTGCAATAATTACATCATCAATGTAGTGCTTTTATCATTACACCTCTACCTCAAAACGCTGTCCTTGGGAGCCAAAAAATTGTACTGTGGTGTAGGTAAAACTGTGTTATATCGAGGTAGAGGAGTACGCAGCCACACCCCTCGGATCGCTCCTTTACCATGTTGTATCAGAATTTATGTTATATCAGACCGCGTTATATCAGGGTAGAGGTGTAAATATTTGCATGTACCCACAACTTTAATTCAATTTGAATGTAGATTTTTGTCTGGGAATTTATGTAGTCCTGTAAATGTACTAGGCAGTTTACAATTGGTAAGACACACAGTAGAAACAAAGAGTGAAATAGAATTCCTCCTCTGATGAGCTTTAATGTAAATTCACAAATATATCTAGTACTGGTGATGGACAAGCAGCTGTATATGGAAATAAGGGCTGATAGACAACACTGAACAATGAGTTTTCAGTCTGAGGCGAGGGGAGTACACAGATTAAAATATTATAATTTTAAACATTTTACATATGGATCATGTTACAAAGTATGATGAGCATTTAATAGACTCTCCGTTACACTGATCCTTGGTCAGTTTTTATATTTTTTTTTTTTCATTTTTTCAGGACTGATATTTTGGTTTCCACACAACCTTATATGCTGGCTTTTCTTACCTTTCTCTGCATAAATAGTTGAGCAGTCTGCAGTTGAGCAATAAGCAGTTTATTTTCCACAGATAAAGAAATTACTTCTAAAATTTAAACTAGGGATCTGTGATATTTGGTTTTGCAGTGCTAGCAGCCAGTGGCTGCTAGGCATCTCCAAACCTGGTATACAGAGAAATATGGTTTCTATGACTGGAAATTTTGTCTAGGCACAAAATAGTATACTATTCATATTTTGTAAAGCTGTACACTCAAAGTTTTGAATGGATGTTTCTTAGCTTTTCCCTTTAACCTACATTTTTAAACCACTTTTTTGTTTTTGGACATTTTCCTTTTGGAATTCAGAACTCATATTTTGATATACCTCTTTCAAAATATCAAGTGAAACCTATTGGAATTGTGAAATAACAAACCTTCTATGGGCATAAATAAAGGAGTTTTCTTCAATGGTGCTAATAAAGTAGAACAGCGCATGACTTGCTTTGTGATCCTAACTATTTCATTCCTCCACTGTCTCTAGGATTCTCTAAAGAGGAGTTGACTAGCCTTCAGAGCATTAGAGGAAAACCTCACATTAGCCAGACACAGCTTTCACCTGTCCATCTCTACCTGACTGATCTGGACCAATTTTTACACCACTGGGCTGTGACAGAGGTAATACATCAACACTAATTCTAAGTGACAGCCAACAAACTCAGAACTCTCTGTCCCTTTTCCTTATCCCTTGATGTCTAAAGTCCTTTCATGAGTTTAAAAAAAACTCAGAACATTATTGCTGTTAAACTGCAAGACCCTTCCGTAGCTCTGAGGCAGTATTTTGATAAAGCTGCTTAAAAAGGTAAGCATGCAGTAATAAAGTATGTAAAATATTCCTTTTTGGAAGAGGGAGTACAGCCTTGGTGGAAAAATCTTAAACACAAATGATTGTGTTAGTGTTGCTTGTGAAAAGAGAAGAAATTGTAAAGCACTACTTTTGAAAGAGATTTTTTGGGAGCACATTTCACTGTTAATTAAATAGCACCCTTCTTAAAGTTGAGTGATATTAAGCTGACATTGAGAGTACTTCAGAATAATTTCTTATGCTTATTCACTCAGTTTACTGGAATTAGTAGCCTTCCTGTGGCACTGTGAATTCAGTGCCTGTCTATAGGACCATACAAATTTGAAACTTGGCTTTATTGCTGAACCTAGAAGGATCTGCGGTCACTACATTTTATTTTAAGCTAGTGAACTGTGAATTTTGCATTGTGATTTATGTGTCTTTTGTTTCGTGACCACCACATAACATAACATAACTTCTTTGTATGATTCAGTATAGCTGAAGTTGTTTGATGAAATGCGAAGAGAGACTGAAAGAGTTTAACAGACCTTAGTGACGTGGACACTGCAGTTTTGATCCACCCACACTGAACAATGAGGTTGGAGTGCTATGACAAGAGAAATACTTCTTGGACAGCTGCTGTAATTAGGGATATAGAATTGTTTATGTAGTCTTTCAAGTAATCTCTTTTTAAAGAAAGCAGACATATTTTAGACTATTCTGTTTGCTGTAATCGGACCTGCAGCATAATTAAACCTACCATGTAATTCATAGTCTTATTGGTAACAATATTTACCGTGGTAGAACACTGATAGTCTAGATCTGTCTGTATACATGTACTTACATAGAAGTCTGTTTAAATGTGCACATTATTTACACATACAGAACATTTACTAGACTAGAAATAATAGTTTATTGTCAGTAGCTTGTTATGGCATTTGTATCTCTCATGCCAGTTGAAACGACTCAGCTAGGGCAGTTTAGTCTTTCTCAAGGCCTGGGACCCAGCAAGCAGGGCTATCATATTTGAGAGAAGTCTGAAGTTCCCTCAGATTTCTGGGTCTCTTACACCTGTTGATGGAAAGCTCCAAGTTCTTTTTCAGGTTCTCAAATGTATAATGGTCCCTTAGCAAGAAGTTGAGTATCTTCTCCGACGTACTCCTCTCAGAGTAGTTGGCTCAGGAGAGCCCCTTTGCATTTCCTCTCTAATTGCATTTCAGACAGGAACTTTGAGATCCCCTACAAGGGCTAAACCCTGAAAGCGAGCACTGCCTAGTACAGGAGTGGGCAAACCTTTTGGCCCGAGGGCCACATTGGGGTTGCAAAATTGTATGGAGGGCCGGGTAGAGAAGGCTGTGCCTCCTCAAACAGCCTGGCCCTGCCCCCTATCCGACCCCCTCCCACTTTCCGCCCCCTAACTGCCCCACTCAGAATCCCTGACCCATCTAACTCCCTCTGCTCCTTGTCCCCTGACTGCCCCCTCCTGAGACCCCCCTTCCCAACTGCACCCCCAGGACCCCACCCAACCCCCCTTGCTCCCTGTCCCCTGACTGCCCTGACCCCATCCACCCTCCATGCCTTGGATTCAGACCCCTGGGACTCCCATGCCCTAACCGCCCCCTGACTACCTCCCCCAGAACCTCCGCCCCATCCAACCGCTCCCTGACTGTTCCCCAGGACTCTCTGCCCCTTATCCAACGCCCCGGCCCCCTTACCATGGTGCTCAGAGCAGAGTGTCTGGCTTCACATAGAGCCGCCCCCGCGGAGGAGACTGCCAAATTTGGCAGCCGTCTATTTTAGTACCGCCGAAATGCCACCGCAGAAAGTGAAAGTTTTCTGTTCGGCGGCATTTCGGTGGACATACCCGGGGGGGGCCGCAAGTGGATGCCGCTCCGCGGAAGTGGGCCACGGCCGGAAAAGATTGAGGACCGCTGTCCTAGAGCATTGCCCGCGCACGGTGTGCTGAGGTTGTGGGAGAGGGGGGACAACAGGAGAGGGACTGGTGGCAGCCTACCCGGCGAGCTCAGGGGCCGGGCGGGAGAGGCCCGCGGGCTGTAGTTTGCCAACCCCTGGTCTAGGAAATGTAAATTATTCTCAGGCACAAAAATCCCCAAATACCATAAAAAACAAAGAAAGAGTAAAAAGACATTCCAGAGTCTCATCTCTTTTGTCATCTTCCCAAAGGAACGGGAACTGTGTATTTCTGGTTATAACTCTTAGCTGGAGAAATGAGAGGTTTTCTCCTTACTTTGAAAGCTTGGGAAGCTTGGTCACCCTTGGGGTCCAGCCAGATACAAAGGAGAAACAGGCTAAAGCCAGGGGAAAATACCTTCCCTCCAAAACCAGGGCTCAATTTTCACTCCTTCATCAAGGGAGGATAAGGGTAAGGCTACACTACCTGCCCGATCGGTGGGTAGTATTCAATGTATCGGGGATTGATTTATCCCATCTCGCCTAGACGTGATAAATTGATCCCTGAAAGCGCTCCCGTCGACTCTGGAACTCCAGCTCTGCAAGAGGAGTAAGTGGAGTCGACGGGGGAGCCACTGCGGTCGATCCACCGCCGTGGGGACATTCAGGTAAGTCGAACTAAGGTACTTCAGCGAAGTTGCGTACCTTAGTTCGAACCCGCCCACTAGTGTACCCGTGGTAAGAGAATCGTGATAAGGGAAAATGTTTGAACTGGAAAGCTATGGAATACTTTATATGGTCTTGGATCCTAAATATTCTCTCTCTATGCTCCCCAAGCTTAGTACAATAGTTTTGGTGTGGTTTTAACTCTGGTATTGGACTTTTCCCCAAAGACCCTGCAGATAGAAAAATTGAGGCACCCCAAATGAGCATTCAAAACTTCATCTTCAGTCCTCATAGCTCACTAACAATCAGGTTTCACTAGGGCCATGATACCTTGATTCACTGACCCAGAAAGCTGCAGCTGACAGAGCCATGATGAGCAGAAGTCAAAGCAAAAGAAAATCTGGTTAATGAGTCTGCAATGGATGGATTCATGCATTCTCTGTGTTTGGCAGAAAATTCAATGGCAGGAGACCAAGTATAGCAGACAGCAGATAATTAATCTAAACAAATCCTCTGTGTCTCAGATTCAATGGGGAAATCTTGCTGGGAAGATTAATAAGGTGGTGGCTGACATAGTTAAGAAGAGAAGATTCACTCTCTACTACAGCAAAGCCTAAGATAGACTATATACGACAGAGGTACCAGAGAAGAACTTCTCCTGTTCCAGGGGTAAAGAGTCAGTCTGGAGTATAAGAAGGAAGTAGACCAGTGGGAGAAAGGGCTTTCAAGTGATGCTCAACATTTCCACCAGCTGGGGAACCTGGAGCTGTTGAGGGGAGCAGTAAGTCCTATCACCCTTTCCTGTGTCTCCTCTCCTCCCCGCCGCTGTGCCAGAGAGGTGACACCATTGAAATTATGATTTTGTAGATTTTTTTTATGCATCAGATGACACTTCCCTTACCTGTCTGTCATTAACTTGCCCATGGATTTACACATGCTCCCAGACTGACACTTTTTATCCTCCTTACCTGTTTTGGCCTCTTGCACGTTCAGTACAAGGGGGTCTTGCCTTTCTGATACTAGCTTACAGTGTTGGGTATCCTTTTGCACTCAGAGATACAGACTGTTCATTAGAAATAAGCTGAAAAAGAGAAGCTAGTGTTTAAATATATACATACCAGACATTTAGCAGGAGAAACCTATCACATCTAAGGCTCACTTGTATAAAGAAAAAAGATAATTTGGGGGTTGGGTAATGAACTAGACTGCATTATGTTGTAACCATTAGCTTTGGTTGCATGTGGTCGTGAATAACAAGTGGAAGACTGGATAGATGTATTTTCCAAAAGGTAGCTCTTCTAAATGGTTTATAACAAAACACATTTTGGGAATTGTTTTAGTCCCCCGTATTTTTTTTTTAATGTTTCTGCATAGAAGGATTATTAAATACTCTTAGGATGATAGAAATATAAAGCCAAATAAGTTCTTTTTTAACAACGTAATTGTTAATTTAAGGAACAACATACAAGAAAGCCAGTGGGTTTTTTTTTTTAATATGCCATTTTGTGTAAATGTTTAGATTAATCTTCATACTTCATCATGAGAAATTAAATATAAATGCAGGAATCTTCATGCAGGCTGATCAGAAAGTCACTAACTGAAATTTCCAATGCTGGCTGCTAATCAGCCTGCAGAGCAAAGGCCCTTGACTGACCAGTGACCCCCGAGTGCTACACAACAGTGTGTGCTTACGTTCCTAACATATAGCCTTGTCAGTGATTTTTTAAAACTTACTATAAATGCTCAGTTAAGCAAGGTGATGAAACATGACTTGAAAATGTTGCTGATGCATGTCAGCTGTTTTGAATTAGAAATAAAAATATTTTTATTTTAGCCCCTTTAAGAAACAACTTTAACATAAACCTCTCATTTTTATGTAAAATATCAAAAATTTAAGCTTACAAATAAAATAAACACTTTTATCTTAAAAACATTTGCTGTGGCTATGAAAGCCAAAGAAATAAGTGTGAGGAAAATTTGAAATAAGTAGTAGGAGAGCCTCTAAGTACAAAAAACAGTCATTCAAAAATGTAGTGAATTAAATATTTTATATTTTTTCTACTGTTCCCTTTTTGTAAGAAAATATAAATGCTGATTTTTTGTTCTTTTTTTCTAAGTACTGTATCAGGGCTTTGGGGCTTATTCATGTGTCCCAGGGCATCTGTTATGATCCTTGGGTGCTTTGAAATTGGGAGTCTTAGCCACATTCGTGTTCCTATCATGTGCTGTGAATTTAGAAATCTAGGAAATTGTGTGTGTATTCCTGCCTATTAGGAAAGATGGCAGAGGGAGAGACCCAGGGTCAGAAAAAGACCTGTGAGGAAGTGGGGCTGCCTACATCTGTCGTGTAAGGCTTGAAAAGAGCTGGAGCTAGTTGTGGGGAAGCCTTGGCTATGTAGGGCAGGGGAGCCCTGGAAAGAAGAGCTTTAAGGACCATTAACCCCATGAGTGAAAGGCTAACATGAGATACTGAGACTGTTTTGGGTTGTTTTGGTTTTGAATTTTGTTAATAGAGCTCTGAAAAAAAGAATGAAATCAATGCTGTCATTTGGGATGTGATTTCACCTTTCTCCAGGTGACACATCAGCCACTAGAGACAGAGAGAAAGAGAGAGAGTAAGTTTAGCCATGCTTTCTGAATATAAGTAGCTTAGAAAAAATAAAATTTTCTTTGCTAAAAAAAAAATTAAGATGTTCTAACATAGGCCTTATGTGTCATACAGTTTGGCCAGGAAACCTTTCCACATTTGTCCCCCAACCATGGTTGGTTACTAAGTTGTAATTTTTAGTATAAGTTGGACCTTAATCATGTTTCAGAACTACTCTAAATCCTTAGATGTACATTACTATGTACTGTGTACATGTGTGTCACACCGTGCATGCTTTTTTTCCCCCCAGTCATTTGTAACTCTAAATCACATTGCTCTTCTCCTTTTCTAATATATTGGACTGTAATTTCGGCCCCACCATTTTGCCTTCTTATTCCCATTCTGAATAATATGCTCCTGCAGACTTCATTCATCCTGTGCCCTCTTTCTGTCCAAGGGTGGGGGGTTTTGTTTGTTTTTGTTGATTTTTTAAACTCTGCTCTGTGGATGCTTTTTCTGGAGGAATTGAATCAGGAATGTTTTTCATATCAGGCTCTGTGAGCTTAGCCAAGCCATAACAATAAAGATCTCTTCTTGTAAGCAGTTTCTCCCAAAAACTCAGACCACTGTTAATATTGCCCTGTCAAATCTGTTTAGTTCAGAGAGAGGAAGCAGCACCTGACAGGAGAGTACATTGTCTGGTAAGGTACAGTGCTCCGGGGGATGCTGGCTTAGCTTTAGAAGGCAAGCTTCATTGCCTGCCCCATCACCTGAAAATTTCTCATTTTCTTCACTGCAGAAACGCGATACTGGATAGAGTTCTGCTTGCAACACAGTCACCTCACATAGTATCTTGGGAATTACGAGCACTATCGCCTGTCCCATTTAGTTACCAATATCTGACAAGGATGTTACCATAAATTGAAAATAATTATTGGTTAGTGCCTGAAGTCAGCCTTTGTGTTACTTACTCTTTTATAATAAAATAATTTATCTCCTTCCTTTATTCTATCCCACGTTCTACTTTAGTTTTCATTTATATAAATAATACATTGGACTAAATTCTCTTCTGGTGCAACTCCACTTAGTGGACAGTGAAGAATTTGGTCCACTGCTTTTTCTTCATAGTTGTGTAGTCTCTGCATGCTCACGTGTGTGTGTCAGGGTGGGAGAAAGATGTGCATATCTTTATTTCTCTGAAGAGAAAAACTCTGCAATATAATTAAGATTGAAATAATATGCTGACTTCCAGAAAGGAGTTACTGGTACATAATTTCCTTTGAAGGGCGGAAGTGGAGTAAAAGAAAAGGTGAGAGAACTTTTTTGGATGTTCTGAAGAGCTCAAGGGAATTGGAATAATGATGAATTGCCACAGTTCAAGTGGGTTTCATGACAAAGGTCTGATGGGTCAGTTGCAAATGGGGGAGGAAATGTTTGGGTTGTAGGGCCTGTGAATGGAGTGAAAGAAAGGAAGGGATAAGAAGAAAACGGGAGGGTTTAAAATAATAGGATATTAATAAAATAGTAATTTGTAATATTAACCCGTTCCTAATTTTAAGTCTTTCACTTATATCAATTGTTAAAAACTGGGGAAATGCTGAATAAAAATACGTGGTATATTGAATACAAATAATAAAATGTGAATAATGTAAAACTAAAATATAAAATAAAATTGTGTGCTTCTGCATCCCCTTATCTCCTCCCCCTTTATGTGTATATTGCCTGTTTAGAGCCTGATCCTACCAGCATGCTCTTGAGTAACTTTACTTATACAGGGAATCCCTTTGAACTCAGTGGGACTAACTCACCAGAATAAAGTTGCTCACAAGCCTGTGTGTGTGCAGGACAGAACCCTTAGATTGTATGCTTTTTAAGTAAGGAATGTGTTGTATTATGACCGGTACTTAGTAATTTTTAGCTGCTCAATAAATAAATAACTACAAAAAGTTAAAACTCTCCTCCCAGCTCATCTTTTCACTGTATCCCTTCAAGCCAGAAGGGCTCAGAATGAGACTGACCTCATTTCAGTCTGAGTTCTCTCTCTCTCTCTTTTTCTCCTATCTTTGTCTTTGGAGTTTCAGCTTCTCACACATGAAGTACTGTATACAGGATGATAAGATCTGCCAGCAGTCCCATGGTTCAGACTGCAGTTATGACAGCCATGTTTTTCACGTACTCACTAGCTAACGGTCTCGATATTGTGAGGATTTTCCTGAATTTCTGCCCTCAGTTCTGGGGCCCCTCCAGCTACCTCTCTGTGTCTTCAAGTGGAGAGGTTTCTCCTTTGGTTCTCACCTCCAACCTACAGGGACTGCTCTTGGAGCTACCTTCCCTGCTCTTCCTTTTTTCATTTCCCATTGTTTGGCTTCCTTGCTCTCTGGTAGTAGCAGACTAGAAGTGGAAGACAGTTCACAATGGGGGATGGAGGGAGTCACCAGCCTGCAACAGCAACAGTGAGTTTTCAGAACATGACATTTTAATTACATGGCTGTCGTTAACATAAGAGATAGTCAAGCTGCTAGAATGTTGAGCATTGGTTTGAAAATATGCCATTGAATGGTTTGTGTATCCTCCATTGTGCTTATGGTTATTTCCAATATGTAAAATCATCCTTCTGTATAGCTTTGGCTTAATTTATTCAGATGGGCATTTGATCAAAATAAAAGTTAACTCACAACAAAATGCTTTTCTTGAAACTTAATTTTGATACCAGTTTAAAATGTACAGACTTTTTTCTTTGTCCATTCACTTATATAATATTCTGAAACAAAATTGCTCTGGCTTTGGTCCAAGGGCAATTTGTTATGAGTGTGCCAAAAATGTGATAAATGCTAATTAAATGTAAAATAATGGTTCATCTGTGACATTCGAGCATGGAAATTAAACACTATGCAAACTCTTGCCTAAGGAGAATAAATTGTAAGAAAATATACTAATTTTTAAGTGATAATTAAGTTTTCTTTGCTTTTCATTTGCATGTCTAACCAAATTTGAGTTTCACTTTTATAACAGACATTTATTATTGGACAGACATTTCAAATCAGATTTAATTTATATTAATGAAAATAATTGCCATTATTGCTGTAGAAATATGAAAATAGAATTGGACACATGGAATGTTTATGTTTTGGTTGAGGATAAGGAGGATTCAAAGAAAAATGGAAAAAAAATAGCTTCTAGACAACAACATAGTAATTAAAAATAGTAAATTAAACTATTCAGTACTGTGATGCTGTTAACATGCAGCTCTGGGTTTTTCCATCATTGACTGGGAAGAAGTAAATTCGTTGTGGGAGATATTCTGTCAGTTTGGGGCTCAATGAAAATACCTTTCTGAACTGACAACGCCCTGTCTCTAAGCTGGTGCCAGGAGAGAAGCTTTGAGATCTTTACTTTCACCATGTGGTCAGTCTGGGAGCATGTGTAAATCCATGGGCAAGTTAATGACAGACAGGTAAGGGAAGTGTCATCTGCTGGGTTTAAGAAGTGGGGTTTGTTTGGCAATGGGCCTTGTTAGCTTGCCAGTTAGATCTTTAATAATATGTTGTGAGGCTTGGCAGAATTCAATTTTAATTTTTTTTAGTAATATCATAGTTTATTTTTAAGCATTTTTTCTATTTTTAGAAGTTAAATTTTCACAGTGGGGGAGTGTACAGACACAGACAGTGAGGAGGTCATACAATTGTTCAATGACAGTAGATGATAAAATTCAGAAAGTTAAAGCTTTGTAACCATTAAAGCACAAATTGTCAACAACACATGTCAAAATATACACGGTAAATATCTTGAAATGAAACACGAGTGCTCAAGCAGTATTTTTTTCTTACTTTGCCTATCTGTAAATTTCAGTTTTTATTGACAGAAATATTTTTCATTGATTTGTTTGTGTGTGGTGAAATTGACATTTACCTGTAAAAATCTCATCCTTCCAAGCTTATCTGTTGATGATGCATGGGTGTAGCTGGAGAGGAAGCTGAGTGATCAGCCAGGGAGCTTCCAAGTAAGACCTTTAGAGAGAGCTTGGAAATTGGCTTTCAGTATTTTGGATTATTTATGTTTTTGTTAGCCACCTCCTATGTCAATTAAAACTGTGAAGAGATACTGGGTCACAGACCTTAGATATATGGGCCCATTATAGGTCTTGTTCATTTTTGTTTGGCTAAAACAAACACCTTAGGAAGGAAGATCCTGAGGATCAGGTTGAGAACTTTTATGGGCCAACATAAGGAGCAGGTCAAATATCTCTTATGCCTGTTGGCTTTTCAGTGGATAGTGATGGCAGAGTGGTAGTTGTGTGAGCTTACTTGGAACTCACTATAAGTATAGCAGGTTCCGCAAAGTAGTTTTTCAGGCAGGAATTAACTAGGTATCTTTGATTCAGTGAGATTAATGTTTTTAATTAATGGGTTCATCACATAGACATGTTTTATTTGGTTAATTTGAGCTCGGATTTTGGGATCTTCATGATACCTCTGCATGTAGTAACAAGGAAACAAGAAATTTAGGATCATGATGTCTTGGGGTTCTTAGTGGGGAAGTCAGAAAGAATCTTAACAGTATCATTTAAATGATAGTAGTATCTTACTGCTTACAATCTTTTTTGTCTTAACTGGTGCCCTCTATTGACCATAGGTGCTTGTAGTGTTTTGATATATCAGTTTGTGTTCTAGATAGGACTTTGTTTCTGTTACAAAATAATCAGTAGGTTCAACTGGTTATACTCCAATCTCTCTCCTGGGCCAGTATATGAATTTATAATGTGCCTTTCATCTTGCAAGATCCCAAAGCACTTCACCAATTTTTCATTGACATGCAAACCGCATACATTACAATCATTTTACTTATGGTAAAAGTGGCCAAATTACCTACAGTAGCCAAATTCTAGCTCATGTTATTTTTCCAGATACTTCAGCCTAAGTTGCCCCCACAGCATTAAAATAGAGATTGTATTCTTCATTTCCAATCTTGTAATGTGGTTGTGTACTATTAAACTATTATTACAGGATTGGAAATGAAGAAGAATATGATGTCTGTTTGATGCTGTGGGGGCAGCTTAGACTGAAGTATCTGGAAAAATCACAAGCTAGAATTTGGCCAGGATACCATGATTAACAGCTGTATGGTTTTGAAAATGTCATAGAAGTATACATAATCAGAAGTGATAGACCTCAGAGTTGGGTTCTCCAAAAGACAATGCTTCTAGTAGTATGCAGCCCAAGCAGCATAACAGGGCATTGGTTTATTCTGAGACTGTGCGGAAAAATGTTTCCTCTTGTATCAGCACTTGCTCATCAGCTTGCTGAAATACTTATGTTCCTTGAATCTCTTTCATTCAAGTACTGACCTTACCTACTCTGATACTGTTCAACTTGCAAGATCTGATGGGACAAGAGTTGCTTAGCAATAAGTTGAGAATTTCTACTGCCCACCATCTCCCACAATTCTGATACATATGGGCTATTCCCCTCTTGTCTGCAGTTTCTAGGGGCAGTTCAAAACTGTAGGCAGCCTCTGCTAGCCATACCCCCTTCTCTGGCAAATGAAGTATAAAAATATACTTAGGAAGGCCAAAAAAGAATTTGAAGATCAGCTAGCCAAATACTCAATAAGTAACAGCAAAAAAAAATTGAGTACATCAGAAGTGTGAAGCCTGCTAAATAATCAGTGGGGCCACTGGACATATAAATCCATGGTGCACCCACATCTTGAATACTGTGTGCGGATATGGTTTCCAATTCTAATATATCTTTTTTGAGATGGGGTAAAGGTACAGAAAAGGGCAACCAAAATGATTAGGGGTATGGAACAGCTTCCATCCAAGGAGAGATTAGTAAGACTCTCTGGTTGGCCATAAAACACACCTTATACCCAGGGTCCTTGGGTTTTCTTGGCAGAGAATCTTCAGATACTGAGATTTCCCAGAGCAGTCAAACTGGCTGGACTTGTGATCAGACCAGTCTTTCTTAAATGGATATTGTTCTGGTGCTAAAACCCTTAACCATCCACCTGAACCATTTACATCGGTCACACCATTCTACCTACCCATAAAACCCTGTTTCTTGAGTGCTATCACGTCTGCTGGATAAGTGTTAGAGTTGGCAGGTTTATCCATGCAAGAACCTTGTTATGTGTTCCATGATGACAAGATAGTGTTAAGGACCTCAGAAGCTTTCTTGCTAAAGAAGAACTCAATTTTCTATGCCTCGCAGGAGATCATCCTTCTGTTGTTCTGTCACAGACACAGCATCCTACAGAAATGCTCTGACATTATCTGGATGTTCATAGAGTACTAAAGATCGCCATCCAGCCTACCACACCAAGCAAATTGGGCTTTATGTTCACATCCTTACCCAAAGAGCCAATGGCTCTGGGTATCCAAACCGTCTTTAGCCAGATTAATCATATTATGCATTGTAGAGGCATGGAATCAAAGTACACTGCACTGGGTCTTTGACAACTTCATAGGCGGAAAGAGCCTGCATTTCTGCTGCAGGGATCTGCAGAGCAGCAACATGGTCCTCTTTTAATTCCTTCATTAGATACTATGAGGTGGACTTTCTGTCCTCTTCAGCGGAATCCTTTAGCAGAAAGGTGCTGCACACAGTGATCCAGAAATAGCTTGTCATTTTGATAGTTAATTTTTAAGTGGGGGGAGACTTTCTTCATCTCATTCTATTTCTTTATCCCTGTCTTCCTCTGTTCATTGCTTGCTACTTCTTGTACATATCAGAATCATGGGTGACATAGGGCAGTAGAATGAGAGGTTTTTTACCCAATAACTTTGATACTGATTAATGATGGATAGTGACTGGGTTATGTTAACCACTTGTTTAATCTAAATTAGTATAACAGTGGTCCCTTCAAGAGTTTACAATCTAAATAGACAAGACAAACAGAGTATGGGGTGAGAGACAGGCACAGAGAGGTAAAGTGACTTGCCCAAAGTCACACAACAGAGCAGAGGAGAGAATCAGAATCCAGGTCTCCTGACTCCCATTCCAGTCTGCTGTCCATTAATAACATATTTCTTGCAGCCCCAAAAAGTCTTTTTCTGCTGTTTTATTTGTACTTGGTGATTTCTGACCCAGACAGTTTCTTTTGGAACACTAAAGGTTCTTTTTCTGAATAAGCAAGAACACACTCGGCTTTCATTGGTCTGTGTATGGTACTTTTGCTAGGTGTTTCTCTGTGGAGGATGCAGTTATACTACCGTGAAGACTGCGTCATCAGATTGACTCTCTTGTTGTCACCTTTTTATGTCAATATTACTGCTCGCATCTTTCTGGCTGTGTCAGCATCAGGGTGTCTCAGACAGTTTATAAAGCAAGATGCCTCTTTCTTGTCACTGCTTTTTATATCCACTGAGTATGACATTCTTTTGTAGGGTGGGGACAGGCAAGATGGGATGCAATATCCTACTTTTCCCTTGTCCTTCTCTCTTCCTTCCTCCTTGGTGTGTTTTTCTATTCTGTTACTGGCTTATTTAGAATCTTTGGAGAACTCCTTGGGAAGTTTCTCTACTAAGGGGAAAATGATAAGCACCTCCCTTTGTCTTTATAGTCAGATGGATTTTTATTCTGTTTTTGACCTTTTTAATTGAAGTCCTAAAAGGTGAGTGTAAAGAACTTCTTGATAAAAGGAGAAAAACAGCAGCAAACACGATTGCTGCTCTGTGACTATCTTTTTAACAGTGACCACTTAAATTATTCAGTGCTGCTTTTCCAATTTTTAAAAATGATCAGCACTTTGAGAGGGAGCTATTGTGTGTCCACATATGCCCATGTATTCCTATGTCTAGACACAGATGTATGTACAATAAATATCATATTTGCCTGTCACATATCTGTGTTAAATTCATAAATATAACTGTTTGTTTTCTTTCATTTAAACAGGTGGTATGTCAGAGCTTGTACACTATACCTTCACGAAGTCAGTGTTTTGACATCCTCCAGAACGGTATCTGTAAATATCTGGTAAATAACATTTTTTTTGTATTTTCTAAAAGTTGTGTCCAAAATACAGAATGCACTTTCTTACAGCTTTGTGATATTCTGATTAACTCTTGTACCCAGCTCTCTCCAGTATAGCAGTAGTACTTCCAACAGGTATCTTAAATGAGATTTGAGGCCAAGATTTTGACAGTGATTAGTAAGTTTTGGTTTCCCAACTTATATGGCCTGATTTTCAGAGGACATGCTCTCAGCACTTTCTGAAAATCAAGCCTCCTTTCAAATTGGGGTCACAAATGTCCCTGGTAGAACTTGGTCTTCTAACTACTCACCAGGATGTTGTGTTGGGACTTGATACACTAGACCCTAGTGCTCTTAAGCGTCTCTTAATCTAAATAGGCCACAGCACTGTCTTTTGGCCTCTGGCACATTTCCTAGACACAGGCTGTCTCTCACCCCTTTATGGACCCTGTGTCCCAGCTGCCCTAGGTCCCCAGGACAATTGCTGAACCCTCAGGCTTCCCAGGAGCACTTCCTTTCCCAGAATTCCACCTTCTGGGTGGTCTGTGTTTATAATTTAACTCTCCAAGGTGTGTGATAGGTGAAGCAAACACACACAGGCATCTCAAAGAATTTTAAACACAGTTACACTTTATTTAAGATAACATCAAAGAACTACAGATCTAAGAAAAATAAGAAACACATTTCCTTTCTTCAGTTTCCTCACCATTATTGAGCATTCTTTGGGATTTGGCCACCCAGGAAGGAACTTCCTCCTTGGGACCAATGTGTACCCAATGCCACCACAATCTGCCTTTTGATTTCTCAAACTGACCTTATTTGGGACCCTTACACAGGGAATTTTATCACCATTCTCTTCCAAGATGTCAGTCTGAAACCACTGAGCCCATAAAAAAAGGGGAAGATGAGCTGGATCCGCCCGTTCCACTGGGCTCTGTCATGATATTGTCCTAGTCGCCCAATGAAGCAGTCACTCCAGCCTCTCCACCTCCCCTAGATGATTAAAGACAGTTTCAGGAGCTGATATGGAGAGGTGGAAGAACTCCAGATCTCCCCAGAGGAGATCCAGGACCCCCAGCATAAACTCTCGGATATCCTGCAACCTGTGGTCTCCAATGATAGAATCATAGAATATCAGGATCGGAAGGGACCTCAGAAGGTCATCTAGTCCAACCCCCTGCTCAAAGGTTTGCACACCTAGTAAATGAAGTCATTAGAACTGACAAGGGTTGTGTGTCACACACTAACTACCTGTGCCCACCTCCAAGTGGTCAGAGAAGTGATACTTTGTCCTGGCTAAAGGAGGGGAATTCATAACCCAACCTGCTGCAAACTCCTCAGTGGTCCAAGTGCCATGCAAAGATCCAGACAGCACCGAAGGGCCATCCCTGCAGATAAGGAGGCCCAAGCATCTCAGCGTTCTAGGAAGAAAGATGATTACATCTATCAGCCTGCAGTTTAAAATCTCAAACTATCAGGCCTTTCTCACCAAATACGATTTCTTGAATTACTCTAAGTTTCTAGACTTTAGGAACAATTTGCCCCAGGAGAACTGGGCTTAGTTTCAAGCCCTTATTGGTGGGGGCAAACTACTGGCCAGAACCTCTTTATAAGCTGCAGTCAATGCAGCTGATACAACATCAAGAGCAATGGCAGCCATCACTGTGATATGATGGGAATAATGACTGCACTCTTTGGGGTTTCCCAAGGATGTTGAAAACACACTATTACTTTTCCGTGAGACTCATCTTTTCAATGAGAAGACAGACAAGTGTTTGCACTTGTTGAAGACTCAAGGGCAACTCTCTGCTTCCTGGGCATATATACACTTGCCCCAAAGAGAAAATACTTTTAACAACCCTACAAACGAAGGCCCTTACCTCAATCCTTCTGTCACCAGTGCTCCTAAGAGCCACACTGCAAATCAGCCATGACTACTCAACCTCACATTCCAGCCAAGGGATATTTTTGACAACTTTTAGAGAGTTGCAAACCAGTATCAATGCCATCTCTACCTGATTCTGAGATCCATTTGGGGGGACTCCTAGCAAAATCTTTTCTCTATTGGGCAGCAGTAATAGACAAATGGGTGCTGGATATCATCTGTTCTGGCTATACCATCAAGATTCTCTACCCACCTCCTCCAAAACTCATTTCCCTGTTCCTTTTCAGGGCCTACTCTTGTGAAAGGCTCCTCCTTCAGGAAGTACAGTCTCTTCTCCAACAGGGAGCAATATAGCAGGTATCATCTCAACATTGGGTTCTATTTGAAATATTTCCCAAGAAGAAAGGAGGCTGGAGACCCATTTTTGACCAGAGTAAACTCAATGCTTTTATTTGCCAGCTGAAATTCTGCATGGTTACATTGGCATTGATAATACCATCCGTCGAAAAAGGCAGAGGGTGCATGGTTCTCAATGCGAAAGGTGCATACTATTGTGTAGAAATTCATCCCTTCTGTGGATGATTTCTCACGTTTGTGGTGGGTGTCCACCAATACCAATACAGGGTGCTCCCCTTGGGTTTAGCTGCAGCTCCCAGAATCTTCACAAAAATGTTCTCAGTAGTAGTAGCTCAGCTCAGATGAGGCAGCTCCTCCACCTTCCTGTACATGGACAACCAGTTTCTGATTGGCAGGTCGCTGCTCCACCTTCTGGCATGTCTGGTAATTAGCATAAATGTGGGGAGGTCTACACTGACTCCAATGCAGACCATAGAATTTATAGGAGCAACGTTGAATATATCAGGGTGTGAGGGCCTACGTCCCCATGGACAGATTTCATGCCAGGGGTGTTTTGATAGATCCAATTATGCATAGCCCTTGAACATCAGTTGCCTAACTCCGCTGGCTGTAGAACGTCATGTATTTATGCAATGCTGTTTGCTAGACTCCCCTCCTCCATTGCCTAGCGACTTGGCTGCAAACTGTGTATAGACAAAGCAAGCATAGCTTGAATACTATAGTGATAATTCCTTCCTCTCTGGTATGGTAGAGTGACCCTGGACGTGTGTGCATGGGGGTTCTCTTTCTAACCCGCACACCCAACAAGGCGATAATTACAGATGCCTCTCTGATGGTCTGGAGAGCCCACATAGACAGTCACACAGAGCAAGGCACTCTGACACCTTGGGAAGCTCAAATGCACATCTTCTAGAACTGAGAGCGGTATGAGAAGATTGCAAAACTTTCCTGCCATTCATACTATCCCATCCCAATAATGTTGGAAAACATAACTGCCCATTTCTATATAAACCAGCAGGAAGGAGCATGTTCTGTCCCCCTCTGCATGGAATTGGTGTATACAGAACCACATCACCCTATTGGCAGTGTACTTCCCAGGTACCCAGAATTCACTGGCAGACAGCCTCAGTGGATGTTTCATCATAAACATGTGTGGCAATTACATGATTCAGTAGGTAACAACATCTTCACTCATTGGGGAACCCCCACTTGGAACTATTTGTCTCATAGGCAAATAGGAAGTGCAACAGATATGGCTCGAAGGGAGCTCAAGATTAATACTCCAGGGCGATGCTTATTTCCTACCTTGGACTGATCACTTTAGTTATATCTTCCCTGTCAGCCCACCACTACGTCAGGTTCTGCAGAAGATTTGACTGTACAAGGCACATTGCTCCCAGATGGCCCAGACAATTCTGATTACAAAGCTTCCTACAAATGTCAGCCCATCAGCAGTTGAACCTTTCTGGATCTTTTGACCCAGAAAAATGGTAGGGTTAGGAATCCCAACTCTGCTGTTTATCTCCCAGCTTGGTATATGGATGGATGTTGAGCCAATAATGTTCTTGTTGTGAAGCTGTGCAAACCATTCTTCACAGAAAATGTTACCTAGTCAGATGGAAACATTTCTCTGCCTGGGCCCAGTAAAACCATGTATCTTCAGAGACAGTCCAAAATCGCAGGAATATCCGATATCTTCTTACTCTTAAAATGACAGGCCTTTCCCGTAGCTCACTGTGCGTTAACTTGATGGCGATTAGCATGTGTCACCCACAATCAGATGGTTACTCAGCCTCTACCTACTGCCAATTTGGCCCAGTCACCCCCTTGAGTGAGTGGTTTTGCGAGCTGTTGCACAGGGTTGCAACACCACTCAAATTTAGCCTGGCTGCTCCTCCATCTGGCATAATAGAGGGGCACATCTCTCAGTTGAGACCTCTGCTCTAGTGCAAGCAGAAGTGATGGGCTTAATGCAGAAATAGGGTGGTAATCCTTGCTTTGTTTTATTCAGGGGGTCATAATGGACCCTCTGGCCTTAGAATCTATGAATAATTGTCTTTTATGCACATTGTGAGTCAGGATGTTAAATTATCTCTGATGTATTGAACATAGATATTCAGGTGTATGCAATAAAATATTCTTGAAATCTCCCAAGTGGCAGACTGTCAAGAAATTATCTGATCACGTCCCGGATATAGAGATGCATGATTGGCTAAAACTGATATTTACGTTCTGATTTGAAGGAGAATATTTATTTCAGCATAAAGCATTTTGTATAGAAAAAATCAGTTCTTCAAGCATTATCCTTGTGGATCCCCCCTCCTGGTAAATGCCTCAATGTGCATGAAATTGACATTTTCTGCTTAGCAGTGTCTGCATCCAGGCTTCCTAACTCCTTATGCTCGTAAACAAGGATATAAAAAAGGGACAAGCTACCTAACAATAATTTCTGCTTGCTGTCTGCTGTAGTTAAAAGGAAACACACCCCATTCTGCTGCTCTTCCATTGGCATTTTTTAAAGGACAATAATTTTTATAAATAAATGCCATCTTATTTAATTATGAACTCTCCAGCTGTCTTTGTTCTCATTCTCATGAAGATTTCAGCCATTAAGCCTATTTAGCAAATTTCCTCTCCTGTCACTTGAAACACTCTAATACTGAAATTACTTACTTTAATAGAACTTCTGGGTGATTTTTATATATCTGGACCGTATGTCTTTCTTTTGGTATAGTGACTACTATTTTTACCTTAATCATTGGCTTTATTAACACTACTCATGAAGTTTAACTTGATGCTCCATTATGTTGCAGTATTTGATCCTTTGTTAGTATCTTCACAGATAAAACCAGTTAAGGTTCTTTGGAGCACGTGCAGTAGTTGGGATGATTATTCAACTCCCCTTTTAAATCTACTTTGTGGGTCAGCGATCTGAGACTAGAATATAAAATAAAGTTTTTTGCTTGCAAAAACTAAAACATCTTTTATGTCTCTTTCCTGCTGAGTCGTGTAAACAAACCACCCCATCTCACTGCAGTTTATCAAAATCTTATTTTAAACAGGATTTGTGAATTAGTGCCACATTTGTTTTAGCTTGTTTTAATGCATTTAATTCTTTGCTCGGAAAGGTGCAGTCATTTAACCCCATAATGTTCCAAAAAGAACGTTTGTCCTTATTGTAAATGAAGTATTCCTACTAGAAATTTGAAATTTTTACGCTGCTTTTCACCCACCCACTGACCAATCACACCCATATCATATTCTGTATTTCCAAAGTAAAATTATTAACAAAGCAAGACGGACTAAAAATGTTTACTTGTATTCAAAACTGGAAATACAGACATTCCACCTCATAAGTGAATCGCCAGCTGGCTGCTTTAAAAATAGAATGTGGCTAGTCTAAAACTGGTTTTATATTCAGATAAAAAATGCTTCATTAGTCTTGATGACCAGTGTGTGAAACTTATCAAAGATTTTTTAAATGGCTAAATACAGTAGAACAAAGATTTTAGCACCAGAATGGTATTTCAGAACTTAACTATCTTTTTAATTGACCACCTCTATGGGAAAAAGAAGATTGAAATATTGTGGTTTTCAGCTTCCTGTTTATCTGCTCTGTCTGTGCAAATCCTTACTTATCTTCTAGATGATATATTCACAGTATTACAGTGTGGGAATGATTAGTTCAGGAAGCTGTGGGCTCACTGTACAATATTCATCAATTTTAATTGTACTCAAGCCCCAATGCAGTAAAGCACTTAAGTACATGCTTAACTTTAAGCAGGTGAGTAGTCCTATTGCTTATCAAGTAGATCCCTTCCTTTTTTAAAAGGACCCATCAGAGGGGGCCCCCCATCCCTGTGTCCTTTCATTCCAGTTTCAACTGGTGGGAGGGCTGCTCTCTGTCCCATGATCTAATCTGGAAAGGAAGGAAGGCACACAACCTGTTCTGTCTAGACTGCTCTTCTTGCATATGCCTGTGGTATCCTTTGGAGCAAGGCTCAAAGCTTTCCTTTTTAGTTATGTTTGAGATGCATGCTGTGTGTGTGATTTTTCTGTCCTTGTTCTTTGGACTACCTGTTCACTATCCCTTCATGTTGCCAGTGGTCTAGGACATTGGAAGATTTTATAAACACTACTGTAATTACTGATAAATGAACATTAAGTTGCCATTTGGCTATACAGAGATGTGTAGTGAAGGAAATTTGTGTCTGCTCTTTACTGGTGTCCTCAACTGAAAATTTCTTGACGCATTATGGATCCAGACTGGTACCCCATATTAGAGCTCTTCAGTTTGATGTTGGATCTGGTTATTTCATCTTGTAGGCTGGGAAGACTGCAAAAATAGTGTGTGGGTGGGTGTGGCCCAGGTTCTGTGCTCCAGAGTGACCTGTCTGCATTAGGCAGCAGTGCTGATGAGTCCAAGTGAGTCCTGTCTAGTTCTCGATGGGAGAAGTGGCTGTGATGCAGGGCTTTTGGACTGGGAAGTTTCAAGTGGGAGAAAAATGGGGCTTCTTGTGAAACACGGAGAACTCTTCCACCCCCAGCCAAGAAAAGCAACACCAAATGGCCCATTACTTTTGTTTTTCTGATCATCTTTGCTTTAAATCCTTACCTTGAGCAGGAATGTTTGTTTAACTCAGTTAATAAATATGGCATTGCTGCATGACACATTTTGTTTAATTATTACTGGATATTTAGATTTACGTTAATAGTTTACCTTCATGGGAGTCTCTTCCCTTAGGGAAAATGAGAGCAATTTGAAAAAAGTTGCTGAATGTGTTAATCTGAATAGGAGGGTAAGTGATTTTATTGTGATATTCTAGAAGAGACAGATTCTACTCTAACCATGTTTGTATGCCACTGAAAGACTGTTTGTGTCAGAGATAATGAACTTGTTTTGTCTCCTAGGTTGGACTGGCTGTAATACCTGATAGTACAGCTGGATCTATTTTGTGTGCCATGAGTAAGCTCCTGGATCAAGCTTGCATTCTTAGTGAAAATCTACACAAGTTTCTAGCCTCTTCCTGTTATAGTCTTCTTTACTTCGTGTTAACTTTAGACAAAGAGGATGCTGAACATGTGCAGAAGAGGTAATGCTTGTTGTGAATGACAGTGAATTTCTTTAATTTTCTTTAATTTAGCATGTATGTTTGAATACTTGTGACTCTTTTCACTTTTTGCTTTGGCCCCTATTCATGCTTATTCTGAAATAATCGTTGGATTCAGGAAAATCCCACCATATGTAGAGTTAGCTAGAATTATAAAAAGTTATTTCAAAGCTTTTGCTTATTATAGTTGTTGTAGGTATGTCAGAAAACGATGTTCTATCTTGGCACTGGAAAGGTAAGCATTCATACCTTAATCTTTGGGTTTAGCCTTTGGTTCATTAGGAACAGTGAAAGTGACACTTAAAAATTCTTGGATTTAGAAAGTCATTGTTCTAAGACACTAGTGCTTTTAATTAGTCTATACTCTTAACTAACTAGAATATTGAGCTTTAGCAAAGCTTCTCAGACATGATTTTATAGCATTTGGAAATCAGTTTGACTAAAAAAGGCTAGATATATTTAAACCATGCAAGTATGTTTACCGCTGTAGATGGAATGTATTTTTTTAGAGAGACAAGATAGATGAGGTAATATCTTATTGGTGAAAGAGACAAGATTTTGAGCTTACATAGAGCTCTTCTTCAGGCCTGGAAAAGATACGCAGAGTGTCAGGGCTTGGTTACACTGGCACTTTATAGCGCTATAAAGCCCCCACGAGCGCTATAACCTCCTCCCCGTCCACACTGGCAAGGCACATAGAGCGCTATAACCGCAGAATTATAGCGCTCCTGGTAATCCACCTCCGCATGGGGAATAAGGGCTGTAGCGCAGCTGCTGTAGCGCTACAGCAAGAATGTGGACACCCACTGCGCTACAAGTGATCTCTCTTGAGATGCCTAGAGCCATTTAAAGGCAATTGACGTCTCTTCCCTTTGTTTTGAACTCGGCTGGAGGAATGTGGAAGTACCTCTTTCAAAGCCTTCTGTGAACGGAGGCTCGCTGACAGGCTTTCAGAAGAACGGCAAAACCACTGTCTCTCTCCCTCCACATACACACAACACGTCCCCCCTCACCCCCCTCGTTTAAAAAGCACGTTGCACCCAGCTGAATGCTGGGATACCTGCCCTAATGCGCTGCTCTTAATGCCGCATTAAGTGCCCCAAATGTGGCCATGCTATACCGCTGGCGCGTCTGAGTGTGGACATACAATAGCGCTATACATATTACTGTATAAGGGGACCGCTATAACCAATAGCACTATAATCTTGTAAGTGTAACCATACCCTCACAGTTAAATACAAGGTGGTGGAATAGATTGTTTAGTGTAAGTGATTAATACACATTCAGGGTGAAGTGGCCTGTTCACACCTCTGTAGTCATAGGCCAAAAAAGGGAGGTTAGCTGGTTAGAGATTGTTGTGGTAAGCCATAAATCCATTGTCTTTATTAAGTCCATGATTTGTAGTGTCTAGCAGAGTTATGCATTTAAGCTCCCAGGCTCATCGTTTGAAGATGTTGTGCAGGTTTCCTTTGAGGATGAGGACTGAGAGGCCAGGTATGCAGTGATACTTTTGTGAAGAGTGCTCACCCAAGGCTGATACGGTGTTTTTGATTTATTGTTTGTGTGTATGAGTTTATTCAAGACCATAGCAATTGCTTGGTTTCACTCAGATAGTTGTTCTAAGGGCATTTAGTGCACTGGATAAGGAACACCATGTTGTAATAGGCAAGTGCAGGAGTCATGGCTCTTGAAAGGTGTGTTGTGGAGGGTATTGATAAGCATAGCAGTGGAGATATATCTGTACCTTTTGCATCTGTTGTTATAGCAGGGTCTAGTCCCGCTTTGAGTTGGTGTGTCCTTGTCTGTGGGGAGCTTGCTTCTGATGATGAGCTTGGGGGTTGTTTGAAGGCCAGAAGAGGGGGTTCAGGAGAGGTTTCTTTCAGGATGTGGCCCCCATTGAATATTGTTTATTGTAACTGTTTAATGATAGCCTGAGTATTGTTTGTTGTAATTGTTTAATGATATCCTGAGTAGGTTCCAGTGTAGGATGGTAGGTGACAACTAGGGCTGTGCGGTCAGAGGGTTTTTTCTTCCCACATTGAACAAGTTCATTTGGGGTATTTGGGAAGATGCAGTCTACTTCTGTTGTTTGGTGGAGGCAGTTTTGAGTGTGTTAAGGTGTGTATCCTGCACTTTCTCCTCACAGCATATTCCTGGTGTGTTTGGGGTGGTTATTGGATCTGTGAAGGTAGGTATACTGATTTGTGGGTTACTTGTTTGTAGGATCCCATTGTTGAAGCTGATTGTGGTGTCCAGGAAGTTGAGGCTGGTATGGGAGTGTTCCAGAGAGAGTTTAATGGACAGGGTGGTGTTTGTTAAAGGTGTGGTGGAAATATATGAGGGAGTTCAGGTCGTCAGTCCAAATGATGAAAATATTGATGTATCTCAGGTTTATCACTGGTTTTGTGATGCATTTGTCCAGAAATTCATCCTCAAGGTGGTCCATGAAGAGGTTGGCATGCTGGGGAGCCATCCTACTTCCTATGCTTGTTCCCATGGTTTGGACAAAGTGTGTGTTGTTGAATGTACAGTTGTAATGGATGAGATTGGCTATGTGTTTGGGGTGGATATCTGAGGGTTGTCCATTGTTGTGTAGATATCTGGGGCAGGCAGCAATGTTCTCATTGTGAGGGGTGTTGGTGTATTGGGAGGTGACATCCATCATGGCAAGGGTGGTGTTCTGAGAAAAGTTGTTAGTATTGCAGAGTTTCTGCAGTTGTGTACGGCAGGAAACTAGCCCTTTGAGTGGTTTTGAGCATGGTTTCTATGAGTTCTAATATTCCTTTAGCAAGAGTGCCCTGGCCAGATATGCGTCTGCCTGGGTTCCCTTGACTGGGTATCTTGGTAAGCATGTAGAAGGTCCTTGGGGTGGGTTTGTGGGGGGTGAGGTTATAGAGTTTCTGTGTCGCTGTGTGGGAAAGGATTTGGTGATATCCTTAAACTCTTGGGTGAATTGTGGTGTGGGGTCTTCGTTGAGTTCTTGGTAGTAGGTGGTATTGGAGAGTTGACAATTGGCCTTGTTAATGTAATCATCACAGTTGAGGACTATTATAGCATCCCTTTTGTCTGCTGGTTTAATCACTGCCTGGGGGTGGTTGGATATCAGGGACTGTTACGCTTTCCTTGCAGTAATGGAGAGATTATGGTAGATGTGATGTTAATTTCTGTACAATAAAGAGAACAATTGTTCTCATATTAAATTGGTTTTAGTTTTAGAATTGACATTAAAAACTGTATGTAGGACCTAGTTATTATTTTATGGTTGATAAACATCTCATGTCCCCGCCCCCCTTTAGTTTTTTGTCTTCTAAGCACACACAGTAAACACTACTGTCTATCTCTGCGTGGTTGGAGAAGGGGTCTGATTGCCACCATAAGTTAACCCAAGGGCTTCCTCAGTATCAGTAAGGTCCAGGACTGGATGTAAATTTGTTTTCTCCATCACTTGCTGTGTAAGCTTTGTGGAATATTGTATTTCTCTAATACTCTCTCATGTGGATTCACTGCATCCCCATGAATTGCCATGTCTGTATAGTTGAAAACAGTCTATCAAATTTATCCATCTTAACTTTATGGGCACCTTGACTTGTGCAGATAAGGATGCGGCCTGGGAGCACACTTCTATTCTATTCTGCACTTGAGAAATTGCCAGCTGTTTATTGGTGGTTATTTCTTCTCCCCAGGGACATGTTGTGGGGGTCATGTATTTCAGTGCTGGCTCTTGTGCCACGAGTGTTGAGGTTGATGCTGCAGAGTCTTCAAGTGAGCAGGGCCTGTCGGGAAGAACTGCCTGTCATTGGTCAGTTGCTGCGTTTGCTAATGCAGCATGGACAGCTCAGGAGTCACATGGTGGCAAGTGAACTACTTGTGCAACAGATTGTCAAGGATATTATGGTATGAAACTTTTTATTTTTCCAGAAGGCTTCAAGAATATCATATTCTAGCAGAGAGAGTAAACCTCAACCACCCTCATTTGCATACAACACACATTCAAATCATGTACAAAAATGCACCCAGAATGTGGCTTGTGGAGTCCAAATTTTGATCCATAGCTGCCTTTTGTATGCCTTGACAGGGCAACCCACAGAATAGTGGGGCTACGTGTGCTACTTATCAGTGATGATCCTCACTGGCTGCTGTGTCATGAGGCATTCTCTGGGAATGTCAAAAGCGTGCAGTATGCCGCTATCAATCAGTGTCAGGAAGGCCAGTCCATTGCTGCTGTGCAGATTTCTCTGCTTAGCCTCTCACTGACAAGGAAGACCAACCTCTAAACGTGAAGCCATGGGGAACAATAGCCAAGGAAAGGGGTCCTGGACACCAGAACCTATTGAGTGGCAAAATGCTTCTGAGGATGGTTATATTTGTTACAATGACTTGATGTAGAAGGGACTCCAGACAAACTAGGCTCAATCCATGAGTTTACACCAGGGGTCTCCAAACTTTGAGACAAGGGCCATATTAGTTTTGAAGGGGCTTCGTGGGCCGAAGTGACTGTGAAAAAATTAAATATATGCAAATTTGTTAAAAAACACATTACTGTGTCAGTCTTGCATTAAATTCTAAATCAGGTATAAAAGTAGCTGTACAATCAATGCAGGTACCATTAAATCACACAAAATATTCACTACATTAAAAATGGTTTCACATTTTTTATTGTATTTCTAAAAACTCAAATTTGTATCATACAAAAACACATATTCAAAGAAATATTATTTTAGGATTAGTAAGAAGTATGGTACTGATGTTTTTGTGACAAAATTGCATTTAGCTGTTCCAAGTTCATGTTCCCTATACTCAAAATTGCTGAAGAAAATGAAAGTTTGGCTGTACTTTGGTAAGAGAAGCTCCAGGTTTCCATGGTTGGTTGGGACTGTTGGTTTGGTTCTATTAGTGCTGTAATTAAAATTTAACTGTTATGAAATTGTTAATTTCGGTCTCCACACCCCTGCCCATCTGCTGCTGCCCCCCCCTTTTGCTCCTCCAGCCTTTGCTCCTCCACCTGTGCCGTGGGGGCACTCACCCCTCTGCACATGGGGCTGTCAACAGCAATGAGGGAGCGGCGGGGGAGGCAGCGGCGGCTTCTCCATATGCCTGCTTAGCTGAGGGGGGCCAGACAAATTGAAGCTGTGGGCAGTAGTTTGGAGACCCCTGCTTTACACTAAAACATTTGAGATTTGTCAAAAATAGGGAACCTGATAGTCTGTCACTGAGTTCTGATTTGATGCTGTTCTAGAACAAACTTTCCTAAAATATGTACAGCCACACTTCACGGGGTGGTGGAGAAAGACCAGAGACTCAGCACGAATCGGTGAGGTCTGTGACTTAGCAAATCTTGAAAGAAGGGCAGTTTGTGTGGTGTCAGGCTTCCTGCTGTCTAGTTGGGGGAACACTGTGTAACCCCAGAACATGACCATTACAACAGGTGCAGCTCTTACTGCTTCTGTTTGCGGAGTGGGCTGCAGCCAGGGTTTCCCAGTGGTATTATGGACTCGTTTTGGGTCTGTCAGTCTGAGGTGTCTCAGATAGGTCACTTGTTTTGATGGAGGGGGTTTAGGATGTTCTTTGGCTTTAAAGCAGGAGGGCGAATGTGGCTCCTTTAGACTTCAGTAGATGGCTCTTTGAACAGCCAGAGCCTGTACATTCCCACAGTCCCCATTAGCCTGAAGCCACGAACTGCAACCACAGGGAGCTGCGATCGGCTGAACCTGCAGGTGCGGCAGGTGAACAAAGGTTGCCAATCGCTAATCTAATGGTAGCCCTGGCGAGAATGTTTTTATAAAACTCCTTACTGTAGACATGGCCAGTGAGTCTTCCTCCTATAGTAGAGCCTCAGTGATTTCCACTAATGATTTGGAAATTGCTGAATTGGAACTAAGCAAACAAATATGATTAAAATAGCATTGATTCTGCATCATGGTACACGCTGAAATAATTGCAAGTGAATGACACTTATACAAGAAATTCACACACCCGTCATAGGATCGTAGACATGATCTGTAGCTGATCTTGTAAAAAGTAAATGAAGTCTTAATATCATCATTTCACTGGAGCACTGTCTCTCTGCTAATGTTTCTTGAACTCCAAATGATGGCTTCTCCTTTTCTCAATCATTACGTGGTGTTTAAATGGACATGGTCCCTCTGTATTTGATTTCTTGTTTGCAATAGAATTTCCGGTTAACTGAAAATATCAAGCCAAGAAACGGATGCTTCATGAGTAGTACCGTTAGTTTATTGGGTTACATGTGGGGTTTTCAACTTATTTCCTTTTTGCTCCAGACATTGAAGAGTGCTGAAGTCCAAGAGCAGTGGCTAACAGACCTCCATTATTGTTTCAACATCTATCTTGCCACACATCCACAGGGACCTGGTGCTACTAGCACAGAATATTGAAGAGGTGAACATTGTACATCTTCTTTAAAGTGTTTTGTTCCATTTGATTCTGAATGGAAACTGTTGGAACAATGTTTGCTATAAAAAATTTTAAGTGGAACTTAAATAAAAAAAATTTCATAAAATCTGTTTGTACAACATTACTTTGGTCTTGAAGCAAGAGAGTAACATCACAGTGAAAGTAGTTTAGATACAGAAGCCTGTTGACTGCAGGAGAGGATATGCAGAGGACAACCCTAGCTGCTGAAGTGAAAATATTAAATGTTGTTACTGTGAGGTGGAGCGTATCTCCTTTGTTTATTGGATTCTCATATTGACTCCAGTCATTTTCCATTATTTATAAAAACATTTGAATGATTTCATTGTGTAATATTCCACCTTAGAAAGCAAGAGTAGTATTTTTGCATTGTATAACAGCATTTTGGATATTTATTGAATATAAAAAATAGAAATGTAGTAAAGAATAAAGTCAAAGTAATAAAATACAATCTACAATATACTTAGGACAAAAGAAAAAAGGAACAGGTTACAAAATACTTTTTTCTTAAAAAAACATGTCTTCCAAAGTGATGCCCTTCTCTGCCTTTTGGTTTCACTTGAGAAGTTAATGGCAAAACTCCAACTGCCATCAGTGGGAGAAAGCGGCCCCATGGTGTATGTGTCGATATGACTATTTCACTAACAAAGAAATGTACTTTGTTTTGAGGGGAGAGGGTGAAGTCTTGGCTCCACTAATTTCAACAGGGCCAGCCTTTCACCCTAGCAACTTAACAGTTGATATGATCCTCTCTTTCCATCACAATCTCTACCAGTCCGTTAGTATCTCACGGTGAGCCCAAACACAATGTTCCTCTCTAGTGACGAATCAGAGCGCACAGGTTGCTGTTGAGCAAATGCACCCATGCCTAGTGGAAGCCACTTTCTGCTCTGCATAGATTTTGAGGTACTTTATTACAGGTAATTTCAAAGCTTTTGGTACTCTGAATTTGGGGTGAAATGAGACACAGTGACAGAGATTTTCTAAAATAGTTAACCCTGTGCTCTGCACATTGAGCTGATTAGAACAGTTTTGAAAAAAAATTATTTCAGTCCCACAGGAAATTCCAATACTTTGGCACTTGCTTTCATCCCAAAAAGTAAAATCCAAAGTTCCAAGAAACTTTGACTTGGAAATATAGAAACAAAAGTTTTCAACATTTTTTGACTAAAATAAAAAATTTACCATTTCAGCCACAATGAAATTGATGAGGGACAGCCATCTAAAGTGACATAAAGACAAAGGATGGAGAAAAATTGGTTAGGATATTCCCGAGGGGGTATGCTATGGTAATGAACAAAGAATTTGAATACATAGCAAAATACTAGGAATTTTCACTTGATAACAGAGTGTGGAATAGTCTCTTAAAGGAAAGGGTGGGAGCCACATTAGTTCACCCCCCTTTAAAATTAAGAATAAATATGTGGCTTGCATTGAGAAACTGGCTGTTTCATAGAGCTAGATATTAACGGGGGGAGGGGGGAGGCTGAGTTTCTAATCTAGAGGGAATTTCAGCTCCCTAATTTTTAATCTAAGTGCAGCACTAGCCCTTGTTTTATGCTTTTTAGCTAGAGAAAACTACTTGCTTACATTGTTCTCACAGGAAGTTTTATTTTAGCTTTCGTAAATCAAAAGTGCTTTGATAGGGTTGGAGAAGAGAGAGAAGGAAATACTCATGCTATAAAGTTTTTTTCAAACCCCTTATGTGGTTGAACATAGGGCTGTAATTAACACACTCAAAACATACTTGCAGATACTTTTGATAAATTCTGTAGATTGCTAATTGCAGCCCACTTCTCAACTAAACAAAATTTCAAATTTCATGTCACTAAATTACTTTTTAATTCTACATTTCATTGCTACATGAAATGAGTTCAGCTCCCTGGAAGTCTGGTTTGGCAGACAGCCCTGAGATAATACAATCATGGAAAATGCTTTGAGAGCTTAATATTTTGTATACTTTTTTCAATTACAAGAAAGATTTCATACATCCCTGTAGAACCAGGGAGCAGTCTTTAAGTTGTTCTCCGGTTCCCTATTACTACTTAGCTTTGCTTAATGTTTGGGTCTTCTGGTTTTTGACTTTGCAGCAGTGGTTGGTCTCATGTTGTATGAAAACTGCTTCAATTTCCCTTCATTCTCCAGCAGATGAACATACTGCAGGTTGCTTACTGTAAAAACAAAAAATGTTGTTAGGTCTATGGGGCAATACTGATTTTTATTTTTTTCAAAGAAAAGCTGCAGTCTGCTGTGGATCCGAGTCTGCACGTTTGCATAAACTATGCATACTTCGTTATGGAAATGAGGCTATTTAACAGAATTGTCTAAAGTTTCATCAGCATGCCAGAAACAAAACCCTTCTTGACAACTCAGTTTGAGTCTATGGTTCTGTTTCGCTTGATCACAAGCTGGGAGGCAGGCACATAGATTCTATTTACATAAAGTGCAGTAATTGTCAAAAGTATAAGTGATTTAGGAACCTACATCTCTTTGGCTTACTTTGCTCTAGTTAATTATTGAAACATTTACAGTGAAAGGCGTATCCCTGACATCTGAACAGCTGGTTTGCTGAAATGGCCCAGGAAAGAGCAAGATCTTTTGTTCAGTATTATTTGTGGGAGCTTGACGATTTACAAACCCTTCATTTGAAACCAAAATAAGGATTTCTCACGGTGTGCACACAGCTGTTCTAGACTTGCTCGGTTTTGAACTCCAAGAGCCGAATCCAGCTTGACCCCTGCAGAACCTGCTTCCAAAGTAAGGAATTCCTAACTCCCCATAGCTTCTCTACCACATACAAAATAGTCTATATCTGACACACAGTGGTGCATTTTTTTACCTAGTTCATGATGCAACATGTAAATAACTTCCCTGCCACAAGATGGTATAAAGAATAAAAGTGTAAATGGCTCTTTTTAATCACAATCTTGTGCAGTTATTTTAAGCAAATACTTCCTGGTTGCAGTTATCTGTCAAATATGGCTTGGGGTGGCAGGGGAGCCCTGCTTTCCCTCCCCTTCCCCTAAAATAGATTCTTCAAAATATCCAGCAAGTTCAGTTTTTATCCTTTGCCATGTTCTCCCCACATCTTGTTGAGCAATGGCCATGCTTCCTTCCAGGGCTTTGCTGCTGTACCACCCCTGGGGCGTAAGCTGCCTCCTACCAAGACCTTTTTTTTGTCCCCATCCCCAAATTTTCAGCCTGCATACGCCAGTGAGGATGTTAAATGAGTTTGGTCCTTGTCACCGTACACTTTTTCCCAAGGCACAAGAATGTTTTAGTGCCAACATTCTTCTCCTTCTCAGCTGTACTCTTCTCGGAGAGATGAATCAAACGTGAGTCCATTTTGACCTACGCTAGACGACGACGTCAAAAATACTGTTTCTGGCATTAGCCACTGACAGCTCTGAACTTTTCCAACAAACTTAATGTCATACACGAAGGGTGTCAGATGGAAAACACGTTCCTGCCTTTAAGACAGGTCTAAAGTTCCCTACGCTCCTATTAGGTGAATGAAAGTAGGTACTGTTCTACAGGCACTGGGCAAAGTTCCTATCACTGTCCTACTTGTCACCAAGTTCTGAAAGGTAAAGTCTACTCGAAACTGCAAAAGAAAGCCTTTCTATTTATTAAAAGATGAGAGCAAAGAGATTTGCTGCCCCTAAAACCAAAGAACTAAGCAAAACACTAAGTTTTAAAATCTATCTTCAGCAGTTCCATGACTCAGTATGTAAAGGTGGCAAATTAAACACCTGCCTGGTAGCTTTCTAGGCTATACTGAGACTGACCAGAGGTGTTCTCTTAAATAGTGCAAGAAAGAGCATGTTTGTTTGTCTCCTGTGAAACACAAAACATATCTACCACTATAATGGGACTCCCAAGGCAGCGCTGCTTTCAGACACCTGTGATTTGAGAGAGTCGGAGAGCACTAAGAAAAGAGCCTTGGAACATCTTTAGTTTTCTTTCATTATTGTCCTAACACCAAATATTTTAAACCAAGGAGACAGCTTGTTAGCAATTCAGGGCCTGATTTTTGAGCCACAGCTGGTATGACTAGAAAGTACCACTCTCGCCATTCAAACTGACCTCCAATTTTGCAAAACTAATGGTTGCATCAGCCGTGCTACCACTGGTCTAAGCAGTCGCTGATGAACTGCAGACTCGTGCGTGAACATCTGTTCTCTTAGTCTGGTCCACTGTTCGCTGATTGAGCTTGTTGAGAATTTGTTCCCAAATTCTATTCTCATCTCGTTCCTCCTTAACCATCACTCCCTGTCCTGCCATCACTTAAAAAATCCCTTTCCTTTGTGAGCTTGAAGCTAATTACAACTGCTCAGCATCTCTCTCTTTTCTGGTATCTAGGTTAGTTCCCTGTTCTCTGGCCTCATGTCTCACCTTCCAGCCCTGCTGGCATTTTGTTGCAGTTCTCTGCATTTAGCTCTAATTCATCTAAATCCTTGCTCAACCCTGGAAACCAGACCTGCCCACACCATTTCATGCAGAGAATGGAGATGAGACTTCATTGGCAATACTCAGAAATGTAAGCATGGCTTCTGGAAGCAGTGAAATCTACAACTGTAACTCTTACCTAATAACACGTAGCTTTTATGTGGTGCTTTACAAAGGAGGGCGAGATCATTGTCCCCATTTTACAGATGGGTAAACTGAGGCATATATAGTAGAAGTGACTTGCCCAAAGTCACTCAGAAGTCCTGTGGCAGAGCCAGGAATAGAACAGAGGTCCCTGGATCTTAGTTCAATTTATGGAGCTAATGTGGCCACATCCAATGGGCAGTTTTAGTGGGAAGGCCAAGGACTGAAAGAACAGGAATAGGAATTACCCTCTCCCACAGAAGCAGGCTTAGCTCTGCGTAAAGTACCACAGAGAACAATCCTATGCTGGCAGGGGCCTGACCTAACCTAGAGTTAGAACAGATAGATAATAGTGTGCCTAGCACCTGGTGCATTCCTCTGTCATCAAAGTGCACCAGCAACTCAACTGCCCATCTTAGGTTAGTGTGTTGCTAGTGGAGCAGGGTTACATCATTTTCCGTTTCATTAAAAGAAACGGTTGAAATGCAGTTTTTCAGGAGTCTCGGTAACTCTTGAAATCAGGAGAACAGGAGGGCAAAGGGTACTGGCACTTCTCTCTGTAACAAACACTGAGTAGATGAGGAAATGTCAGGGTATTCTTCCCCCTTTAATGAGTAGGGTCCCTTAACACTCCTATTGTTCTCCCTGAGTCCTGGATGCCCTTCAGCAGCAGATCTGGGCCAATGGCTACGTAGAACTAAATTGGCCAGGCTGAATAGCTCCTGTTAGAGTGTTTGTCGTGGAAAGCGGTGAGAGGCACTAGCCCTTTCTACTGGGCATTCCAGTACATGGAGACGGGGACAGGGACTGGGCATGGCTACTGTCCCCTCCATCTCTCATCCTGCCCTGCTGCGTTGAGAGCTGGCTGTAGAAAAGACTACTCCCACCTGCAGAAAGCTGACGCGAAAGGGGTTTTAGGCCTTGCAGTTCAGTAAGATTAACACTTGGTGCAGTTTGACTCTGCAGAGTGATTCTAACAATGGCATTGTGGGCTCTGTGATCCCCCAATCAAATGTGTTTCATCTACCTCCATACTAAGCAATCTGGGGCAGCCTCCAGCCAGCGCCTAACAGAGGGCGATCCTGGGCTCTACTGCAATACAAATAATAAGTAAAAACATTTTTTCTGCAGATTCAGCATGAGATCTGAGCCAAGCTGGATTCTTTCCATCTTCTGCACTCCTGCCAGTAACAGAGATCGTTATGTGTGTGCAGCCCCAGGCCCTCAGTCTCTATTCTCCATTACCCACGGGACTAGCTCTGCGCAGATGTAACGGATTAGAATGTAACACACGATTCTGTAGCGGATGCACAAGGAGGAACAGAATCCAGCCCCCCTTGTGAATTGTGCTGGCTTTGCAGGAGCCAATCCACCAATTACTCCCAAACATCATCGGGAAATGACGTCTAAACATAACCGGTGAGCATGCAGGGTGTATGGCTTCTAGCTGTGGACCATTAAGAGCTGGTGTAGAAAGTGACATAACTGAAAAGGGACCAGCAGCCTGCATCCTCAGCGAGGATGTGGAGTAATTAGTTCTTGGTAACTTCGGCTATGCTGTGCGGCACGGCTGCAGGCAGAGTGCTGCCTTTCAGAGTGCCAGAGGAATTCACCAATAACCTACTTGCTACTGGAGTGTAACTCAGTAGTAGAAAGAAAAAAGGATCAGGAAGAAGAAAAAGTTCTTTCACCTTCACCACCTGCGTAACTGTCTCTCTGCCCCAACACTTCCCCTCAACTATCGAACATCACAGCCACAGGGATTTTAAAAGTGTTTTTCTGCAGGAAGGTACCGGCTCCCCTTACTGTCCTGACATCATAAAAAAGATCTAACCAGCAAGCTGGAGTGTGTCTGGGCAGTATGGTCAGATGTGGGTATCTGTGTCCTCGAGCACATGGATGCAATTGTACTCGTCTAATTTATATTCACAAATTCTCAATTTGTGTAGAAATGGGGTATCAATGCTTCCCCCGGCCACCAGATACTGTGCTGATAAATTAAGTGTGCACAAATGCATACAGGTGAATTTAAACATCTCTCCTCCTCTGTAAACTGCCATCATGTTATGGGGTTTCTCCTACTCATTTCTTTGAACACATCTTGTTAAACAAACAAATATTAAAGAAAAAAAATAAAAAATAATACTCAAAAATCCAAACACTGAACCCCCACTCTCCAGATGCCAGCTGTCTAGGCACAATAATACCTTAGACTGGATGGTCACTTGGTTACCTCAATTTTTGGTTTTATTATTACTCTAGTTTTGTTTCTCTCCTTTTCCTTTCATACGCAAGTCATCTAAAACTAACTAACATTTTAAATTCCAGAAATGCTTCCAAAGCTTCACTAAGGTCGTACCCTTACCTGAGATCATGTGCACATCAGAAGGCTTAAGCTTTGGAACAGGTCTTGCTGGATGGCAAACCTTTCCTTCTTGAGAGCGCCCTTTGAAAAACAAAGATGCACATTTTTACAAAATCACACCCAGGTGTGGCTATGTACAGTTATAGACCATTTCACTGTCAACTGCAGCCCTCTTAATTTTAAATACAAAGACTTACATTAAAATAATCATAAGGAGTCTCATAAAACATTTATGATGGAAAATTAATCACTGTTAAACAATAATAGAATACCATTCATTTAAATATCTTTGGCTGTTTTCTACATGTTCAAATATATTGATTTCAATTACAACACCGAATACAAAATGTACAGTGCTCACTTTATTTTTTATTACAAATATTTGAACTGTAAAAAACAAAAGAAATAGTATTTTTCAATTCACCTAATACAAGTATTGTAGTGCGATCTCTTATGTAGAATTATGTACAGAAAAATAACTAAAAATAAAAACAACATAAAACTTTGGCACCTACAAGTCCACTCAGTCCTATTTCTTGTTCAGGCAATCGCCCAGATAAACAAGTCTGCATACAGTTGCAGGAGATAATGCTGCCTGCTTCTTCTTCACAATGTCACCTGAAAATGAGAAAAGGCATTCGCATAGCACTGTTGTCAGCACTGCAAGAGATTTACATGCCAGATGCGCTAAAGATTCATATGTCCCTTCACGCTTCAACCACCATTCCAAAGAACATGCATTCATGCTAATCACAAGTTCTGCTTGATAAAATCCAAAGCAGTGGGTTGACGCATGTTTATTTTCATCATCAGAGTCAAATGTCACAGCAGAATGTTGATTTTCTTCTTTGGTGGTTCGGGTTTCCACATCAGAGTGTTGCTCTTTTAAGACTCCTGAAAGCATGCTCCACACCTCGTCCCTCTCAAATTTTGGAAGACATGTCAGAGTCTTAAATCTTGGTTGAGTGCTGTAGCTATCTTTAGAAATCTCACTTTGGTACCTTCTTTGCATTTTGTCAAATCTACAGCAAAAGTGTTCTTAAAATGAACAATGTGCTGGGTCATCATCTGAGACTGCTATAACATGAAATATATGGCAGAATGTGGGTAAAACAGAGGAGGGGACATACAGTTCTCCCCCAAGAAGTTCAGTCACAAATTTAATTGACAAATTATTTTTTAATGAGCGTCATCAGCATGGAAGTATGTCCCCTGGAATGATGGCTGAAGCATGAAGGCACATATGAATGTTTAGTATATCTGGCATGTAAATACCTTGCAACGCCGGCTACAAAAGTCCCATGCGAATGCCTGTTCTGACTTTTTGGTGACATTGTAAATAAGAAGCAGGTGGCATTATCTCCTGTAAATGTAAACATGTTTGTTTTAGCAATTGGTTAAACAAGAAGTAGGACTGAGTGGACTTGTAGGCACTAAAGATTTACACTGCTTTGTTTATGAGTGCAAGAATGTAAGAAAAAAATCTACATTTGTAAGTTGCACTTTCAGAATAAAGAGATCGCACTACAGTACTTGTGTGAGGTGAACTGAAAAATACCACTTCTTTTGTTTATCATTTTTACAATGCAAATATTTGTATTCAAAAATAATAATATAGATTGAGCTGTGTATACTTTGTATTCTGTGTGTAACTGAAATCAATTACTTTGAAAACGTGGAAAAACATCCAAAAATACTTAATAAATTTCAATTGGTATTCTATTGTTTAACAGCATGATTAAAACTGATTAATCACGATTAACTAAAAAAAATAATCATCATGAAAAAAATTAAGCACGTGAGTTAACGACTATTAATCAACAGCCCTAAAAATTGTTAATATGATCCATAGTAGAATTTTAAGTAACTTTCTGGTAAATTTTGTAGTTTCAACATAAAACATTTGGTTAAATAAGTATATTTTCTTTTTAAGTTTTCCACAGTGTTTGATTGAATAATTTCCAGAGTAAACCTGCATCCAACTCAGTGTTAGATATACTATGTGTACTTTAAAAATGAACAGATAAATAATACCACCTCCTGATCACCACATTCAAACTGAATTCACCCCAAATTCAGTCTGAATAAATATGGGGAGATGTCTGTCTGAGGGACACCTATCCTGGAGTAATGATATGCAGTGACCCATACTGTTTTAAGGTTAAAAAATCAAGTTTAGAAATGATTTGCTTCTAGAAGTTTCCAAACTGCCGCCCCATCCAATTTAGATTTATCTATGTATTTAAAAAAATGGATTTCTAACTTTGGTGCTGCAAATCCCTTAGTAACTTGGGAAGTATTAAATCTATAGCAAATTCCAAAATCTAGGAATATTGTAATTATGAAAGTATCAGCAATGGAACACTTAAATTCTGAAACCTTAAATTGCCACAATAGAATTACCGTATATCTGCTTAAGGATGGATTGCTTGCTTGTTTTTATGGCTGAGTTGCTTTTATTTATAGATTTTAGGTTTTTACATGAAGACACTGATTTCAGAGGGCCATGGTTCAGCTGTTTCTTCCAAGCGACCTGGATGAAAAAGGCAGCTGTCTCTTGTCTCCATTTGTCTTCATTTTCTTTGCATTGCCGCTCAACACTAAAAAGCTGGACCAACTTCTGTCTTAGCCGGTAACTGGAGAGAAGAGAAGAGCACTTGTTTTAGATGACTTGTTTTAACTTCAGTGTTTTACATGCATCAGTTCACATGGTGGATTACATGAGTAACTGGGAAAACAAAATTCCCACTGATGTGGCAACTCATTTGGATGAGGAATGTTTGCTCAGCAGACAGAATAAGACTTGGGTTCAGTTCCAGATGTGACCATTCATTTCACACAATAACTAAAGCAGACAAGGATTCTGGGTATCAAAAGTTACTCGGAAACTTCAAACTATTTGCAGCTAAAATAATAATAATTAATGTACCCAAAAGCGAGGACAATATTAAGAACAATGAACTACATATGTGTGGTGTAATCTATCAGTAGTACACCTCTGTTTCCACTGCATTCACAACTGAGTGTGGTAGCAGTAACTCTTCTGGTGCATTCTCATGCATATTTGGAAATTATGCTGGCTGAGTCTATTTCCTCTTTCTACACAGAGCTTGAGAAGCTCTAGGCCCTGATTCTTCACTGCCTTACAGCTTGTGCCGTCATTTATAACTGAGCAACAGGGATGTAAAATGCTACCAAACCAGAATATCAGTATTATGCACCTAGAGTTCTTCATATTTCTGAAGGACTCTCAGTCCCTTCCCTGGTTTTCTCCAATCTCTTAGTTCTTCCTAAATGTTTTG
Source organism: Dermatemys mawii (assembly GCA_007922305.1). Lineage (NCBI taxonomy): Eukaryota > Metazoa > Chordata > Testudines > Dermatemydidae > Dermatemys > Dermatemys mawii. The sequence goes on along the minus strand of ML677371.1, from coordinate 3,380,131 downwards.
CTCCTTCTTTGCTCCCTCTGTCTTCCAGTCTCTCTTTCCTACTCTCACCACTGCAGCTGTTGTGTGTCACTGAGAGTTCACAAACATTCCTTTATATCCTCTCCCCGCTTCATTTGGCTACCACCACTTACACAGAAGAGCTACGTTTTTCCTTGCCTCAAATGTTAGTAGTCTGTGCTGTACTGCCATTTCGTACTGGAGAATGAACTGTCTGGCTCAAAAATCTCCCTGCTATGACTTTCCGCCAGGTTAACAGTAACTTATTAATTATGATGGTATTTGACACAATGGGGTATAAGATGTCATTGGTGTTTGGCGGCTTTTCTGAAGTGAGTCATGAAATCAGTCTAGTTTCCACATCCCTATGAATCGCTATCACACCTGTTGTTCACTGAGATCCATGCTAGAAGCCTCCAAAGCAAAGACAAGGAAGGAACAGATGTGAATGGACACAAATCCCTTCTTACCTGGGCAATAATAGCACCTTGCACTGCTGCTGAACAGGCTGTACTGGCTCTTTGAAATTTGGTTTCCAGCACCTTTTACTACAAGCTCAAAAGTAAAACGAACTAATACAACAGAACCAGAAGCAAAATCACTACCGGAATTTGCTAAAAGCCATCAGACCAGAAGAGCATGAGACAGTGGACTGGATGGGTCAAGTGATTGTTAATTAGATCTAGAGCCTTTTACTGCTACAATCTGCTGTCTATTCAAGTCCAGGTGCCCAAAAGTTACCAGCAGATGTGCTTTTTCAGTGGCCTGGTGTCTCAGGTATGCCTATCACAAAACCCACTACCATCCCTACCCAGGAAGCAACAGAGGCACAAAGGACTGAATATGCACGAAATCTGAATTACCCTCTCTTCTTCTGTGAGGCTGCCTGCCCACGTCAGATTGGTTTAGCGAACAGACATATGGGCTAGTGCTGACACAGAGATTTAACTATTCCAAACAGAGCAACGCTATCACAGTTAAGAACCAAGTAAATAAACATTTTTGTGGCTTTGTTGCAGGACTTCTTCCAGAGACAAGGAAGTGTTATCCATGGATGTGTTAAGTAACCAGAGCTTAGTCATACAGGAAAAAAACCTATACACTGCTGGATAACTGATGACTGTTGCTATTAATTTAGTCTACAAAATGTATGTAAAGACAAATGCAGAAAAAATGACTGGGTAACTGTTTAATAGTTGAGTGGAAAGGAATATTAAACTATACTCTGTGTTTGACAATTGCTCTCTATTAAGTGCTGCAGGTATTTGCTGATCTATAAATCAAATGGCCACATGAACATTATATCCCGTCATTGTCATCAAAGACCTCAGAAACCCTTCCGGTAGTTTTTGGAGAGACACAAATATTGCAGTGAACCAAAGGGGAGGGGAACCTATGTCGCTGTGCTTCAGCTTATGTGCAAATATTCCACAAAAATGTGTCTCTCTGGTTCTGAGTCAAAAAGGAAGGGAAACCGGGGGCTAAATTAAAAAAACACACACCATACAGTGTTGCGCGAACAAACATTCAAAGGTGCATATACCATGACTCTGAAGTGTGTGTGTAGCAGGAATGCAAATGCTAGCAGTCTATGCACTCAGCTTTATGAGTAAGGAGGCTCTGGTCTTAAGTAAGTTGTTAGTAAAGTTAAAGGCTTGTCTGAACATAACCGACTGAAGTGCCTGATGCCAGCTGGAGACCTACAGTGACAGCAACCAAAAGATTTCCAGCTTTTGTCCATTCCCTGTGGGCCCAACAGAGTGCCATCAGCTTCAATGCACCAGACAAGGGAGCGAGGCGGACACAGGAACAGTGAAAAGGATAAGCAATTAACCTTTGGCAGACCAGATACCTTAAGAGACACTTTTGGGGACTAAATTTGTGAAGTTTGTGGACTGTGGGAATTGAAACATTTTTCTGGAAAAGGGAAATTTAATGTGCATCACAGAAATATAAGTTACTAGCACATGCTGTCAGTCCAGAATGCTGAAGGGATGAGCTTGGTTATATCTCAAACTGTTTTACATTTTCAATAAATACGGTAAATTGACTTTGCAAAACTTACAGTGAAAGTCAAATCTATTTAATCTCTTAATTTAGTGGTTGGTGGAGTCAAAGAACTCAGGTACACACAGTCATATAGCTTCATTAAAGTAAGTTCATACCTTTCCTGACAGGTTTCAGAGTGGTAGCCATGTTAGTCTGTTTCAGCAAAAACGAGGAATCCTTTTGGCACCCTAGAGACTAACCAATTTATTTGGGCCCAAGGTGTCACAAGGATTCCTCGTCATTTTTACCTTTCTAGACACTCTTCAAAGGCACACAGATCTTTTATATAAAGTGGAGGGCTACAGAAATAGTGCACTAATCACAAAAGCACACTCCACAGTCATTCTGCACTTGCTCAGCCTGTTGTTGAACCGCTCCTTGCTGCTGTCAAGTTGTCCCATGTATGGCTTCATAAGCCTGGGCATTAAGGGGTAGGCAGGGTCTCCCAGGATCACAAATGGGCATTTTGACTTCCTCTACAGTTATCTTCTGGTCCAGGAAGAAAGTCCCTGCTCGCAGCTTCCTGAACAGGCCAATGTTTTGAAAGATGTGTATGTCATGCACTTTTCCAGACCAGTCTGCATTAATGTCTGTGAAATGCTCAAGATGATCAACAAACTCCTGGAGAACCATTGAGAAATCCCCTTTGTGCTTAATGTACTCGGTGGCTAGATGGGGTCTGGTGCCAGAATTGGAATATGCGTGTCATCTATCGCCCCTCTGGAGTTAGGGAAGCCCATTTGTGCAAAGCCATCCACAATATCACACATGTTGTCCAGAGTCACAGTCTTTCGGAGCAGGATGCGATTGATGGCTCTGCACACTTCCATCAACACGACTCCAGTGGTTGTCTTTCCCACTCCAAACTGGTTAGTGACCGATCAGTAGCAGCCTGGAGTAGCCAGCTTCCACAGTGCAATCGCCACATGCTTCTCCAACAGCAAGGCAGCTCTCATTCTCGTATTCTTCTGCAGCAGAGCAGAAGTGAGCTCATCACACAGTCCCATGAATGTGGCTTTCCTCATCCAAAAGTTCTGCAGCCACTGCTTGTCATCCCAGACTTGCATCGCGATGTGATCCCACCACTCAGTGCTTGTTTCCTGAGCCCAAAAGCGGCGTTCCACTGTGGTCAGCACTTCCGTGAATGCCACAAGCAATCTCGTGTCGTTGCTACGACATGTGGTGAGATCAACAACATACTCCTCTTGCCTTTGTAGTTTAAGGAATAACTCCACTGCCACTTGTTATGTATTGGTCGGAGTGAGCAGCATACTGGTCAACAGTTCGGGATCCATTTCTGCAGCCTGAAGAGGCAGAGCGCGCAGTACACAAACCATTGAAAAATGGTGTCAGATGCGGACGGAAGCACAGGGATTGCTGGAATGCGAAGCAATGCATCATGGGGCACTGGGACTGGACCCAGGATGTCCTGCGACCCCCTCCGCCTTCCCATAACTCTTAGCTGCAGAAGATGAAGAAATGCTTTGCTTTTCTTTCTTCAGTTTTCAAGGTTGTAGTCATGGGGAAGAGAAGCCTTCCATCTGACTGGGAGGATATGAAACTGCTGCCTGTATGCTGCTCCAAGGTGGGCGGTGGAGAAGAATTAAATAAAGTGTCTCCAGTTTGTTCCCACTCTTACCAGGAAACATGCTGGAGCAAAGCAGGAATAGGAAGGGGAGGAATTAAACTAAATGGCTTTGAGCAGTTGCTGACCATCACTGCCATTTGCTAATTTAGCAGGAGCAGCGGGTTCAGCACAAGCAGCTCCAAGCAGTCACTGCCATCTCTTCTTCCCCTACCTGACAAGTGGAAACAGGGGATCCAGCACAAATGGCTTACATCAGTTGCTGCCATGTGGGAGCTGGGGGTCCAGCACAAGTAGTTCAAGCACAGTAGTGAGTTCCTCACAAATCATTTCTGGCATCTGTTGCTTCCCTCAACCCTACCACCAGCTGACAAGTGTGGGATATTAAATGAAGAGGCTCTGATGACATGGAAGAAGTGTGAGATTAAAAAATGAAGCGGATTGGGAGTTTCCATTTCATCAGTGATTGGTGTACGGAAGCGAGGGGGAAGCTTTACATATAGTAAATTTCTGGTCAATTCTTAGAGGAATTTGTTTGATTACGGTTTCTTGGTGTGTTCATCTTCAATAATTCTATATTCTAATTTCTTCTAAAAAGTTTTTCCTCTCAAAAATATTTTGTAAGTACAGTAACACACAATAGAATGTGCATTCATCAGCCAATATTCACACACCCTGGGTGTGTTGTGGCCCTCAGCAGAGTTGCAGCCACAGTACACCCAAGGTGTGCATATATTAGTTGACAAAAGCACATCATGTTGTGTGCTATTGCTTATGTAATACATGATTTAGCATATGTAACTGTGTATTAATGACACACATTGGTACATTGCAAGCTGGAGACTATGGCTATGTTCCACCACCTGCTTAGGTGTGTGCTGTATTACAAAGTATCAAATTAATTAGGAAATCCTGCACTGTTATTGGCAAATAGCTGTGGTGATATCCTGGGACAATACCTGGTAGTGAGACTACCAGGCACCGCTCCAAATACCGCAAGTGTGAACATGCTATTGCACAGGCAGCTGTCAGTGTGAACACACTACAACCGTTTTCCTTCTGCGCTCTCTGAGCAGCGCTGTAACTGCCGGCCCAATAACTTTGCCAGTGTAGACGTGCCCTGGGACTGAGGGAAAGGATTTCGGCTAGTCAGATTGCTGGAGCATGGGGTGAGAGAGACTTTTGCTTTGAATTTACTGAGCTTGTTAATTAGGTATTAGCCGTGTTTCACCTTTTATTTTATTTTAATTCTGACTTGTACGCCTCATTACTTCTAATCAATTAAAATATTTTTTTTCTGCAGTTGTTAAACTTGTTTTATTGCTTCATCTAAACCAGTGTGTTTGGACTTAAGTGTTTGGGAAACTTCATTTGGGATAACAGGGTTTGTGCATATCATTTTCCATTCATGAAGTAATGGACTTTATATGAGATTGCGTTTTCCAGGAGAGGGCTGGGCAGTATAAGACACAGATTTCTGATAGAAGTCTGGGACTGGGAATTTGCTGGGGTTGCTCTGCAGTGTAATTCAAGAGTGGCTGGCCATAGCACTCAGACAGTGGAGCTGAGAGTAATTTACATGCTGGAGGCTGTGTGAGAGCAGACCAGGAGTGGTTGCTCTCACAGTGAAGCAGTGTGAAAGGCTGTTCCGTAGTCCAGATTACGTCCTGGGTAAGGCCTAGAGCCCTACCAAATTCACAGTGCATTTTGATTAATTTCACCATCATAGAATTTAAAAAATCATAAATTTCATGATTTCAGCTTTTTAAATCTGAAATTTTATGGTGTTGTAACTGAAGGGTTCCCGACCCAAAAGGGGGGGTTTGTAAGGTTATTGTAGAGGTTCATGGCATTGTCACCCTTACTTCTGTGTTGCTGCTGGCGGCAGCGCTGCCTTCAGAGCAGGATGGCCGGAAAGCAGCAGCTGCTGGCCAGGGGCCCAGCTCTAAAGGCTGCGCCATCACCAGCAGCAGCGCAGAAGTAAGGACGGCATGATACAGTATTGCTGTCCCTGCTTCTGTGCTGCAGGCTTCAGAGCTGGGCTCTTGGCCAGAAACTGCCACTCCCTGGCCACCCATTGCCACTCTTACTTCTGCGCTCCTGCTGGGGTACTTACTGCCTTTGTAGCTGGGTGCCTGGCCAGCATCCACTGCTTTTTGGCCACCCAGCTCTGAAGGCAGTACAGAAGTAAGGGTGGCAACACCATGACCTCCTACAATAGCCTTGCAATCTCCCCATCACCCCTTTTTGGGTCGAGGTCCTCCAGTTTGAGAAATGGTGGTCTCCCCTTTGAAATCTATATAGTACAGGGTAAAAGTACACAAAAGACCAGATTTCATGGGGGAAACCAGATTTCATGGTCTGTGATGCATTTTTCATGGCCATGACTTTGGTAGGGCCCTAGTAATGTTACATGCAAGGACCGGGAGTGTGTTTTTTTTCCATTAAGTACTTTTTCTATTATTAATTATGAGTGACTTTTATCCCATATTGCTTTGGATACTACTGAATATATAAGTATAACTTCCCCTAACATCAAATATTAAACAAACTATATACAGGGATCAGTGCATCTACATATTGAGTGAAGTTTTTCCCCTAGCAGTACCTGTAGGGGGGGAGTGGGAATTTGAGGGTCACAGCTCTGAGCACCATAATAAGAAACTCTGGGTCATCCATCCTTTGTTATGAAAAAAAAAAAGCAATGATTTACAAGTAGATGAGGAGGAAAAATCATAGTGGGAGCTACTGCAGAATCCCTGTGGCACAGCAAGAGCTAAGGGCAGACAGCGTAGCTAGGGCTGGGATATGAAATGATTCTTTGTCTCACTGGTCACCAGACTGAAGGAAACATGCCAGCAACAGCGAAAGTTTCCTGGAAACAGAAGATGACAAATGTATGAACATAAGGGAGACACCACAAAAAAAAAAAAAAAAAAAAAAAGAGAGAGAGAAATTAGAAAGGAACCCCAGGATTAATTTAAAACACCACAGAACAGGGCTGAAACTTCTCTCTGCAATAGGAGTGTACCCAGAGAAGGTAAAATGACTCCCATATTCCAACAGCAATTAAAAGATTACCTGGAAATATACAGGCCTATAAATCTAACCTTGTTTTGGGGGGCATTAATGAGAGGCAGAACAGGAGCACAGACACAGATTGGTTAGAGTCAGTGTGAATGCTGAAATGGTCATACTTGAAGGTTAGGAATATAGGAATTGCCAGATCAGACCATACCCCATCTGTTCTGTAGCCTGTGTCTAGCAGTGGCCAGTAGCAGATGTTTCAGAGAAAGGTGAGAGCTCCTTATATTGCATCTAGTTAATCATACAGTGATACAGGTGAAACATCGCTTCCCGACCTTTACAGGTAACAAGATTGTTTGCCTTTGTATATTTCTCTTAGCTTGCTACCTTCAAATTATTCATCTACCAATCACTCCCTTAACACAATCTTGTTTAACTGTCTCGCGGGTTTTTGTTGCAGTGAATGTCCCAGATAGACTAGAGCAAGGGCAGTCAATTACTACTTGTGAAGGTCCAAATTTCTTGGTCAAGGTATTTTCTTGGTCTTGGTCAAGGTCCAGACCCCCATACAGCTCTCCTCCCCATACCACCTGACTCCCCGCGCCCCCCAAAGCTCTTTGATCGCCTGCCAGCAGAGAGTAGGGTAACCTTATTTCCCTAAACTGAAGACAGAATGCACGGGGCTGGCCTGAACCATCTGGCACTGCTGTTCTTCCTGCCCCCCAATATTTCTCTGTGCCCCCCAACTGAGCCAAACAGCAGAGATGGGGGCAGGGGAGAGCAGGAATGGGTACAGGCTAGGATCTGGTCAGCAAAGCAGTGTGCCTGTGAGTACTTCTGAGCTCGGAGCCAGGAAGTGAAGCTAGCCATGCAATGCCCCTTTGGGGCCTGGGAAAGCAGGGGGCAGGAAGGGGATGCCAGGTAGCGGGAGGGATTAAGGAGACTGCACGTAGCAGCCCTGGGGAGAGCCGGGATGTGGCAGAAGCAGGTAACTGCAAGTGGACTGGAGAGGCAACAGGCCAGTTGGGGAAAGCAGCTGGAAAGGGCTCCAGGGACTGATCCCAAAAGACAGGGCCGTCCTTGTGCTGCTGCCAATGGGGCTGAGGCTGCACAAGCAGCCGCCCAGAGACACTGTGCCACACAGCTGAGCCCAGCCCCTGGCCCCCTGCTGGGGGTCGGGCACAGCTCCTGCCGCAGTTCAGCTTCAGCCTGAGCTAGGAATACTAGCTTTGAAATGCAAAAATACCCCGGCACCCACCACCCACAAGTCAAACCAATCACAACCGCAATCCCCAACCACAAGGCTACTCTGCAACTCTCCCCCTTCAACAGCCACTTACAGTATCTAGAGAAAGAGAGAACATTAGATCAGATGAATAACATTGCACATTATCACGTGACTCAAACCCTCTCTCACACACCCAGTGCACTTGTGGGCAGACAGTCACTGTATTTGTCAACAAGTTTGATCAGTTATCGCTTAAACTGCGGAAGCCAGAACATTGCAGCATCTTTAGCTGGACACAAAGTTTTAACATCAGATATCCCAGGGTATTGTGACAATAATGCAAATCTTTAGACCAGAGGTAGGCAACCTATGGCACGGGTGCTGAAGGCGGCACGCGAGCTGATTTTCAGTGGCACTCACACTGCTCAGGTCCTGGCCACCAGTCCGGGGGACTCTGCATTTTAATTTAATTTTAAACAAAGCTTTTTAAACATTTTAAAAACCGTATTTACTTTACATACAATAGTTTAGTTCTATATTATAGACTTATGGAAAGAGACCTTCTAAAAACGTTAAAATGTATTACTGGCACGCAAAACCTTAAATTAGAGTGAATAAATGAAGACTCGGTGCACCACTTCTGAAAGGTTGCCGACCCCTGCTTTAGACCCACGTTAAAAAAACCTGGCATACAACATTTTTTTTAGGGCAACTGGCAATTCCATAAAAAAACTGGCCAGGCTGATCAAATACTGCCATGTGGTAGCGCTAGCCCACATGATCACTGAAAAATGTCTGGTGGTCTGGAGTTGGCCCACAGTCCACCTACTGACTACCCCCGGACTAGAGAATCATGTGCTCTACAGAGATTTCTCTATTGCATCATCCACCAATACTGTCTGGTGTGCTGCGGAAGAGAGAACAGAGCCAAAGCTCCACCCACTGCCCACAAATGGGGGATGCAGTGGTTCTGTGAAACCTGCTGCCACTCCCATACTGGGAGCAGCAGTACAGTAGTCAGTGCCAGATGGTAAGGGGGTGTCTATGCTTCCTAACTAGCTTGCATGGCTACACATGCCTTATTGTACAAAGTAGCATGCTCAGTCACCCTGCCAGTTCAGGACCGCTCTCTCTCTCAATCCTTATCCACATTTCTGCATGATTAAGACCAATGGGTGAAATAAATGTCCACCACAGTGTAAATGTGGACTATATATCTATGTGAGGCTGCATGATTGAAATATGACCATCATTAATACTGCCACGGCTAGACAACTGCAACAAATCTTGCGTAAAGTATGTAGCAGGTAAGGTGCTAATGGAAAAGTGATGATTTGCTAAATAAGATTATCCTAAATCCATGTATCATCACTGTCTCTGAAGTTACGATTATTGCTCTATATGTATCCTAAATGCGTTTTTTCCTGGCGTAACACCCACCTGGTAAAATCTACATTGAAGCTATGTGTTGAAGGCCCATCAAAGGCAATTACCACTCCTAACGGAACACTGAAGAAGCTCGTCATGCCTGGTGAGCGTCCCTGTGGATGCTCCAGCCAGATGGGCACTGACTAAGGCTTTATGTTTGTCACAGAGACTGTGGAAATCACGGATTCTGTGACTTCCTGCAACCTCCAGGACTTCTGCAGGGGCCAGTGTGGCTGACCCCAGAGCCGCACGAGCAGCAGCCCTGAGGACAGCCACACTGACCGCTGCTGGAGCAGTGCTGCAGCCAGCTGCTGCTCTGGCAGTCCCAGGAAGCTGGTCCCCGGGATTGGCCGAGCAGTGGCTGATGTGGCTGGCCCTGGGGACCGCCTGAGCAGCAGTCCTGGGGCAGCCAGAGCAGTGGCTGGCCCTTGGGTTTCCCCCATCCCTGGTGGCTGGAGCAACTGCTGGCCTCCCTCTCCCACCATCTCCAGTGGCGGCTGGATCAGCAGCGGGCCCCCTAAGGGTTTTTCCCCACAGCAGTGGGCAGAGTGGCATCAGGCCCCCAGGGCTCCCCGCCACCATTGGCGGGAGCGGCAATGGGCCCCTAGCAGCTGGTGCTGCGGGCTTCCCCATCACACTACCACCTCCAGCACAGCACCCCATCCCCTACAATTCAATTAGGGTATTTATGGTGTAAGTCATGGGCCATGATTTTTTGTTTCTTGCCCATGACCTATCCATGACTTTTATTAAAAATACCTGTGATTAAATCGTAGCCTAAGTAATGGCTGCTCATGAGTCATCAAAGCATGTAATGACATGTGATATGCTCATGTGACCCTGGACTCCATCTTGGGCTTCTACTTTTCCACAAACTGGGGCTGTGGGCTTTGTGTTTGAAACAGAAAATTTCCAGGCACGTGGCAAAGGGTATCAAAGACACTGGAAACATCTCCATCTTGCCTCTTTCGTGCTCTGATTCTCTGAACCATGGACTTACAACTAAAAGGAGCATTCCAATCTATGGACTGAGAACCTTCCAATCTTTTGGAAGTTACCACAAACTTTACAAACCAGCAGTTTATTTCATTACTGCAACAAACCTGATGTAAGAACTTTGCAATGATTGTATGTGTATGATCTATTAACCACTTTAACTCTCTTCTTTTTTTCTCTTATGAATAAACCTTTAGATTTTACTTACAAAAAGACTGGCAGCAGTGTGATTACTGGGCAAGATCTGAGGTGTATATTGACCTGGGTATGTGGCTGATCTCTTGCGATCAGAAGAACCCTTTTGTTTGATGAAACTGGCTTTCAATAACCACTCATCATAAAGCCTAGTATCTGAGTGGTGAAATAAGGGGTGGAATGCTTAAGAAGACTGTGTTTTTGAAATCTTGTTAACTAGTGTGGTGAGACAGAAGTTTACTCTGGTTATTGGCTTGGTGTATATTTAAGGATAGAATAACCACCAGTTTGGGGTGAGTGTCGTATTTCTCAGCAGTTTGTCACCGTGCCTTGGTGGTCACAGCTGAGAATACCAAATTCAGGACAATCTATAAAACTTTTGTTTTATTTAATTTTAAAAGGAAATTAACACTTTTTAGAGTAAGATATATAGAGACTTGGAAAGATTAGATTATCAGTATATGATAATAATTATAGTTTTCTGTCTTCACACAAAAAATGAAGAAGTAACATTCCACTCAAACATTTAGAAAGGAGGAATTTAAAATGTATGGTATACTGCATTTGCAGATAACTGGCTTACTCCATTTCTGGCAATTTTTAGAATTAGAAATTAAATATTAAGAAACATGATCAAATATTTTATTTCTGAATCTATTATTAATCTCAATTTTTTACAGTCATATGGGAGAGATTCTGACACAGTTACTCACACTGAATAGTATCTTACTCCATGGGTAATACTGGTAGCCACTTGGGATTTTATTGGTTTATTTAGCAAGAGTCTTCCACCAGGATCTGATGGGCATACACCACACAATAAGTTCTCTGCACTTGTGAGGATAAGATATGGTTGTGGGGAGGTCAAACATTTGGTGGACCTCAGTCCTTCCTGTCCTCCTCTTCTACGTAACAATAATTCCAGTTGAGTAGAGTTACAACTAGAGTTTCCAATATTGTCTGCCAAATACATCTAAGCCGCCAAACACTTTGCTATTTAGACCCTATTTAATAACCAAAGGTCAGCGTGGAATTGTACATGAGCTGGTAGGAGGTGGTGGTAGCAGAGGTGGAAAAAAATCTTTACTAGAAAAGTAGTTTAAACTGCTGCATGAGAGATACATTTGGGGAGAGGTATTTCATCAGCAGATCCTAAGCTTAGACATGCCTAAATTTGCTTTGTGTGAAGTAACAGCCATGTTCCAAACAAAATGTTTCTATTTTAACTAATAAAGTCATTACTCTCCTTGCACTCTTTCTGAACTGAACTTAACGACTCCTGGCTAGTGGCACACATTTCTACTTATTTAGTGACAGAGAATTAAATCCCTGATTTATCACTATTAATGTTATAAGGAAAGGGACAAAACAAAGAAAGTAAGTTCCCACAGAACTCTGATTGTGTTTTATCTCATTGTATCTCTCTCTTTCTTATCTATTGTAACAATCTTCTTACCTTCTCCATGTCCTCTGAATAACAGTAGCAGCATAATTCTTCCTCCAAAATAGCTCTTTTCTTGTTCTTTCCTTTTTTATTATCTGCATACGGATCTCTAATGGGATAAGTTCAATATTCATACTCTGACATGTGAGATGGGAACATAATCGATCATCTGCATTCTGGGACCTGGTTATATCTGTTTTTTCCAAGCTCAGACTGCCATCAAAAATAGTGTGCGCTGCTGGATCACTTGGCATGGGTCTTGTAGTTCCTGCTTTGACAGACAGTAAAGGGCAAGCCTTTTTTGCTAATTCATTATTTGCCACATTGTTAGTTTGTACTACGGTATGTGAACTGTCATTTCTGATGTTTACAAATCTCATTTTGGCACTTCCAGGTCCACTGGAGCCAGTTGGGGAACATCTCTCACTGTTTAACTCTTTATTTCTTGCTTTCAGCAGGCATGGTTTGCCTTTTGATAGAGTTTCATGCTGCCTTGAATTCCTTGAGTTTCCATCAGTGCAGTTAATATTCTGCAAGTGCCCTGTTGTTCCTTCACAATGGCTTCTGCTGACAACTGTAGATTGACTTTGATCTGCTAATTTCTCCCCAGCACTGGCTGTGTTACAACAAGGGATGTGCTTTTCGTTTCCATGTGCTAAGCCTTTCGCGCTTGCAGTCTGATCCTTTTCACCATACCACTTCATGGCCGCCACAACTTGATGGATAGCTTCAACTTTGGCTCCATCATTTTCTTTACCACAATGGAAATGGACACAAGCTGTCTTGCTTTTGGTGTGTTTTCTGGATAATTCTTTAGGGAGATAAATGAAAAATCTATGTTACAATCACTGATACTGCAAAAATGAGCTTATTTTTCAAATTCATTTTTTGCATAATAATCGTTATGTGGCACACTAAGATTTAGAAATATGGTAAAAGAAAGTGAATGGGCAGGAAGTATTAGAGGGAAAAACATCCAGGGAATAAAAGGAACTGAACTTCCTTATTTGTTTACTTTGTGAACATTTAATGGATTTCTCTTGTTCACACAAAATTTGAATCAGATACCTAGACTAGCTCCCATGGAGAAGTAATGTTCAACTGTTTTGATGTTGGCCAACTGTTGGCCTTCCTTATGAAAATGGATTCAATGTATGGTAATGGAACACCCAATCCTATTTACACACCTGCTTGCTCCACTGAATAAAGTACAGCAGAATACCACCACCCATAGCATGTCTAGAAGTTTTTGATGTAGCCATGTAATCCTGTTCTGTATACTTAGTGTACTCCACTGCCACAGATAAACTCAGAGCACTCTGTGACTGGTTTCCCCCTGGGGTACCAGCTGGAACTGGGATACTACTGAGCCCTCTGACTCACCAGCTGGGGTTCCCTTTCACACTGTGCTGCTGTGACAAGTTGCAAAGCCCTTCAATCTTGCACTTTCACCAGCATTCGCACAGGTAGGAACACACCCAACTGCAGTTACATACAGGCTCTCTAACTACCAGTTTCCTAGCCTAAGATCCCAGAGCAGTACTGTCCTGTCCTGGTCACATCTGACCCACATATGGGTTTAATGTCTGGTCCGCCTCTCCCTTAGTGTTAAGAGGACCATGCACACTTGTGGTAACTAAGCTGAGATTTCCCCAGACACCTTAGTCAACCGCACACTGGTTTGGATTAAAATACAAAATAAGTTGATTAACTTCAAAAAGATAGATTTTAAGTGATTATAAGTGAATAGCAAACAGATCAAAGCAGATTTCCTAGTAAATAAACAAAAACGCAAACTGAGCTTAACATACTAGATAGGTTGGAGATAAATCAGCAAATTCTCATCCTGAGTGATAAACAGGCTGGCAGATTCTTGAGGCACAAGCTTCCCTTGTTTTGCAGGTTGGGTTTTCCCAGGTTTTCGTACACAGGCTAGAAACACACTTGATTTCTAGATCCCTGCTCCAACATCCTAAATCAAACTACAGCCAATTTTCCCCTGCTGTAAATTTTCTCTTTCCTATTTATAGGTCCAGGCTGAGACAACATGTCACATGTGACAACAGCTTCTAAACGTTCTGGTGATAGTGCTTGGAAGTGAGAGTGGAGCACAAAATGAAAATCCCTCAGATTGTTTGCTTTGCCTGCAATGCAGAATTTTCTTATTAAGGAGCCCGAGGGAAGAACAGAGAAAAAAGCTAGAAAGGAGTCAGTACAGCATGCAGACAGAGCTAATGGATAGACGAGAGAAAAAAAATACATTTGTTATTATTGTGTGTTTGATAAAATACAATCGCAGTAGACCCATAGAAAACAGTTCTTAGGTTATACAGTCCAGTAAAGCACATAAAAACCCACTGGGCTAAATTCATCCCTGACATAACTCCTTTAACTTCCCTGGAGAAGTCAGAGATCTATTGTCTGGATAAGAGGTTATGGCATATAAACATTTGGTTTACAAGTAGGAAACAAAGAATTATTGTCCATAGTCTTTCAGATTGGGAAGACTTGTCAAAAGGGTAGCTCAGGGTCTGGTACATATCGAGACTGTTGTTATTCTTACTAATTTATCTGAACAATATTGCCATGTAGGAAATTAGCCTAATGTGCTCTGGGTTGTATAAATATTTTTTAACTCAGTTCTAGGAACGGGGGAGGAAAATGTTTACATTCTTGGAATATACAATGGGAATATATAATTCAAAGTCTTTTTTCCAGTTCACATCAAGATCAGAATTTGTGCAGCATTTTATGCTAATCAGACAATGTCTGATGGTCTAATGGTTTTTCTTCTTTAACAAAAAAAAGTGGGAAGAAGAGGATTTTCCTAATTTGCATCTATACATTTATCTGCTAAAAAGATCAAAATAGGATGGTTCTCTGAACATAATATGACAGTGACTAACGGCATTATCCTGCTCCCAGTGAAGTCACAAGCAAAACTCGCCCCAACATCATTATGAGCAGGAACGGGCCAATATTAAGTACACAAATAGCATATTTCCTGTATTGTCAGAACAATATCCCTGATTCCCCAATAGATTCATTCCTATCTTGATAAGGAAAAGAGAGACAACCCTTTAAAAATAGAATCTATCATATTGAAATCTACAGGTGACCTGCTGTTGGCATCATGAGTATAATAGATGGAACCTGAATTAGAAGTCAACCATGACTCACTGTTATGGATAAAAATAATTTGCTATAGAACTTTCAGTGATTAGGCAAGTAACTATGAGGAGAAGGAATTGAAAAGGGTCAAATTCAAAACAAAATGGGGAGAAACAAAATGGTTCTGGAAGGTACAGACCATATTTAAGAATGAAGAGAGCTTTTTCTGAGTAGGAAAACCAGGAGATAATGACTGGAGAGTGCACCATGGCATGTGAAGAGCAGTCTGCCTGTGTAAAATTCTCTCTGCTCTGCGAACTGAGAACTAATAGGTATTTCTGCTGCTTCGTACGAGACAGAGTGAAGACCTGAAATGGGATTGCCTGAGTGAAGAGCAGAGGTTGAAGACAGGAGCCTTTAACTAACTTTTCTTTTCTTTTAATTTTTATACATTAATGGCAGGTGCATAAAAGCAATTTATAATTGCTATGCCTGAGTCAGGGAAGGCTCCAGGCACCAGCGCAGCAAGCGTGTGCCTGGGGCAGCAAGCTGCAGGGGGCAGACTGCCAGTCGTTGTCAGGGTGGCAGTCAGGCGACCTTCGGCGGCATGCCTGCAGGTGGTCCATTGGTCCTGCGGATTTGGCGGCGGGTACGCAGAGGCCAAGGGACCGGCAGACCTCCCACAGGCGTGTTGCTGAAGGCCACCTGACTGCAGCGCTTGGGGCAGCAAAAAACATAGAGCTCCCTTTGGCTGGAATTCCTTCCTAAGTGCCAGATTCAGTTATTTGTTTTGGATAAAATCCTATGCAAATCCTTTATAAAAGGCAGATGGTTTTCTGTTGGGAAGCAAGAATTTGATATGCGCCGAAGGTCTAATCTTGGACCCCACTACACTTAATGGGATTTTTGTCTGAGTAAAGACAGCAGGATCTGCCCCTTAAAATTAAATCCTGCATTCCCAATTTGGTACTTATTCAGGTAAAACTTTGAGATTTGTGAGAGTTTAGCCTAAATAAGACCTGATTAAGGGCTTCAGAGTTTGACTCTTATTGCATCTAGCTCTCTGGCATCACGACTTCTCCAAGCTCATTGTCAAAAGCAAGCTCCACACAGACCAGAACGCTCCTATACAAAGTGTCACCAGACTCTGCCCAAACAACAGATGGAAAAACTGCAGGCATATCTCCACTGCTACAATGATCAACTCCCCACCCCCACAATGATCACTCCCGTCCCCCAACACATCCATGGTTACTACACATGCCTATCGCAACACGTGGGGTACCTCATCCAAGGTACTAAATGCCCCAATAGCAACTATGTAGGTGAAATCGGACAATCATTACGCTCTCAAATGAACTCACAAAGGAAAAAGATAAAAGACAAAAACACTATTACCTATGGTGAACGCTTTTCACTAAATAACCCTATACATCTGATCTGCCAGTTCTCATCCTCAAAGGAAACCTGCACAACACTTTCAAAAGATGTGTTCAGGAGCTTAAACTCATTACTTAGCTAGATACTAAAAATAGTGGATGCTGGAATCGTGGAAGAGAGACACTGGATTTATGGTTTATTACAACAATCTATAACCCACTTACAAACCCTACCTCTCAGCTGCTTTTTTCCCTCCTCTCCCTTTTTTTCCTCCCTATGATTGGAGTGGTGCTAATAGGCCACATAACTTTGAAATATGTGTTAACTACTTATGCTAAACAACTTGTTCCACATTGCGTTTAGCTGGGATATCCTGATTAAGTTTCCTGGACCTGAAGAAGAGCTCTCTGTAAGCTTGAAAGCTCGTCTCTCTCAACAAGAGAAGTTGGTCTAATGAAAGATATTAACTCTTCCACCTAGTCTCTCTCAAATCCTGGGATCGACAACTACAACAAACCTTTTATCAACACATTCCTGTCATTTTAGAAGCTTATTACCTTCTTTTGTTGTTGTTTTCTGTTTTTTGTCAGCGTGTTAACTGGAAGTTAACTGGGTTGAGAGCTTAAATAATAGAGTTTGTACCTAAATTCTGGCTATGAAAGATGGAAACCTGATTTTTGTGATACTTGCATTGTATAAAAAGTCAACTGTAGGGACATGTCACTGTGAGCAAATCCTGAAAGATGATTTTGGTAAGACTCAGGGAAATGTCACAGGAGAGTTTTGGCAAAGGAAGTGTTGGGAGCGGTTAAAAGAAAAGGGTATTCACACGTCTGTTTTTTCTTGTTCCCTTTCTAAATTTTTCTGCATCTTTCAAGTTTTTGTCCCTTTCCTTTTCCTTCCCTTCTCTTCCCTTCACCATCCCACATTTTCCTCCTATCTCTGCCACACATTTATTCTGCAATGGAAAGCCTTATCCCTGGCAACCCTTGATTTTTCAGTTCTTTATATTTGCAACCTTCATATTGTAATGTGATGATTATGAGAGACCACGTTTACTGTATATGCCGAGATTTACACCAGTATTTGTTTATCATTACCCAATTATATAGCCCTATCATGAAAATGTCTGACAAAGAGAGAAATCTTTTGTCTGGTTTTGCTATAAGGTCAATTAACTACGCTGTCTGATAGGCCGTTTCCCTGCTCCCAAGGTAAAGAAATTTGGGTGATGCCGCAGAAGAAACAGATCCTTAACTTCCTTTTTCTTTGCTCTATGGTAATAGACTTCCAGTTGTTTGAAGAACAGGCAGGAGGTGATGTTAATTTTACATTCGAGAGACCAGCAGGAGTTCTTGGGGTCTGAATTTGCTGGGGAACAGCAGACTCTTACAATGCCCTCAATTACACCTGTACAATTCTTCTGTGATGTGGCTATAATGCAGATTCAATGCATGAACTAGTCTTACAAATCAAGAGATTACTAAATAGCTTTTCCCACTAGTGGCCCAATCACTAAATTGTGTTTGGATAATATTTTGTTATTTCTTTTTTGGATTGCTAAGTGTGCACTGGAAATTCAGATCAATCAATTCCGAAGTATGTGTACTTCTAGCTCTCCTGCTGGGTAAATCTCTTCTTAGTATGACGGAAGATTAAAATCCTTTTAAGAGGAACTAATCTTGCAGTTTCCCTTGAATGGCATTTGCACAGGTATTTGGGGGCTAGGGAAAGGTGTGTGTGGATGTAGGGGGAACATTAAGGAACGTGATGCCTCCCAGCACCTCTTGCACAATGCAGGGGAGGGAGTCACAGTGCTTGTTCTCAGGGAAGCACAAGCTCTGCTTCCTCCTACTGCCCCCAGGATGCAAAGTATCTCAAATGCAATGGGGCACTGTAGGAGTTCCATCACTGGGAGCAACCTGCACAGTCCTCCTATGTGCTGGGGACCTTCAACTTGCACAGACTGTCTATATATAAAATTTCCCCACTGAAGTTCACCAGAAACCCACAGGTATTTCAAATACGTTTTTTCTTAAAGTAAAGCAACACTGTACTTAGTACTAATTGTTTAGGAGGGGAATGCAGTTATTTACATAAAACAATTTACATCCACTTATCATATATGATAGGAAATAATTGACAAAAGGAACAGAAGATAAAGACAGGTGCGTAAGTGATAATTTTTATCTTTCAGCTCCCCTTATTTGAAACAGAACACCTGACAAACTAAGAAGCTCCACTACCAATCACTTGTCTTGAAACACTTTGAATATTAGGTCTAAAGCACATAATAAATATTTGTAGTTATGACCATGTAAGCTGACAGAACATGCATACTAAAATATAATTCATATCCAAATGAATATACTAGTATCCTGTATGTCTGTCTTAAATGATAAAAGAACAAAAAGGGAGCACAATGTGATTGCTCCCATGATGGGAAAGGTCAGAGTCCATCTATAGACTATCACTGGACATTCACTGCATAGTCAGTCCGCACAACTCATTGATTACAAACCTTTTTTGTTTTTGTGATCTTCATCTGGCAGTTCTGCAGACAGACATTCTTCCTTTGGTGTCGTTTTGTTCTGAGTGGTTGCAGGTGATCCTCTATTGTTTTTCCCTGCTTGATTTTGAGAAATGCTACTGCAGAAAAGCCTGTTACTATGCACATCAAGTTGTTTACCAGACAGCTGTGGAGTGCTAGGAGTTCTGTTACTCTTCTCTCTATCTGCAGGATGTGGCTGTACTTGCACCCTACTGAGTCCCAGGTTCTGCATTCCCTTCAGCAGCTCTGCTTCTTTCCTCTTATTTTCTTCTTCACGTTTCCTATAATTGAAGTCAATATTATAAAAATATTATCACAGACCAAATGTTACAGCACATTTCTGAAAATATTTCCATTATCAGTGGAAACTTGACACAAATCACAATATGACCTTGATATTCTAGGTTTCTCATGCTTTTATTTTCAGCACTGCCCACTAAAGGAACGGGTGCATATGGTGCTGAAACATCTCTTTTTGACAAAATGTAACAACTGACTTTGGGCAATAGCTGAATTAAGGTAAATTGATATGTCAGATTTAAGTCCATCTCACAGAGGTTTGAACCATTTTAGTTAAACCACTGGAACATTTTTACAAAGTCAAGGTCCCAAAAATAGAAACATCAATCAGAATTAAACCTCCCTTTTTGTTTTAGTTTTATTGAAAAAACCTTGATGTTTACTTGTTTAAAAGTTCTCTTATGACTCATTTACTAAAAAAAATACACTAACATCAACTGGGGCAAGTCTACATGTGCAAAGAAATAGTTGTAATACAAATTAAAATACATGTATAAAATGAAAGATAATCTGAAAACAGGTAACACTTAGAAACAGTGCAAATGAATCCATGAAACATTTTACTTTACTTTTTTAAATTTTTGTGTTAATTGTTAACATATACAACCTTTCAATACAAATAATAAATCTGATTCATAATCTGTACTGTTACCTTCAAAAGACTGATTTGTGTTTGGTCAGTCTCTTATCTGTATATTTATTTTGTTCAAATTCCAAAAATGGTAACTATATATTATAAAAACTACTTGATCCCGATATAAAGCTGTCTGCCTTTTTTTTTTCACCATTGAAGCAATTTCCTTAACTTTATTTCTTCATGCCATCAATGCTATTATTAGAACTAGTACTTATTCTGCTGTAGTGCCTAAAGGCCCAGGTCAGGATAAGGCCCTTTGTACTAGGAACTGTACAAACGCATCAGACAACATGATTCCTGCTGCAAAAGGCTGAAAATCTAATGTAAAACAAGGCACAAAGTGAGTGCAACAAACAATAGAAAGGAAGGGGTGGAAGGGAGAGGAACCACCACATGGTTATTTAGGCTATAAATAAGCAAATATGCACAGCTCGAGTACTCCAATTCTGTTTAAAGGCTTTTTAAAAAAAAATAAATAATTAATACACTGAATGAGCTATCGCCAGCTGCTGTACAATCTACCCATCATTAGCTGCCCAATTTTTTGTTGCAGCAGAAGTTGCTCCAGGAGGAATTTAGAGGTGGAGACGGTCATGTTCAGCTCTGAGGGCATTCTGCATGTAGGTTGCATCATGGAAGACAGTGCAGATCGTTGTAGGAGAAGCAGCTGGGTGTTTAAGGCTGGCGGAGTGGAGAGGACGGGAACACCATGATCAGACAACATTTTTCGAAAGTACTTCTAACATTTTGCTTCTCTGTTGTCTTTCTTGTCTATTTAAGTGGGAAGGTCCTCAAGACAGGAACCATCTCTCATACTCAGTGTATGCACAATGCCTAACACAATGGGTCTCAATATTGAATGAATGAGAATGTGGTGCCTATAGTCCCAAAATAATAAATAGAAGAGTGGAAGGAAAGGTGAGGACAAGAAGCTTGATTTAGAGGCAGTATGCAATGGGGTGCCAGAGTCGGGATTCAAAGAGGGGTTGACAATCAGAGCAACAGACAAGTAGCTGTGTTTTGAATTAGTCATGAAATGGTGCTTCAAATTAGTCATGTTTGTAGATCAAATAATTGTAGCCTTCTTTTGCAAAAATTGATATACGTTATACAAATGCAAAATATTTAAAACCAGAGATGTGAATTCAAAAGTTGTGTACACTTATTCTATGAGTAAAATAATATATTTGATTTTAAAAATGGAGTCTTTGAAAATAAACATTGGATAGGTATGAAAAATGATTCTAGCCAAGATTAAAAATAAATGCAAGTGGTATTGCACCACTTTGAAACTCTGAAGATTTTTCCTCAGAAGTGGAATAAATCCCATAATCCGTGGCAAACATTATCGTGCATTTGTTTTTATAAATAGAAAACTAAGCTATCGTTAGAAAATAAAGTGACAATTCTTCCTATAAAAATGGACAGGTGGTAAATGTCAGATCATATAGCCCTCTGATATTTCAATTTGCTTCCAATGCTGTAACATGGTTTGTGGACTGCTGACACATTAGCTCACAGCACAGCATATGACAGGTTAGTTATGCAGCATGTCACCATCAGTTCTTGTGATTCATATCAATGCCAGTATGTGTCATTTCAGTGTGATCTGTCAGGGAGAAGCCTTAACTTTATCTGTCACTGCTATCTTAGCATGTATGTTCTGCAGAAGAAGCTGATTGAACCCGGGTGCCTGAAATCCTGCTAATGGATCTACAAACTGCACTCCTGGCAGGTTGAGGTACTTCAGCATTCCCTCTGGCACTGAGAACAGTAGCTGGTTTCAAATAATAATATTGGCATTGCACAAACAGACAATGTGTGGGTGTCTGTCTCATGTACAATATAGATCTCACTGCCATTACTCTGCCATTTGATCTGATAAATTAGACCTTACTATTCACAGAACAGTCATTTTCCTTTCTTCCAGAGAAGCAAAGAGCCCACTACTTGAATCCACAATTCAGTCCATAAAAGAAATGACACAGGCAATATACAATTAACCCAGAAGTAGCCTGAACCTTGTCACTCTGAATTCAAGTCTATCTGTTGACTAGCAGAACAGCACAAAAGATTGTAACTGCAACACTAGGATAATTATAAAGTTTTAAAACTGACATTGGACTGAGAAGGTGGGGAAAAAATGATGGTTTTACTTCCTGTAGAGGTACTTTATGCCAGTTTTACCTTAGAATTATGTAGCACTGTGCCGCTATCACTTTCCCTCAGTCCAATCAGGACTCTACCTTGTGTTTTATTTTATTTATTTTGAGATTAAAGTCAATTTATTGTACACTGCACCAAAATCTTCATTTGGAATGTGCTGCAGAATTTTGTATTGAAAATCCATTACTACATTGTAGAAGTTGTTGAGGGGAAGCTGGATGTTTTGACTGCTGAATAGGAGACTTTTGGCGCCCACGAAGGCACAGAAGGTAGTTTGAGGTTTTTGACAAACAAGGGTAAATTCAGGCTTTGTTATTCAATAAAATATGCTTCTCCCTCCAAGGAGGAGAGGAGGTGATTTTAAATTCTGAAGGTGGCAGGTATAGAATTCCCCATTCCCCAGATCCCAACAGTAACAAGTTACCCCTCTAAGCCCTGCCCTGACATCTGTCACTACATCCAACAACAGAGAAGTATATTAGCTTGGTATTTATGCTAATTAATGCATTAGAAGTGAAATAGTTAATAACATTTCCATTTAAGCTGTCCTTGTTATGTTTCATTGTTAACAACCCATTGAGATGAATGGGCAGTTCACACCTCTCAAAGCTGCTGTTTCACGATGTTTGCAGACTCCAGAGGACATTACATTTATACTTAGTTCATATATTTGCAAGCAAAAAAGATGTAAAACAAATTAATTCTGGAACAAAATGAAGTAGCAAATTCTAAAAGATGGATTATTCTTTTCTCTATCTTGCTCCCTTAAATGTAGAGAGGTCTCCCTACAGTAAGGAAGGACACCTGGAAGAACACACAATTTTCAGTTTCAGTTCACATGCAAAATGTTAGAGAGTCATTCACTATGTTCTTATTCTCACAGAGACATTATATCAAATACCATCTGAAATAAAATCATCTAGCCTAAAAGATACGTTTTGCTCTGTGTATGGGTAATCATTACAAAAAAAGTACATTGGGTTTTTAGATTTGTTCAATTTTAATAGTGTATGGTATTAGTAACTTAATTAAGGATTTTTTTATTTACCTGAATGACGTATATTGACAGTGGCCCTTTAATTGAAAATGGTATTGAAGAGTCACACTAAAATGAGAGGTTTAAGATTAGCAGCCGTGTTAGTCTGTATCCGTAAATAAGAGGAGGAAGACTTTGTAGCACCTTAGAGACTAACCAATTTATTTCAGCATAATCTTTCGTGGGCTATAGCCCACTTCATCGGATGCACAGAATTGAACAAAAGTAAGATGCATTTATACACACAAAAGCAAAAAAAAGGTGGTATATTAGCACACCAATTCTAAGAGGCTGTTTAATTTGGATGGGCCATTATCAGCAGGAGAAAAAAGTACCTTTTGAAATGGATATCTGTGTCTGACAGGAGATAACTATTGAAGGTAAATTAACTAGGGAAATGAAATGAATTAGTGTAATGAGAGAACCATTCACAAGTCCTATTTAGCCCTCGGTTTATTGTGTCCAATTTGAAAATTAATTCCAGTTCCTCAGTTTCTCATTGGAGTCTGTTTTGGAAGTTTTTCTGTTTCAGAATTGACACCATCAAGCCTTTAATGGAATGGCAAGGAAGACTGAAGTGTTCTCCTACTGGTTTTTGAATGTTATGATTCCTGATGTCATCTGACATCTTTGCAGTTTCGGGCATCCTGATGATCAACTGTTTGTCACGAGAACAGAAAAGAAAAGCAAGCTGTTCTGCTTTCAAGGGATCCTCAGTTCAGGTTCCCTGACTGAGGCTTTTCACCTGAACTGAGAGTCTGGACTCTTGTATGCCTTTCCTCCAATTCCAATCATCCCACAGGTCATTCTTAGGCTGAAATTGGATTGTGCCAAGCTCATTCTTATTGGTCCAGCATGGCCGAGGCGATGTTGCTTCTCCGACCTCCTCACATTACTGGTTCAGCCAACAATATTCCTTCCATTTCATCCTGACCTCCTGACTCTGCACCAGGGTTAGGTTTTGCATACAAAGTGGCTGCTGCCTGGCTAGATGATGATGAGGAACAATGTTCAGAGGTGGTCCTGTAGATCTTGCTCAAGGAAGCTCTCTACCAGGACAGCCTATTTGGCCAAATGGAAGCAATTCTTGGCATGGTCATCAGTTCAGGGAGTTCAACTGATGCTGGCTTGTATCCAAGACATCTTGGAGTACCTGTTATATCTTCATTCTTCATTTAGTTCATCGAGAGTCCACCTGGCAGGAATTTCATTTCAGCATTTCATCCACCTGTCCATGGGAAATTGGAGTTT
Organism: Dermatemys mawii; assembly: GCA_007922305.1. NCBI lineage: Eukaryota > Metazoa > Chordata > Testudines > Dermatemydidae > Dermatemys > Dermatemys mawii. Next base: position 3,355,750 of record ML677371.1, on the reverse strand, counting down.
TCAAACTCCATGGCAGTGAGGTTCTTCAAAGGAGTCTCATCTCAACTCATGGTTAAAGAACTAGTTCCTTCATAGGATGATAATATTGTTTTGCACTCTTATGGGACCTCTTTTCAAGCTTCTGGTGACTTCTTTCCCCCTTCTGTGTCAGAAAATTGCCTTTCTTGTGGTGATATCATCTGCAAGAAGTGTAGGCAAGTTGCAAGCTTTGCAGAGCCTCCTTACAACCAATTTTCCAAAGACAAAGTAATCCTGTGGTCACAACCTAAGTTTTTATCTAAAGTGGTTTCTCAGTTTCTCTTCAACCACGCAATGTGTCTACCGGAAGCGATAAAGAGTCCTGTGGCACCTTAAAGACTAACTAAAGTATTACAGCATAAGCTTTCGTGGGCTAATACCCACTTCGTCAGATGCATGCAGGGGAAGTATCCAGGGGCAGGTATAAATAGGTAGGCAAAAAACAGGTTGGAGATAACAGGGTTAGTCCTATGAGGCTGAATCAGCTTGTTATCTCTAATCAGGGAGGGTGAGGTATTCCTCTAGCAGCTGAACTGGAGGTGTGAATAGTGAGAAAGGAGAGGAGAGGAGCTGCTTTTGTAGTTAGCTAGCCACTTGCATGCATCCGATGAAGTGGGTATTAGCCCACGAAAGCTTATGCTCTAATTCTTTAGTTAGTCTTTAACGTGCCACAGGACTCTGTCACTTCTGCAATTCCAGACTAACACGGCTACCCCTCTGATTCATGTCTACCAGAGTTTCTTTTCTAAGCCACATTCAATCTCAGAGGAGCAACGTCTTCACACATTGGATGTCAGGTGATGTTTAACATTTATCTGGATAGAACTCAACCTTTCTGTTCCTCACCTTGTCTATTTGTTTCACATGTGGACCAAGTGAAGGATCAAACAGACTCTGCACAGATAATCTCCAAATAGATAACTTCCTGTATCATGACAGCATATGATTTAGCCCAGGCTCCTCAAGGGTACACGCTCATTCCACCAGAGATCAGGTGACATCAACAGCATTTCTAAATGACATTCCTATATTGGACATTTACCGGGCAGCCTCGTGGCCCTATGTGCATACTTTTTCAAACCACTATGCCATTACAGCTGCGTCCAAATCGGATTCAAACTTCGGGAAGGCAGTCCTTCTTTAAACCAGTCTCTGAGCCCAACCTCCTGCAAGTATGGCTTGTGGGTCAGCCACTTGAAAAACATAGCTACATCTACTCAAAGAAGAAAAAACAGTTCCCTCTACCCGTAACTGTTGTTCTTTGAGATGTGATAAAGACTTGTCTTCCAAGATCTGCCCTCTATCCCTTCTGCCTCAGAATCTGTACTTCTGATGTTCAGTGCTAAGGAACTGAGGGGGTTGGGGTAGTGCCGTCCTTAAATGGCCAAGACAGGGGCTACAGTCATAGGGCACGAGTGCTGCCCCTGTGGGTACTGCTAGGCAAAACTCTCTCGCTCCAGTGTGTGGGGTGTGCACACACCTGCATGGGATTCATATCTGCACCAGAACAACAACAGGTCCAAGTAGGTGACCATTTTCTACAAAGATTCCCAGAAATGAGTATGTAACAATTTTGCCACAAATATACATAGTGTGACGGAGTCAGACCAGAAGGGTATAGGAGAGTGCTGGAAGGCAGGTATATTAGTCTCCAGATGTGCAGGTCCCTGTTCCCTGGATAGCCAAACAAAGGCTACTCCAGGGCAATCAAGAAGCTTCTAAAAAGCAGCAGAAATAGCTAGCCTGATTGGGACACCTGAAGCCAATCAGGAGCTGGCTGAAACCAGCTAAAAACCTCCCAGTTAGTCAGGTGGGAGAGCCAAGGAGAAAGGAGCTGGAGTAGAGGAAGCTTTGTGATACCCTGAGGTAACGGAGAAGTGGGAGAGCTGTGGGGAAGTAGCCCAGGGAAAAGTAGCAAGTCTGTTAGTGAAAGGTTGGCTGCCAGTTGCTACTACCATTATTGTCCCTGGGCTGGAACCCGGAGTAGAGGGTGGGCCCGGGTTCCCCCCAACCTGCTACTACTGTAACACCTCCTGGAAGGAGAAGGCAGGCCCCTAGCAGGACAGGAGGTTATACTGTCCTGAAATAAGCCCAAAGGGACAACAGAGACTGTGGGAGTTCTCTCACCAACAGCTTTGCTGGCTGCTGATGAAAAGGGCTCAGTAGACTGTAACCCTGGCCTAGAGAGAGAAGGGCTACGTGAAGGGTCACAGTGAGCCTCTGAGGCTAGCACAAACCGCCTGGAAGCACAAGACCCACAGGGACAAGGCCAGAGCTTTGCCACAATAGCAATGACAGTTTATGGCTTGATCTTATAACCCTTATGCAAGTTATTAGTCCCAACGAAGCCAATGGCACTACTTGTGTTGTAAGCACTATGCATCTTAAGGCTATTTAAGAGTTGCTATATTAAGAATTTGAATGCCTATGAGAAATGAAGGCCTCGAAAAAAGAGGAGAAGAGACCAGAAGTCTTGACAATAGCTCCTATTTTGTATTACTCTCTTTAAAACTAACCATTTAAACTGACTATTGATGTCTCACAAAGAACAATGATTGCTGCTTTATTAAAGGATGGAACTCCAATTGCTTTTGCTTCCAGAACAATGATGATAAGTGAAACAAAATTGTCCAAAGAAGACGACAGATGCTTGTTGCACTACTTGGGTAAGAAAAGTTTTAAAGTTTGTTTATGATAAACAATTTGAAATAGAACTGAAAATAAAATTTTAGAGCCATTTGTTACCAAGCCCTTGATTAAGGTAATTGCCCCATCCCCTCTGCCACACGTACAAATTCAAAAACAGCTATAGAGAATTCTAAGGTATCAGTTTATCCTAATTCAGGTGCTTGATAAGACTTTTGTTATGGCAGATGCACTATCTAGGACACATTTATCTGAAGCTGACAGTAGGATGGACTATGATGTAAGAGTGTAAGTGCTCATGCTGACTGAAAACCTACCAGTTTCTACTGAGACAATTCAGGAGTTGATACAAAAAACACATGAAGATGTGATTAAAAGGATGGTAGTTAATGGGCGGCCAGAGAGATGTCTCATTCCTAGTTCATCATTAGTGATCTGTTCAAAATGAGTTAATGTTTGATAGTAATGTATTTAAAATGATTTAGTGAAGCATGAGGAAAGAGATTCTGACATTGCACACCATATGTTTTATGGAAATATATTTATGAGTGTAAATATGATGTAACTGGAATATGCTTTATGCAAAAGGTCTCTTGTAAGGTATCATTAAAAAACGTATAGTCTACTGAGTGTGTACATCCTATTTGTATGAATGTATCATTCTTGTATCTGAAGCTAGAAATATGAAGTATTACTCTGAGGTCCTATTGTAATTATGCAAAGTGTGGGCCATTAATGGTGGCTTAGGATCTTGATGGCTCCCATTGACTAGGGCAGCGGTTCTCAACGTGGGGGTTGCGACCCCTTGGGGGGTCGCCTCCCGCCTCCCGAGGGGTCGTGAGCCCCTGGCGCCGCTGAAAAGCTGCCAAATTGATTACTTCCGGATTCGGCAGCTTTTCGGTGGACATGCCGAGCTATTTTGGGAGCGCTCGGCATGTCTGCCGAAAATAGCCGCCGAATGCGGAACTAATCAATTCGGCGGCTTTTTGGCGGACATACAAGGGTCCGCCGCACCGAAGAAGGAAGGAAAAAAGGGTCACACTTCTCAATAGTTTGAGACCGCTGGACTAGGGCAACTGGTTGTGAATGGGTTTATTTACATTCAAGCCTTCTTGTGTACCTGACCTGGGTAATGAAGAATGAGGTCTTACGAAGACAATGATATAATGACAATGATACACTGATACTGGAATCCATCTTAATTCTGGTGCTTTTCCATTTAGAAGGAGGGTGGGAATCCAGAGAGACAGAAGATTCCTGTCTTGTGCCAAAGCTATAAAAGGGGGTAGAACAGAACAAAGGGGGTGCCAGTCATGAGAAAACCCCTAGTTCCCTGAGTTGGAACTAACAAGGACTATATCAGAGGAAAGGATCTGGCCCGGACTAAGAAGGAGTCTAGTCTGTGAAAGAAGCTTATTGGAACATCTCTGAGGGTGATATTTACCTGTATTCAGTTTCTTAAATGCATTAGGCTTAGACTTATATGTTGTGTTTTATTTTTCTTGGTAACTTACTTTGTTCTGTCTGTCATTACTTGAAACCACTTAAATCCTACTTTTTATGCTTAATAAAATCACTTTTTTTTATTAATTAACCCAAAGTGATTAATACCTGGGGGGCAAACAGCTGTGCATATCTCTTTTTTAGTGTTATAGAGGGCAGACCATTTATTTGTTTACCCTGTATAAGCTTTATACAGAGTAAAATGGATTTAATTGGGGTTTGGATCCCATTGGGAGCTGGGTATCTGGGTGCTGGAGACAGGAGTACTTGCTGAGCTGTTTTCAGTTAAGTCTACAGTTTTGGAGAAGTGATTCAGACCCTGGGTCTGTGCTGCAGCAGGCTAGAGTGTCTGGGTGAACAAAGCAGGGTTCTGGAGTCCCAAGCCACCAGAGAAAATGGGCTCAGAGGTAGTTTCAGCACATCATGTGACAGTCTCTGTGACTGAATCTGTCACACAAATGTTATGTCGCATTCATGAGGATAATCTGAGGAAGGAATTATACATGAGGAGAGCCACTGAAATCCTTTACCAGTCTGGTCTGAAATGTCAAAAGAGTTTTGAAATGTTCACAATGTCAAAAACCTAGATCACAACCACCTAAGGAACCGAGCCCCCCTCTCACCCCCAGAACCTTTGCAGAGTCACTGAGAGGCTTAAGTGATGGACACAAGTATCTGACTTCCTCCAACGTCCTAGATGCCTCTCAATCAGGCTTCAGGCCAAAACATGGCATAGAGGCAGCCCTCATGGGCCTGATGGATGGACTAATGATAGCTTTGCACAGGCACCACAATTCCGTTTTCATACTCCTTGAATCTTAGCCGCATTCATCACTCTTGATCATGAAGGGCTGCTTTGCCGCATAAAAGAAACTGACAGGAGTGGCTGAAACAGCACTACTGGATCTATTCATTTCCCCAAGACAGTTCACAAGGTATTGTGATGAGTACATTACCAACAGGGCTAACACATGAACTCCTGTATGGGTCTGTATTATCCCCATCCTCTTCATCATACACAAAATGACTCAGAGGTAGCAAAATGCCACGGACTCTAGTGCTAACAGTATGCTCGCAACACTTATCTCTGTCTTTTTCTCCTTTGCCACCACCTACAGGTCTCAATGAGTGTAAGAAGAGCAAGTGGCTCTGACAGAATCTGAGGAATTCAAGAGTGATGGTGCTGAGAACAGGAGGGAAATTTTTGAGCAACTCGTTACCACACAGACCTCACTCTCAGCTGAAGGTGTCTGAAAACTGATGCTCAAAACTTTATGCATTGTTGGATTCCTCATTGCTCCTAGACACACTTATAGTATCAGTGCCTAAAAGTGTTTGTTTATATTTGGCTAGCCAGAACACAATGGCCTTTCCTCTCAGAAAAGGAATTCACCATTATGATCCACGTGTTTGCTACCTACAGGTTAGGCTAATGCAACTCACTCTATCTGAGAATGAACAGGACAGACAAAAGGAACCTGATGCTACAGCAATACAAAGCAACACGCATACTGACAGATATATCACACCAATACTCCTTGGGGTCCGTATCTAGTGTAAGTTTGAAAGGCTAATTCTGATTTGCAAGACACTTAATCATCTGGGTCCAAGATCCCACAAAAAATATTTACCCATTTACAATTCTTCAAGACACCTACATTCCAAAAGGACATTACAAAAGCACTAGCCCTAGGATTAGATGCTTGGGATAAAGCAGGATTAGATTCAGTGACAAAGCATTTTCAGTGACAGGACTGCAGCCGTCGAGTATCTTATTAGAAGAGATTAAATTGAGTCCAATCCTGACCATAATGACGCCTAACTGGATTCCTCCCTCTCCCTCTTTGATAAGATCTTCTCACAATGGCATTTTCCTAAGATTAAACCCGCAACTAGGCAGCAGCTTGAGCTCTCAAGCCCACCCGTCCCCCTGAGTCTGAGTTTGGGAGACTAATCCAAGTCTCTGCTGGAGCTGCAATGTCCACACTGCTACTTTCATTCTGCTAGCTCAAGTCTGGTCCAGCTGCAGTGTGGACCTCTGTTAGAGACCACAGTGATAGCTCTCTTAGGGTAGGTCTACATGGGGGGGCGGGAGTCGTGATCGATCTAAGATATGCAACTTCAGCTACAAGAATAGCATTGTTGAAGTCGATGTACTTAGATTCACTTACCACGGCATCTTCACAGCGGTGAATCGACTGCTGCCACTCCTCCATTGAGTCCGCCTGTGCCTCTCACAGCAGTGGAGTACATGAGTCGATGGGAGAGCTCTCGGGGATCGATTTATCATGTCTAGACTAGATGTGATAAATCGATCCCCAATAGATCAATCTCTCAGCATTGATCCCCACCAGAGGGTAGACCTGCCCTAAGAGTTTCCGTTGGTCACTGGGATAGATTCCTGGCAACTGAGGCACTTCTAGAAGCCCAGTGAACTGGGCATACCCTGTCAGGGGTGTGTGTGTGCCCCCAGATAAGGGAGGAATGCGAAGAAAAACTAAAATAAAGTGGGTTTTTTTTGGCTTTGGTAATAAAAGATAGAGTAAAGAAAAGTAAACAAAAAAAGGTAGCTAAAATTAACAATTCTGAAGAAGTTAATGATTTGCTAATGGACAGCTAAAGCTCTGTTTCTAGCCAGGGGCAGTTGAGAAGGAACTGAAAAGGGTTCGCCTGCTTAGCGTTTGTTGGCCTTGTAGCAGAGCATGAGGGGATGGGGGGCAACGCATGCGCAGGCCAAATGGACGCTGCTACACGAACAGTGCAGCATTGATAGGGACATTTGAAGAAGAACATGGGACACACTGATCTGACTGTTCTTATCATCCCAGTTTTAAGCCTCAACGGCTGAGAAAAAAAACAAAACAACGCAAGTCTCAGAATTAATATTGTTTTTCATCTGGTCATGCATCTCCTCAATATAAGCTGGAGTTTATTAGTTATGGGGCCTCTTTTGTTTTAGGGTCTTTCCACGCTTGAGGTGGTATTTCGTCTGTAAACGGAGTTTTAACATTGGATGTTCTCAAATATCTATGCTCCTTCCCTTGGCTAATAACAGTACAGCAGATTGTGTAAGTGGCTTGGGATATGATTGCTGGATTAGTGTAAAAAAACCTGCTGATGGCTGATTTCGTCTTCGGGCTTCCTGACACATTTGGCTGCATAACACAGCCGGAAAAATAATTTTGATTTAAAATTTCTGTACTTCCCTTTCATTAACTGATGTTGCAGGGTACCTCATCTACTACATACATCCTTAGCACACACTTTCACACTTGCTAATATCACTTGCCATGGAACAGCAAGAGATACTAACATATCTATTCTTCTCATTACCTCTTACTTCTTTGTCCTTGTTCAAGACTACCATAATCTACAGACTCGTTAGAACTCTTCTTAATTTACTCATATTCTACAAACTCTGAACTTTTACCAGATTCTCCTCCTTTTCAAGACTTAAGTTTTTTATTCTGGAATTACAAAGCTGTAGGTCTCACTGGGATAAGTTCATTTGCTTCTAACACTTCTGGCTTCTTCTGTTTTTGCTATCTGCATCTGGCAGTCTGAGGACTCAAGAACATATCACTGAATTGGATCATATTTTGAATAATTCCTTCGTAATCTTAAGAGTTAAAAAGACTTATTTTTTAAAATGAAAGCTTAGATTCTAGAGCACAAGATGACAGATTCTAGAAAATATATTGGGCTTGCTTAGTTCCCATGAGCCAGCACTATTTGATTTCAAAAAGGTCTCTGGAGCAGATCCTAAGAAGTCCATTAGTTCTCAATCAGTTTGCCAAAAAAAAAAAATCACAAGACTAAACAAAAGCCCCCAAATAGCAGGCATTTACTGGACAGTATATCCAATGAGAACTCTGGCAATTAACAGTTGTGATCAGAGCAAATGCAACAAAGCAGGATTTTCTAACTTTGCCGCATACACTCCCATTTATTATCCTCTCTGTGACAATGGCAGTGATAGGTCTCAAAATCCAGTGGTCAAGACCAGGCCTTCTCCTATGAATCACCTACCCATCTGTGCAGTTTCGTACATAACATAAAATATCTTTGTTTAACCAACATGAAACAGGTTTATAGAAATGACATGCTTATGCATTAACCAATTTGTATATCTACAGATGTTATTAGCAGTTATACATTTATTCAGCACATAGCACACTTTAAATGCCATCCACAGTATTTGTCTTCACTTCTTGCGAGAGTGAATTACATACTGTAAATTGCCTGTATGCTGAATAAAACACTTCCTGTCCATTTTATCGTAACCATCATTGTCTACTCTTATCATTTTTAGGTGAAGTACCCAATTTTTTTAAAACAAACTAACTCAGAACATTACAACTTCTAGAATGATTTATGTATAACTAAAAAAAAAATCAATTAAAAATTGGGAAGAGAGTTTTAAATATGGAAGTTAAATTTATTTATTTTTTTTAAACCTAAGAAACATTTCACCACCATTCAGAATTCCCATATGCTCTCTACATTTATCTGGAGAGCAGGTCTATCAGATCAGGAGGGATATTAGCTGGCTGTATAAAACTAGGAGTAAAACATTGGCCAAGCTTAACTGTAGAATGCACAGATGGATACACAGAATGGTGACGACATAATGTCCCCTCCAGTTTATGACAGATCATAAAACTGCAATTAGATAAAATTTGTTATATTTGACAACTTGATATGTCTATATGCACAAATTGTATACCAATTCAATTTAAATAAATATTTTCCCCATAACTGGTATAGAGACTTTGTTTCCACTATTTTTAACGAATCAGACACAGTATAATATATTTTATAATGTACATTAAAAACAGACATAAGGAGAGTAACAGAAACACCCACAGATCATAATGAAGAAATTATGTCTTATGAAATTTTGTAGATAAAAGTATCACATTTTTCAAAACACCAGGATCATCACAAATAGGAAAATAAATTATTTTGGTTAAATCAGATCTAAATCACACAGAAAGAAGCACAGTATTCCATGTTAAAAAGGAAACTATTAGATAATTTCATCAGAGGCAGCTGCTCTATGTATAGATCTTCCACTGAGTTCAGGGGAGTTCCAAATGTAGGGAGGCTGCAAACTATACTCTGTGACAAGTCATCCCTGAGCTTGAACTGGTGAGACATCTGAGGTAATTACCTGAAAATCCTATGACAGGCCCATGCCAATCAATCAGGGCCAGCCAATCCACAAGCAAGGGACTAACCAAGTTACCCCAATGCAGGTTATATAGGCGCTTAATGAAAGCAGCCACTCTAGCCTGCTCACTGTTGCTACTTGGTTTGAAGGATTCACAGATGCCTGGAAGCTCTCATAGCCTCCCCCAGCCTGTACCCATTCCTGCTCCTGCTCCTGACCCTGCCCCAGCCTCAGTTGTCTCCCTTCCTTTCCTGATATACCCCAGGAGTGAAATCTTGGTCTCACTGAAGCTAGAGGGAATTTTGTCACTGGTTTTAATGGGGCCAGGATTTCATCCTTGGAATTTAGATTATCTGACCATTATTATTATTGGCTCTTATTGGACATAAATGATCAATACAAGAGTGGAGATCAAATTCTGCCCAAAGAAGGCATGTTACCCGAATTGCAAGGAGCAACACAATTTATATATATTATATACATACACATACACACACACACAATAAAGCAGATGCCAGTTGTCATCACCTATGGTATGGAGATAAGACAGAGGTTACAAGCCCCAGTAATGTATGCTCCATGATAATTCAGGTGATCTTTCTATAGAAGTAACAGCACAAGTCATGCAGCAATATAAGACCTAATGTTTTCATCCCAGACGTCTTCAGAGAAATCTTCCAACTTTGGCAGCAGACATATTCAACAGAGAATAAAGTGAAACAGTTTCCAGACATGGACAGGAAGTTTCAGGAGACAATATCTCCACTCTACATGTCTGACGCTGTTCTGAGAATGGTTCTCTTAAGTTCCTGTTGAGATGTGAGGAACCCCACTACAAACATTCCACTGAGGTTAAACATGCAACAAAAATGATAAAAGGTCTAAAAAGACATGACTTATGATGGAAAATTGAAAAAATTGGATTTGTTTAGTTTGGAAAAGAAGAGACTGAGTGGGGACATAACAGTTTTCAAGTACATAAAAGGCTGTTATAAGGAGGAGGAGGAATTGTTCTTCCTAACCTCTGAGGATAGAACAAGAAGCAATGGGCTTAACTTGCAATAAGGGTGGTTTAGGTTGGACACTAGGAAAAACTTCCTAACTCTCAGGGTGGCTAAAAACTGGAATAAATTGTCTAGGGAGGTTGTAGGATCTCCATCATTGGAGATTTTTAAGAGCATATTAGACAAATACCTGTCAGGAATGGTCTAGATAATACTTAGTCCTGCCATGAGTGTAGGGTACTGGAGTAGATGACCTCTGGAGGTCCCTTCCAGTCCTATGATTCTGTGCTAAAAAAGCTTCAGTGAAAACTTTTTGGTTGAGATTTTCAGAGCCACTTTCAGCTGTACAATTCCGTTAATGAAAATAAGGCATCCAAATCACCTGAATTTGAAATCTCAGCTTTTGCGTTTCTGTTGCGGACAACACTTCTGGTCTATTAGAGACTGAGGAGTGCTCTGTAGCATTGCTATTATATTTGTTTTTGGTTGTGCTTGGTTACTTGAGATTGTATGTGAATTGAGGTACGTATGTGGAAGGGGTCCAAGTGTGGTATAATTTTGAAACGCATTTTCCTTTCAGGATTTGTTGCAGAGAAATGAAAGGGAAATATGTGAATGTTTTGTGGAAACGCCGTGAGATAGGAAACTCATCTTCATATATGTTTGTATAGTGTCTAGCAAAATGGGGCTCTGGTCCTAATCAGGGCCTCTAGGCACTGCTGTAATAAATAATAAATCTCTGTACAACCCGATATTACAATTGAGAAGATTCTTCTGTGGGTTGTTTATAATAAAAGTGTTTTTAAATATTTCTTCTGTGAGTGTTGAAGTAGCAGAATCGAATAACTTAATTAAGCACCATCCACCAAATAGGACGTGAAGTATCTGAATGCTAGGTTTTTTTTAAGCTAGGTAAATGGCAATATTTTAATGCTAGGACAAATGGAAAACATGTACATCTTTATGGCAACATTAGCACAACTGGATTAGGATTCAATTTGTCCCTCTTGAATATTGTGGACATTCAGACTACAAAGTTTGATATACTATATTTTAGTTGCTTAATAGAACAAGAAACTAAATTATTTTGATTAAATTCACTTGTTCGTTGAGAAGTTATATTCTTAATATATAATCTCATCACAATGCTGGCACTATGTCAATTATATAAGGTAGAAGGTCACTCAAATTCATGTTTTATGTGTAAATACTTGGATTCTATAAATTATTTAGTCTACATGCTTTCTAATCTGATGTCAGTTTTAAAGTGCTTTTCAAGTTAAAAAAAAAAACTGTGTAAAAAACCTACTACTTTTGCCCTTCTTGGCTGTAAAATCCTTACAAAATTCCACTAGCTGGTGAAGTACAACCTTTTTTTTCCTAAAACAAAGTTAGATAAGGCAAAGTTAGCTATTGATAATCAAACTGTGGTCTTCTAAATATAACCCGTTTATTTTCCTCACGTAATTACTACTATCTTCCCCAAACTGATGTCAGACTAACTAGAGCATAAGTTCCTTTCATGTCCGTGTGAAAATGTTTTGGACACCTATCTTCACTGTAAAAATATTGGTTAAATGTTTACTGATGCTTAATTAACAACTTTGTACTCTGCAATATTTTGTCTAGTTCCTGGATTTTACTTAAAACATGTAACTTTAAGTTAGAATTATCAAGGTGGAGGGGCGAGGGAAAAGGGGGTCAAAAGGGTATTATATTTAAAGCAATCTGGAAAGAAATCTGACTTTTCACTTAATGCAGTTTTGTGAATTTCACTGTGATAGGTGATCACAGATAATGAGAAAGTTGTGAAATTCTGCTTGTTTTCATTTTAGCCCAGATTGCAAAGCTTCATAAAATAGACACAAGGTTAATTTCATACCTACCCAATGTTTATTTTCAAACATATTTTAAACATATTTATTTGAAAATAAACCATATTTTCTTTAAATACTAATAAGAGACTCCACATTTAAAAAATCAATCACGTATTCATATTGCAAAATTCAGACACTTATAACATAGCAGTTGAATTGTGGATTCAAAGCCTGTGGAAGTGGGATGTGGAACAAGCTACTGGAGGAAGTCAGAGAGAACCGTAGAAGAATCACCTATTTGTTAAAGCTTTGTGAGCATAACCAAAGCCTACAGGAAAAAAACAAACAAATAAAGCTTCTTAGTATCTGAGAAAGGTAAAAGGAAAAATCCCCTATGAAGATGTCCGTTAGGAACAACAACCATATACAGATGTAATACAGCTACTACAGTAATGGGTGATAAAGGAACATCTTATATAGATTAGATAGGATGTGGATGTCAGATATACTGCAGATGTTTGGAGGGAACATGGGCACTGTTTATCTGATCGGTTTCTGTTGTCTTTTAATTTATCTTGTTACGTGGCTATTACAATACTTCACATAGCCCTGCACTTCTGCTATGAATTGGTATTTACTGTGGCTTTAACAATCTAAGATTAAAAATTAGGGGATGACAAAAGTAATTTTATCTCTGCCCTCGACAGGAAGATAATTTAAAAAGTTTCATTTGCTTTTCTGTAATAGCTTCCTTCTCCTTCTACCATCCTGTATTTCCCTCACTTTTCGCTCCGCTACTCACTCACTTTTTGTCCACACACACTTTTGCTCACTCTCAACTTCCGCTTTGTTTCTCTCCTCCATGCCTATAGTCTTTTGTTCACTGTACTCCTGTTAGGTAACTCTCTTAGAGAGACAAGGTAGGGAGGTAATATCTTTTATTGGACCAACTTCTGTTTTTGAGAGAGGTCTGAAGAAAAGCCCTATATAACTCAAAAGCTTGTCTCTCTCACCAACAGAAATTGGCCAATAAAATATATTATCTCACCCACGTTGTCTATCGAATATCCTGGGACCGAGACAACTACAAAACCACCACCACAGGAAACTCCTTTGTCATTTTAAAAAGAGAAGTACTGAAAAACCAGCTAACAGGGTTAATACAGAGCAGGATTGGCACAGGCAAGTCTTTAGAAACTGGTTGTGTGGGAAGTGTCTCTTCACTTCCAAACCCCTGAGAAACAGAGATGTGGGGTGCGGGGGAGACTCATCACAAGAAGAATGATTCTCAGAGGGAAGAAGAATAGTATCCTGCTTGACATGGGCTCAGAGTTATCCATCACCACAGAAATGATAAAGCTTCAAGAAATATTAGATTATTTGAAAAAAACCCACCCAAACATAAATGTACTATATAATGTACCTATCTATACATTATCTGGTAGAACACTAGATTTTCCTTTAAGGGAACAAAGACTTTATTTTTGAAAAGATGTAAAAAAATATAGAGCTATTCATCTGTAAACTATTACTGTCTTCAACAATTTCATTTTTAATAGCTTCATTTTTGCTTTCTCCATGTGTCAGACTTACTTGGCAGCAGCATCTTTTCTCAGCTGTTCATGCTTCATTAGAAGATTTTTTCTGTCTTGGAAAGCCTTTCTAACCTTGTATCCTTTGTAGACAGCTTGGATTTTGAAGGCAGCAATGTCCTGTATGGCAGCGATAGACAGAGCACCATGTTCTAACATAAATTGAATCACCTCATGGTGTTCTCCAAGCAAAGCATAATCAAGTGGTGTGTATCTAAAGACAGAAAATAGATAGATTAGATTGCTAGTCACAATGAATACTTTTGGTTTAAAAAATGAAATGGAAGCTCCACTAAAGAGGAAACTTCCTGTAAGGAAAGTATTTAACATCTTTTTCAGAGAACCACTTTTCCAAATTCTGAAGATCTGACAGATTCCACACGGTAACATGTTTCTTTAAAAAGAGGATTTGAGCAAGCAATTAAGACTTCCTTGAGGCTCATTTACAGATATGTCCTCTGGAAGATGCCCTGTGTTCCTAAATTAAATTTGTAAGTGAAAAATGCCAATGGTGTGAGATGAAGTGGCATGCTGCGTTATTTGCACAAGTATTTCCTTTTGGGGGACTTGATTTCAAATTCTGGTTTAGATCAAAAATGAGCTTGGTAGTCCCATTCTACCCTCTCGGTAGTGAATCTTTTTCCACATAAGAATACCACATAAATACAGATTTGTACATAATTAACAAGGTTTACAGCTTTGACAAAGCGAGTCCAAAACAGAAATAGCAGTGATTTTGCAGGACAAGTTTAAGTGCCTTGGCAGAAATGTGTTATAGAAAGATTGACAATATTATGACCAACTATAGCACGTGGTATTACTTCCACACTTTCAGGGCATTAAGGGTAAAATTTTTACAAAAAGACTTAGGAGACTAAGTCCCATTTTCAAAAGCCACTTACGGGCCCAAGTGCCCCTGGTTTTCAACAGGACCTAGGCGAAGTCAGTTAGGGTTTGTCTATACCAGGGGTCTTCAAACTTTTCCCCCCGTGGCCCCTTTCCGCGGAGGGAAAAGTCTGGTGGCCCCCAGACGGTATGTCCGCCAAAATGCCGCCACAGAAAGTGGAAGCTTCCGCTTTCTGCGGTGGCATTTCGGCGGGACTAAAATAGCCTGCCAGGAGTTCGGCGGTCTCCTGGGCAGTCTCGGCGGTGGCGCTGCGGTCTCGCACACCCCAATTTGAAGACCACTGGTCTATGCTACAATAGAACACCCACAGTTGACCCAGGTCATCTGACTCATGATTGCAGGGCTCGGGCTGTGGGGCTATACAATTGCAGTGTAGATGTTTGGCCTCAGGCTGGAGCCCAGGCTGTTGACCCTTCCCCCTCACAGCTCTGAGAGCCTGAGTCACCTGACCCTGGCCTGCTGCAGGTATTTTATTGCAGTGTAGACACACCCTTAGGCACTTTGGAAAATTTTAGCCCAAATTCGCACAAGCAGTAAAGGGCAGCAAAATGTACACAGAACCCCCACTTGTACTGAAGTGCCCATGCTAGCAAAATACACTGATTAACTGACTATTAGTGGCAACAGAAAAAAATGATACTTATACAATATATCAAGTTAAACAGCTAGTATCAATGTATGAGGTTGTAAAAATTAAGGCTCTTTTTGATGGTAACCAGCAAGGATGCAATGCAGATAAAGAGAGGAAGAACAGACAGACAGCACAATTGGACTTGCCATATGGTGATGGTTTGATGGGAAGATTAGAGTGTCTGAACTGAAATGTCAATAGGAATAAAAGGCAATGACAGAACATGGAGATTTGTAGGTCAAGGTGTGTTGCTGATAAAATATTAAATGAGACAGAAAGATTTGAAATAATTCTTGGACAAACACTACTGAAAGGAGCTCACTTAAGAAAAATCAATTTTAAAAGTCTGCCTGCTGTTTCAAATATTTTAAATTATCAGATATAAAAAGATATTAAAACATACTTTTAGGTTCCAAAAGCATGGGTGACAACAGAGGTAACTGACCTTTAACTGGAGATTGAGATATGTGGTCCCTATCTGTATTCCACTAGCCCCACTCCTTCCCCTTTGCTTCAGATCCTTCTGACTGGCAGTAAGAGAGGAACCGGAGAGGTGTCAATCCACAATGCCCCTAACATCCTCAGTTCAGAGTATGAGAGGAACTGCAGTGGCATGGACCAAGGGACAACATATGCCAGAAATCTCCGATCTCAGGAGCATGGTGTGCACTTGTTCCCTTGTGTGGAATACACATGGAGACCAGCACTTGAAAAAGGAGCCACGATTACATTTATAAAAAAAATTATTGAGCTCATTTTGTCTCGCTCGTCTTCCATTTATCTTTCTCAAAAGCCGCCTTTGCTCCTGAAATGTCCCATCTCTTGAAAGGCAAAAATGTTCCGTGACAGTTTGATGTTATTTTAAAAATGCATTCTTAAGAGTTTTTTAGGATCATCATATTTCAAAAACAGTTTGGCCTAGAAACACCAATTTGTTTTACTAATATGTCCTCAGTGAGAATATTTAGGACTGAGTTTTAAAAGACTGGAGTTTTAGAAGACTGGTAGCTAGATTTAGACTTATATGAAAGTTGCAAATATTTGTGTTCTGGAGCTATGAATATTAACTCTAAGCCAAGTGGTACGGTTTCACAATTTGTGCAAAGGTAGGAAGCTGCTAACCTCTCTTGAAAAGTGCTATCAGATAAAAGAAAATGGATGCATCCTCACCATAGGGGCACCATGTGTTAACATGTGCAGGTGTGTATATTTGAACGTCACTCCATCAAAATCAAATTAGAGTGCTGCACCTTATAAGGTTCACTCATCCCCAATTATGATAGAGTTTAGACGATATGACACGCTATTTGACAAATGCAACTATAGTTTCACTATTGGTGCAACATTAAGGTTGACTGTTTAAATACACAAAATTCTGGAAATTCAAAACTTAACTTGTTCCTATAACAAGAATGGCACTCATATTTAGAAGACTACTGCTTATGCTCCTAAAAGTATGGCTTACTATATACAGCATGTGCAATGTGGCTGAGTTTCTGGAATGCTGTTGCAGCCTTAACTCTTCAGCTTCCTGAGATTAGTGTATTTATGTTCTTAACTGTAATTCTGTATTAATATAGTATTTTTATATTTACTTTCCTTGTCTTTTAAAACAATAAAAGAAACAAACAGAAAGTGAATGGAGAGGTGCCGGTGCATTTAGATTAGATAATGCAATTATAAGAAGAGAATATCTGAATGTGGGATCTAAGGATCACACATACAAACACAATAATGCCAGGAGGTGAACAGAGGGCTTCCCTAAATGCTAATGAAGTGGTTATAGGAATACCAGGATAAAAATCTTTAACTTGAAGTTCTTCAAGCACCATTACCAGCATTAAGACAGGTAGACTGCTGGTCACCCTCCAGTTATCTAGTAGAATATTTGTTTTTAATAGTATAAATTAAAATTAATTAAAACACAGCTGTTTATTTTCATTTTCTATTGAAAGCCACCATAGACAGCATAAGAGGAAAACAATTGGGAGCTGCTTAATGTTTTCTACTGTGGTTTTCAATAGAAAAATGACAATAAATTGCTCTGCAGGACAGGAAGAGTGGTCTGGATGGTCAGAGTAGGCAACAAAAAACAAATGATCGGGTAAGTAAGGCAATTAAAAAAAGATAAGGGAGACAGGATAGAAGCCAAAAGCCTGCAGCACTAATGTACATGGGATTTTAAATCTTTCTAGTGATTTTTAAAATGTTGTACTCATATTTATTTGGCATGTTTATCCATAATTTTGTTTATGATTGTCATGAAATTATCTTCTTGAAAAGAGGCACCAAAATATGTAATGCCACTGATTACCTGCAGTCATGTGACCAATTTAAACTATCACAGCCCAAGATTTTTAAATATTTTTTTATTTAAAATGTCAAAGACAAAAAAAATATGCAAATTTATTGTCACCCTATGATTACAGAGGGATTTATTTTTAGTTGGATCATCAGAATACAGATAACTACCAGATAATCTGCAATAACTATTTTTAAAATACAGTTTTACTTGTCTCCTTTCACCGGATCATGCCCTCACTGAACTGAACAGCAAAACTCTAGCTCACTTCAACAGGAGCAGGATTGGGCCCTTTATACACATCTGTTGGTAGCTTTGTGAAAATTAACAGCTCCATCATCTTTTAGTGACACAGTATAAGAAAAAAGAAAGCAGAATTTAATTATAGAAAATGTATTTTGCAGGTTTTGAAATAAAGTTGTACTAAACAGAAGAACGTAGGGTTGAGGTGGAATAGAAAGACTCACTTTCTAACTCTAATAAGGTGAATAGGGCAAACAAAATTTAAGTAAATTTACTTTAATTCACTGTATTTCTGTTCATTTCACTGTTACTGTGCGAAGCACCAGTCCTAAGGACATACTCACATTTAAGTTTACACACTAAGAGTAGCCTCATTGGCTTCAGTGAGATTACTCACAGAGGGTAAAATACACAGAAGTATTTTGCAGGATCAGATTGAAAAGTACAACAGAAAGGTTTGATCACTCTAATCTGACCTTCAATTGCATAATTTAACAATTCTCCAGTCTTGAGATTACACCAGTGTTTTTAGACATGTTCAAGCTCATATTTCTCAGACAATATTTGAACATATGATAGACAAACCAGAGTGGGTTTGCTAAATTAGAAAATAATGTTTAATAAACTGTACCTCTCTTCATTGTTCTCCATGTGATTAGGGAAAGCATCAAAACCCAGCAGCAATTTTATAGCATCAAGGTAGCCATTGTTACACAGCCAATGTAAAGCAGTTCTTCCCTATAAACCAAAAATATATGATGTAAGAGATTTATTAGCTGCTAAATATGTATTTCAAAAGAAAAATGGTGTCATTCAGGGATCAAATGGACCTTATGAACAAACAAGTGGTTCCAAAATACATCTTGTCTGTTAAAAAAAGAAATAAAGAGTTTAAAAGCAAAAATCACTGAAAAGGTTTTTAAAAATAGATCAGGGCCAAATTTGCATCTGTGCAGAATTTATACTCTGTGAAGTTAAGAATAGCAGAAGGAAATGTGTCTCTAAGCCTCCTTTTTATTTCTGAAATCATGGGCAAACTAGGGCCAAAACAGTCCTCTGCAATTTAGACTGGCCTAAGGACCAATATAAATGATGCCAGTGAATGTAATCTTGTAGGGACATGGATCAGACGGAGCACTGTGCATTCTGTCACACATTCAAAGACCCCCCAACATTCCACCTGCATAAAGGGCATTGGGGGGTAGGTGGCACAGAGCTTTCCATGCCAGTTTTAAGTCTCACAAGGGTTATCTCATGTCAGGAGAATCCTCAGCTGACCTTTTAGGGCAACTTTCTGGCTGCTTTGAGCTACTGATGTAGAAGAAATCAACTGAAGCCCTGGCCAAGGATCCGGCCTTCAGGTAATACTTTGACCACATCCTTGGCTGTCAGTGCTGCTGAACACTGCAGCTCCGAATTTCAGACCACTGTAAGTAGAATTTCCAGACATGAAAGCTCTGTAGTAAGTTTCATTAAACTGACAATGGGATAGGAAAGTATGCCTCATGCAGTGAGGTGAAAGGTTAACATATTGGGGCAAGTTAACTGCTGGTGTAAACTGGTGCAGTTCTATTGACTCCAGTGGAGTTATGCCAATTACAACAACAGAGAATTTGTCCTAGAATACAAAATCTATTTTGGCACCAAGTTTTACTTAGTGCCTAAGGGAGGGAGCAAAGGAACATACAAGCAAACCACAATGTTCTTCTAAGCCCTTAAGAGCTAGACACAGAAATAAATGCTGCAGTTCTTTTGGCAAGTTTGTTGCACCTCACTTGCTCTATCCTCACTAACACATGCTGGGGACAGACATGGTATGGATTATAAAATTACACTCTCTTGTTAAGTATTTAAATAAGAAAACACACAAACAAAGAATAAGGAGTTTTTAAAAGGATAGTTTTAAGATGTTAGCTTTAGACGGGAAAGCCAAAGGACAATAAGGAAATGTGCATCTTCAGTTTACGGTGTATATTAAAATAATAATTTTAGATCAAGCCCTAAAAAAGTGAAACATGAAGGGAACGTAGTCTTAGGGCTGCTTTTCCTTCCCCTACAATAGCAGTGAACACAGATTCATCATATCACTGGTGTGAAAAGCAAGGATTAATGCCACAGTGCTGCAGAAAAGAAAAGGATACGCAGGAAGAAGAAGATATTTTCAATTTATGCTTGGTTTGACATTAACTTAAATGACACAGTGAAGAACAACATACCTCTTTATCTTGAATATTTGGATCTGCATTATTTTCCAGTAACACGACCATGCAGTTAATATAGCCCCCATATGCAGCACACTGCAAGGGAGTTCTACCTGCATAATCCTGCACATTTGGGTTGATTTTATTTTCTATCAAAATTTGACATACATCAGCATTTCCACCCAGAGCTGCCCAGTGAAGGGGAGAATGGCCATCTTGATCAACCAAATCTACTCTTGCTCCCCCTGTAATAGCAAAACAACATTTGAACATCAGCAATAAAAACACCGAAATATTTTTGCATGTCAAAGGAAGGAGAGATTAAACCCGTGTCAGCTTGGAACACCTTTGATAAACCAAAGACCATGGGGTAACATTTTCAAAAGCACCTAAGTGACTTTAAATCCCAAGTCCAATTTTCAAAAGTGACTTGGGCACTTAAGAGTTTCTATGGGAGTCAGGCATCCAACTTGCTCAGGTGCTTTTGAAAATCCCATTAGGTACCCATCTATAACTTTAGGTGCCCAAATACCTTTGAAAATCTTGCCCTTAGGCACTTGAGGTTTTTTTTGTTTTGTTTTTTTGTTTTTTCCCATTTCAAATGAGATATAGGCTTCTAAGTGCCTGAGCCCTGGTCTACACTGGGGGAGGTGAGGGGGTGTCAACCTAACATACTGCAACTTCAGCTATGTGAACAGTATAGCTGATGTTGATGTATTCAAGTCGACTTACCTTGGCGTCTTCATGGCGCTAAGTCAACTGCTGCCGCTTCCCTGTCGACTCCGCCTGTGCCTCTCGGCGCGGTGGAGTTCCACCGGAGTCGACGGGAGAGCGCTTGGGGATCGATTTATTGTGTCTAGATGAGATGCAATAAATTGATCCCCGAAAGATCGATCACTACCCGCTGATCTGGTAGGTAGTGTAGACCAAGCCTAAGTCATGTTTGAAAATGGAACTTAGAGGCTTTTCAAAATTTTACCGCTGGCCTCAACGCATTATTATGGGCTTCTGCAGTTATTTCCTTTACTCAAGCATGTAAAATTCTTCTACACAAATCAAATTGATTTATTTAGTTTGGTTTCCCCAAGGTGCTCTTACCATAGTTAAAAAATACAGTACAAAACCATAAAAAAGCCACAAAATATGCCAATCATTGGCTCTAACCATACCAAAACAGTAACTATCTCAATAATAATACAACTGTAATGATTCATAAGATTCAGTCCACCCCAATCATCTTATATCCACCAACTCATTGCGTCCACAAAAGCCAAAGAGAAAAAATGAGTGTAGACCAAATATGATGCTTCTATCAATGCTGGCAGCTAAGACGATATGATTATATCTGTGTAATATAACTATTTTTTGTGGTTTCTATTATTTCTAAAATTGTCTAAAAATAAAACTTAGTTTATAATAAAATGTTACAGGAAAAACACATTAAAGTGACGATACCAAAAAAGCTGAAGAACAGCTGTATTTCAAATAGGTAAGTCATTTACATGTTCAAAGACGGCTACTAAATCCATTCTCACCAATGGTAAACAAAAATTAAATTAATCTCATTTATAGGAAAAAGAAAAAAATACTATGTGAGGTTTTAGGATATTAAAGGGTACTGAAAGAGACTTGTAGGGACCATCAGTAGAGACAAAGGCTGCTTTTGGGTATATGTTTAGTTTTTCTGTCTTCTCTCAATGCAAATCATTTGCTTTTACTACTTACTGTTCAATGAAATGCACTATACATAAATCTTTTCCTATTGGACTAATTTTGGGCTCTTCTTTTTGTCCAGCAATGCCATTTATTTTACAGCCTACCCACAACAGCATTTTAACTCTGTGAATGGATTTGTAAATTTGTGACAGCTGACCTTTAATGAGCGTCTGTATCACTTCTTTGTGTCCCATCTCGCAGGCTCGGAAAAGGGGAGTGTGCTTCATTACATCAGTTGCATCTACCTGTGCGTTGTGTTCTAAGAGCAATTTCACAGTGCTGACATGGCCAGAAAGGGCAGCAGCATGTAATGCTGAAAGAAGAGTTAGAAATTAGATAATGACAATTAGAACTGTCAAAAATAATGATTCATTTCAATAATTTTGGTAGAGAGAACTGCCATTCAATCATAAAACTGTGAACAGCTCAAAATATAACAAGTGACAGCCAATCACTACTTCTCCCTTGCCACGCAAACACCACAACAAAATGCATGATATGAAAAGATGGAAGCTTTCACCAGAAGTTTGACTGGCTTATAGTGAATTAAAAAGAGGACAGTAGCCTTTTCCTGCTGTACACACTGTATAATGCTACTGCTTCCTCTTTTACTACTCCTGTTACTGAGTCACTACACTACAGATAACACTGCCTATTGCTATTGCAACAAAAAGGAACAAAATCCTCATTCTTCTCCTCTGAGATTTTCCTGCTAAATACTAGATTTTCTTTGAGACTTCAAATAAAATGGTCTCATTTCACACTAACACAAGAGAAATGTTTTTCTGCAAAATATCTTGGAGATGTGCTGCTACTGGATCTCTTTTCTGAGGAAAAGGGAGTGGAAAGTGCAGAAAGCAGCTGCAACTGGCTCCCACAGCAGTAAATATTGCATTAGAGGTGTAGTGAAAATTGTTGTGGTAGAGAAAGGAGGAGGCAGCTGAAAGCAACAGCTTCCCTCCCATTCCAGTATTTTCTTTTTTCTGACCATTGCATGTAGCTTTGCAAATTTTAGGGGGAAAGTTAAGGCTGGGTGGGTACTGTGAGTCAAGGAGAGTCATAGTAAGTGACAAAGGATGGTTTCTCTATATGGCAGTGAGTAAGGGAATATCCGGATTTCCTAATGTTTGTTAACACTGTAGATATTTGTAAAGTAAATGTAGTGGTGTTTTTTGGGGCTCCATTGAAACCCATTTTCAAACTTAACTCTTTTTAGATCATGCCATTTTGGCACAATCCCATGTTAGGAGAGAGCAAGAGCAGTGCAAGCAAGATGCATTTTGCCTAAGTGGCAGGTGGAGCAACCAAATTGCTTCCTTAAAGAGATGCAGCATACTTCTCGCCAGCTAATCAGGTGGCAGACCAGATTCATGGCTCTCTGCTCCTTCCCTTCATGGGGGAGTAATTTGGGAATAGTTCCTGTACTCCCCTGAGTGCAGTTTTGCCTGCCCTTACGTAGGTCATGCTAGGGTGTGAAGCTCCTTTATATCTTGTCCCCATTTCACACATGGGTGTAAGCTAGAGTCTAAGCCTTTGTTAACAAAGATTTTCATTTAGGACTATGCTTAACTAACAAAAGGCCGTAAGTTCCCATCTTCTATGGAGTACAGTAGCCAGGAAAAGGGACCAGTGAAGGGTTTGGAAACCATTGGAGAGACTCAGTCTCGATGGGATGCTCCCACTTGCCCCAGACACCAAGAAATCCTTCTGCATGAAACTCACATGGGATTGGTTCTGCAGACTCCTATCCTTTCACATTTCCACTCTGTTTTCTTACTCCTGAATCTATGCATCTCCACCTCACTCTGGCTCAGCCCAAAGATCACAGCACAAATCCTTCAGCAAGGCCTGAGACGGCTGGAGGATGGTAAAATGTTGCTTGGTTGCAAATGATGTTAATATCATCCATAACTTCATCCCACTAGAGCTATCAATTGGACTTGAATTTGTCAAGATGGTTCTTCATGAAAAATCAAGCCATAAAGAGTGATGAGATTTCAACAAAATGTTTTGGAAATTTGCTTGAAATATTGATTTTACGTGCTTTGGAGTGGTAAATATACATTAAAAACCTCTTAACTGTAAGAACAGTAGGAGAATGGAAAAACTTCATAGGGAAGTCTGGAAGCTCCTTCTCTGGAGGTTTTCAAAAAAAGGCTGGATCGCTATCTGTCTTGGATGATTTAAACACAACAAATCCTGCACCTTGGCAGAAGGTTAGACTAGACGACCCTTGCAGTCCCTTCTAACCTTATGGTTCTATGATTCTGAACAATCCAGATAGTAAATTGAATCATGAAGAAAATCAGTCTCAAAAGTATACTTTTAGTACATCTTTTTCCTACAAATTACTTTTCTGATGACACAAATTCTAATTTAGAATAAATATATAAATATGCACATTTATAAATGCCAGTAACAGCAGTTTAAACCAAATGCTTCCCTTACAAATGATCTTTTGATCATCATGTGAGCTTCATTTATTTAAAATTTCATTTGTTCAGAGAGTAAAACTAGGTGCTTTAAAAAATATCCAGGTGTGTCTAATTTTCTCAGGTTTAACATACAGAATGCCAGATAGTGATCATTTCTGAGCTGGTGTGTCAGGGATGAGAGGTGGAGTACAAAGAGTCCTATGCACCCTTTGTGCTCCTGTGCAAGGCGTAGCTAGAATCCTATACCTCGCATTCCTTGAATGCTAGTAAAAGGAGAGCTTTAGTGCTGTCTCAAACACAAGACACACTACAAGGACCACTGATGGGAGGTACTGCTTGCAGCACTATGCTACAAGATGTATCAGTAGCCAGTCTTGTATGTGCTCCTCCACCGTACTGAGGCATTGTGCCTGCCTGTTTGCCTACGTGAACTAATGCTGATAGTGTCCCTGTACACCCACTTACGCAGCTGTGGCTCTAAAGTTGCAATCTACTTCACAGAGCACATACATGGTCAGAAAAACAAACCCTAAAATGTGTAGCCTTAATAACTAAAATCATATGTGAATAGTAACAATGATCCAAATTTTTCCACAGAATATTTACACTCTACAGTCATTTTTTTCAAAAAATACACAAATGTTTAATTGTTGGGGCTATCACGGGGGAAAAATTATTAATTATGTACAGAAGCTTCAGTTACATTAGTGAAAAGAAGCCAAAATCACTGAAAGCTCCACTAGCAATTTGGGTGGGTGGCTGGATATACATGGAAATTTGACAAGAATGAATTAAGTCCCTGCTGCTTAGCAGATTTGGATGGGTCTTGATTACATGATTTGACCCCACAGTAAACTCTAGACTCTGTTTTCTGTATTGCACTCCTTATGAAACTGAAGGCAGTAAGCTACTCAGTCAGATAACAGATGGGGTATATGCAACAATACAATAGTAAAAGAGCTGCTGTGTCAGCTTGGCCTGGTTCTTCCCCTCCATCACTCATTCTGACGCAGGCATCTTGTTTCCCACTCTGTGCTCAATATTTTCTTGTAAGCAAAATTTTCTGTGATGGAGTCACGGTGACTGAAGAGATTCTTCAGCCAGCTGGTCACAACAGAACCTTTGTTCCACCGACCGTCAGATCCCTCACAATTGTACACAGTCAGTGACGGCAGAGCTATAAAGTTGCCCCTGCAATGCTAATCCCTGAGAACAGGGAAATTCCTTTTCCTTGGTGTCATTTTTCCTGCACAATAAGAAACGTCTCGATGTTCTATCAAAGCTTTGGTCTGAATGGAGATTCTGCTCTTTATAAGTAATTTACAAAAAAACGTTAATGCGATGTTATAGCTGAGCTTTACTTAACAAAAGTCAGGAAATTCAAACTTGTGGTCCCCACAGCAACTGTCTCCCAGTCCCCTTAGACTTGTGCACTATTTTCTATCACAACCTTACTTTCCCCAAAACCATGGGAAACATACAAAGTCTTCTGAAAAGATAAGTCTGGCATAAGAGAGTGATTTTAGGGTGGTGTACATGAGTGATCTTCTGTTATCTGGAGGCCAGATGAACTGAATATGGAAATTCTTATGCTAAAACATATAAATTCAATATGGCCAAGCTCAAACCGCTTGGGGACAAGGAAGGAACAGTGGCATAATTTTGTACTTCTTGACTTTTAATGTGTGCAAGTCAATTGTAGCTTTGCATTAATGGGTTGTTTTGGGGAACTTTCATTTTTTTGCATTTATTTTTTTGGATTAAAAATTCCTCCCCAAAACATGACGGTTAGAAAATGATCACACATTACTGCAATGTGCTATGTGAGACAAAAAGGACTGTAAAACAAACCATTTGACTTATCCAAGCACAAAACCCACATCTCAATAATCTCACAAACACAGGGGTTCCCAAACTTGATTCGCAGTTTGTTCAGGGTAAGCACCTGGCAGGCCGCGAGACACTTTGTTTACCTGAGTGTCCACAGGAATGGCCGCTTGCAGCTCCCAGAGGTCATGGTTCGCCATCCCCGCAGCTCCCATTGGCCAATGAGAGCTGCAAGCAGCCATATCTGCGGACGCTCAGGTAAACAAAGTGTGTCTCAGCCACCAGGGGCTTACCCTGAACAAGTTGTGAACCAAGTCTGGGAACTCCTGCACAAACCCAGCATTTGAGATGCTGTGCACTGTCTGTTCTGCAAGCCATAGAAACTCTTGTGGAGGTGCTGAGCTTTAATAACTGTGGTGACTGCATGTGATTACTACACTTTTAAAGTCTGAAACATACTGTGTGGCAGAGTTTAAAAGACATGTCAAGTGGCAGTAGTTATAGCTGAAATTGATAAGAGACTGCACCAAGAATAAAGTAGTAAGGGATGTAGTTTGTAAAGACAAAGTCATTTGATTTAATTAGGTTTATGCCTTTTTTCCCCCGCTTCTTGGGGTATATCTTTGCCGCAGAGTTAACCAAGGCTGATCACTCAAGTTAGCCTCACCTGAGTATGAGTGGCCACACGGTACAGCCACACTTGAATGCATCCACACTGATGCTGCACTCACTTGTGCGACACTTTAGGACCGTTGGGAGGGCATATCCCATGTTTATTAGCGCTGCTGTAAGATGAGCAGTTCTATGATTCTTTCTCAGTCAACTGTGGGAGAATTTCTCTTGGCACACTGAGATTTGTGGGAAAACAGGGAAGGACTATCAGCACTTGAGTGGTTTAGCCTGGGTCCTCACTGCAAAGTGGGTGGAATACCTATCTGAGGGTACATCTATCAGGGACTGATTTATCGCATCTAGTGTAGATACGATAAACCGATCCCTGAGCGTTCTGTCGACTTCGGAACTCCACCTCCATGAGAGGTGGAAGTGGAGTCAATGGGGGAGCGGCAGCAGTCAACTCGCCGCCGTGAGGACAACCTAAGATACATCAACTTGCTTATCTTAGGTCGACCCTCCCGTAGTGTAGACCAGGCCTGAGCAACACCTAGGCTTTAGCCTCTTATATCCAAGGATGGGCCAGCTAGCTTGTGTGCAAAGTATCACCACACTTGGGTGAGAGGGTTTTGTGTGTAGACAAGAGCCAGGTTAGGGGCAACCCAAGAAAGAGCCTGAGTTAACTTTGCAGTGAAGACATGTCATATATGAAAACTCGAGACTGTCTTAACTTGACTTAATTCTGCAGTGACCTGCTCTTAAATTAACTATTCTCAAGTTAACTTGTCTGAGAGTGGCCACTTGAGCTCAAATAACACTTGAGCTACCTAGAGTGGTTGGATTACTGCACAGTTACTATATTAATAGCACAGAGAGATTATGCTAGCAGCTGATGAGCGATTTCAAGCTTTGCTTACATCTGATGATGGACCCTCCAACTTAAATTAAGGATCTCTGTGTGTGGATAGGACTCAAGATAGGGGAAACATTCAAGATGTAACCTGAATTAACTCTGCAGTGAAGACTAGACACACGGTGATTAATAGAACATTCTAATATACACCTCTAAATAATCCAAGAAGTCCTTCCCACAACAATAATAGATGACATGGGGGGAAAATAATCAGAACAAACCCTGAAAGCCAATCAACCAAAAAATCATAATCAAACTTCTCCTCCAACAAAAAGTTTTTAGACATAAACCCATTTTCTTCTTTTCCAAGCCATCTTTAAACAACAAAGTTCTGTCGGTTCAGCATGAGTATTAAAAATATCATAGTTCTCTGCTTAAGAGGAGCAATCTGCCACAAGGGCCAGGTCCAAAATTCCTCTCCCTCATATTGTGCTATGCGCTGATTGTCTGACTGGCTGTCACCCACTATCTTCTGCATATCACTGGTATATCTGTGTATATGTGTGGATAGTTTGTAAAGCACCTTGGAATTCTTTGAGTTAAAATGTGCCATATAAATATAATAGCAGCATATTATTATTACAAAATTGTATGAGTTTTTCTATTAAATGAGATTGAATTCAGTTGCTGTGAGAACCATAACTTTGAACTTCATGACTTTTGTGTGTTTTAATTCTGAACCACTGTGCTACTTTCAATAAGCTTTTTGCACTGCCTAGATAATAGTATGTAAAAGACCTGTTGGGTTACCACATTTAACCTCTTGTTTTGGCACAATTTATAATAAATTAATCTTACTAATATTATATGTATCCTATTTATGGTTTTCATGTTGATGACTCAACTACTTCACTGGGCTGTTTATTATATTACCTACAAGTTTTCTTCAGCTACTGAGAAATATTTATTTACGTTCAACCCATATTTAGGACGTTTGTTGATTAATCGCAGTTAACTTCTGCGATTAACTCAAAAATCTAATTGTGATTAAAAAAATTAATCATGATTAATTGCAGTTTTAATCACGCTACTAAATAAAAGAATACCAACTGAAATATATTAAATATTTTGGATGTTTTCCTACATTTTTAAATATATTGATTTCAATTACAACACGGTATATAAAGTTAACAGTACTCAATATTTTTTATTACAAATATTTGCACTGCACAAATGGCAAACAAATGAAATATTATTTTTCAATTCACCTCATACAAATACAATCTCTTTATTTGAAAGTGCAACTTACATATGTAGGGGTTTTTGTTACATAACTGCCCTCAAAAACAAAAATAATATAAATCTTTAGAGACTTCAAGTCCACTCAGTCCTACTTCTTGTTCAGTCAATCACTAAGACAAACAAGTTTGTTTACATTTACAGGAGATAATGCTGTCCACTTTTTATTTACAATGTCACCCAAAAGTGAGAACAGGCGTTCGCATGGCACTTTTGTTGCTGGCACTGCAAAGTATTTACATGCCAGTTATGCTAAACATTCATATGCCCCTTCACGCTTTGGCCACCATTCCAGAGGACATGCTTCTACTCTGTTTGTTAAAAACATAATGCATTAAACTTGTGACTGAACTTCTTGGGGAAGAATTGTATGTCTCCTACTGTGTTTTATCCGCATTTTACCACATATTTCATGTTATAGTAGTCTCGGATAACTCAGACTATGTTGTTCTTCTTAAGAACACTTTCATTGCAGATTTGACAAAATACAAAGAAGGTACCAATGTGATATTTCTAAAGACAGCTAAAGCACTCAACCCAGGGTTTTAGAATCTCAAGTGCCTTCCCAAAGTCTGAGAGGGATGAGGTGTAGAGCATGCTTTCATAAGTCTTGAAAGAGCAACACTCGGATGTGGAAATTACAGAACCCAAGTCACCAAAAAAGAAAATCTACCTTTGGGTTGATGGCAACTAACTCAGATGATGAAAACGAACATGCACCGGTCTGCTCTGCTTTGGATGGTTACTGAGCAGAACCTGTTATCAGCATGGATGCATGTCCTCTGGAACGGTGGTTGACGCAAGAAGGGACATACGAATCTTTAGTGCATCTGGCTCATAAACACCTTGCAACGCTGGCTACAACAATGCCATGTGCATTCCTGTTCTCACTTTCAGGTGATACTGTAAACAAAAGCAAGCAGCATTATCTCCTGCAAATGTAAACAAACATGTTTGTCTTAGCAATTGGCTGAACAAGAAGTAAGACTGAGTGGACTTACAGGCTTTAAAGTTTAACATTGTTTCATTTTTGAATTCAGTTTTTTGTACATAATACAACACCTGTAAGTTCAACTTTCATGATAAAGAGATTTCACTACAGTACTTGTATTAGACGAATTGATAAATACTATTTCTTTTGTTTATTATAGTGCAAATATTTGAAATAAAAATAAAGTGAGCACTGTACACTTTGTATTCTGCATTGTAACTGAAATCAATATATTTGAAAATGTAGAAAATATCCAAAATTATTTAAATAAAGATATTCTATTATTAACAGTTCAGTGTTTAACATTATTTTTTTTTAATTGCACAATTAATCGTGATTAATTTTTTTAATTGCTGGACAGCCCTAATTTTTAGTTATTATATAGTTATTACTCATTTTACCCTTCAAAACTACAGAAAGCATTTCCCTTCTAATATTAATGTATATTTAATATTTGCATAGTGTAATACAGTAGACTCTCGATTATCCAAGATGATAGGGAAAAATTAATCCTGGTTAATAAAATCCTGGATAATCACCATCCATAGGAAATACTGGGGGTGGGGGTTCACCAGCCACCCTGCACCGGGGAGAGGGGGTGTTGCTTCACTAGCTGCCCTGCATCCTGGTGTTTTTTTTCTTTTGCGCTTGAAGCAGCAACAAAACCAGAGCTGGCCCTGCGACTTACAAGTATTTTTTTTTTTGACATTCTGGTTAATCCACATCCCGGTTAACCCAGTCCTGGATAACCGAGAGTCTACTGTATCTCCTTTTTCTCAACTGGTTTTCAAACAGAAAAACTGCTCTAGTCTGCACAAAAAATAGTTGTTCTCTCCCCATACTGAAGATCCTGGGCCTGCTAATGTGTAAAGTTAAGCTTATGCATAAATGTTTGTAAGATTTTACTTAAGTGTATAAAATGACTAATGACTGTTTCTAGAATTTTTTTAACCAAAATGCAAGCATCTAGTAGCTCTTTACTGTAAAGCAAGCCTTACCTGTGCCAGCATATTTATCTGTCATGTTAATATCAATGTCCAATTTTAAATTCAGCATAGTCCTGATGACATCATCACTGCCTTTCCCAGCTGCCCACATAAAGGATGTTCTTCCCTCAAGATCTGAGTCATCTTTCACAGAGGGATGTTTCAAAAATACTTCAACAGTTTCCTGCAGAAAAACTTCACTGAGTAAGTATGCCATTGAAATTAACATAAGAAGAATCTGTAATGGCAGAAGAAACTATTGTTTTGCTTAGCAGTTTTTGATAAAGAAGCAAAACAAGGCTTCATTTTTCCTTTTTAAGATTATATATAAATACGACTCAGAACAACATTTCTGGCTTGTAATATCATCACTTATATCAGGGATCTGCAACATTGGCACGCAGGACCGCAGGGTAAGTACCCTTAGCGGGACCCACTGCTTTATTTACCTGGTGGTTCGCCGATCGCGGCTCCCACTGGCCCCGGTCCAATGGGGGCTGCGGGAAGCGGTGGCCAGCACCGCACCACTTCCCGCAGCCCCCATTGGACTGGGACGGTGAGCCGGGGCCAGTGGGAGCTGCGCTCAGCGAACCGCCAGGAAAATAAAGCAGCGGGGCCTGCTAAGGGCGCTTACCCTGCGATCCCGCGTGCCAACGTTGCTGATCCCTGACATATATAGTGTTGGAGGATTCTCAACCCTGATCATTGTGTTATTCTGTTACTATGCCTATTTCTTGTTTATAACACCCATGGCTATGTCCCAAGTTATGAATACACTGGTCTTATTCTGATTTTACTTCTTACTTTTCTGTACTGTGAGGGAAATGATGGGAAAACATTACTAGAAAACACCATGTTGAGAAACAGCAGAGTAATGCAAGAAAAAAAATCCTCTTTTTTTTTAAAAAAAATTTGGATACGACTTCAAATGAGTAGAATTTCATTTTTCAAATACCACTAAGTGATCCTATAACAGTTTTGCTGTATGATAGGTGACATCTTTAGCGACAAAACCACTATTTCTAATAGTCAATAAAATAATCAGATTGTTAAATTACTAAAATATAGTAAATCAGAAAGATGAGAAAAGTCATTACAGCTTAGCCCAGGCTTTCCATAGTATAATCGACACACTAGACCTTTTCTTTAAATCAAAGAAAAAATCTCCTGCACCTCTTCCTCAGGTGATGCTTTGGTTTTAAGCTGTCAATGACGTAAGACTTTTTTAATTCACCTCCCAGCATCACTGATTCCATTACAGTTTCTAAAATAGCAAATTATAAGAAAAAGAAACAAAACAGTCTAAAACTCAGAAGAATCATCTCTCTAGGCTAGGTATATGTGCTCTGAGCTAAGAGGACCCCACCCGCCGAAAGCCAGCAAGTTATATTGTTCGTATGGCCAGGTCTACACTACCACTTACTTCAGCATAACTTACATTGCTCAGGGGTGTGAATAAGCCACCACCTGAATGATGCAAGTTACACCAACCTAAGTACCAGTACAGACAGTGCTATGTGATCAGAACACCTTCTCCAGCTGATATAACTACCACCTTGGGCAGAGGTGGATTTATTATACTGATGGGAGAGCTTTCTCCTGTTGGAATAGAGCGTCTTTACCATATACGCTACAGCAACGCAGCTGCATTGGTGTAGCTGCGCTGATGTAACACTTCTAGTGTAGACTAGCCTTAGGTCAAACATAAGTTGTTCAGCTCAATATTGGAATAACTGGGTGAAATTTATTAGACGGAGGGCCAGACTACATGGTTCAATGGTCCCTTCTGATCTTAAATTCTATAAATCTATTAATTTAACTTGCAGAACAACAAGGCCTACTTTCCAAATAAACCCACTCGTTTAATCTGATACTAGTTCTGGAGTTAACGTCTGTAGTAAAGGAAGGGGCAGTAAATTTTCTTTCAAAGCATCAGCTTTGGAGAAGAAATTATGGACCTAGAAGGGCTCTGTTCCGGAACCCTTGGAGGGCCAGTACAAATGTTGGGTATTTGATAGTATGTAAATACCTCTTAATGGATACAAGTGGCAAAGTGTAAAGTATTTACATTTTTATTTTCAATCAGTTTGTCTACGGCTAAATGAATTACCAGGTGAAGACTTAAGGAAAAAATATATTAAAAGGTACCTCTGTGGAAATAATTTGAGAAAGTTTACATTCAGTGAATTTACCAGAGTGTGCAAAGCTCAGAACAGTCAGGAATGGGTCTATACTTGAGAGTTCATCTTGATTTCCTGAGCTCTCTGCACAGTGAGTAAGCTACCTTTTGAGTTCAACATAATATATTCCAGTAGCTCCTGAAACTGGGAAGGAGCTAATGGAGCTGTCTTCTGAAAGAAGGGTTTGTAGCTTGGTGGAAGATGAGAAAGGCAGCTTGAACTTGGTTGTCTATACAGATAACACCAGTAGCAGCAGAGCTCCTTTTTGAAAGGGAACTGTACTCGCTAAGGGTAAATCACCTTAGTGCCATCACAGAGCAGGGGCAAGCTGGTAGTGAACAGGGTGTTGAAGGTATGCATCTCTGAATAAGGCGAGCGTCATTCCACTAAGAACATAAGAATGGCCATACTGAGTCAGACCAAAGGCCCATCTAGCCCAATATCCTGTCCCTGACAGTGCCCAATGCCAGATGCTTCAAAGGGAATTAACAGAATAGGGCAGTTATCAAGTGATTCATCCCTTATTCTCCACGCTTGGCACTTAGAGCTTAGGACACCCAGTGCATGCAGTTGCATCCCTGATCATCTTGGCTAATATCTAATTCTTCTGTGAACCCACTTATAATTTTGGCCTTCACAACATCCCCTAGCAATGAGTTCCACAAGTTGACTGTGGGTTGCGTGCAGTAGTACTTCCTTTTGTTTGTTTCAAATCTGCTGCCTATTAATTTCATTGGGTGAACCCTGGTTCTTGAGTTACATGAAAGGGTAAATAAGACTTCTATATTTACTTTCTCTATGTCATTCATGATTTTTTAGACCTCTATCTTAACCTCCTTTAGTCATTTCTTTTCTAAGCTAAAAAGTCCCAGTCTCTTTAATCTCTCCATACCCTAATCATTTTTGCTGCTTTTCTTTGTACCTTTTCCAATCATAATATATCTTTTTTGAGATGAGGTGACCAGAACTCAAGTATGCAAGATGTGGGCATACCACGGATTTAAATAGTGGCATTATAATATTTTCTATCATATTATACCTTTCATTAGCATAGCTTTCACTAGCATACCTTTTCTAATGGTTCCTAACATTATGTTAGCTTTTTTGATTGCCACTGCACATTGTATGAATGTTTTCAAAGAACTATCCACAATGACTCCAAGATCGCTTTCTTGAGAGGTAACAGCTAATTTAGACCCATCATTTTGTATGTACAGTTAGGATTGTGTTTTCCCAATGTGCATTATATGTTGCATTTGTCAACACTGACTTTCATCTGCCATTTTGTTGCCCAGTCACTGAGTGCTGTGAGACCCTTTGTAACTTTTCGCAGTCTACTCTGGTTTTAACTATCTTGAGTAATTTTTGTATCATCTGCCAGTTTTGCCACCTCCTGGTTTACTGTTTTTTTCCAGATCACGTACGAATATATTGAATGGTACTGATCCAAGTACACATCAATGGATATTTACTGCTTTGCATTCTGAAAACTAACCATTAATTCTACCCTTTGTTTCTTGTCCTTTAAACAGTTAATAATGTCTAAGAGGATCTTCTCTCTTACGCCATGACTGCTTACTTTATTCATCCACTTGATCATCCTTATCCACATTTTTGTTGACACTCACCAAAGAATTGTAAAAGATTGGTGAGGCATGATTTCCCTTTACAAAAGCTATGATGACTCTTCCCCAATAAATTGTGTTCATCTATATGCTTAATAATTCTGTTCTTCACTACAGTTTCAACCAATTTGTCTGGTACTGAAGTTAAGCTTACTGGCCAGTAACTGACAGAATTGCCTCCGGATCCTTTTTTAAAAATTGGCATCACATTAGCTATTCTTAAGTCATCAGATGGTGAATACCATCTGATCCTGGTGACTTATTGCTGTTTAATTTATCAATTTGTTCCAAAACCTCCTCTAATGACACCTCAGTCTGGGACAATATCTCAGATTTATCCCCTAAAAAGAGTGGAAATCTCCCTCACATCCTCTGCAGTGAAGAATTATGCATTTAGCTTCCCTGCAGTGGTCTTATTTTCCTTGAGCACTCCTTTAGCATCTCAATCATCCAGTGGACACACTGATTGTTTGGCAGTCTTCCTGTTTCTGACATATTTAATTTTTTTTTTTTGCTGTTAGTTTTTGTGTCTTATGCTAGCTTCTCTTTACATTCTTTTTTGACCTGCCTAATTATACTTTTAAACTTGACTTGAGTTTATGCTCCTCTCTCTTTTCGTCTGTCTCAGGTACTGTTAACATGAGAAAATTAAAAATCAGACCTGCAACTCTGAAAGGCCAACCCAGTGTATTATGCTGCATCAGGGATACATTTTTGAGAGGATAAACTAGAGCAACAATTTTAAAAGTAAGGATGGAGAGGCAACTGTGGCATATACAAATAGGCTCTACTTAGTATACAGCTTAGACCTATCCCGGTTTTTAAGTAAGCATGCAATGGCAAGAAGTAGTTTGCATGGTTTAACAAAGAGATTAAAAGTACATGAACAGAAAAGTCATAATTAAAATTGAAAGAGTAGGGAAGAGGCAGAAGTGAAGACTAGGTTTAATCAATGTACACGCCACATAAGAGACTGACAACTGAGGCAAAAATGTGAGAGAGGAGCATAGAAACTTAGAAAGGCCATCATATTTGAAACATATATTGAAAGGAAGCAAGAGGAAAGGAAAAAAAAAGTGAATCACAGGAGACATTTAACACAAGACATGAGGAATGAGGAAGGACATAAATCAGGTTGTCCTAAAGACATTTATATTAGTGGATGGTGCACAAATCCAATGAAATATGTTGAAAATATGGTGAAAAAGATAATACAATAATCAGAAGCATTCTGCCTGTAAAACTAAATAAATTAAATACATATAAATCACTGGCCCTAGAAAAGAGAGTAGCAGACCAGAAAAAGTTGCTATGGATACTATATGATACTTGGAAAAAATTGTCTTGATCCAGCTCCTATTTAAACAAATATGTTCCCGTAGACTTCAGTGGTGCAATATCAGGCCTACTGAGGATACCTGAAGTGATGCACACCATATTCAGAATGATTTAATATAGAGGGGGGAAATAATTCTCAGATGAGAAGTCATTAAACATTGGGGCTACACTCTAACTTGGACTATATGCCCGCACAAGGGAACAAAAGGCAACTAGGAACCTCCGTACACTCCTGCAAGGGCTACCCACATTTTGGGTCTAGGTACATGTGACAGGGCGGAGTGGCCCCGCACTGGCACTGAAGGGGTTAACCCTTCCCTCTGGGCTGAGGAAGCCACGCCCCGGACGCCCTGCTGGGCATGCTCCAACTGGAGAGGCAGTATAAAGGCCTGCAGAGCTACTCAGTTGGGGCTGACCGCTGGAGGGGAAGGATGCATACTGCCAGCTCCTGCGGAGGTACAGCCAGGATCCTGGGATCCAGAGGCCAGCCCAGCAGAGACGCGGCTGGAAGCCCAGCCGGACGTTGGCCTGGAGGGAGAACGCTGCAGGAGACCCCTGGAGACTGAAAGCCAGGCAGTAAAGGGTAGGAAGTGACCCAGGGAACTTTTAAAGGGACACGCACGCTCGGCGTGTTGCAGGTGGATCCCTGCCGAGGTGGGGCAGGGAAGCCCCACAAACAGGTGAGCCCTGGATCGGGCCTGGGTCCCCCTACCTCTGCAGCCACTGGGCTGCGCCACCCGAGACAGGGGAACCTCATTGACTCTGGCCATTGGGCCGCACTACCCCTGAGACAGGGGAACCTCATTGACTCTGGCCATTGGGCCGTGCTACCCCTGAGACAGGGGAACCTCAGTGACTCTGGCCATTGGGCCGTGCTGCCCCTGAGACAGGGGAAACTTACTGACTCTGGCCATAGGGCCACGCTGCCCCGTAATCGGGGGTTATAGAGTGGCGGAGGTCTACCACCATGACTCGCCCCTGCCCCAGAGGGGTGCCGTGGTGCCGGACCCACCACAGTACATAACAGAGTAAGTGGGAATCAGAGGGGTAGCCGCGTTAGTCTGGAATTGCAGAAACGACAAAGAGTCCTGTGGCACCTTAAAGACTGACTAAAGTACTAGAGCATAAGCTTTCGTGGGCTAATACCCACTTCGTCGGATACATGCAGTGGAAGTATCCAGGGGCAGGTATAAATAGGTAGGCAAAAACCAGGTTAAAGATAACAGGGTGGCTCCAATGAGGCTGAACCAGCTGTTATCTCTAATCAAGGAGGGTGAGGTATTCCTCTAGCAGCTGAACTGGAGGTGTGAACAGCGAGAGAAGAGAAACTGCTCTTATAGTTAGCTACCATTCAAAATCTCTATTCAGTCCCAAATTGACTGTGTCAAATTTGCAAATGAATTGCAACTCTGCAGTTTCTCTTTGCAGTCTGGTCAAAGTTTTTTTGCTGCAAAATGCTGACCTTTAAGTCTTTCATGGTGTGTGCAGGGAGACTGAAGTGTTCTCCTACAGGTTTTTGTATATTGCCATTCCTGATACCTGATTTGTGTCCATTTATCCTTTTTCGTTTGGACTGTCCAGTTTGACCGATGTACATAGCAGAGGGGCATTGCTGGCATAAAATGGCATATTACATTGGTAGATGTGCAGGTGAATGAACCAGTGATGGTATGGCTGACCTGGTTAGGTCCTGTGATGGTGTTGCTGGTGTAGATGTGTGGGCAGAGTTGGCATCGAGGTTTGTTACATGGATTAGTTCCTGAGTTAGAGGAGTTATGGCGCGGTGTGCTGTTGCTGGTGAGAATATGCTTGAGGTTGGCGGGTTGTCTGTGGGCCAGGACTGTCCTGCCTCCCAAGGCCTGTGAAAGTAAGGGATTGTTGTCCAGGATGGGTTGTAGATCACTGATGATGCGCTGGAGAGGTTTCAACTGAAGATTGTAGGTGATGACCAGAGGTATTCTGTTGTTTTCTTCCCTGGGCTTGTCTTGCAGCAGTAGGCTTCTGGATACACGTCTGGCTCTGTTGATCTGTGTCCTTATTTCCTTGTGCGGGTATTGTAGTTTTGAGAAAGCTTGGTGAAGATCTTGTAGGTGTTGGTCTCTGTCTGAGGGGCTGGAGCAAATACGAGTGTACCTCAGTGCTTGGCTGTAGTCAATGGATCGTGTGGTATGTCCGGGATGGAAGCTGGTGGCATGAAGGTAGGCGTAGCTGTCGGTAGGTTTTCGGTATAGGGTGATGTTGATGTGGCCATCATTAATTTGTACCATGGTGTCTAGGAAGTGGGCCTCTCGTGTAGATTGGTCCAGGCTGAGGTGGATGGTGGGGTGGAAGCTGTTGAAATCATGGTGGAATTTTTCCAGAGTTTCTTTCCCATGGGTCCAGATGATGAAGATGTCATCAATGTAACGTAGATAGAGAAGGGGCATCAGTGAACGAGAGTTGAGGAAGTGTTGTTCCAGGTCAGCCATAAAGACGTTGGCATACTGTGCAGCCATGTGAGTGCCACTGGTCTGGAGGTATATATTGTCACCAAATTTGAAATAATTGTGTGTGAGGATAAAGTCACAGAGCTTAGCAACCACTTGTGCTGTGTCATCATCAGGGATACTATTCCTGACAGCTTGTATTCCATATATGTGTGGGATGTTTGTGTAGAGAGCCTCTACATCCATGGTGGCTAGGATGGTGTTTTCTGGAAGATCACCAATGCATTGTAGTTTTCTCAGGAAGTCAGTGGTGTCACGGAGATAGCTGGAAGTGCTGGTGGTGTAGGGTCTGAGTAAAGAGTCCACATATCCAGATAGTCCTTCAGTGAGAGTGCCAATGCCTGAGATGATGAGGCGTTCAGGATTTCCAGGTTTGTGGATCTTGGGTAATAGATAGAATACCCCTGGTCGGGGCTCTAAGGGTATGTTAATTTGTTCCTGTGTTACTGTAGGGAGTGTCCTGAGTAGACGGTGCAGTTTCTTAGTATATTCCTCAATGGGATCTAAGGGAAGTGGCCTGTAGAAATTGGTGTTGGAGAGTTGTCTGGTAGCCTCCTTTTGGTAGTCAGACCTGTCCATGACAACAGCACCTCCTTTATCAGACTCTTTGATTATGATGTCAGGGTTGTTTCTGAGGCTGTGGACAGCATTGTGTTCTGCACGACTTAGGTTGTGAGGCAGGCGATGTTGTTTTTCCACAATTTCTGCCTGTGCACGTCGGCGGAAGCATTCTATGTATAGGTTCAGACTGTCATTTCGACCCTCAGGAGGAGTCCATGTGGAGTTCTTCTTGTGCTGCTGGTGGGATGGTGTCTGTGTATCAGTGCGCTGTTCTATGTTGTCTTGAAAGTATTCTTTAAGTCGGAGACGGCGAAAGTAGGCTTCCAGATCACTGCAGAATTGTATCTTGTTTGTGGGGGTGGTGGGGCAGAATGAGAGTCCTCGACATAGGACAGAGTCTTCTGCCGGGCTGAGTGTGTAGCTGGATAGATTGACGATATTGCTGGGTGTGTTAGGGGTACCACTGTTGTGGCCCCATGTGGCAGGTAGGTTTTAGATAGCTTGCAGTGCTTTTTCTTTTGTAGAGAGGTGAAGAGTAAGTGGTGTTATTCATTCACTTATTCCATCTCCAGAGCAGACTGAGGTGGGTTCTAACCCCCACCCTATTCGCTTTCCAGAGGAGCTAATCCAGAGCAGGGATTTGGCAGGGAAGTAAATAATTAAATACTAGCATAGCTGATCAGTAATTTACTACTACAAAGCAGCAGGAGGAATAAAGGGAGGAATTGTGATTCAGTGGCTTATCTCTGAATAACTATGTTTCCTGGGGTTACTCTGCTAATTAGGGTTGTGCCTAATGTTAGACTCTAGTGCCTAGCGTCTCAAAGATCAGTCCTTGTTGCTTCTTCTTTGGATTTAAAATAAATTATAAGTAGACTCCCGGTTATCTGGGCTCGGGTTAACGGGACTGCAGATTAACTGGGACATCTAAAACAGGGGTTGGCAGGGGAAGCCCCAACGCAGAGGCAGGCTGAGTGCTCAGCCTGCCGCTGCTTTGGGGTTCCCCCGTTGGCCCCTTGTCAGCTGGGGACTCAGTCCAGCCAGCCTGCGTGTAGGAAACCCCAGCTGGCAGCGGGCTGAGCACTCAGCCCACCGCCGCTTTGGGGTTTCCCACACTGACCCCTTGCCAGCCGGGATCTCAGCCTGCTGCCAGACTGAGTGTAGGAAGCCCAGGCTGGCAGCAGCTGAGCCCCCCACTGGCAGAAGCCTGGGGGGAAACCCCAATGCGGCGGCAGATTGAGCACTCACAGCCCGCCACCACTTTGGGGTTTCCCTGCAGGCTCCTGCCAGCCGGGGTCTCAGCTCCCACTGTCAGCCTGGGCTTCCTACACCCAGGCTGACAG